>CAWUFW010002709.1:0-1200000 GCA_963921515.1 Calotriton arnoldi
ATCACTCACTCATAACGATGCGTCCAATGCCATGTCCAGTAACCACAACAGACAGCAAATATGCAGGGCATGTCAGGCATGCACACACCTCAGACCATGCACTGTCATGCTGCCACAACACATGTCACGTTCGGCACCCATGGCTCACAGCATGTACCCCAAAAGCATATCCCCTCCCAAATGCGAATCTGGGGCATGGCCCCCATGTTGCCATATGCGTTCCTAAGCGTTCCATTTGAACCCCAAAAGCATATCCCCTCCCAAATGCGAATCTGGGGCATGGCCCCCATGTTGCCATATGCGTTCCTAAGCGTTCCATTTGAACCCCAAAAGCATATCCCCTCCCAAATGCGAATCTGGGGCATGGCCCCCATGTTGCCATATGCGTTCCTAAGCGTTCCATATGAACTCCAAAGCAAAGTACAAACCAGACCCAGGATGGGCCAGGAGCCCGCATACACCAGAGTCACAATGAGTAGGGGCACAGCAACACACCCATCGGCATGGCCAATCCGTCCCATGCCACATGTGCACAGCACACAGTCCCATTGCCTAGCACACACAACTACAGATGCCACAGCCACACACTCGCCTCCGGGAAACCCATGTACGAGATTGCACGAACTGCCAATGTCAGACTACTAATACATACTTCGCCAGGTGCAACACAATAACAAATCTCATTCTCTCCACAGGTGACGAACTGCTGGATGCTGGGGATGGAGACAGCAGCCAGCACAGCCAGCCTACAAGCCCCCAACGAGGACACACGGATCTGGAGGATCTGTCCTCCTCTTCGGACACGGACCACCAAGCTGGCCCATCTGGCGTGGCAGGGCCCAGCCGCTCCCCAGGACCCCTCCTACCCACCAACCCATCATCCAGGGATGCTGAACAGTCCCAGTCCCCTGCTGCCACTGTCGTTGCGGCCACACCCACGGTCATTGCGGCCACTACCACTGCCGCAACCGCCACCATCGCCGCACCGACCACCACCGCCTCCACCACCACCACGTCTTCGCTGGCACCAGCCCCAGCGCAGGTGGTGGCCCGGCCGACTGGATCCACCCTGGGAGCCACAGCGAGGACCGTGGTGTGCAATGTGGCTAGTGGGCAGGCCGGTGGCAGCAGGACTGGTAGGAGGAGCAGGGTCAGGGAAACGCCAGCCTCCCCTGGGAGCCATGCCCTGCCTCAAATGGCCAGAGTCCTTGGGGCCTATGAAGAGGCCCAAGGACAATGGGCCAGGTCTGCTACTGACACGCGGGAGGTGCTGGGGGTGCTGAGGTCCATGGACGCCCATATGGGCCAATTCGTGTCCCGTATGGACCAACTCGTGGACCTCATGGGCCAGCTGGTGGTGGCGGTGGGGTCACAGGCAAGGCCAGCAACACCACCTCCGCCACCACCTGCTAGGGCGCAGGCTCGGGCAGCAGTGTCCACTTCCCCTGCGTCCACAGCCAGTGAGCACACCTCACCCACCACCAGCAGGTCGCCACCACACACCCCCTCCCAAACGTGGAAGGGGCCGTCCGAAGAGGAAACAGATCTCCCGGGAGGACTTCGCACGCTCCAGTCGCAAGTGAGGCAGCCAGCCAGCCTTCCGCCAGCCTTCCTTGACCAGCCACTGCATTGACTTGCTCTACGATCCCACTCCACACAGCCATCTGGATGGCATGTGTGTGTTGGACTATGGACATAGAACCAGTGGGTACACCCTGATCATCACGCAGCCATGACCGACAGCTCATTGTCACTGCACGCACCACTTTTGTTATCACCTTACACACAATCACATGTCACAGTTTGTAATAAATGCACCTTATTCACTAACTGCTGTTTGTGCCCTGTGTTTTATTTGTACGGAATACAACGGCCACCTTGGGCGGAAAGGCACCTGATGCGTGGCATGGCAATGGAATCCGGAGGACCTGTAGGGACCTAGGGGTGGGAGACAGAACAGGAGCACATTCAATGAGTGTGTCACACACCCATCACACAGTACATGTCAACAACTACAAGCAATGTACACACATCGCACAGAGCAATAGGGCACAATGCCACAGTCACCAACAGTGGCATACTACCCTGGCCATGGAGCGTTGACACACTGCACGCAGTGAACATACGGCCACCCTGACACAGCACACACACACCTGCACAGATACAGACACATCATCCGTCGTACATGGACACTCACCGTCAAGTGAAGTAGCGGGCGATGAGCTGCTGGCGCACATTCCCAGCTTCCTCCTCTCCGCTGTCCACCTCACTCGAGCTGTCCTGGTCTGCGGGCTGGGGCCCTGGTTGATCTCCGTCATCCACAATGAGGGGGATCTGCTTCCGAATGGCCAGATTGTGCAGCATGCAGCACGCCACCACTATCTGGCACACCTTCTGTGGGGAGTACGCCAGTGCACCCCCGGTGCGGTCCAGGCACCTGAACCTGGACTTGAGGAGGCCAAAGGTACGCTCGACCACACGTCTGGTCCTCCCATGTGCCTCATTGTATCGATCGTCTGCTGGGGTGCGAGGATTCCTCAATGGACTGAGCAGCCATGCCCCATTCGGATACGCAGAGTCACCTGGGTGTGAGGGACACAGAGAACCGTTGCTATTCCAACTGGACAGGGGACAGCATCGCACAACCAGCACGCTACACCACTCCACATACTCACCGACAATACAGGCACGATCCTGTTGCAGATTGGCCATCAGTCGTGGCAAGATGCTGTTGCGCATTATGTGTGCGTCATGGGCCGAGCCTGGAAACTTGGCACACACGTGGGTGATCACCATGTCCGCAAGGCACACCACTTGCACATTCAGGGAGTGCGTGTGCTTCCTGTTGCGGTACAGGTGCTCAGTGGCCTGTGGTGGAACAAGGCCAACATGAGTGCAGTCAATGGCTCCCACGACGTGTGGGATTCTGCCAAGGGCATAGAATGCACCCTTCACTGCCGCCAATTCACGAGCCCTGGGGAATCTGATGTACCTGTTCCGGTACAGCATCATGGCTGCCAGTACATCCCTCAGCACCTTGCTGAACATGGGCTGGGACATCCCTCCTCCACTGCCCACTGTGTGCTGGAATGACCCAGTGGCGAAGAAATGCATGGCGGCCATCACCTTAGCCGTGGGGGTGACAGCAGTCGGATACACCCTGCGGGGACGGAGATGGGGCTCTAACATGGCACACAGTCGATGCAGAGTTGGCCTGTCCAGCCGAAACTTCCTGATTACCTCTGTATCGTCCATGTCCGCCAGCAATTGGTATGGGCGGTCAATGTTCGGTCTCCGCCTGGGTTAAATGGCAGAGGACACATGTCAAAGCAACACGGCACATAGCAATTTCGCATACACATCACTGACATGACTGAGCAAGCACATGAGCCACAGCCCAGCTGTCAAGCTGGGACGGCACGTCCACAATACACTTACACAGGTCTCCCAACAATGGCAATGGCAAGTGAGACATACCACTGCCATGTGCATGCACATGGGGATCTAGGCCCCAATGACTTGCGGGGCGTGCTGATGGGGACTGACTGCATATTCGTCAAGCGGCAACGCCACGGCAACATGAGTGTCTGCTGAGCATGGAACTGCTTCCGAGGCTGGATGAGTATGGCACACGACGACGACGATGTGGGCACGGGCTGAGCGGCCAATACAAGTGGGACCTGTGGCACGAGGGGATATGAGACAGTAGTAGGTGTCAGCACTGCACCCTATGTACAGCACTGTACGGATCACAGCTCCCGAAACATTGACTGGTGTCCACATTGACAGCCCCATGCCAAGACGGCTGTGTGCTTGCAGTCACACGTCACAGGTGAGAGGTTACATTGCACGTGCCAGGTGGCAGACGTACATAGTGGGAGCTGGCATGTGTGTGCATGTGTCTCCTGTTCAGGATCCACCAGATGGGCGCTGACTCTGTACTGACCATTGGACACAGCATGTTCCGTGGAAGGCTTGTGTGTGTGGGATGGTGGCACTGGATGTGCCTCCGTTGGGTGGGGGGCCATGCACAGGGCGGGTACGTCGATGATTGCGCATTGTTGGTCACGGTGGGTGCACCAACTAAGATGTGTTGCCCTGTGTTCAATTCCTATGTCCGCATGATGATGGACTGTGGATGTGGGCAGACTACACATTGGTCGATGTGCTGTCTATATGCATGTGCCTTCACACCAGGCACAGCTGCCCCTGCACATGTGACCCCTGCTGGACTCGCTGCTGGGTCTGTGGAGCTGATGCACCTTCTGCGCGTGGGGCGGACAGCTCTCCTCACTTCCCTCATTGCGCATGTCATGTCTTTGCCGCAGGTGACATGGATCATGGAGGGCCCACATGTACGCGTGGGTAGGCTACACATGATTGTTCACTGGTCGCCACCCCCAGTCAGTGTTTCGAATGGGAAGGTTGTCGTGCTGGTGGTATGTTCGATGTGGCGGATGGGCGGGCCTAGGTGCGGGCTTACATTCCGGACATGGGGGGTAGTTGGATTGGCGACTAGTTGCAGTACACACGGGACACGTCTCTTCCTTTCCACATCTGGGTCATCCCTTGTACTAACTGACAGTGATACAGTCATCTTCGCCCCAGCCCTCATGTCCTCCCCTCGCCCCCCAATATGCATGCTCACCTGCGAGGCTAGCGCTTGCACAGGCAGCCCCAAGCTCGCACCAGAGAGGGCAAGGAGTGTATGTGTGGGTCCAGTTGCACGAGTGGGCTGTCTCAGGGTATGATGTGTGGCGGGACACCGTCCACCTGCGTGGTGCCCCAAATGGATACCCGGCCTGCATGGACTATGCATCACAGTCTTCGCCTTCCGGATCCGCCACCTGCGACACCCAGTGGCTGTGGCTGCCCTTGCGGCCAGGCCGCGTCCGTCTGTAGCTGATGGCCCACACATTCACTCTTTGGCCTCTCTGGGGAGGGCTCGGGGTGGTGGCGCACGCGCTTGCACTTTGTCGCAATGGCATGTGGCGTGGTTGGAATAATGGGCAATGGATGGGATGGTGCGAGCCACCTCCCGTGACGTCAGTGCTGCTCGTGCTGTGGTGCGTCCCCCCTACACTTCCATTTGACTTGTGCCATGCTAGACGTTGAGGTTCTATTGCCTGCGTGATATGACCAGGAGGAGCGCGAGGAGACCTCTCACACACCATGCTCCACTGCCATCCCGTGCCCTGTATCGCCTGTGCGGATTGACTATGTTGGGGTTACACCTGGTCGACTGGGGCTGTGTGTGCCTTGTCAAGGGGCATGGCGGGCGCACAACAGGATCCAGCTTGTCCACAGAGGGTGGGCTGAGGTGCGCCTGGTACCGCTTTGTACGTGTGCCCGGCTGCTGTGCACACACGTGTTCACTCCCCCCGACAGGTGTCCTCTCACAATGCCCAGGGAAGCGGTGGTGTACTGTTCATGACCCCTCCCAACACGGCGTGCTCCAACTTGGCATGTGCGCATCTACCCGTCGCACCCACCCACCTGAGCACTGCGTCCATACGACTTCACACGACACATGTGTGTCTTCCACAGTAGTGCTACTCATTTGCGTTGACATCCAATACCAGTGGACTACATGGTCATGTCACGACTGCCGTGTACTTCACATACTCTCATCCTCTCTCATTCGCACTTTTGAAATGAGTCAGCGGAGACAGTTTTGGTTTCAAACATTATATTGAGTCTTCTGTCCTCTGTGATGCAGTATAGTGGACACTACTGGCAGCGGAATACATGTTGAGGATATACTGAGCATGATTACAAATGGGATAGGGTGTGGGGTTACATCTGCTTGGCCAAGGCTGTGCTAATGTACATTTACGTATAGCTGCGGAGCTGCGGACTTTGACACAGACGGTATACATGTAGCCTACCAGACCGCTCGGCATCATGGGCACAGTCCATCTCAGTTCCATGTGACAGGTTTGCTGCGGTTGTTCCTCATGCACGCGTGCATGTGAGATGACATCAGGGCATGTGCTTGCGTGCATGCAGCGGCGTGCCACTTGTTGTTGCACTGTGGTGGTTACTGGACATGTCACAGTCACTGGGGTCGTGTTGTTGTTGTATGCACTTGTCGTCCATGCAAAGGTCCTGGTATGGGATTCCCGGGGCGGGGGTGGGAGGGGTGCAGCACCCACAGACTCCAGGCGACCTATTCATGTCCACTGAGCGGTGTGTGTGTCCATGTGCGCTGGATCCATGTCGTGTCCTGGTTGTTCGTGCAGTTCCGTCCATGTGGGTGCGATGCACAGAGCCCATGCCACTGCCTCCCACGATGCATGCGGTGTTCCTGGATGTGATGGGGAACAGTGTGCATGTCCCGGTCATATCCTATGTCATGGCGATGTCGTTGATGGTGTGGTTACAGTTGCCGGTCGTTTGGTATGGCTGTTGTGGTGGTGACTGGCCAGTCCGTGCGGAAGCTGAGCATGGGTGCGGGGTTGGACTTCATAGGTCACTCGGGGAACCTGCGTTGTGGTCTGACGTATTTACAGGTTGTCAGGTATGCGATGCCGTCCAGCAGGGCTTCCATGTCATTGGTGGTGTACATGTTTGCCAGCCAATGAAGCGGATGGTGGCTGTCAAGGTGTTGTTCGTAGGTTGTCCCTTGGAGGACCATGATGGGGCATGCTGGGTGACATTCGATGTAGCTGTTCTCGATGATCCGTCGTGTGGAGGCACAGTGGTTCCATTTCAGGGCGCGTGCGATGTTGGCCACATACGCCATGCCCCCATAGGCAGAGCAGGCCCTGTCGTGTGCGTCCAGAGGGAGGAGTAGTGGTAGCAGGTCCGCCTTCAGACATGCCGGGTTGGAGAGGCATATCTCGACGGGATGCTGGTAGGGACACCTCCGACAGTAGAAGACGGGCATGACGCAGCTGAACAATGTGATGCGGTAAGTCAGTCGGTAACTTACGTTCAGCAGGGACAGGAGATCGCATCCCAATGTATGTATCGTGTTGGTTTGGTACAGCTTGAGCTGTTCGGCGTAGTTGGGTAGGTGTGTTGCGGTTGCCATTTCGCAGCGGTTCGTAGAGGTGGCGTGCTCCGGCTGTGTGTGCAGTCTGCAATGTGCACGCTCCGGGGTTGCTGTGAGCTCTGTGTAGTCGTGGGGAGACAGGACTTGTGTTCTGTTGGCTTGTTTGGAGGACACAGGCCCTCTTCCCACATGCTTCTCAGACAGTTCAAGGTCAGTGCTGTGTGACTCCTTCCAATTAACTTGCATGTGGCCGACATGGGGAGTGTTTTCTTCTTTCTTCCCCGTCCGTTGTGTGCTTCTGTGATATGCGCTATCTGCCCTGTGGTCGGTCTCCTCGGCATGCCTGTGTTGGTCTATTCTTGGACAATGGCTGTATTCACCGGCTTCTGTCGTAGGGCTGTGGTTTCGGTGTTGGAATGGAAGGTCATTCAGTGCTGTCTGCTCTCCCTTGTGTGGGCGGCAGGCTGCCTTTCCGCTCTGCGTTGGGCCTTGTGTGTGGATGTAATTCTTGGGCCACCTGTTGTCGGTCCCCGGGCTCTTTGGTGTTCCGTTTCATGTGTCTTGTTCATATGTGCAGGGTGGTATGGGTTTTTCAGTGTGGTACTGGCGTTCCTCTTCCCGAAGGGAGCCCTGCTTCTCCTAGTTGGTGTTGCCGCCGCTGTGTGCTACGCCATGTTTGTTACACTGGGGTGTGTCCTGCAGTTGCGTGTCTTCACTGACATGTGTGCGTCGTTTGTGTGGCGTTGGGTGTTGTCCGTGAATTGGGCGTTGGGGACATGTCTGTGGCCGGCCTGTCACGTGTCATGTGCGTTCGGGGTGGGGCTGATGTGTGTGCTGCTTGGTTGTGTCCCTGTGTCTGTGTGCGACGCATGCATGGCGCTGCGGTTGGCCTCTGCGTTGTGCGCATGTGTGGCGGCGTCATCGGCGCTTTGGGGCCGTGACGGGGTGGTTGGTTCCTAGTCCCAGGTGGTGTGTACACATGTGTTCTGCGATGTTACGATTTGGCCTGTGTGTCATATGTGGATGCGATGGTGGATGTGTTGTGTACACGCGCTGGTGGGGGTTGTCCGCTTTTCCGCCCTTGCACTGTGTGCGCTGTTTGCGTGCACTTGTTGTGTGTGTGCCTACCTGCGTCTCCGCGGTACGTTGCGTCCTTGGTGGTGCATCAGCAGAAGCATGGGAAGGGCCTGCAGTGCTGGATTCATGCCCGGGGTGCCGCTTCTTCGTTGTCCGTGCTCTGCGTCCGTGTTTCCGCCTCTCTTTCACGTGCGGTGTCTCTTTGCCGTGGGAGCCGTTTGTTTGCGGCATCGTAATTTATGCGCCGGGCGGGACGTGTTTCGTCGGACGGTGTGTGTCAGTTGTGCTGCGCCGCTACGTGTGCGGGCGCACTTTGATGGCGGACGGTGTTGCTGGCTTGCCGGCGGTGTTTGGCCTGCTTTTCGCATCGTAATTGGGCGGGCGTGTGGACTGCTGCGTGCCGGCGGTAACTGGTGGTTTCTGCATCCGCCAGCACGGCGGTTGTGCTTCCGCCCGCCATCGTAATGGGCCCCTAAGACTTTAATTCAAAATGAAGTGTTTTTACAACAGTTTCTAAGAGTGAGAAGTTGTTCCTGGGGCTGACGCACGGTTGCAGGCATTTTCATTTGAAGTGTGAGGGCAGATTCGGCTTCAGAGTCCTTAAAGAATGGTGCCACCATCTTTATTATTGGTGATGCATCGTGTATGACGTTTCACATCATCACACAATTTTTTTAAAGGTAACAGAGTTTGTTCCAAAACAAGCAAGCTTTTTTTCAAGGAACATCGTGGTACATGGCTGGTTACCTGGCAGTGCGTATTTCAAGTGTAATCGTTGCAGGGGCCAGTACTTGCCGGGAATATTTAAGGAGAAATAACGATTTAGGTGGCAAAAAAAGCAAGAGGCAAATTTATGAAAATTAAATAGAAATATATTAAATGAGGAAAGCAAGGGCAAATAGAATCTGATTATAAAACTCAGTGGTGCAATAGAATAGGACAGAGCAGGCATCAGGTGAAATGGATCAAGATAGGTCAATTAGGAATATGATAACACGGGAACTGCATAAGGCAGTTCAAGAGACAGGAAAGGAAGTGCTCAGGAAAAAGAGGGACTTTAAGAAGATGAAGAATAGTTTTTAATGTCAGAAGGAGAGGATATAGTCAGATCCTGTTCCCAAATTGCCACTGGTGGCCATGTGAAGCAGGGGCATGGGCGTCATTTGGGGTCACCGGGGGTCACAGTTGTGACCCCTGACTTGCCGCTTTGCCGCCCCTGGCACTGCCTTTGCAACCCCTGACATCAGAGGTAGCAAAATCAGTGCCAGGAACAAAGGGGCAGCTCGTCCTTATGAATGTTAGCTGGGACTCCAATTTCCTTGTCTTCTATCAATTTTTTATTACACCAATAGTGAATAATAACATATTATTCACTATTGGTGTAATAAATAATGGAGTACAACTAGTTAGAATATGACCCTCTCAGGAGCTAAGGCAAGTAAAAAATGTGTTTAAATGTATGTTGTGCGTGTGCTTGCGGCTGTGTGTGTTTACATGAGATAGAATGTGTGTGCATCTGTATGTATGTGTAAGCATGTGAATGTGTAAAAGTCAAATTACATATAATGTTTCTTCTGCTACCCCTGGCATTTTGATGAATTGACATCCATGAGCAGAAGCCAACCTTCATGTCTGTATCCAGTTATGATAATGTTTCTTTATACTATTCCAAGGTTGTCAGATAAGAACTTGTTCTAAATTCCAATCCGACCAAACTTTTACCATACATAGTCTGTTCTTCAGAACACTGCAGTTTTAAAGTCACTGGCAGTCTTCTTATCACCTTCTTAGTTTCAGCCAATTCCTGCACAGTCTATATTTACCCACTTACAAAGGTAAGAAGGTCAAGCGGATCTTTTTCTAGAAGGAAAAACCACAGTCTATTGGGAGAGGATGTGGCACAGTGGCCACAGCTGCTGACTCAGGAGCTTGGGATCCACATTTGCGTCTCAGCATTGGCTCAACATCCCGTGATTCTGGGCAAATCACTTAGGGGTCGATTCCGATTCGGGCCGGAAAAAGCACCGACCGACTCGGAGCTGGAATTAATTCCGACCGACACGTACCTGTGGCGCCCGACACGCCAAGTACGATGCAAGGCGTGCAAAATCCGACCGACACATACTGAACCCAAGCCGAACGACCGAGCCGCACGGAAAACAGCAATCCGGCCGGAAAAACACGCGAATTGAACCGACCGACACGCACCCGGAACAAATCCAACCGAAACGTACACGCGAACTCCAAACCGCAAAGTACGATGCAAGGCGCGAAAACCACGCCCTAGTCGTACGGAGTACAAGCCGTACGACCGACACGCATACAAAACTGCGAGCCGAAGTAACACAAAACACCGCGACCGACGCGTACGCAGCATAGAAAACTGCACAAACACAGTGTGAACGAAACGGAGAAGACCGTACGAGACAACTGCAGGGTCCGACTCGGTCACAAGAACGTTTCCAACATGCACAGAAAGTACTAAGGAAAAATACACAAAAAAGGCCAAACAAGCAATTACAAAGCCAATAAATACTGGGGGGGTGGGGACAGAGAACAAAGACACACCCACAACTCCACCCATATAAAGGACACAAATCCCAACCATGATCCTTTGCAAATGCTATTCTACTGCCAGCACTCAACAGACAGCAACCACACACCCACAGCTCATCCCTCACACAAGCCACACACCATCAGCACACCAACAAATAGCTACCTCACATACACCCAGCAAAACACACACTCACACACCCTCACCTGCACACCAACACACACATCACTCACCATCACCACCCATCACCATGCCCCCAAAGAAGAATCACAAGTTCCTAGATTGTGAATTGGAAGTCCTGGTAGACGAGATCCTCAGGGTAGAGCCACAGCTGTTTGGCACACTGGTCCAACAGACACCCATCTCCCAGAAAACCAAGATGTGGGAGAGGATCATCAACAGGGTGAACGCACAATCACCATGTCTGCGCACAAAGACTGACATCCAGAACAGGTGGTATGACGTGCGCAGGAGGGTACGGGAGCTGCTGAAGAAGGACTACCTCCTGAGCCAATACACCGGCAGTGGCCCTCCTGCCAAGCCAGTATACCTCAGGCCCTGGGAGGAGAAGGTGCGGGCCATCCTTCCGCCAGTGAGCGTCTATGGACTAGAAAACATCCCAGAGCCTGGTGAGTACACAACAAATGTACACAATATTCTGCCACAATACACACACACATCACTGTCAAGGGGAGAGTCAAACCATGCACTCTTAGCAATTACACAGCAACCAGAACAGAATCATCCCAAAATGTGTATGTCAGTCAGATAAACACAACACATGCCATCTCAAAGTTACATTTAACCGTGTCATCACATGTACAAACACAACTACAACTACAGCTAGGCAGTGGCACAACTATAACTAACAAACACATCCAGACATGTAGCCACCACTACAACACCAACACACAGTGAAGACCACTGAAAGAAAGGAATTCTGTGTATGCTGGGCAAGTCAGTGTAGCCAATAGCATCATGGGAGTCGTAGTCACAGATATTGCTCACCCCCACAACTGTCCCATCAACACTACCATGAACCATGCGCACATCACAGGGAGTGGAAAAGGACTCACAAGATGGCTGACACTGGCTACTGCTGTGGGAGCACAAGGCCCTGCTGGCAACTGTGCAACAGCCAACAGCAGGACACCACTGACTGACATCCTGAGAGACAACTTCCACTCCCTGCAATGGAAGCACGTTCCATGGTGGGATATCTGGCTGGGTGGGAAGGAGGACTCGCAGCACTGACCATAGTCACAAGCACCTCCCCTCACACACCCCCTCAACACATACTCCACATAACCCACCTGGGAGAATGCAATGCCTCACATCCTAACTCAAGATCCCACAAAGAACCTCCACCCTGGGTTATGTTGTGTGAAGCACAGGGACACTCTTGGGACTTTTAGCCAAACAACTGCCAGGACAACACTCCCAGCCATCCTGTCAGCACAGGCAGCCCACCCCACAGGGAAGCAGAGTCAAAAGGAAGGAAGGATGGGCATGCTGGGAAGGGGGTGGAGGCAATAGCATGATGGGAGTCGTAGTCACAGCTCAACATCCCCCACCACATGGCCCAGCAAGCTCACACTCACGCATGCACATCCCACAGAGAGTGGAAAGGCCCATCAAAGATGTCTGACACTGTTGCTGTGTCGTGGGGAGCACAAGGGCATGCTCGGAACTGCACACCAACCAACAGCAGGACACCACTGTCAGCCATCTTGCCATTGCTCTCACACCCACACACACTGAACTCCCCACAAAAGCAAGTAAGTATGGGAATGCTGGGAAGTGGGGTGGAGGCAATAGCATGATGGGAGTCATAGTCACAGACATAGCTCACCCCCACAACTGTCCCATCAACACCACCCTGAACCATGCTCACATCACAGGGAGTGGAAGACAACTGACAAGATGGCTGACACTGGCTACTGCTGTGGGGAGCACAAGGCCCTGCTGGCAACTGTGCAACAACCAACAGCAGGACACCACTGACTGACATCCTGAAAGACAACTTCCACTCCCTGCAATGCAAGCACGTTCCATGTTGGGATAACTGACTGGCTGGGTGGGAAGGAGGACTTGCTGCACTGACCATAGTCACAAGCACCTCCCCTCACACACACCCTCAACACAAACTCCACATAACCCACCTGGGAGAATGCAATGCCTCACATCCTAACTCAAGATCCCACAAAGAACCTCCACCCTGGGTTATGTTGTGTGAAGCACAGAGACACTCTTGGGACTTTTAGCCAAACAACTGCCAGGACAACACTCCCAGCCATCCTGTCAGCACAGGCAGCCCACCCCACAGGGAAGCAGAGTCAAAAGGAAGGAAGGATGGGCATGCTGGGAAGGGGGTGGAGGCAATAGCATGATGGGAGTCGTAGTCACAGCTCAACATCCCCCACCACATGGCCCAGCAAGCTCACACTCATGCATGCACATCCCACAGAGAGTGGAAAGGCCCATCAAAGATGTCTGACACTGTTGCTGTGTCGTGGGGAGCACAAGGGCATGCTGGGAACTGCACACCAACCAACAGCAGGACACCACTGTCAGCCATCTTGCCATTGCTCTCACACCCACACACACTGAACTCCCCACAAAAGCAAGTAAGTATGGGAATGCTGGGAAGTGGGGTGGAGGCAATAGCATGATGGGAGTCATAGTCACAGACATAGCTCACCCCCACAACTGTCCCATCAACACCACCCTGAACCATGCTCACATCACAAGGAGTGGAAAACAACTGACAAGATGGCTGACACTGGCTACTGCTGTGGGGAGCACAAGGCCCTGCTGGCAACTGTGCAACAACCAACAGCAGGACACCACTGACTGACATCCTGAAAGACAACTTCCACTCCCTGCAATGCAAGCACGTTCCATGTTGGGATAACTGACTGGCTGGGTGGGAAGGAGGACTTGCAGCACTGACCATAGTCACAAGCACCTCCCCTCACACACCCCCTCAACACAAACTCCACATAACCCACCTGGGAGAATGCAATGCCTCACATCCTAACTCAAGATCCCACAAAGAACCTCCACCCTGGGTTATGTTGTGTGAAGCACAGGGACACTCTTGGGACTTTTAGCCAAACAACTGCCAGGACAACACTCCCAGCCATCCTGTCAGCACAGGCAGCCCACCCCACAGGGAAGCAGAGTCAAAAGGAAGGAAGGATGGGCATGCTGGGAAGTGGGGTGGAGGCAATAGCATGATGGGAGTCGTAGACACAGCTCAACATCCCCCACCACATGGCCCAGCAAGCTCACACTCACGCATGCACATCCCACAGAGAGTGGAAAGGCCCATCAAAGATGTCTGACACTGTTGCTGTGTCGTGGGGAGCACAAGGGCATGCTGGGAACTGCACACCAACCAACAGCAGGACACCACTGTCAGCCATCTTGCCATTGCTCTCACACCCACACACACTGAACTCCCCACAAAAGCAAGTAAGTATGGGAATGCTGGGAAGTGGGGTGGAGGCAATAGCATGATGGGAGTCATAGTCACAGACATAGCTCACCCCCACAACTGTCCCATCAACACCACCCTGAACCATGCTCACATCACAGGGAGTGGAAAACAACTGACAAGATGGCTGACACTGGCTACTGCTGTGGGGAGCACAAGGCCCTGCTGGCAACTGTGCAACAACCAACAGCAGGACACCACTGACTGACATCCTGAGAGACAACTTCCACTCCCTGCAATGGAAGCACGTTCCATGGTGGGATATCTGGCTGGGTGGGAAGGAGGACTCGCAGCACTGACCATAGTCACAAGCACTTCCCCTCACACACTCCCTCAACACAAACTCCACATAACCCACCTGGGAGAATGCAATGCCTCACATCCTAACTCAAGATCCCACAAAGAACCTCCACCCTGGGTTATGTTGTGTGAAGCACAGGGACACTCTTGGAACTTTTAGCCAAACAACTGCCAGGACAACACTCCCAGCCATCCTGTCAGCACAGGCAGCCCACCCCACAGGGAAGCAGAGTCAAAAGGAAGGAAGCATGGGCATGCTGGGAAGGGGGTGGAGGCAATAGCATGATGGGAGTAGTAGGCACAGATATTGCTCAGCCTCACAACTGGCCCATCAACACCACCCTGAACCATGCTCACATCACAGGGAGTGGATAAGGACTGACAAGATGGCTGACACTGGCTACTGCTGTGGGGAGCACAAGGCCCTGCTGGCAACTGTGCACCAACAAACAGCAGGACACCACTGACTGACATCCTGAAAGACAACTTCCACTCCCTGAAATGCAAGCACGTTCCATGGTGGGATATCTGGCTGGGTGGGAAGGAGGACTTGCAGCACTGACCATAGTCACAAGCACCTCCCCTCACACACACCCTCAACACATACTCCACATAACCCACCTGGGAGAATGCAATGCCTCACATCCTAACTCAAGATCCCACAAAGAACCTCCACCCTGGGTTATGTTGTTGGGACTTTTAGCCAAACAACTGCTAGGACAACACTCCCAGCCATCCTGTCAGCACAGGCAGCCCACCCCACAGGGAAGCAGAGTCAAAAGGAAGGAAGCATGGGCATGCTGGGAAGGGGGTGGAGGCAATAGCATGATGGGAGTCGTAGTCACAGCTCTACATCCCCCACCACATGGCCCAGCAAGCTCACACTCACGCATGCACATCCCACAGAGAGTGGAAAGGCCCATCAAAGATGTCTGACACTGTTGCTGTGTCGTGGGGAGCACAAGGGCATGCTGGGAACTGCACACCGACCAACAGCAGGACACCACTGTCAGCCATCTTGCCATTGCTCTCACACCCACACACACTGAACTCCCCACAAAAGCAAGTAAGTATGGGAATGCTAGGAAGTGGGGTGGAGGCAATAGCATGATGGGAGTCATAGTCACAGACATAGCTCACCCCCACAACTGTCCCATCAACACCACCCTGAACCATGCTCACATCACAGGGAGTGGATAACAACTGACAAGATGGCTGACACTGGCTACTGCTGTGGGGAGCACAAGGCCCTGCTGGCAACTGTGCAACAACCAACAGCAGGACACCACTGACTGACATCCTGAAAGACAACTTTCACTACCTGCAATGCAAGCACAGTCCATGGTGGGATAACTGACTGGCTGGGTGGGAAGGAGGGCCGGCTGTCAACCAAATACAACCAATGCAGACCATGTTCACACCCCAACAAATACATAGAAATGCCCAAATAATGCAGGACAATGTGCTACACCAATATCAACCCCTGACTGTGACAACTTAGGAGAATGCCATGTACAGGCCCGCACCCAGAGGCACAGTCACAACTGTCAGGTGTGTCAACCATTGATGCCTGCAGAAACATAACATACATTGTGTGTGTCTCCCAAAAACAGGTGATGATGGGGACACAGCAGCAGACGCTGAGGAGTCCCAGTCCCAGGCTCAAGAGGATACGGAGCTCACTGGTGTCGTACAGCCTCTGCCCTCCTCGGATGAAGGAGACCAACCTGGCACCTCCGGTGCAAGTCAACATGCAGCACCAGCAGGACCACCAGCTGCAGCACCAGCAGGACCACCAGCTGCACCCCCTGCACCCACCCCTCCAACGACTGTCACCACAAATACCATCCCTGTCGACATGGACAGAACAAGGAGCACCACCAGCACAGGGACCCTGGACCAACGTGGGGCCATGGACACCACCACCACCACCAACCCCCAAGGGGGACCAGGGTCATCTGTGCGTGCCACTGCACGCACTGCATATGTCGGCAGGGGTGGTGGGAGGGGTGGGAGACAGAGGTCGCTGCTTGCAGAGGTGTCTGGTGTGCATGAGGACCCACAACTGGTACGCATAGCCGATGCGTACCAGTCCAGCACTGGAGATCTCAGCCAGGTAGTGGGGCTCCTCAGAGACATGAAACAGCAGCAGGCTGCCCATCATGCCTGCTTGGACTCACACATGTCCCGCGTGGAGTCCAAGTGGGACACACTGCAAGAGATGACGGCGGTGCACAGGGACATATTACAATGCCTCCACCAGATGAACAGCAACCAGTCTACACCTCCCTGTGTGCCAACAACATCTGGTGCTGAACAAACTGCAACTGCCACAGGGAGGGAGGATGACTCTGGCGGAGAGTCCCCTGCACCGCAGCAGCCTGTACTTGAGGGGCCCCCAAAGAAGAGGGGTCGTCCGAGGAGGGGCAAGTGAGAGGCCGATGGCCAAGTGCAACCCCAGGAAGCCTGAACCTGTTCTGGATGTTCACCTTTGTGCACAAACTGTTCACCCTGTTGACGGCAACACAACTCCCACACATGACATGGGGAGTACAAGTTGGACCAATGTCTCAGACAACTGTGGCCCCGATACTGGGGATTTTGTCTACCAGGACTTTCAATTCACCTAGGAACTTCTGATTGCAATATAAATGTACAGCACTAACCATCCTATGCACTATTCACACAAATGTATCACAATAAACACACTAATACACCATACTTGCCTCTGTTGTGATTCCAACGTGGGTGCTGTCATGGGGATGATGAACTGCAAAATTACACTGTGTATGCGAACTGCAACAGCAAGTACAACACAGGCATGTGAGTAATGGCAACGTGACACATATGAGGGAGACACACCACCAGGGCTACACAACACATACACACCTAGGCCATCTGACTCATTGCCTACACTGATGTTGCCAGGAAAGACGGTGCAATGCACAGACACCACACCTATTCCCAGTTGTAGTCAAGTAGCCCACAGGTGCAGTAAGCAAATGGCAGTCAAATGTGTGACCACAGAAAACGCACATCACAAAGTGAAGCACAGGTTTATTACGCAGTTGCAACATGTCGTAACCACTACAGATGCAAGGTAATCCCACCTGGCAGCGGGCACACAGTCAACAACTGTAGAAGCAAGGAAGTCCATGGGTGTGGCGCACATCACCTGTAGGGACACAACAGCTACCACCCTGGAAGTACAATCACGTCGTCGGTGGACACAGTTGACCAAACGAATCTGAAAGTACCCTGTGAAGGACAGAAATGACACACAGTCAAAAGCAATGGAGAACAGGACAGAACAGCAAAACTCATGCACAATACATGTTACAAGATACCCACCCAGAACCAAGTTAGTATGTCAACACTGTTGGGGAGTACAGACCACCTGTAAGCACACATCGCTACACACATCCAGTCAAGTAGCCCATGGACACACTCCAACAGCACCAGAGCACCACCTACACATATCATGCCAACTCACATCATTGACATGACACCTCAGGATACTCACATTCAGCTAAAGAAGTTGGAGATGAGCTGTGTGCGGACATCACCCTCATCATCATCATCATCACTGGCATCGTGGTCCAGGCCAGGATCCTCCACAGGTGGCGGATGTTGGTCATTGTCATCCTGGATGAGAGGCAACTCCTTCCGCACTGCCAGGTTGTGGAGCATGCAGCAGACGATGATAATCTTGCACACCTTCACTGGGGCATATGGGAGGGACCCTCCTGTCTTGTCGAGGCAGCGGAAGCGGCTCTTCAGGAGACCAAATGTCCGCTCAATCACTCTCCTGGTCCGACCATGTGCCTCATTGTAGCGCATCTGGGCTGGTGTCACAGGGTTCCTGAGGGGTGTCAGCAAACACGGCATGTTGGGGTATCCCGAGTCACCTACGGACAGACAAGTGCACATTAGCTGACTTGGAAAAGTGGGCGGAATACTACAGATCAGATCACACACAATGGCACAAAGTCAGTACACACCGACAAGCCAGGCACGCTGGTTCTGCATCTGTGCCATCATCCTGGGGATGCGACTACTCCTCATCACAAAGGCATCGTGTGCTGAACCAGGGAAACGGGCACACACGTGTGAGATGGTCATATCTGCAAGACACACCACCAGTGCATTGACCGAGTGGTAGTGCTTGCGGTTACGGTAGGCCTGCTCCTGGGCCTGTGGTGGTACCAAAGCCACATGTGTCCCATCAATGGAGCCAATGACATGCGGCATCCTCCCCAGGGCATAGAAGTCACTCTTCACGTCAGTGAGTCGTTGCAGTCTAGGGAAATAGATGTACCGGTTCAGGTATAGCAACATTGCCTCCAAAACATCGCGGAGCACACGGCTCAACATGGTCTGTGACATCCCACCAGCAGTCGCCACAGTATGTTGGAAGGTACCGGTGGCAAAGAAGTGTAGGGCTGCCATCACCTTCACCTTGGGGGTCAGCGCTGTAGGATACGGCCGGCCAAGCTGCAAATGTGGGGCCAACTGCACTGCGAAATCCTCAATCAGCTGCCTGGTGAAGCGGTACCGTCGGATGCTGTCCCGTTCCACCATCGTTGCCAGGTCTGGGAATGGTCTATGGACAGCAGGAGCCCTGCAGTGCAGAGGAGAAGAAAGCAAGATTGTCAGTCACCCCACATATGCAGCATTGAACACACTCAATATCACATCATACATCATTATGAGGCACAACTACATGAAGTGTGCAGTTCCGTAAGGACATGTATGGTACATACATGGCCAATATCTGTCATCACGGTTCAACAAGTGGCATCAATAAGTCCCAGGTTGGCCCATTGGATATCATGAGCCCGTGTCACAGTTCCCATCTCCTGCTGCCATGTCACAATCACCCCCACAGTGACATGTGAGGACAGATGTGCCCCAGGCATCACAGCTCAACAACAGGTACATTCCCAGGGACCCTGTACTGCCACATGGACACTGGCATTACATGGAGTATCAGGTATACACCACAGCAAAACAACCATGACCCCCACAGGTAGTGGTTCCACTTGCCTCTGCAGGACAGACATGGACGTCTGTGACACACACACGCACAACATCAAAGTCCATGCACACACAACGTGGATGTGGAGACTGTCTCCCATTGTGCACATGAAATCAGAGACATTGTAAACACTACATGCACACAGACTGTGGAGGACCATCACTATTGTGCCACTGGGACACCCTGGCTCAAACATACCGTCCCACGTGACTCACGGGGTATGTGACATGACATACACATACACCACCGTGAAATGTGACCATGGCACATGCACAGATATGAACAGTTGCACATCACAGTGGTCATGTACACGTAACACCCAGGATCCTGTCCCCATGAACACGTGCACAGCCTGGGGGTGGCTGCCCCCAGGTGACACCCACAGGACAACATGTACACCAACATACACACAATAGGAAATGCAGCCTTACATGCCTTATGATACAGTTTGGACAGGCTGTGGTGTTGTAGGTGTGCCCCTCACTCCCTGGGAGCTATCTGTGGCTGGCATATATTCATCTGAGACAGGCATGGTGACATATGCCAGTCACTTGTACAGGGATGCGTTGAACAGCAATGGACCGATCGGTGCACCCGGCCGGCCCATTGCATTCAATGTGTGCGGGTACGCGTTGTACCCCTGTACGCGTTGTACCGCAATGGACCGATCGGTGCACCCGGCCGGCCCATTGCATTCAATGTGTGCGGTACGCGTTGTACCCCTGTACGCGTTGTACCGCAATGGACCGATCGGTGCGCCCGGCCGGCCCATTGCATTCAATGTGTCGGGTACGCATTGTACCCCTGTACGCGTTGAACAGCAATGGACCGATCGGTGCACCCGGCCGGCCCATTGCATTCAATGTGTGCGGGTACGCGTTGTACCCCTGTACGCGTTGTACCGCAATGGACCGATCGGTGCGCCTGGCCGGCCCATTGCATTCAATGTGTGCGGGTACTCGTTGTACCCCTGTACGCGTTGAACAGCAATGGACCGATTGGTGCACCCGGCCGGCCCATTGCATTCAATGTGTGCGGATACGCGTTGTACCCCTGTACGCGTTGTACCGCAATGGATCGATCGGTGCGCCCGGCCGGCCATCCGGCCTTCTCCCCCTGCCACTTGCTCTCCCTGCGCTTGTCTGTGCCACTGATGTGGTGAGGGTGTCCTCCCCCTCTGTCCAGCCCACCTTGCCTGTTCCCCATTCTCCTCCCCTGGTGGTAGGCACTGCAGTGGAGTCCACTACCACCCTGTCTGACTTGGGCACTGCAGTGGCGGACCTGTCCAGTCCATCTGCAGGGTCCACTGCAGTCGTGCCGGCACCCACAACATCTGAGTCATGCCCCCAGTTGTGCCGGCACACACCATGTCAGACACCTCCACTGCAGTTGTCAGTGGCTCTCCAGCACCCACCACCCCTTCCCTGCCTCCTCCTGGTGAGCCCTGATCCTGTCCCTGCGGTGCCTGGCCTGCCCCCGGTTGCCCCTCCTAGTGGATTGTCCCTGGTTTTGTGCAGTACAGGCATGCATAGGGTGACATCTGCCACTGTCACCCTGTTTGGACTTTGACAATGGACTGGCCATTTGCCTTTGTGTTTTTCTGGACTTTCACTTTTAAACACACATATGCTGAATAAAGCAACTTTCTGTTCTCTAGTGCTTATGCTTCTGATGTACATGTTGTTGATGATGCTAACCATGCCCTTGCTGCAGTGATGGTGATATTTGGTCTCATGATAATGAAGTGTTACTGTGCAGGAACACATGTGGTCCAGGGGGAATGTGTCCTATCCTGTGGTGTATCCATGTCATCCATAGCAGCATCTGAGGGTGTCATGTGTTCAGTATTTGGCAATGGGATTTCCTACTTACATTAGCAATTTCACATCTGTGGCTTCCACCCCTGCACATCTGTTGTGCCTGCCATTGTTCAATTCGTCTACTTCCCTGACCGTGTGGCCATCTCCACTGGACATGCAGGTTTGGGCATCAATGGGGAAGGACTCATCTGTGTTGTCAGTGCAACATTGCTATACAAGTGTGTTGGATCTGTGCTGATGATTTCGTTGGCACTTCCATGACCAGGCTGATGTGACAGGAGCCTTCATTTGGTGCTAATTGTTGATTGTGTGACCAAGTGCTCAGCTGACATGATGGGGCCCTACTGAGGCAACATATGGCACAGCTTTCCTCATACAGGAGTGGAGTCCCCTCATGGCAGTGTGTACTCCTGTGACATTGCCTGCGCCCAAGGTGTGTGTTGTATGAGCATGTCTGTGTGTTCACTTCCGTTTTGCTGTGCATGCTGTGATCCCTAGTGTTGTACCTGTTTGTGATGCTTGCTGAGTTGACCTATGTTCCCCCAAAGTCTTCTCCCTGGGTTCTCTGTGATGTGGGTGCATGGCACATTACTGGTCATCAGGGTGTCACCCATAGGTGTGTTTGCTGTCAGGGCTGAGTTTGTGTGCAGACGCAGATGGGTCACAGTCAGGTTTCCCCTTGGCACTTGTTGTTTGCACCTGTCATGTGATTTCCAGTTTGTGTTATCTTTCAGTGATTGTGACACGTTGTGTGTGTGACTGCTGGCACTCCTCAGGGTCCGGGCTGCAATGTTGGTTGTTGTCTATGTGTGTTCTTTGTGGGTGACCTTGGCTTCTTCATTGGTGTGTGACTGTGGCTGGGATCCCATTGGTTGGTGTGGTATTGCCGTCATGTCCATGTACAGCGTAGTGTGCAGTGTGTCAGACATTCAGGAGTCTTGTTGAGTGGCCATGTGTGATGTGTTTCTGCACCTTGGTTCCCACCCACCACCCTGGAATTGTCATGGGTGCATGTGCAATGTCACCAGTGCATGTGTGCTTCACTGCTGCACATTGTTGGAGGTCGAGGTGTGTGGTGTTGAGTGTGTGCAGATGAGAGTTGTTGCCCGGCTAGACCCCTGCCTCCATGTTGGCCTTGGCTTACTGGCCGTGCTGATTGATTTGTGCTTGTGTAGGTGTGATGGTAGTTTGTTGCTCAGGACACATGACTGTGGTTCACAGTGTGAACGACATTTAGCTTTGTCATCACAGTGGGATTGTAATGCAGCCCAGGGTCACCACATTGTGGGGGCCCTGGGGGTAGTGCTGTGGTGTGTCTGTGTCTTGCTGTGTCAGTTGCTGTTCCTACGTGCCTGTGTGACGTGTGATTTGTGCTCCCTCTCATCTGACAATGCCTGATTGCCCACATAGGGGATTTGGATCCATGAGTTACCTTTGTGTGGCACTGTATGCACATCTGTATGATTGGTATTCAGGCCTCCTCATGTGTTGTGTGGTTGCCTGGGGACACTGGCACCCCCTCACCTGTTGTGTTTGATGTGCAGTGTGGGTCTGCCTGTTTGTGTTTGTGCATCTGCACCACTGCATTGGCATATCTTAGGTGTGCCATTGGCTGTATGTAGTTTGGTGGGTTTCCCCTGCTGTCCCTGGGACTCCTAGGTCATCAGTCAGCACAATGATCATGGTTTGTGTGTCCCATTGCTGCCATGGTATGGTATCTGTTCACCTCACATCTACAGTCTCCACAGGGTATCTGCATTTGTGTGCCCATTGGTGCAAATATGTGGGTCTGCATTCTGATGGTCACTTCTGTCATTGTGTCATTGATGAATGTTGACTGTGTCAGCCCCCATGGGTGTTGTTTGTCTGCACATGGCCAAAGGTATGTCTTATTTGCACTGCAGTATTTGCCTCCCCCAATCTATGTTGCAATGGGACACATGCACTACTTTGCCACTGATGTGTTTTATGTTCTGTGACCAGGAATCATCCATGCAGTTTGGCAGTTGCAGCTTTTTCTTTGTCAACACTTACATTTTGGTCACTGTGATGATGGGGGTTTGGACCCCATTGCCACAATGTTCAAAATGTGCTTCAGCTATGGACCCCACACTTACCTTTTGGTCTCTGTGATGATGGGGGTTTGGACCCCATTGCCACAATGTTCAAAATGTGCTTCAGATATGGACCTCACACTTACCTTTTGGTCACTGTGATGATGGGGGTTTGGACCCCATTGCCACAATGTTCAAAATGTGATTCAGCTATGGACCCCACACTTACCTTTTGGTCACTGTGATGATGGGGGTTTGGACCCCATTGCCACAATGTTCAAAATGTGCTTCAGCTATGGACCCCACACTTACATTTTGGTCACTGTGATGATGGGGGTTTGGACCCCATTGCCACAATGTTCAAAATGTGCTTCAGCTATGGACCCCACACTTACCTTTTGGTCACTGTGATGATGGGGGTTTGGACCCCATTGCCACAATGGTCATGGCCTGC
Source organism: Calotriton arnoldi (assembly GCA_963921515.1). Classification (NCBI taxonomy): domain Eukaryota; kingdom Metazoa; phylum Chordata; class Amphibia; order Caudata; family Salamandridae; genus Calotriton; species Calotriton arnoldi. The sequence goes on from CAWUFW010002709.1 coordinate 23,794, forward strand.
TTGCATTGTGGGGGCCACACACATATGTGTGGCACATGTGATAGGGGGTCACATTGTATGTTCAAAGTCATGTTCAGTGTTGTAGGCATTTGACACAGTCTACACACGCTTGTCATGGTGTTGGGGGATGTCTTTTCTTGCATTCCCTAGGTTGTGGTGTGCTGGTTGTGTCATGCATTGTCCATCCTATGAGTGGGGGTGGTGTTGGTGGTAGGCATCCAGCCCCCCATGGGTAGAGGTGGTAGTAGTGACAGGCATCCAGCCCCCTGGGTAAGGGTGGTAGTGGTGGTAGGCATCCAGCCCCCTGGGTAGAGGTGGTAGTAGTGGTAGGCATCCAGCCCCTCCTGGGTAAGGGTGGTAGTAGTGGTAGGCATCCAGCCCCCTGGGTAAGGGTGGTAGTAGTGGTGGGCATCTGGCACCCCCATGGCTAAGGGTGGTAGTAGTGGTAGGCATCCAGCCCCCTGGGTAGAGGTGGTAGTAGTGGTAGGCATCCAGCCCCCTGGGTAAGGGTGGTAGTAGTGGTAGGCATCCAGCCCCCCTGGGTAAGGGTGGTAGTAGTGGTGGGCATCTGGCACCCCCATGGCTAAGGGTGGTAGTAGTGGTAGGCATCCAGCCCCCTGGCATAGGGTGGTAGTAGTGGTAGGCATCCAGCCCCCCTGGGTAAGGGTGGTAGTGGTGGTGGGCATCTGGCACCCCTGGCTAAGGGTGGTAGTAGTGGTAGGCATCCAGCCCCCCTGGGTAAGGGTGGTAGTTGTGGTAGGCATCCAGCCCCCTGGGTAAGGGTGGTAGTAGTGGTGGGCATCTGGCACCCCCTGGCTAAGGGTGGTAGTAGTGGTAGGCATCCAGCCCCCTGGGTAAGGGTGGTAGTAGTGGTAGGCATCTGGCACCCCCTGGGTAAGGGTGGTAGTTGTGGTAGGCATCCAGCCCCCTGGGTAAGGGTGGTAGTAGTGGTGGGCATCTGGCACCCCCTGGCAAAGGGTGGTAGTAGTGGTAGGCATCCAGCCCCCCTGGGTAAGGGTGGTAGTAGTGGTAGGCATCTGGCACCCCTGGCTAAGGGTGGTAGTAGTGGTGGACATCCAGCCCCCTGGGTAAGGGTGGTAGTGGTGGTGGGCATCTGGCACCCCCATGGCTAAGGGTGGTAGTGGTGGTAGGCATCCAGCCCCCTGGGTAAGGGTGGTAGTTGTGGTAGGCTTCCAGCCCCCCTGGGTAAGGGTGGTAGTGGTGGTGGGCATCTGGCACCCCATGGCTAAGGGTGGTAGTAGTGGTAGGCATCCAGCCCCCTGGGTAAGGGTGGTAGTAGTGGTGGGCATCCAGCCCCCTGGGTAAGGGTGGTAGTAGTGGTAGGCATCCAGCCCCCTGGGTAAGGGTGGTAGTAGTGGTGGGCATCTGGCACCCCCATGGCTAAGGGTGGTAGTAGTGGTAGGCATCCAGCCCCCTGGGTAAGGGTGGTAGTAGTGGTAGGCATCCAGCCCCCTGGGAAAGGGTGGTAGTAGTGGTGGGCATCTGGCACCCCCATGGCTAAGGGTGGTAGTAGTGGTAGGCATCCAGCCCCCTGGGTAAGGGTGGTAGTAGTGGTGGGCATCTGGCACCCCCATGGCTAAGGGTGGTAGTAGTGGTAGGCATCCAGCCCCCTGGCTTAGGGTGATAGTAGTGGTAGGCATCCAGCCCCCTGGGTAAGGGTGGTAGTGGTGGTGGGCATCTGGCACCCCCATGGCTAAGGGTGGTAGTAGTGGTAGGCATCCAGCCCCCCCTTGGTAAGGGTGGTAGTAGTGGTGGGCATCTGGCACCCCCATGGCTAAGGGTGGTAGTAGTGGTAGGCATCCAGCCCCCCTGGCTTAGGGTGATAGTAGTGGTAGGCATCCAGCCCCCCTGGGTAAGGGTGGTAGTGGTGGTAGGCATCTGGCACCCCCATGGCTAAGGGTGGAAGTAGTGGTAGGCATCCAGCCCCCTGGGTAAGGGTGGTAGTAGTGGTGGGCATCTGGCACCCCCATGGCTAAGGGTGGTAGTAGTGGTAGGCATCCAGCCCCCTGGCTTAGGGTGATAGTAGTGGTAGGCATCCAGCCCCCTGGGTAAGGGTGGTAGTGGTGGTGGGCATCTGGCACCCCCATGGCTAAGGGTGGTAGTAGTGGTAGGCATCCAGCCCCCCTGGGTAAGGGTGGTAGTAGTGGTGGGCATCTGGCACCCCCATGGCTAAGGGTGGTAGTAGTGGTTGGCATCCGGCCCCCCCTGGGTAGGGGTGGTAGTGGTGGTGCGCATCCAGGCCCCTGTGTGCATATGTGGCATTGGTGATGGGCATCCCGCCCCTATGGTGCTGCTGTTGCTGGTGTAAGTAAATTCTGCATCCCTCTGTGTGTGTGTGATGTGTCGTGTACGTGTTGTATGTTTTTGTGGTTGGTGTCTGACTTTTCTTCTGCGCCGTACGCGTCCGTGCCTGTTCCGGTAGTAAATGTAGAATATTGGTAGGATCGGGATGAAGGGATTCATGGTTGGTTCGTGTCGTTCGTCTTTCTCGTTGCTTCGCGTCGTCCTCGTCGCTGGCGTGTTCGCCTCGTAGCCGTGGATCGTGTTGTGGCGCGAATCGGAGCTTATGTGCGCCTCTCCCGGAAGCTTTGACGTGCCGGACGTAGCGACGGGTTCGGCGCGTACGGAAAGCGCATCATACTTGTTCGGCCGGACGGGGCTGCATTTTCCCTTCCGTGCGACTCGATTCTGCGTTTCCGGATTCGCCTCGGTCAGAGAACAGGACCTGGATTGGGTGAGTACGACTCGGCCGGATTCTGTGCTGTTGTGCGCATCGTACTTACTCGTTCGGTATGATGTACGGATCGGTCGGGAAACAGGCATTCGCATGGCTTTTTTCCCGACCGAATGGTATTGGGTGCGCCTCCGACCGAGATCGGAATTGGCCCCTTAGTCTCCAAAGTGCCCATGGACAGCGCCTGGATACCTTCACGGGTGATGAACCGCGCTATATAAATCTGCAAATTTTTAATTATTATTACCTCTCACTGTACCTTAATTTGTAACCTACCATTTTGTACTTTTTCAGAGACAGCAGTCAATCACATTTCAAGTACCTTAAACAATCATTTTTTCCATTGAAACTACTGCTTCTTGCTGAAGACTTCTCATCCTGCAGCTCATTCTCTAAGGCTCACAAGGACTACAGCAGCATTGTTTACGTCTGGATCGCTGGTCACTCATTTGTTCTCTGTGCCATCTTCAGAAAAGGCCATGTGCTTTGTTGGAAAAAGTTATGATTCAAGTTTATGGTGAAGGTTACACAGGAGTCCTAATGTCAATTGCAAGGATAAATGTTTCAAAAGAATGAAAAAAGACTAGGTTAGCATTGAAGGGGCATATTATCAAGATGCAGCAATAATCATCGCTGAACGCGCTTAGCGCGTTTTTTACTATCGCCGGCTATCGCTGGATTATATCGCCATGATAGCGCTGTATTACCAACGCTTAGCGCGATATGAAATCCAGCGATAGCGGGGAAATGGGCCAACATCGCTGAAAAACCAGCGAAAATCAAAGCGAAATGGCGATCAGCTTGCTGATACGAGCATGTGGCCTTAACCCTATAATCCACCTCCCACGTTAAGTATGCCTTAGTCAGGTATTTATCAGGCGTTCAATTCCTGCGATGATCGGGGTTTAGCACGACTTTTGTTATCGCGGGACATCTTTGCTAATAGAGCGAAGATGTTTTAGCGACCTTTTCCGTGTGCTTTTTGCAAGGAACGCCTACCTTGCATGTCATTAGCGATAATTATCGCTGGCATGCAAGGCGATAGAAAAACCGGCAGTTAACACCGTAAAGCTGGCGCTACGTTAGCGCTGGCTTGCTAATAGGGCGATAAAATTATCGCCGCTTTATCGGCAAAAAGGGCCACTAAGGCGGCGATAAGGCCCTTGCTAATATGCCCCGAAGTTATTTGTCCTAAACAATTGATTAGGGATCATCATGGTAACCCACAAATTAATAACTAAAAGTGGACTTTTATACAGGCCATATTGAGAGTATAATAGAAAACAAAATTGAGTAATAATAACACTAAGGGCCTGATTACGAGTTTGGCGGTGAGGCGCCAGGTCCACCCCACCGCCACACCACCAAACCCTTGGCCGGCCGCCTGCCAGATTATGAGTATTTCTCATGTCTGGTGAGCTTTTTGTTTTTGTTTCCACGGCGGTTCCCTGAAAATGGGCACCACAGTGGGAACCCCAAAAACAGTTCCTGCACTGCATGGACTGAAAAGTCCATGCGGTGCACGAACTGGTGTGCATGAACACAGGGGGGCACATGTTATGCCCCCTGAATTCACCCCAGGACACAGAGGCACAAGGGGGCTCTCTAGGGGCCCCTTTATTTCCTATCTGCCACAGTTTTCATGGAGGAGAAACCACCATAAAAACCATGGCAGGGAGGACACTTACAATATGCTTGGCTGGACTGCTGCGTTCCGCCAAGCATATTGTTGCCTCCTGATTGCTTACCACCACCAAGGAACAGCAGTTCCCTGACGGCTGTGGCAGGACAATGGCGGTCCAACAGCCCTAATTGTAATAGGGTCGTTGGGAGACCGCCACCGCCGTGACCCCACGAGTATGGCTGTGCGTGTACCGCCAGACTCGTAATCAAGCCCTAAGTGGTTAGTCTGGTGTATATGGCATAGATAGTGCCTCAAGATAACATTTATATTTAGATTTGTAGCCTTGTAAGTAACTGGTCCATTTCATCCCATCAAACATCTGTATAAGGCTATCCCTTTATCCCCTTGACCAGATTGGCACAGCTTCATTTCTATATGAGCATTTTCTGCTGTGTAAGTCATTTTTTCCAAATGTTTTACGTATACATTTTTTGCCATATACTTTCATATCTTTATTTCCAAAAGAAGGAAACTCAAAATGTGCTTTTGTCTGTGCTTTATAGAAAAGTAATGTTAAAAATAACTCTAATCGTCTAAAATATAATAAAATGAATAAGCAATACTTAAAGATCACTGGAAAGGGCACACTTTAGCAGAGTAGGGGTCCTACATTTAACCCCGTGACTTAAAGATTATTTTCATATCCCCACCCCCTGATTAACTTCCCTGGAAAACAGGGTCTCTGTACAGTTCTTTTTTCTGTATTTCAGAAAAGGGGGCTCGGCTAAGGTTTTCTCATCTCTGAGCCACACTTTTGTTTTTATTTTCTTAGACTCAGTCGTAATGGGCGCAGGTTCCTGCATTGGTCATATTTAATACAATAGAACCATGTTGAATGTGAAAGCTCTGTTCTTTCTCAGTTGACCTTGGACAGGTAATAGAAGATGTTATCTTGCCATGTTTGTCATGGCTGGACTGGAAATCAAAAGCAGCTCTGGAAAAATGTTCAAACTTGACCCACTCCCTTCCTACTGTCTCTCTATCTCTTTCTATCTTTCTTTTTTCCATTCATCCATTCGCTGTCTCTTTCCTTCCCCCTCTCCCTCTTTCTTTCTCCCTCTCTCTCACTCACTCTCTCGTTGGCTCACATTTGTAATGTTTAGACATTAAAACGCACAAGGGCCTGAAGGAAGAGCCAGGCAGGGATCAGAGACACTTCTTACTCTGCAAATGTAAGTAATTAAGCAGACAAAAAGCAGAAACGGTCCTTCAGCCAGACCCTGAGGAGACATTCAGATACAGGCCAGTGCACCGACTCACCACAGAGACTGGATATGGAAAAAGCTGAGGTGCAGTCCCCAAAGAACAAAACCCGGTCCTCGGGCCTGGTCTACAGTTGCAGACCTTGCCCTATGGGAAACCATCTCTTGCATCTTTCTCCCTTCGGAAGTAAGATCATGACTGGTGAATATGTTAGGCCGAATCTGAATGAGCATTAGACCTATTTACCTTGTGGGGATGCCACAGAAGAGAGCAGGGTTAATGCATTTGAATCTTTGTGGACAAATGTGTGCCAGATTACTTAGGGCCTAATTACAAGTGGGACAGATGTAAGTGTGAAGATACAGTGTGCCCAGACATAATGTTTGGGGTTGGTATCACCCCTCCTTAATCCAACTATTATGCGTTAGTTCACACAGAAGTGTGAATAACCATTCAAACCGCCTTTTTCTGATCAAATTTGTCAAAGGATGCCCAGTTCCATGTGGATTAAATGGAGAGGGCTGACTGTGGGCTGACAGGGGAGGGGCCGTTTAATGTTCACTCTTTTTCTGTAAAATGGTGTTGGGGATGGGTTTGAGGCCAGCGCAGCATTGCTTCCAATTTAAACTACATGGGATTATACCGGTTGTTAAAATCGGGAAAAGTGTTACCATACCCTGAGAAATGTGGGCGAGGTAGCACCAGGCCATTGGTAATCTGTCAGAGCAGTGTTCCCTGGGGGGGAAACTCTGCACGACTCTGCATCGGGGTGACAGAATTCAGCCATGCCAGTAGAATTTTGCAAAAATATTTCCAAATGGCATTTATTGCACTAGTGCAGTTTTGCACTCACAGTTGCACAGGGTTGTACAGAACGCCACTGGTGCCCAAAAATCTTTTTCCACTGGGTAGTTGGTACAAATGTTGTTCAGGCAGTGCAAATATTTTTGCAATATTGCACCAGTGTAGTTTATGTAATACGTACATTTTGGTGAAGAACTGCACCCTTCTCACAATCCAAATATAGTGCAATTGCACAGTCACAAAAGTAACCTGAGTAACTGCCTGAATCTCAACACGGACAAAACCGAAGTCCTGATCTTCAGGAGACACACCACACTCTGGTACGACTCCTGGTAGCCATGGTAACTTGGCCCAACCCCCGCCCTGAATGACCACGCTTGCAACCTCGGCATCATCCTGGACAGTGAATTCTCAATGAAACATCAGGTAAACACCGTCTTCTCAGCCTGTTTCCACACTCTCCACATGATCTGCAAAGTCTTCCAGTGGCTCCCCTTCAACACCAGGAAAATGGTGACGCTTGCCCTCATCACCAGCAGGCTGGACTACGACAACCCACTCTATGCAGGCACAACCACTGATCTCATGAAAAGACTCCATACAATCCAGGACGCGGCAGCCACATCACCCAGCACCTGAATTACCTCTACTGGCTCCCTATTTAGAAGAGATGCCAATTTAAGCTTCTGACCCACGCCTACAAAGCCCTCTATGACTTAGGACCCACTTACATTGACCACTGCCTGAATTTCCTCCGACCTCCCAGGAAGCTCCGCTTCGCTCACCTCGCCCTCGTATAGATACCAAGCATCCGCCGCTGCCGCCCTGGAGGACACTCCTTCTACCACCTCACCACCAAAGCCTGGAATACCCTCCACCTCTGCACTTCAGCCTCACTGACCCACTTCAGGAAGGGACACAAGACCTGGCTTTTCAACTGAGCCTGCAGCACAACACCTGGATACCCTCTCGGGTGCTAAGCCGCGCTATATAAAATACAGCTTGAAATTGAACTGAACTGATACGGCCCAAGAGAAAGAAAAGAAATGGACTTTAAATGAATAGTCATTTATTTGAGTATGACCAGCTAAATCATTTATAACATTTCTATTAGAATTAAAGACAGAAATATGTTTGTAAAGGATGCACGTCATCCATTTCCTGTGAGCTTCCTCCTTTAGGAGTGACATAATCTATGATGAAGACCGGGGCCCGGAGTTCAGTACCTTTCCCCTGTTGTGCTGCTAAGGATGGGCTTCAACCCTCTGACAGAACAAAGTTATAAAATAAACAATCAGCATATCTGTATTGTGAAAATGGCTAAGCAAACACGGTTGTGCACTGCGAGCATGCAGACAAGTTATTCATTAGCCGCGTTCTACTTTAAAGTTTCGGTTTTTAATCAGAGGAAACCTCTGACTGGTAAGTACTGAGCGCACATTTCCTTCCCTGGGTTCATTTGGCATGTGAATGGAAAGCAAACTGTAGATAATAGCAACTCAAATGCTGCTGTTTTACATTTTATTAGTCTTCTTCCGCGGCCTGCCAAAAGTGCATTAAACTGGAATATTGTGCTGAGCTCGGATATATCCAAACGCCTGGAGATATCTTGTCTCTGTAAAGTTTAGAGAATGCATTCCCGAAGGCCTGACAACAAAACAGAATAAATCGCAAGGCTCATAAAATGATAATGCATAGCATTTTTGCTTACATTAACAAAAACATATGCAGAAAGTCGAGAGAGCGTGTTCCTTTGAGAAGAATAGCCCATTCATACCAATATTGTACCCTTGAGCAAAGATTTCAGGAAAGAGATGGCTGCAAATTGGAAATCCAAATTTAAACTAGGAAGCCAGACTAAGACTGTCCGTTGTCTGAGGCCCGTGGCTACAAAGTAATAGGCATTTCCTTTAAACTGTTTTGATACCTAGTGTATGCAAACACATTTGTGCCATGCTGAAATGACAACTTCTTTAACCTTTTAAATATATAGCCGAAACAAAGATGAGCCTCAGAATGAGATGCTTAATTTTCTAATACAGGTAGGACCTGGGTGTAGCCTGGAGAGGGCAATCCCGCCAGGATGGTTGTGTGAGGAGCTGTCCCCTACCCCCAAATACATTTCAAAGAGCTGACTCCAGCACACACACAAAGGAACATGGCACTAGTCTTTTGTCACACCAGACTTCTTGAAGCCTTGGCAGAAGAAGGGAAGAACTTTCCATAACCAGATGTAGGGGTAGCCTAGAATATTCCTCCACTATAAAGGCTATCACCAGGTATAAATATTGAATCTCCGAAGCGACTCATTAGTACACTCCTGGACCTGCAGGCATTACAGAGGAAGGAATTTCTTGTTCCCCAGAGGACCACCTTGATTCTTGAGGCTTTTCTTGTTTCTCTTGGGAGCAGCCGAGATGGTCATCCTGTCAGATCAACTGAACACCTCCCCACACATAAGGTCTTTTGTCTCAGCTGTGGGAGCAAGTTCCGAGCTTATCCAGGGGGTGATTCAGTTATGGATGACAGTTGGAGCTCACGCAAATGGACCACCAGAGGCTTTAGTCAGGGAAAAGGTAACTTTCTAAAACTCCTTTTCCCAAATATTTTGTTACAAATCTGACCTCATCAGTAAATTGAGCTTGTAATAAATATTTCAAAAAGTCCAAGAATTAAATGTGTAGGTGTTTCCTGTGGAGATAACATTATAAAATATAATTTTGTATCACATTGCTTTCCTAAGGAACAGTCAACCCTGCTACTGTGAAAATAGCTTTGGGACCTTTTCACTGTAAGGATATGTTTAACATTATGCGTTTACATGCCCTACTTTTAAATAGCATGCACCCTGCCTTATGGGTAGTAAAGGCTCATTAGGGGTGATTTATTAATATTTAAAAGGAAGGTTTAGGCCTGTAAAAAAGGGGCTATTTTGACAAGTTGAATTTGCAGTTGTAAAACTGCACAGCCAAGCTACAATGGCAGTCCTACAGTCATGTTTCCACTGTCACTGCAGTGAGTGGCACGATGGGTGCTGCAGCCCACTGGTGGCACTTAACTTAAAGAGCCTGGGTACACTCTTGTAGCATATACTAGGGACGTATGGGTGTTGGAGTTGGCCCTCTCTGCAGGGTCACCCCCAAGCCTTTTGACTCCACCCCTCCTGTTTTCTGAATTTGTTTTACCACTTCTAACCAGTGCTTTCCCTAAAACTTGGTAAAATTGGCCTGCACCTGATTGGGGCATTTAATTTGCTTATAAGTTACTAGTATATTGAACTTCATGTACACAGGGTTTGTAAATTAAATGCTACCAGTGGGCCTGCAGCACTGATTGTGCCACCCACTGAAGTAGCACTTTAAAATATGTATCAGGCCTGCTATTGCAGCCTGTATTGCAGTTTTAAACTGCCAATTTGACCTAGCAAAATAAACCTTTTAGCCAGGCCTAAACCCTTTTTTAATACATATAAGTCCCCCCTTAAGGTAGGCCCCTAAGGCAGGGTACAGCCAATTTAAAAAGTAAGACGTGTTTTTACGTTTTACATGTCCTGTTAATGAAAAACTCCTAAAAATGTTTTTCACTACTGTAAGGTCTAATTATACCATAGGATAGTATTGGATTACATTATTACATTTAATAAGTGACAACCATTGATTGGGAGCAGGAAGAAATGTCATGTTTGGACTCAAATGAATTGTAATTGAAAATCCACTGTATTGGTAAAGTTGGATTTTAAGTTACAATTCTGAAAATGCAACTTTTATAAAGTTGGCACTTTCCTGTCCAAAGATTTCTAAGGCCTTCTTAGAGTTTCCACCTGCCTGGAACTGTTAATGGCTCACCCATTAGGAATGAGTATTGGGCTCAGACAGGAAACAATAGGACCTGGGAGTAGCTGATAGAGGGCCATCCTTCCAGGATGGTTGTGGGCAGAGCTGTTCCCTGCCCCACTTACATTTCAAAGAGCTGCCTCCAGCACACACTCAAAAGAACAACACTAGTCTTTTGTTACCCCAAACTTCTTGGAGCCTTGGCAGGGGAAGGGATGAGCTTTCCATAGCCAGACGTGGGGGTAGACTAGAAGATTACTCCACTGTAAAGGCTAGAACCAGGTATAAAAATTGGATCTCCTGAGCCACTCATTAGTAAACACCTGGACCTGCGGGTATTGCAGAGGAAGGACTGTCTTGTTCCCCAGAGGACTGCCTTGAAGCTTGAGGCTGGTCTTGTTTCCCAGGGGACTGCCCTACTGCTTGAGGCCTATATTGTTGCCAGAGGACAGCCCTGCTGCTTGATGCTTCTCTTGTCCCCAGAGCACTTCCGTACTGCTTGAGGCATGCCTTTGTTTTCAGAGGACTGCTCTGTTGCTTGAGGGTTGCCTTGTTCCCCAGAGGACTGCCTTGCTGCTTGAGGCCATGGACCTGCCTGGACCTGCAACTGGACATGCAACTGGACCTGCCTGAGCCCTGCTGGCCTCTGCTAGATTAAGCCCCTGATCCCTAGGAGGTCCCTCTCCAGGTCCTGGACCATTAGCTGACATCAGAGTACACTCCTTCACAAGGAAAGCTGCAACCCTGATGTTTTGGGTTCCTCGCTTCCTCCTCCAATACGAATTAGACTCTTTCTATCAGATTTTGAGAAGGTAGCTCATTCAGTAGGAGTAACCTGGTAACCTGTATCCAGTCCATGCTCCATCGCAGCCAGACTGAACTTGTGTCTTTTTGTGGTCTAGCACAACCAGATGACCATGAGTGGTGCTTTGTGCTTTTAGGCGCTATGCTTACCTAAAACATTTAAATTTCATATCTCCGGTTCTGCTGATTGGATTTTTGTTGTTTTGGTTTGTGTGCTGCATAAATATGTAACACAGTGCATCTAATTTAAGCCTGACTGCTTTTGTGCCAAACTACCAGAGGGTTAAACCCCTGGCTAAGTTAGTGACTTTTGTGTTTCACCCTGACCAGAATTGTGGTTATTGCTTGAGTACGGTTTCACCCCCTTAACCAATAACCCCATTTCTTACAATAGTTAAGTAAAATATGCCAATTATGGGTATGCCAATATCGTCATGTTGAAAGTGGGAGCACAGGTTCATTGCCACTGGTTAGCTGGGGTAAAGTTCACAGAGTTCTACAGCCAGCAATAAAACAGTCAAGGAAAATATCTGTGGGTACATCATGTGAAAGATAGTCATTTCCAATGCCATGGCTGATTGCTTAAGGACCCAGCTTTTGTACTCCCACACTTTTTTCTCCAATTTTTTGTTGGTACAGGGCCTGCTGGAAACTGGATTTTAGTGTGAAATTCCTCTGACACTCAAATAAATTACCCCAACAGTCCGTTGGGGTAAAGATTTACCTCAGATATGTAATTTTAATTGATTTCCGGGTGGTCACATTCAGAACACTGCCGCTTAAGTTCAGATTTGTGGTTTTGAACACAAAACTTACTCAAATTGTACATCTTGCATTAAAATTGCTCCTTGAAACTATGCAATGTGTTGGAATGGTGTAATCTTGGTCATTTCGTGTAAATTTTGTTATGTGAAATGACCAAAATTATGTCAATTACTACAGTTTAATTAAAAGTTTGCCCAGGCTACTTCAAAGCCCAAGTTTAGTGTGGCTGAAGGCTTTGGACATCTTAGAGTTGCCTTCACAAGTGCATTTTTGGCCTGTTTGAAGTAAAGCAAACAGGAACTACTGAAAATGTATGTAGGCCAGTGCCTCCTAATACACTCCTAGTCCCTCTCTGACCAATGGAGTAAACACTCCATTGGTCAGAAAGGGACTTGAAGTGTATTATCATGTCTGTCACCCACAGCCTAGTGAACTCTACAAAGCTGGAACCCCAACCAGCCTTCCTCAGAAGACATGCTGGACCTGTGGAGAAACAAAAGATGACTGCACCTGTTGTCTGTCACCTGAGAGGAGTCCTGAAGTACTGAATCTGCTCCCCTTGATACCCAGGACAAATAATTGGATGCCAAAGGTCAGCTGGAGGACCTCCTGTGGTGCTGCAGGGACACAACAAGATGCAAGAGGTTTTTACCTGGAAATTCCCATCTGACCACTGGCAACTGGAATTTGGACTGAACTTTGCTGGTGGCCTCTGCTTGACTCTCTGAGATTGAGGTCATGGGGGCCTTAGAAGTGTACACCTGTTATCAAGAAAATGTTTAGAAATTTTTGAAAAACCTTTGCTTCAGAGCCCCAGAGCTTTAACAAGATGTACAGCAAGAACTAGCCGAAGTTCTTCAGCTATAAGCTATAAGTTCTACACCGACAAGCTAGAAGTAGTGATCTTCAGCAAGAACACCTGACCATGGGACTCCAACTGGTGGTCTGCTGAACTCGGATCAAAACCCACACCCGAATTCCACACTAGGAACCTCGGAATAATCATCAACAGCAAACTGGACATGACCGCACAATTAAGGTGGCCTTGAGTGGCTTCATAAATCTATTTTTTGTGTGCGTGCTCTTGCCCCATGATGCAAAGGGGTTCGTAAATAGGACCCCAAGTTTGGAACAGGATATGTACTCCTTACAAAATCATGGTCCTGCCGAGGGATGCATCCAATTAAGGATTACAGACTTGTAGAAGAGTGCATATTTTTTTTACCACCAAATAGTAAACTTGCTAAGAAGTCCAGATTCTGCATACAATGATGGCACAGGTCTACACAAAGAGACACCATTCATTGGGACGTGGTATCCACCGGCAGATCTGTGGTTTTGGGGGGAGTCTTCTACTGTTTGGGCAGTGGCAGCTCCTCCGCTAAGGCAGAGGAGCGTTGCCACACTGCCTTTTAGCAGTGTAAATAATGGAAACATAAAATGATAATAACTGGTTGTTAATATCATCTTATGCTTCCCTGCTGTGGGAGTTCTGTGGGTGGGGAGATGTGGGGCTGCTCTGCTCTCAGAGCAGGGCAGGGGAGGAGTGGTTTGCCCACTTCAAGTGCGCATGAATGCTTGGCCGGCCGTCTAAGGACGGCCAAACATTCATGCACACTTTGCATGTTCTCCACACTGACTGCATTACAGCCTGGGTAAAGAATATGCCCATGCCCCAGTCCCTGGCTGAGCACCGAACCACGGCGTTCAGACCAATCACAACATAGCACTGCGATTGGCTATGGGGAGCCTGGGAGCCGGGTACTTCCTACTTCCCTGTTCCGGCCTGAAGCGACAATGGAGGAGAGACAAGGAGGGACGCGGCACTCAGGTAAGTTTTTTTTTCTTTCTTTTTAACCCCCCTCACCCACCCTCCCTCACCCACACACCCGATCTGTGGCGGCCTCCACTGTGCTTGAGATACAATTTCCGACAGAAGGCATCTGACCACCTGTCAAATCAGCTGTTGTGGCGAATGGCATGACCTCTACCAAGGAATCACTATATGTATAGGAAAGTTATAATCAGTGGCTAAATATTAGATTACCTTTGTTGGGATGATGTTGCACATCTTCTCCTGATTACAATTTTGTAACCTGCGTAAACATTATTCATTCTTCTCTTTGCTTTTTAATACAAAGTTTTGAAATTGACCAAAATAGTGGACTTGGGAAATATTGTATTTTGTATAGATTTTATAGTATTGCTTAGCATCACTGAACACATTTTGTAATCTGCCCAGGGTTTCAAAAGGTCTAAATGTAGCTGATTTAAATCCAAATATTTGGAAATATGTGCAACACCCAAAGGAACCATTATTTTCCTATAATTGGTAGCACAAGGACATGTGCAATTATAAAATCACGCTCTATTGTCAATTTTCCCCTTTATCTTGTTTCTGTATGGCAGTAACATGCTCACCTCCCTAAGGGGACACAAACACAATGTGAGACCTGCCTCTGCAATCTGCTACAGTGCTCCAATTTCCTTTCACTTTCAAGAGTCATACGTTTCTGCTATGTTGTTTCCCTCTGACTGATCACTAAAAGGCCTGATTATATAAGTAGAGCTCTGGAACCCACCAGCATTGCCGCTCTTGGAGAAGGGTTTGTTGACGATCTATTCTTCCTTTACGCCCTCATTTGTCAATGTACAGTTTTCAACTTGTCATTTATCATCTGTTTTCACCCCGCTTCCCCTGACGCGCTCGAGATTTGTAGACTGCTAAACGGGGCAGAGATCTTTGCCGATTGCCTTGGCTCCTGACACACTCAAGATGTTTCAATGTTATTTCAATAAACGTGGCACTTCCAATGGAGCATTTCAGAGAAGTAAAGGTGTAGCTAAAGAATTTAAAAGGTACATCGTATCTGCTGTGTAAAGGATATAGTGTAATCTTGAAACTGAAGACATAGAACATCCCTTCTTCCTTCGTTGATGCTCTAAATATAAATATAAATATATATGTGTGTGTGTGTGTATGTGTGTGTGTATGTGGGTTATTAGTTGTGCAGGATGTGAGGCCTGCGCACGTCATAGGTTCACAATTTCCCCTTACTGGGAATCAAGCACCCCATGATAGCACTGGACTCGGTGAACAGCCATTACAACGCGGCTGTTTCACCGCAAGCCATTACATCGCATGCATTACAACGCATGCGATGTAACAACGCGTAACCATTACTACGCATACCATTACATCGCATGCGCTTTTACAACGCATGCGATGTAATGGCTATCCACATCGTTGTGAGGAAACTGAGGCTCTTCCGTTTCCTCACAACGACGTGCACCGCCCCTTAGACGACGCTGAAACCAGGAGAGAGGAACCACGAGGAGAGAGAGGTAAGGGGGATTGTGGGTAGGGAGAGGGTCGTACTGGGGGTAGTGTTTCAGTGTAAGGACCGGACTGGGGGGCGGGGGAGGGTCGTGCTGGGGGTAATGTTTTAGGGTTTAGGGTAGTGTTGTGGTGTTTGTGTAGTGTAGGGTAGTGTTTTAGGGTTTAGGGTAGTGTTGGGGGGTCGTGCAGGGTAGTGTTTCAGTGTAGGGACCGGACTGGGGGGCGGGGGAGGGTCGTGCTGGGGGTAGTGTTTTAGGGTTTATGGTAGTGTCGTTTGTGTAGTGTAGGGTAGTGTTTTAGGGTAGTGTCGGGAGGGTCGTGCAGGGTAGTGTTTGAGTGTAGGGACCGGACTGGGGGCGGGGGGGTCGTGCTGGGGGTAGTGTTTTAGGGTTTAGGGTAGTGTTGTGGT
The DNA here is from genome assembly GCA_963921515.1 of Calotriton arnoldi. Classification (NCBI taxonomy): domain Eukaryota; kingdom Metazoa; phylum Chordata; class Amphibia; order Caudata; family Salamandridae; genus Calotriton; species Calotriton arnoldi. The sequence continues at coordinate 39,391 of CAWUFW010002709.1, forward strand.
GTTTGTGTAGTGTAGGGTAGTGTTTTAGGGTTTAGGGTAGTGTTGGGGGGTCGTGCAGGGTAGTGTTTGAGTGTAGGGACCGGACTGGGGGGCGGGGGAGGGTCGTGCTGGGGGTAGTTTTTTAGGGTTTAGGGTAGTGTTGTGGTGTTTGTGTAGTGTAGGGTAGTGTTTTAGGGTTTAGGGTAGTATCGGGAGGGTCGTGCAGGGTAGTGTTTGAGTGTAGGGACCGGACTGGGGGTCGGGGAGGGACGTGCTGGGGGTAGTGTTGTGGTGTTTGTGTAGTGTAGGGTAGTGTTTTAGGGTTTAGGGTAGTGTCAGGGGGTTGTGCAGGGTAGTGTTAGGACTGGGGGTCGATGGAGTGTCGTGCAGGGATACTAAATTAGGGTTTAGAGTAGGGCAGTGTGGTGTCACTTACCTTTCATACTTTTACCATGAGTATACCTTTACCACGCATGCCTTTGCGTTGTAATGGCATGCGTGGTAAAGGAATATGCGTGGTAAAAGTATGCGATGTAATGGCATGTCGTTGTAATGACAACGCTTAGTAATACCCGCGTTGTAATGACACGCGTTGTATTAATATGCGTTGTAATGAGTCATATTCGCTTGACTCTATCACGGTAGTTAAGCAGAGCAGTCCAAGGCCTACTCAGGGCAGGTGGTGGGCTGATAATCACCATTACCTGGCACTCTATAAATGATTGTCCAGTCAGTACTGTTTCTTTGTAAAAAGTTAAAGTACATTTAATAAACACACAGTACTCAATACTATGCAGTAATTTACAAATATACATCAGGCTAGTGGAAATAACTTTTGGCAACATGACATTTGATCCCTAAAGGGTCATGACCCCAAAATTCATGGTATCACATCTTCATGTACAATACTGCACATAACCAAAAATGGGGTGCCAGCTTACATCAGGTCAATGTTACCACACTTCAAGACTAGAAGCACATTTCATGGTAATACTTCATTTCATTATTGACTTCAGTAACCATTATCCTGCTGCACTTATGAATAATAAAGCATTGCAATCACGTGCCCACTTTATCAGTAATAAAACATGACATCCCTCATTATCAGTAATAAATCATGACATCCTCTTCTACATGTATTATGAGTAAAATTAGGCGTTGCAATAGGGTGTTCACATCATCATTAATCAAACGTTGCAGTCTTTCAGGTATATAAGTTACTACCAGCATTAATAACCATTTAAATTGCTTAAACTCATGGGGAATAATACTCTTAAAGAAAGCATTGCCAAACCACCATGGACAATACATTTTATTTAAGCATTGTTCAAATCCTAATGACACTCATCTCTGAATAAAGCATTTTCCAAAATCCACTATATCTCTGTGTCTCTTTTAACCATCTTTGGGCCACAGAACCGGCAAACATAGACTTAGCCCTAGAGGGCACTCCCAGCTGTAAAGCTCCAGCCTGGGGATTGCTGGGAAACATAAACAAAGCATCCTTTTGTAGACCCTCCAGACTTAGGGTCAGCACTTTTGTAATGTTTCTTTGGGCTCTTTGGATGACTAACCCTTTTAGGGTCGGTAACACACATCATTGACCCTTGGCAGTGAGTGGGTAGGTCAGCCAACGCACTTGCCACAGAGAAAGCGACACTAGGTAATTCCGAGTGTATGCCTGCCGAGAGTCGATGATGTGTGTTACCGACCCTAAAAGGGTTGGTCATCCAATTACAGGTACCACCCTAAAGGTTTTAGGTTGGTTTATCAGGAACACATTACCAGACAACCATCCATTGTGTAGATAGCTTTAACTTTTCACTCTGGTCCTGACGAATTGCCGCTAGATCTGTGGACTATTAGGCAAGAAACATGTTGACCACTTTATAGTGCGCCAATCCTGAACCATTAGTTTAGTAGTGCGCCTCCCTGTTTTTACCCAGGTGGGAAGTCCTGCTGATTAAAATTGTTCTCTCTGGAACTTCCACTGCCTGTTTTAATAATCACTTCATTCACCTGCACCCCATCCATCTACACACATGGGTCTCTCACTCCCACGGCACCATATGGCAATTTGGAATAAAAGATCTCTGCCAAAGAGCCCCTCATAGGGAGCCCGACAGGAATTGCAGCGCCGACCTGAGGAGGAGCATGCCCTTTGATGAAGCATGACACCCAACCGGGTGTCTAAGGGCCCTAATTCCAACAGGAGGAATTCCCCATTCCCTCTGTAATCTGTGAGCACTGAAGACCACCCAGTTCTCCTGTCCCCTCTCTCCCACCTTCAGGAACTGCATACCTTCTTGCTTTTGTTATTATTGGGGCATGTATGCTGGACCTGAAAAGCCCCTAGTCCCTCTTTTTTCGAGTATCTGTAGTTTTTGAGTCATTTAGGTTGGCTGAGGGTTTCTTCAGGAGGGGTTTGAACTCTGCATGCTTCCAAGTGTCTGGGACGGTGGGTGGGGTGATGGAGATGTTGAGTAGTACTGTGCTGGGGTCTCCGATTGCTTCTCTTCCTAGGTTATAGATGTGATGGGGGCAGGTGTCAGAGGGAGATCAGGAGTGAATAGAGTTCATGATGGAGGCGGTGTTTTCGGTCGAGAGTTGCTTTCAGTCGGTGATTCAGTGGTGGTGGGAGGTGCTGTTTAGGGTGCGGAGGTGGTCTAGGGCAGTGGGTTGGGGTCGAAGTTGCTGTAGATGTTGGAAATCTTGTGGTGAAAATAGTCTGCTAGGTTGTCGCAGAGGGCTTGGGAAGGGTGAATCGTGTTCTTGGTGGCAGGCGGGCAGGAGAATTCTTGAACGATGCTGAAACATTTCTTGGTGTTGTTGGCCCTCGCCTTGTTGCGGGTGTTGAGGGCAGGGCTTCTTTCTTGGTTTCTCTCAGCCGGTAGAGGTAGCTCTTGCGAGAAGATTTGAAGGAGTCTAGTTTGGTGAAGGGCCTTCTTGGAGCGCCAGTGTCTCTCCAGTTTCTTGCAGTGGCGCTTGAGGGTCAGGAGTTCTGGGATGTACGAGCTTGCTTGGTTGGCGGGTCTTGTGCTGTTTGAGTTCTTCCAGGGGGCGATGGTGTCGGTGGTTGAGGAGATCCAGTTGGAGAAGTTCTGTACGTTGAGGGAGTCCTTTGGGACTGTTCTTGCATCCTTGAGGGTGGCTGTCATGAGGAGTTTGGTGACTTTGCTCCAGTTACGTCGAGGGAGACAAGGGTGTTTCATTGGGGGTTCTAGCGGGCCATTAATGGAGAAGTGAACGATGCTGTGGTCTGTCCCAGTCAGTTCAAAGGTGTGGGAGAACTTGCTGTGGTTGTTGGTGGAGAAAATGGGGTCCAGCATGTGTCCTGCTATGTGCTTGGGGGAGGTGACCAGTTGAGAGAGGCTGATGATGCTTTTGTTTTTTGAGAAGCTTGGTGGAGTTGGTGTCGTTGGTGTCCTCGAGGGGGAAGTTCAGGTCTCCCAGGAAGTTGTAGTGGACATTCCTTTCTTGTTGTTGGTGGTGGCCCCACTGTCCTAGGGCCACAACACGCAGGAGGAAATTGTTTTGGTCAATTTCTGCCACTCAGGGCAATATGGGACGTTCACTCTTGGGCATCAAGCATTTTAATTAGGCAGCTCTTCTTGTTGCCAGGAGTGTCACTGCAGATTAGAGGTGGGTGGAATGTTTCATTCCGCCAGTAGAATTTGCAGAACTTTGGTCATTCCATGTTACTCTTTAATGCGGAGTTCTAGCCAAATTCTGCCAATCGCATGCCAGCGTATTTCTCCTGCAAGGCTCCAGAAAAATGCAAGCTAGTGAGCGCGAGCAAGATTTGGCATCTCCTAGTGTGATTTCCTAACACAAGTGCTCAGCAGGATGCTGTACGAGTAGATTTGCAGACACCCAAGTAGATTTTCCACTCGAGCGACAGCAAAATCAACTTGAGTGGGTGCGCGCTCTTGCACAACGCATGGTACCGTTCATGATGATTTTCAACGCTTCTCGTGCTACCTGTGCTAAATTGCAGCGCAAGTAGCACAATCTCTATATTTTCCACCCATTGGTGGGACTCCACAGAATATCGCTGAGTTTTTGTGTAACTTAACGGAATTCCACAGAGTAAATTCCAAAACCGGTTGAATTAAAAAATCTGGGTGTACTGAATGGGCAGAACCCAGTTGTAACAGAGTGTGTGTGTGTGTCACACGAGGTCATCCTTTTTCTGGAAACGTGACATGCCTGCTGCACAGAAAAGGCTGGGAGGAAGACCATCCCTAAATCAATTGCACCACCACAAAAACCAAAGCCCATGCTTCTCAGTTCTTATGTGCAGCAAGTGTGGGGAGCAGTGATTCTGAAATCTATTTGTCCCAACAGAAAACTGAATCTTCACAGAATAGTCAACAACAAAAAACACAGCCTTTAACCCCTGATGTTTCAGCAAGTGTAAGCAGAACATGCAGTTGAGCTTGCTGCAGCGCAAGATTGTCATTATTATTATGACTTTTCACTTCTGGGTATTCCCCTTCGTGAGTCAAACTTGAATATTTGTAATTAATATAGACTGCACATTTAGTTGAGTTTATTTCTATATGTGATGTGATAATCTAGGATGCTTAAATAGATGTATACAGTATTTTATCTAAAAGCTGACAGTTCTGTTGTACATCAATTGTTATGGATTTCGGAAGAGTTTCCTAGAAGTTTGATAACTACGTATTTCATTTATTTTTATTATTCAATTGAATTTAGTCTTGCAGAATGAAAATAAGCAAAAGGGTCACTCTTTGCTCATTGTTTGTTCTGATAGTTTAACAATGATGAAATAGGGTTAAAAAACCACAGTACATCAAGTGAAGGGTTAAAGAGGACCTTCAAGTGAGGCATCAATGGAACAACAGCACAGCTGGTTTTTGCTATTACACTGAACACAAGCCCTATTGGTTAACAGTTGTACTGATGTGAACCATCTTTAAATTCAAATTAGACTTTTTATTTGCTATCGTGATAGATTAGGTTTAATGCCTATGATTGTAAGAATGAGGGTAGGATTGCTATATAGGTGTACGGCAATTATGTTAGGATTTTACTTGCTATTTACACTGTTCGCAAATGCTGCTGCTGCCATTATGTTTGTCTTTGTTTTACCTAAAATTCATATTATGAGCACAGGGATCGTAACCTGATTTTAAATATAAATCTTTAAAATGTATCCTTTATTTCATAGTGCTCTTGAGTGTTTTCTTCCTTAATGGCAGAGGGTTTGCGGTTCCATCATCAGTGTAATGTTCCATGTGTTTGACCATTACCTGAAACACATCTCACTCAAATATTGTTCAGTGGTTTGTGGGGTGGTTAAAGTCCAAATGGTTTTCCGACTTAGGTTGGCATATTGATTCCTTAGTGCCAAGGGGTCTAAAAAGCCAAACACAGATTTCTAGAGAAATCTATAAAACTAATTATATGCCACGCAACATGGGCACAAATTTTCTAGATCTTCGAGTAATTTTAAATGACACACTCAGTGCCCAGACAGTTCTTAGTAAGTAGCCGCTTTGCACTATAAATGCCAAACCAATTCAAATTAAATCAAAATAAGTATTCAATTTATCGGAGATGTCCATTGTAATATTGGACACCTCCTTCAGTTGAGATAAGTACTTCTTATTTGCTGTATGTTTGTCAGATGCTAGACTTATACAAGGTTTCCCCCATTTTGATTTCTATTGTTTGAATCATATGTTTTTAATATGGCTGTTGTAAATGGTGCAAGGTCCTGTTCCTATAAGAGTAAACTTCAGGGCAGCAGTCAGAAGTGCTGACGAACTTGGCACTCCCTAGCCTGAGTTCATCCATCAGCTCGGGGAATGGGGTAAGCATCAGTCTTGGTGACTGAGTTGAGACCCCTATAATCCATGCAGAACCTGAGTTCTGGGTGACTTTTTAGTACCAGCACCACTGGGCTGGACCAGGGACCATACGAGGGCTCAATCAGACACAATTCAAGTATCTTGAAGACCTCCTCCTTGGCTTTAGCCTTCACTTTATCAGATAGCATGTAAATTTTATTTTTCACAGGCATTTTGTCTTCTGTGTCAATATCATGGGTACACGAATATGTATGCCATGGATGAAGGAGAACAGAGAGTCAAACTGTCCCAACAACTGGCGACAGGCCTTCTACTGTTCCGTGGTCAGGGTAGGAGAGAGGTTCCACTTCCACTGACCCACTCTGCTCCTTGGAAGATGGGAGGTCAGGGAGAGGTTTACTCTCCCCTTCTACCCCATCTGTCACCAGGCGCATGGTGACTTCAGGCTTCTCAAATTGTTGTTTGAGGTGATTGACATGCAGTAGTTCCCTTAAGGGTTTCCTGGGGATCTTGAGGTCCACCAGGTAGGTGTCATCCCCCTTTCTCTCCTTCACTGCATAAGGTCCTGACCAGCGGTCCTGTAGGGCCCTGGACTCTACTGGCTCCATCACCCACACTTTCTGTTCAGGCTGAAACTTGACCAGCGTGCCCTTCCGGTCTTACCAGAGTTGTATTGCCTCCTGACTGGCTTCTAGGTCCTCAGAATTCTTATTCCAGAACTTTTGCAACTGGTTTCTAAGAGCCAGAATGAATCTAACTACATCTGTGGGGCTATGAAACAAGCAAACAAGCACACACTGGTCTGTATAGTTGAAAGTCCAACTCATCTTGAGTCAATCGATTGTTTTTGTAAAAAATCAATCCAATCCACTGTTGTTATTGTATTTCTTCATTTACTTCACAATGATAGTCACAGGTATACACATCCAAAACACTGCAGTCAGAACGGTACCAGTGAGAAAGATACGAGTGGACTTATCAAGGTCCCAACTGAACATCAGGTTTCCTGACAATCAGGAATACAGACAGGAGTAGAGGATTATTGTCTACACTGTCTTCGACAGGGACATTGTTGGAAAGGTTTTTACATACATTTTGATATCGATACGGAGTCAGTGAGACAAATCCATTTTTCATAGCAATAGCTACATTGTCCTCGAGCCTTGAAAATGTCCGGGGGTGACGAAACATGTGTCAGCTGCAGTGTTTTGGATGTGTATACCTGTCACTATCATTGTGAAGTAAAAGAAGAAATACAATAACAACAGTGGATTGGATTGATTTAAAAAAAAATGTTTTGACTCAAGGACAAGTTGGACTTTCAACTATACAGACCAGTGTGTGCTTGTTTGCTTGTTTCTTTGTTCAACTTATTGTAAACATATCCTTTGGATCTGTTTTATAAGCACCTATGGTGACTGGGTGCATAGCATGATAGTACCACCTTAACATTTTGTCCATTTATATGCTGTTGACTTCATATTGGATACCTATAATTTGTAATAGATGTGCAGTCATTCAGGCCAGGTCCCCGAAGCTATTTAGTTTTGTCTTTGTACATCTTGGGGGCTACCTGGGAGCTTACTCCCACCCCTTCATCGCCAGACTGAGAAGTCCTCTAACAGAGTGACCATAGAGGAGCTCAAATGGGCTAAACCCAAATCCTTTCTGTGGTACCTCCCTGTAGGCATAAAGCAGGCAAGGTAACAGAAGGTCCCACTTCCACCTTACAGACTCAGGTAGGCCCATAATCATGCCTTTCAGGGTCTTGCTGAACCTTTCAACAAGCCCATTGGTCTGATGGCGATAGGGTATTGAGACCTTATAGGTTACCCACACTCCTCCCAGATGGACTTCTTGTATGTAGCCATGAAGTTGGTGACCCTGTCAGATACCAACTCTTTGGGGAATACCACTCTGGTCCTAGCCACTGCAGGTGCAGGTACAGTCACAGATCACAGAGATATGGCCTCTAGGTATCTAGTGGCATGGTCCACTAAAACCAGGATACATCTGTTGCCCAAGGCAGTTTGTGGTACAATGGCCCAACAATGTCAATTCTCACTCTTTCAAAGGGGGTTACAATGACTGGCAAGGGAACCAGGGAAGCATTCAGCGTTTCCCCTCACTTGCAAAAGGCCTGGCAGGTGGGACATAACCTACAGAGTGCATCTGTGATAGTCTTCATACAGGGCCAATAGAAGTAGGTGACAAGCCTGACAAAGGTCTTATCCTGTTCAAAATCTTTCCTTTCATTCCGGAGTCTGTGCGGAAAACAGTCATTGCATCCTAATCCCTTCCAGGTTGCACTACTGCAGTGCTCTATTTCTTACAATTAAGCAGAGCTCATTAGTTAAATTACAAACCGTGCAAAATGCCGCTGCTTACCTCATCCTGGACATCCCTAAATTTAAATCTGTTTCTGAGGAGCTTAAAATATTACACTGGCTACCCTTTGATCAATGTATTGCTTTTAAAGCTCTTTGTATTGTTCACCGCTTTACATGGACAATGAGCTTACCTGTTTTGGGTCAGTTATAAATGATTCCATCCGGCCGGACCGCTGTGTTCCGCTTTGAGGAAACAGCTGATCATTCCTAGGTTTTGCAAAGCTAGATGGGGAGGCAGGTCATTCATTCTTCACTCAGCTCACCTTTGGAATTCAGTTCCTCGATTCCTATCGGACATAGACAACCATTTATTATTTAGAAAGAACCTTAAAACCTGTATTTTCCCTCACTCATTTCTGATATCCCTTTTTCTTTAACCTTGTTTCGGTCTCCGGCAGAGTTTGATTTGGGTCTCAAGTGCCTTGACGCCTTAGGGTATTTGTGTACTTTATAAATTTCATTTCAGATGTCCTTCCAATCAATCATCAATCAATCAATGAGATGATTTGTAGAGATCTACTTGTCACCCATGAGGGTATCCAGATGCAGGCAGGGTCGAGTTGACTGGCCAAATAGCCAGGTCTTCAGGGACTTTTGGAACTCTGAAAGAGATAGGGAGGTCAGTAGAAGAAAGGTTAGCTCATTACATGTCTTTGGTACTAGGTAGGAGAAGGAGTGACCTCTGCATCTGCTACGTCAGATGCGGGGGGTGAGGGTTAGAGAAATGGATGTGGAGCAGAGGTGTCTGGTGGGATGATGAAAGTACAGGCGGTCATTCAAGCAGACAGGTGCGCAGTTGTGCAGGTCCTTGTATGCATGGGACAGGAGCTTGAACTGGCATCATTTCTGTACAGGGAGCCAGTGGAGTTCCCTGAGGTAGGGGGTGATGTGGGTTTGTCTAGGGAAATCCAGGACAAGTCTGGCTGTGGTGTTCTGTATGGAATGGAGTCATCAGAGGAGGTGAGCTGCGATCCCTACGTAGAGAGTGTTGCCGTCGTCTGAAGATGAGGGCTGGGTGATGATGCGTCTTGAGCTTTGGGGTAGCCATTCGAATATCTTGGGAAGCATGTGGAGGGTGAATAAGCAGGAGGAGACAGAGTTGACCTGTGTCATCATGGTAGCTTGTTGTCCAGAATGATGCCTAGGTTCCTAGCATGGTCAGTGGGGATAGGAGTTGGTCCAAGTTCTGAGGTCCAAAAGGATGCGCCCCGTGGGCAGCTTTTGCTTCTGAAAATCAGTATCTCTGTCTTGTCCGAGTTGAGCTTCATGAAGTTGTCCTTCATCCACTTGGCAACGTCTGTCATGCAGTGGTAGAAGTTGGTCTTGGTGTTGGTGGTGTCTTCGGAGAGGAAAAGAATGAGTTGTGTCTCGTTGGTGTAAGGGGTGATGTTCAATCAGTGGGTTTTGGTGATGCTGGCCAGAGGTGTCATATAAGTGTTGAAGAGTGTGGTGCTGAGCAAGAATTTTTGGGGTACTACACAGATGATTTCCTTGGGTTTGAAAGAGAAGGGGAGAGCAGACTTTTTGCATTCTCCAGGTGAGTAAAGAGGCAATCCATCTCAGAGTGGCTCCTTGGATGCCTATGTTGTGCAGCCTTATGATGAGTGTATGGCGGGAGACTGTATTGAAGGCTGCACAGAGGTCTAGGAGGATCAGAGCAGCAGTCTCTCCTCGGTTGAGTAAGGCTTGGATGTCGTCAGTAGCTGCGATGTTCACTGTCTCGGTACTGTGGTTTCTGTGGAATCTAGATTGGGATGAGTCAAGTAGGTGGTTACATTCTAGATGTGAGGAGATTTGTTGGTTGATGGCTTTTTCTAATACCGGGAGCAGGGAGTTCGGTCTGTAGTTGATGAGTTCACTGGGGTCTGCTGATGGTTTCTTTATTAGGGTGTTGACTCCTGTGTGCTTCCAGTCCTTTGGGAAGGTGGCCGTGGCAATTGAGGGGTTAAACAAAGTAATGAGTACGTGGTTGATTTTGGCTTCGCCTAGGTTGAAGATGTGGTGAGGACATGGGTTGGTTGGGGCACCTGAGTGGGCCAAGTTTATGATGGCGGCGGTGTCCTGTGGGGCGAGCTGGCTCCATTCGGTTAGTCAGATGTCTGTGGTGGTAGCAGTGTTGTTGAATTCCTTGAAAAAGTCAGTGGCCTTGGGCTGGGGTTTGAAGTTTCTGTAGATGTTGGTGATCTTGTTGTGGAAGAAATTTGAAAGGTTGTCGCAGAGATCCTGTGAAGAGGTAATGTTGTTTATTGCAGATGAGGGGTTGGAGAATTTTTTGATGATGTTGAAGAGTTCTTTGCTGTTATTGGAGCTTGATTCGATGCATGAGGCTAAGGCCTTTTTCTTCGAATCTCACAACTGTCTGTGGCAGAGGTTGAGGGCTGTCTTGAAGGCGGTCTTGTTGGTCGTGTCCTTGCTGGTGCGCCATCTCCTTTACAGATGTTTACAGTGTCGGTTAGCAGTTCTAAGGTCTTCAGTGTATCAGCTAGACTGCTTGGTCTACCTTCTGTGGGTGTTGTTGCTGATGGGTGTGATGCCTCAACTTTCCATCCAGCACGCTCAGGCAGTCCTGTCAAGGCTGTAATATCCTCCCTGGTAGACTGTAGGGCAGCAGCCTCAGGTGCCCCTTCAACCTGCCTGAGGGAGTTCCAGGTGGTGGTTTCCCATTCACCCTGCCCTTCCTCTTTTTTCAAATGCCTGGGCCCTTTTTCATGGTCCAGCACTCGGTGACTGCTCTCTCAAGCTACCATGGAACTTGTGGTAAGGAAAACCCACTCAGGCAAGTCTAACATCTCCAGGTGTTATCTGCACTCCACTTCCTTCTAGGCAGTTTGCTCTAGGTCATTCCCTAGCAGACAATCAATAGTCAAAGCAGGGCTCACAACTAATCTAAGGGAATCTAAGAATTCCCCCCCCATTTAAAGGGAACCAGAGTCAATGGGTATTGACTCTCATTGTTGTCTACCACAAGAACCAAGTGGAATATTTTTGGGATTACCTGCTCTGAGTACACCAGATGACACCTCACAGTAGTCATGATGGTTCCTGTGTCTCTTAAAGCCTCCACCCTTTGCTTATTGATGGTTACCCATTTCCTATACTTAGAAGTATTAGCAGGCATGTGGTCTTTAGGACCCATCTCTTTCCAAACCAGGGACACCAGGATACCATCTGCTCTCTCTCCTAAACTAACTGAGGCAATCTTCTCTCCAAGCGCTGCACTTGCCAACCCTTGGGTCAGCCCACCAGTGGGGGGATGTGCCCTCTTGGGACATTCGGGAATCTCCCTACATGTGCCCATGCTTCTTGCACTCGTTGCACTCAGGGACAAACTTTCCTCTTTTCTTATCAACAAACCCATTTTTCTGCTGGCCAGATTGGGGCTGGGTCTCCTACCCATGTGAGCTATTTTGGGGGCCTTAAGATAACTCCTTATTTTTGATTTTATCTCCCCCACTTTCTTCTGGTGGGGACCCTGATCACTCTTTTGGAAATCAGCCAAGATGTCATTTTGGACACACTGGTGCTGTCCCAGAGGTCTGCCTTCTTTGCTAGCTCCAAGGGGGCCAGTGAGCTTACTATCAACCAGGTGTTAGTGCCACTCTGTAAAGCAGGTACTGACCATGTGCTCCCTCAAAATTAGATTATACACACAAGTAAAAACACTGACTTTTCTGCCCCTCACCCAACCACTCGATCCACACAAGACTGTTTAGACAGTTTCTGGCTGTCCCTGAGTCTGATCCAATACTCCTCAGGGGTCACCCAAACTTGGTAAATAAAATGGCTTTGATGGGAGTGTACCTCATCTGGTTTCCCACCTCTAAAGTAAAAAGGGAACCACTCCCCACTGGGGGCGTGTGTTTCCACAGGCTGGATCCCCAATCCTCCTCTGGGACCCTGTGCATCCTCAGAGCTATCTCTTAGGCAGAAAACAGTTATCTATATCATGCCCAATCATTTAGCTGGGCACCAGGTCTTCGGGTATGCAGAGTCTCACCTCTCCATTAGACACTGGATAAATGCTGCCATTATTGCTTCTGGACTCTGCTTGCTTGGCTCTAATGCCCAGCTCCTTAAGAATTATCTCATGAACCATTCATCTTTCCTCCAGGGCCCGCGTTTTATCTTATAGGGTCCTTTTTGCAGCAGCCTCTGCCTTGGCTGCTTCCAGTTTCAATTTGGCCAGCTGCACCTTGAACTCCCTCTCAGCCTTCCTGTCAACTAGCTCCTCAGGTGACCGGTTGTGGGTGGGCAGATTATTCCTTGCCCTGGCAGGGGGCTACTCCTGTAGGCAAGATGTCCTCCTCTTCCTCAGCGAGCTGCAGCTCCGGGTCCGTGACCAGAGATTCCTCCTCCTCTTACTCCAAGTTCACTTCCTACTATTCATGGTTGTCATCCTGTAGCTCCTTCGTGAAAGACTGAATCCTCTTTATCACCTCATAAATACGTAGGGCTACCTGGAGTATCACGTTTGTGGCATGTCCTTCCTGCTTTCAGCCCCCTCTCTTTGCAGAGCCTCTTCAGCTCAGCCTTGTTGGGGTCATCCACCTTGATCAGCTTCCTCTCCATTGTACCAAAAAAGAGATGTGAATCTAAAAAGAGGTCAGAATTGGTATCAAATTATTTTTCTTGCAGCTTAGTGTTACACTAATCACTGTATTGTGTTGCTCAAACATAAATACTGGATCCCACCACTGAGCACGCATGTTAGAAATTGGGTTTTTGGTTGAGGGGGGTGTGAACCCTTCTAAAGCACCAAACATAATCTGTGCCAAGGTAATCCACAAAAAGTTAATAAATTACCCTCTGCTTAACCCTCTGGCAGCTTGGCACAAAAGCAGTTAGGCTTACCCTAGAGGCAAAGTGTAAAGTATTGATGTACTACCAGTAATAAAGTAAAAACACAACACAAGACAAATACCACACCAATTTAGAAAAATAGCGTATAAAACAATTATATAAAAGAAACTATTTGACACTAAAACAACAAAAAACTATTAGTTGAACTGGTGTTATGAATTTTTAAAGTTTTTGGTAAAAATTAGTACCTAAAATATCAAAGCGCCAACCACAGACATCTAGTCGTGTGAGACAGGGGCAAAGGTGAAAGTTATGGTCGACCACAAAGGAGCGCAGTTTTGATCCATGAAGGGGTTTGGGCCTGTCTCTGCTAACCTTCGAACTTGGGGGAAATTTTTAAGAAAAATCTCTTAGAAGGTAAAGCGGCTGGGCAAGGAAGTCTGCGGTGTCTGAGGAGGAGAGTCATCATCAGGGAATTGCTAGATGAAGTGAAGAGTTATATGTTTGGAATTAGTCTCTTTTATGGAAGTCCAATATCTCTAGCAAGACGAATCTGCAGGCTGTCACCAATGAGGGCTCCAGGAAGGTGGACACCGCTTCTCTGCGGAGTAACTGAAGAGGATTTGCTGCTGCTGAGAAGAACATAGCGGTCGCTTCTGCGGAGGCAGACGGACCGGCAATGCACATTGGGTGGATCAGCAAAAAGGTAGTTTCCGGTCTCCCCTTGCTTCTCAGAGCTCTTTTTTGGCACAAAATGTTCTAAATTTCATGGTTTGGATTTGGGCTATAAAGGTACCTTTAGCACCACTTCAAATGGTCCAGGACTCGAGGGGTACGACTTAGAGGGTCAGGACTCATTCATACTGGGTTCAGTTGTGGGGTCAAGATTGTTGGAGCCTTTTCTGTCCCTAAGGCTCTACTTAGGAGGTCAGCAAACTAGCCCTTGGAGCTACTCTGGAGGTCTTGGGTTCAAGCAGGAAAGTAGGTCTCAAGCAGCAGGGCAGTCCACTGAGGGCACAAGTGAGGCTTCAAGCAGCAGAGAATTCCTCTTGGTACAGCGGGCTGTCCTCTGAGGTAAAAGCAGGCTACAGGCAGCAGGGCTGTCCTTTGAGAGTCCTTCCACAGGTCCAGAAGTAAACTGAATAGTGTGTCTGAGGGTCCTCCTAGTTATATACCTGGTGCCAGCTTTGAAGTGGAAGAAACTTCAGGTTTTTTCCCCACACAGAAGTGCCTGCAATTATCTGCCCATGTGCCCTGGTCTCAGTCAGTCCGCAGTCAAAATAGGATTGTGTTAAATTCTCTGTGTATGAGCTGAAGAAGGGTCTTTGAAGCGCAAGTGGGGCTGTGCACAGCTCAGCCCCCTCATCCTGCTTGGGTGGTACATTCTGCTAACACCTAATCCCTCTATTGTACGGCTCTCTGGGAGGAATACACAAAGGCTAACTGCCAATTACACCTAGTTATGTGACCCAAGAAACAGGCAGCAGGCACCAAATGGCAAGGACAAAAAAATGCCAGTTTTCTAAAAGTAGCCAACGATAGGGGGGTTAAGCCCAAAAGGACAAAAACCGGGTAGGGCCGTTTTATATTAGAAGAAGAAAGAGAAACCCGGTAATCCTATGATTTATTGCAATTCATTTGAACAAAAACCAGAGTAAAAATTACTTTTTCTGATTTGGTTATTTATTAAACCATATCCATCGAAGGATATTTTGAGCTTATTATTTTATGTACATTTTGAAACATGAGGATAAGAATCACCAATAGTCCATCAACAGAGAACACATCACAACATCACATCACAAATTTACATACAATTAAAATACACAAAAACGTCACATATATTTACATACAATTCAATTGGATTATTTCACAACATTTATCACAAAAACATATATTCATAATAACATCAATGACCAATGTATCGCAGCTAATCACTTCTTAGCCGGAATCTAAAGCCGAATTTATGTGTCAACATTCAATACTTGAAACATCTTCAAAACATTTTCGTCACATTGACACAAAACTCCAAAATTGCGCCTGTGGTCTCCAAATTCATTCAACTGCCTGTTAGTGCAACTGCCGACGCGTTTCAAGCCCCAGAACACTCAGGGGCTCTCATCAGGGCTTCTTAATTAAATAATAACATTGGTGTGATCTAAAAAACAAAAATCAACAATACCCAATCACTAAGTTTGCACCTTATTCTACAACGTTTGTAAAAACTTCAATACAAAGCAAATTGCAAAAGGAGGGGAAAAGAAAAGGGGAATGGCGGGAGGGAAGGAAGAAAGGAATCCTACCTGATGGTAGACTTTTAATTCCATCAGTCTAGCTGTTGTCAATTCCTAAACAGACCGAAAGCCAACCTATTTAGACATGATTACGGGAGGAGAGCGAGACACGCCTTATTTCCTTATTGCAGAGGGAATACTGATCCGTTTTTCAATCTAAAAAGACCAGGAGAGTATATTTGACTATCTCTCCAAAGTACCATTCCGTCTTTTCAAAAACGGACAACAAAAAAATCACACGTACCTGGCTACTTAGTCTCGATTTACCCAGCCATTCTGTTAGTGTATTTAAGCGACGCCGGGTTGCTTGCAGCGTGCTAAAAATGTAAGCAGTGGAAAACCTGTCACTAAATATTTGACAAAAAGGTGACTGAAATAAACTAACTCCCATCATTCTGATGTCGGGCCATACCTTAAACGGTACTTCTTTTCCAGAATTTCCTCGATTCTCCAAACCGCAACCTTTCTTGAAATAAACGAAAGTTGCGTTATACTTTAAACAACCCTCGGAACCAAAAACAATCCGTACCGCTGGTCTACAACCACTTACTTCCTTCACCTTCCTCAACTCCCAACGGCTATTCGATCGACAGAGCGGGCACTTCCTGCCAAAGGCCACCTTCCTATAGCCTATAGGATCAGTATTCCCTCTGCAATAAGGAAATAAGGCGTGTCTCGCTCTCCTCCCGTAATCATGTCTAAATAGGTTGGCTTTCGGTCTGTTTAGGAATTGACAACAGCTAGACTGATGGAATTAAAAGTCTACCATCAGGTAGGATTCCTTTCTTCCCTCCCTCCCGCCATTCCCCTTTTCTTTTCCCCTCCTTTTTGCAATTTGCTTTGTATTGAAGTTTTTACAAACGTTGTAGAATAAGGTGCAAACTTAGTGATTGGGTATTGTTGTTTTTGTTTTTAGATCACACCAATGTTATTATTTAATTAAGAAGCCCTGATGAGAGCCCCTGAGTGTTCTGGGGCTTGAAACGCGTCGGCAGTTGCACTAACAGGCAGTTGAATGAATTTGGAGACCACAGGCGCAATTTTGGAGTTTTGTGTCAATGTGACGAAAATGTTTTGAAGATGTTTCAAGTATTGAATGTTGACACATAAATTCGGCTTTAGATTCCGGCTAAGAAGTGATTAGCTGCGATACATTGGTCATTGATGTTATTATGAATATATGTTTTTGTGATAAATGTTGTGAAATAATCCAATTGAATTGTATGTAAATATATGTGACGTTTTTTGTGTATTTTAATTGTATGTAAATTTGTGATGTGATGTTGTGATGTGTTCTCTGTTGATGGACTATTGGTGATTCTTATCCTCATGTTTCAAAATGTACATAAAATAATAAGCTCAAAATATCCTTCGATGGATATGGTTTAATAAATAACCACATCAGAAAAAGTAATTTTTACTCTGGTTTTTGTTCAAATGAATTGCAGTAAATCACAGGATTACCGGGTTTCTCTTTCTTCTTCTAGTTTTCTAAAAGTGGCATTTTCAGAATTGTGATTCAGAATCTGACTTTACCGATAAAGAGGATTTTTTAGAATTGCAATTCCTTAGACAACAAACATGATATTTCTACCCAATCCCAAATAAAAGTTATCCCTAATTAAATCTGATAAGGTAACCTTATTTTATCCTATGGGAGAGGTAGGCCTGACAGTAGTGAAAAACACTTTGGGGAGTTTTTCTACTAGCAGGACATGTAAATGCACCTGTCCAACTTTTTAAATACAATAAACCCTGCTCTATGGGCTGTTTAGGGCCTACTTTAAGGCTGACGTATAGGTAATAAATAGGGAGTTTTAGCCCTGAAAAAGGGTTTATTCTGCAATGTGCATGTTTAAAAGGGCTACATAAGTGGGTGACACAATAATTCCTGACGGCCCACCAGTAACATGTTTACACTGACTTTATCAGGTTTTACATTGTGCATACAAGAAATAACAACAAAGCGCAATGAACACACCAGTGCATCAATTATACACGTAGCGAACAACCTCATGCACATGCATACAGAGATCCGGTGGGATCTGCAAGAGTCAAAAGTGCAGTAATGCGATTCATCTCATCAGTGGGCTCAGTGATAAAACAAAATAACATAAAATAAGTTTTGGAACTGTAACAATGATAGAGAAAAAAGGGGGAGGAGTAGGGGTGCAGGGTGAGACAAAGGAAAGAAAAGAGTGTGAATGGGGAGAAGGAAGAGAAGAAGAGGGAGGAAGGGAAGAGAAGCACTAGTGGAATTTAATTGACATGCCCTGAGTACATGTACTACCACTTTACTAGGGACTTATAAGTAAATTAAATTTGCCAATTGGGTGTACATCAATTTTGTCATGTTTAGAGGTGAGATCATAATGACTGTAGCACTAGTTAGCAGTGATAAAGTGAACAGAGTCATAAAAACCAACAAAAGGGTCTAGAATAAAGAAGGGGTGTAGGCAAAAGTTGGGGGTGACCCTGCAGAGAAGGCCAGGTCCAACAACTGTAATCCCTTTCATCTTCACGATTTGTCATTTCAAAATTACTTCTTTCACTCTTACATTGCTTACCTACCTTTGAGACTCGAGGTGGCGGTTCTTTAGACATTGGGGATGTTAAGCCATTTGCAGTGAGAACTTCCCTTTCATTGGGTTGCATTGTTCTACAGTTCTGGTCTTCCTTGCGTTCCCTAAGGATGGAATTATCTGAAACGAGTTTACACAAGTTATTGGGTGTCTGAAGCTGTAGATTGTTCATTGAACTGCGGTACATTGTGCTAATTAACCAGGATTCAATATGGGAAATCCTAGGTGAATGCTGATTCTCATTGTTAAATTAGGAGTGCCAACATGGCTGCACTTTTTTCTTAACTTAGTTCATTCTGTGGCACTGCCATCTGTGCAGTCTATGTGGTCAGTCTTGTTTTGGACTTCACAGTATTCAGGGTTTGGTTCTGGTTCTGGTAGTTTCAAGACAATTGGTGTTGAGGTTGTTTTCCTGGCCCTTTGGTGCATATACAACAGAAGGTCCTAGCTTGGATCTTACTATGAGGATATGGTCCTCTGTCCCATTGTTAATGTTGCAGTTTGCCTTGGATGTTGGTTGTAGAACCCTGTAACTTGTATCTATGTTCAATTTGGTTCTCTACCTGCCTACTGTCATGTTGTCATCTTCAGTAATGTTGGTTCAGTATTTGCCCTGCAACAATTATCCCTGCAAACGTTACCTGCTTAGTCCTCACTTGTTGTCTTGAAAAAATCAAACATGATTGAGAGAGTGAGCTGTTGTTGAGCCTGTGCATTTGTTGTCAGGTCACCCTTGTAGTTACCTGACTTGCATACAGTGTTTAGCCAGGCCTTGGTTTTTTTCATCTCCCTGCCACTATGAGCACAGCTGGCCTGGATTTTCCTAATCTCAGTGGCTGAGTCGGGGGCATGATCCAACTATTAATGTGGTAGAAATAGCAAAACGTTAAAATAAGATGTTAAGATACTAAAATGTAGGAAGGTAGATTGTTAAGGCAACATCAGTTGGCTAGCTCGCTGGGAGGGAAATTGCACCGTAGTGTCTGGACCAGCCTCCTCTACCATCAGGTGGCCCCTCCCCCACTACCCCCAACTTCACTGCGGGGTCCATCTGCCAACCTCATATTCCCTCAACCATGTGTAAGTAAACTGTCTGAAGTCAAGCAGAGTGGTGCAGTCAGTCCAGTTGATCCAATCAGACCTGTCAGAAGGGTGGAGTCTTGACAGGGGGCCACATTCTAGGCCTCGTTCAAAAAGGGGGAGACAGAGAAAAACTGCAGGCACAAACCACAACAGCAACTGGGAAGGTTTCCTCCGTGCAACCACTCCCCTCATACCTATCCATACCCACCTGCACCCTGCATCCAGCCACAAGGGTGTGGGGGTGTGCGAGTGGACAACCAGGCTGAAGTCTCCTTCATCCATGGTCCACTCTCATGCGAATCGCTCTCTTTCTCTCAGCTCTACTCCGCTCTACATGCGTGGCCCCACTCTGCTCAGCAGTTTGGCTCCACCCTGCTCCTTCCTGGTCCTGGCTCTTTCCTGCACCTGCAACACATCTTAGTGCCTCAGCCAACCTTGCAAATGCTCAAATGTGACTGTTCATATGCTTATTTTAAAATATATCAACATTATCATTGTGGATCACAATACACCAGTTAGTACTGTCCTTATGCATCCCGCTAAGTAATAACAGATGTCATGAAGATAATGTTAATTTTTAATAAAGTTGGCATATCAATGTCTATTAAACCATATCTTTCTCATAGAAACAACAGAAAGCTTAATTTTTCAAAAAGGCATTCTTTTATCCTTTCACCACGTATATTGCCCAGCCTTTAACAGAGTCCCATGAGGAAGATGTTCAGGATAGATGCGAGGCACAATCTGGTGTCCGGATTAATTTAACAACATTAATGAACATTACAGGTCTTATAAGACTCTGTCAAAGAAGAGTGCCTCAGAGAAGATGAACAGCAATACCTTTAACAGATGTAAGTCCACCTCAATGATGTACATCAACTCTCTACATCCAAAGATCTACAAGGCACAGATTACTACTTCTGAGACCACAGGCAACTGTACAGTAGGATGTCCCAAGGCCAACACTCTAAAGAGCGGAATTTATGTATATTGAACAATCAATATTTGAGGTACAAAATAAACAATTGGATGCAATATAGGAGATTGGCACAAACATGGTTGAAGTATTGATGATTTGACTGATGCCATTAAATCATTACATGGAGCAATTCAGAGGAGAGTCTAACAAAATACAAAATAAAATATATCAGCTTGTTGTTCTACACATGGAACCTTATGGGAAGAATGCAAAAAAATTGGCTACTGCTAAAGGGGTCCTCAGCAGAAGAACAATATATATTCAGCCGCAAATGGTGCATGGTAGCAGTGATGTAGCAAAGGGGTTTGAGTCATGTTACATCATTACTGGAATTGCTTAAAACTATTAAAGGACGTACCAGTGGTCAGGCATCCCCTGCTCAAGAAATTGACGGCTTCCAGCCGCAGTAGGTTTTCTATGTCTCAGGTCATACAATGTAGGCATACTAGGAATCAGGCTGCTGAAACAGAAGGTGATATGTATGTATGTATTTATTGTGAAAATGAAAATTACGCCTTTCCTTTGTTACAATTTAAACAAAAAAATGCACAATATTTAACACAAGTCTTTGTTTGATGCTTGTTATGCTTTTTGTTCTTGTAAATAAACATGGAAAAAATGATTACTCCTCAAGATTGTGTTCATTCCTTGTTTTATATTTGGAAATATATACTCAAGTAGTAACGGCAATTCTTGTCAGGGTGAAGTCACTAGCAACCCCAAATGAACTTCTGCTCTACCCTCTGGTAGCTTGGCACAGAGCAGTCAGACTTAGCTTAAAGGTAATGTGTAAAGTCTTTATGCAGCACTTCAAACAGTAATCACGTGAAAACACAACACAAGAAATATCCCACGCCTATTTATAAACATAGAGTAATATATAATAAATAAAACAAGAAAAATATGTAGAACCACAGATATGCAGTTTTAGAGTTTTAGATGAAAATCTCGCCTAGAAGTGCAAAGCACTACTTGCAGCTATCTGGTTGTGTGACATCAGGAGAAAGTCACAAGTTCAGGCCCACCACTATGGAGTGCAGGTCAGATACAGGAACCAGGTTGGTCCTGATGAAAGAGTTACTTTCTCATTCTAATGTGTTCTGTTCACAGTGGAAGGGGCTGCGAAGAGCAGGGGAGCATTGCAGGCATTGCCTATCACAGTAGCATGAACGGTTGGCCAGTGTCAAGGGCAGTCATTGCTGGAGTTTCGCATTGACGGTCATCGTGGTGGTCAATGCTGCAGTGCAAATAGGTAGTCCGCCAGAATATCGCATTGGCAGTTGCAGTGGGTGGCGTACTCTTTGTGCAAGCAGGCCCATTCACATTTGCGAGGATCCTAAAAACATCAGTGGAGCTCAATTGAGCCGCACCAAGGGTCCAGGGCCTGAGGGGCACCACCTGGGGGTCAGAAACTCACTCCAGCAGAGGCCAGCAGGGCTCAGGCAGGTCCAGAGAGCAGGTGAGATGGGCAGTTGGAGGGAGCTTCTGGAGTTTGTTATGTCCCTTTAGCTCAGAACAGGAGGCCCGTTGACTGACCCTTGGAGCCACTTCAGCCTGGGATGAAGGGTGCAGGTCTAATCTTCTTCTGAGCAATCAGGGCAGTAGGATGCAGAGCAGGAGAGTAGCAGGGCAGCAGAGTGGAAGTCCTTCTGACAGCAAAGCAGCACAGCAGTCCTTATTCTGTAGTATCCATAAGTCCAGGAGTGTACTGGATAGGTCCAATATTTCTACCTGGTACCTCCTTTGAAGTGGGGGGATTCTAGAGGTTTCCTTTTGAAGGGCACGTGTTTCCTGCCTCCTCTGCCCTGGCTCCAGACTAAATACAGAGTGTATGCAATCCTCTGTGTGGAGACTGATGCAGCCTATTCAGGCATTAGTGGGGCTGTGCATAACTCTGCCCTCCCATCCTGTCAGTGTCTAGGAGGATACACAAAGTCTAACTGCCTATTACATCCAGTCATGTAACCCAGAGACAGGCTGCCGGCACTAAATGGGTAAGGTAGGAAAATGGTAACTTTCTGAAAGTGGAATTTTCAAAATTGTAACCAAAAATCTGACTTTACCAAAAAAGAGTTTTTTCATTACAATTCCAAGGAGCCCAAACTTGAACTGTTTACCTCTTCCCATTTGGAAGTTACAGCTTATTAAATGTAATAACCAAGGCCACTCCGCAGCCCTCATCCTACTGGACCTATCAGCAGCTTTCGACACCGTCTCCCACCGCACACTTGTCGTCAGACTACGCAACGCCGGCATACAAGGAACAGCCCTAGACTGGATCCGATTATTCCTCACCGGAAGAAGCCAAAGAATCAGACTGCCACCTTTCCTCTCCGATCCCACAAGAATCACCTGCGGAGTCCCATAGGGGTCATCACTGAGCCCGACCCTCTTCAACATCTACATGGCCCCCCTTGCCGCCATCGTCCGACAATATGGCCTTAACATAGTATCCTACGCTGACGACACCCAGCTCATCCTCTCCCTCACCAAAGACCCCACCACCGCCAGACTCAACTTCCAGAAAGGAATGCAGGACGTCGCAGTCTGGATGACCAACAGCTGCCTAAAGCTCAACGCAGAGAGGACAGAAGTCCTAGTCCTTGGAACTCCCCTTCAGCATGGGACAACACCTGGTGGCTGACCGCCCTCGGAAGCCCATCGACACCCTCGGACCACGCCAAAAACCTCGGCATCGTACTCGACTCATCCCTCACCATGAACCGACAGGTCAACGCTGTCACCTCCAGCTGCTTCAACACCCTCTGCATCCTCCGCAAGACTTTTAAATGGATCTCCCCTGAGGCAAGGAAGACAGTCACCCACACACTCATCACCAGCAGACTGGACTACGGAAACACACTCTACGCCGGCATAAACAAGTCCCTACTCCGCAGACTACAGACGATACAGAACACCGCCGCCAGACTCGTCCTGGGCATCCCCTGACACGAACACATCAGCCAACACCTACGAAGGCTCCACTGGCTCCCCGTGGAGAAAAGAATCACCTTCAAAATCCTCACCCACGCCTACAAATGCCTACACAACACCGGACCCAAATACCTCAACGACAGAATCAACTTCCACGTACCAAACAGAAACCACCGATCTTCCAACCTCACACTGGCCGAAACCCCGCGCATCCACAGAGCCAGAGCAGGAGGAAGATCATTCTCTCACATTGCAGCCAAGACCTAGAACGAGCTCCCGGCAGACATCAGACGCGCCCCCTCCCTGAACACCTTCATGAAGACTCTCAAGACCTGGCTCTTTGGCTAAACAGACCAGCAGACCCCCCCCTTCAGCGCCTTGAGACCCTCACGGGTGAGTAGCGTGCTTACAATCCCCTGATTGATTGATTGATTGATTGATTGATTGATTGATTGATTGATAAGGTAACTACAATGCTATCCTATTGGAAAAGCAGTAGTGAAAAACACATGTAAGAGTTTTTCACTATCAGGACCTGTAAACCTTAGGAATAGATGTCCTAATTAAAATACATTGCACCCTGCCCTGTGGGATGCTTAGGGCCTACCCTAGGGGTGACCTATATGTATTAAAAAAGAAGTTTTGGGCTTCAGAAAAGGTTTATTTTACCAGGTCGAAATGGCAGTTTAAAATGGCATACACAGGTTGCACGGGCAGGCCTGAGACATGTTTAAAGGGCTACTTAAATGGGTGACACAATATGTGCTGCGGCCCCAGTAGTAGCATTTAATTTACAGTTCCTGGTAGATGTACTACCACTTTACTAGGGACTTATAAGTAAATCAAATATGCCAATTGGGGATAAGCCAATGTTACCATGTTTTAGGGAGTGAGCACATGCACTTTAGCACTGGTTAGCAGATGTAAATTGCACAGACTTATAATGCCAGCAAAAACCGGATTATCAAAAATGGAGGGGGTAGACCACCATCAGGCAGACAGGCCTAACATCTGTGCCCCCAGCCGAAGGTGGGGAGAACTACCCAACCTCTTGGGAGTTCTCATCACTAAGGCGGAAGAGCCTAGATATACCATCAGTGCTGGTGTGGTCTGACCCCGGACGCTGTTCCACCGTAAAGTCCATTCCCTGTAAGGAGATGGCCCACCTCAACAGTTTGGGATTTTCACCCCTTATTTACATGAGCCATTGTGGAGCCAGTAGTCTGTCTGAACCTGGAAGTGAGTCTCAAACAGGTATGGACTCAGCTTCTTCAGTGGTCAAACCACAGCAAAGGCCTCCCTTTTAATCTCGCACCACCTCTTTTCCACGAGAAATAATCTCTGCTAATGAAGTCTATCAGTAGATCCAGGCCTTCCTCATTTACTGTGCTAAAACAGCCCCTATGCCATGCTCTGAAGAATTTGTCTGCACAATAAACTAATTTGAGATGTCAGGAGTCTTGAGTACCATTGCCATACACAGTGTCGTGTAGCTCCTATAGTACCCCTGCAGGACCTGCGCGTTTGGATAACATATACTGCGGGCCTGGTGGCAGACTGACTCCGTGCACCCCCACCGTATATGTTAGCCTAGTTTAGCATTAGCTAACTCGCATTGCCACTAGTGTCTCCTCTTATCGGGGAGAGATTAGTTTCTGGCAACCTTGGAACATGACAACCCTGATTCCCTCAGAATCGTGGAAACAATGTACTACCTTTCGCTCAGTCACTCGTGCTCACTTATTCGGTTTGTCTCAGAGAGTTACACAGAATAAACAGTCGGGCGTTTCAATAAGTATTTATTGAACAGTTGTTATTCTGGTGTAAAAAATATGTGCTGCAGAGACCAGCAGGCAATAGCAGAGATATATTATCAGCAGTACGATAAAAGCAAAGGGATAGAACAGTTCTACCATATTGCGATAATCATGGATACATACATGAATATAAAAGCATTATGCAAAGTGTGCGTACTCCTGCGATGCCTACCTAGATGTACCTGAGTGTACCTAGCATATGGAGAAGTGTGGCTCAATGGTTAGAGCGGCAGACCCTGATGCAGAGATCTGGCCCGGGACCAGAGTTCAATTCCCGCCTCGGCGGGTCTTGGGCTCAATTTCCTCAGACCTGATAATTCTCGCCTCGGTGCTTATTCTAATCATGGGTCCCACTCTGCAACTCTGGGCAATAGCTTGCTTAATCTCCACAACGGCCCCACCAGCACTGGGATGCCTGGCTTCACCTTGGGGGTGCCCAGGAGTGGACATTTCACAGGGAATAGCCAGGAAGGGTTCCACAGCGGTATGCGTATAGCGCCAGGACGCCCCATAGCTGGGGCAGCAGTGCGCTTTACAAGTACGAATTTCATTCATTCATTCATTCATTCATATGTGTGTAGGTCTTAGAAGCTAAGAGCCAAGAATCCTCCTAGGATTTAGTCGAACCCCCATACCTGAATAGAGAGAGTGTGGGACCCCGTCCTGGCCTCGAGTTGGACACCCCGTCCGGGTTGTGTCAGACCACTGTCAGCTTGAGCGACTGCATGCAGGAGCCTCAGCGTCTCTCGTCAGTATGTCAGCATGGAAGTCTCGGTTCCCTCTACCTTACCGGGGCAAGATGTGGTGTATTTATACCCTAAAGAGTCTCGGTCCTCAGTATGGGTTGTATTGGACATGAGGAAGACGTCAGGGGTGAACTTTGTACATACATATTATGCCGGTGGTGTATTCTTAGAAAGCCATGCATAATTAATGAGTACAGTGTGGGCCTGTGTTTGGAAGAACCCTGCTGCATTCAAAACCACAGGATAGATAACGTTCAACCCTCAGAGCTCGTTGTGTACTAGCTGGGACCAATGTAGGTGAAAGATCATGCCTATATAAGGAATCATACTATAATAGAACATGTACAGTTGTGACCATAATTGGGCATATGCGGCCATGACCATAATTGTGCAAGTACGAATATGACCATATTAGGGTAATTATGAATACGTCCATTTTAGGGCATGTACGAACGGGTCTACATTAGGGCATCTATGCGGGATATAACAACAGGACTTCCTCAAGGGTGTCAAACGCTTGTATCACCTTTTGGGCTGGTTCTTAGAAATCAGCTCTGTTAAGGATGCAACAATGGTGCCATATCCTCAACAATCCTTCTATGTCATCTTGAGAGCCCTAAGAAGGACCTCATATCAGTCTGTGTTTTAGGGGTTTGCCAGGACAGGGTAGATTCAGTCTTGGCCTGGAAGGACTGCACCTTCCCCCCCATCCACAATGTGGGCCAGATATACCACGGGGCCCTGCCCTATCTGTCACTTATGGTCTTGACAGTCAGACTGAAGCACCTCCTCGAGATGGTACAGATGTTCCTCCAAGCTGGAGCTGAAGACAGCTATGTTGTCTATGTAGGCAGTACAGAATGCCTCCTTCCCAGCTAGGACCTTGTTAACCAACCTATGGAAGATGGGAGGGGCATTCTTTAAGCCAAAGGGCATCACCATGAACTGGAAGTGGTTCCCTGGGTTTAAAAATGCAGACCTCATTTTTCCCCCCTCAGTCAGAGCAATCTGCCAGTACCCTATTGTGAGATCAAAGGCACGAGAAACTTGGCAGCAACCAACCTGTCTATGAGCTGATCAGCTTGGCGGATGGGGCGTGCGTCAGTCTTAGTGTCGGAATTAAGTACTCAATAGTCCAAATAGAACCTGAGTTCTGGAGTAGTGCCCAGTGGGGCAGCCTTGGGTACCAGCACCACAGGTCTGACCCAGGGACTGTTGGAGGGCTCAATCACCTCTAACACCAGCATCCGGGAGACCTCCTCTTTAATACTGGCCCTCACCTTATCTGACAACCCGTAAATTGTATTTTTGACAGGCGAACTGTCTCCAGTGTCTATGTCATGGGTACACAAATGTGTAAGGCCAGGGAAGAGGGAGACAAGAGAGGGAAACTGCCCCAACAAATGATTACAGTCACATTGATGCTTCCTGGGATCAGAGTAGGGGAGAAGTTGACACCTTTTACTGACTAACCGTGCTCCTGGGCAGACAGGAGGCCAGGGAGAGATTCAATCTCCTCTTCCACTCCTTCATCTATCTTCAGGAGCATGTCGAATCCAGACCTCTCAAAGTGGGTTTTGAGGTGGTTTATGTGGAACTCCCTTAAGGGGTTCCTAGACCCAGCAGGTAGATGGCTTCCCTTCTGTGCCTTCACCTCATATGGGCCATCTCAATAGTCCCGGAGAGCTCTGGGCACACCAGGTTGTAACTCTAGCAAAGTGGCCTTCTGGCCATCCCAGAGTGTCATGTCTTCTTGAATGGACTCAAGATTGTCTTTTACCTTTTCCAGAAGCAATGCATCTGGTTCCGGAGTACTTGCATGTAACTGAACACATCCTGAGTGGGCTTCCTTGCAGCTTGCTCCCACTCTTCTCTTAGAAGGCTGAGATGTTCCCTAACAGGGTGTCCCTTAGAGGAGCTTAAATAGGTTGACCCCAAACCCATCTGTGGGACCTGCCTGCTGGCAAACAGTAGGCATGGCAGGAGGACATCACTCTTATGCATCATGGGCTCAGGTAGGCTCATTATCATGCCTTTAAGGGTCTTGATGAATCTCACCACAGGTCTGTTTGTTTGGGTGAAATAGAGTGAAGAGAACTCATAAGTCACTCCACACTCATCCCACATCAAGTTAGTACTTCTGTCAGACACTGCCTCTGTCAGACACTGACTCTTTGGGTAACCCCACATGCCTAAAAATCCCCATCAGGACCCTGGCCACTGCAGCTGCAGTCACTGACATCTGGCATCTGGTTAGTGGGTAGCATGGTCCACAAGATCAGGATGAACCTGTTGCCTAAAGCTGTCATGGGGTCCGAGGCATGATTAATGTCAATGCCCACCCTCTCAAAGGAAGTGACAATGACAGGTAATGGGTCAGGGGAGCCTTGAGCTTGTTCCCTGACTTCCCTCTTGCCTGGCAGGTGGGACAGGACCTACAGAATTCATCTGAGGCCACCTTCATCTGGGGCCAATAGAACCAGGCGACAAGCCTGACGAAAGTCTTGTCTTGCCAGGAGAATATCATGAGCCAACCCCAGTAGGAAGATCCTGTAACACTGAGGAACCACCAGCACATGGGCTGCCTTAGGGCCAGGAATGTTAGGCTAATTGTAAAGAAGGTAATTCTCCCAACAGATGAGGTGATCTCCAGAGGTATCACCTGCTGCCTGTACCTCAACATGCCTCCTCAAGCCCTCTAGAGTATGGCACTCATTCTGCGTTTTGAGGATTCCTCCCTGGAGGCCCCACACTCAACCTGCCATTCAGCAAGCTCAGGCAGGTCACCCAGGGTGGCAATGTCCTCCCCCATTTTCCAGGATCCTTTAACTCCCTTCCTGGGCATCCATGGACCTAGTAGTCATACAGACCCATTCAAGCAATCCCAACATCTACTATTGTGACCTGAGCTCTACCTCTTTCCAGATAGTGCGCTCGAGGACATTGCCCAACAGACAATCTACAGGCATGGCAGGGTTCACAGCCACTTTTGGAGAACATGAGACCTCCCCTCCACTCAAAGGGAACCAGAGCCACCAGTAGATGACTCTCACGGTTGTCGGCGACTATGACTTGGTGGAATGTTTTAGAGAGGACCTGTTCTGAGGATACCAGCTGACACTTTACAGTAGTTATGCTGTCTCCTGTGTCCTTCAGAGCCTCCACACGTTGCCCATTGATGGTGACCCACTGCCCATACTTAGAAATATTTGCAGGCATATGGGCTTTTGGTGTCTCCCTTGGAGTGCCAATACTTGTACCACTCAGTGCACTGGGGGACAAATCTCCCTGTCTGTTTAACTGAGAACCCTTTCTTCTTTGGCTCAGATTGGGACTGGTTACTGCTGATCCTTTTGGAATTATTATGTGGGCCTTTTGAGAACTCCTTATTTGTACATTTTTCTCCCCCCCCCTCTCTTTTCTGGTGGGACCCCTGATCACCCTTTTGGGAGTCCCCCCAGATGCCTTTTTAGACACTGGTGCTGGGCCAGAGGTCTGCCTCCTCAGCAAGTTTCCGGGGGTCAGTCAGCTTGCTGTCCACTAGGTGCTGCAGCAGCTCTTCAGAAAAATATTGAGCATGTGATCCCTGAGAATCAAGTTGTACAGCCCATTGTAATCATTAACCTTGTTGCCCCTCACCTAGTCAGTTGGTACCTTGCTGGAGTAGTTCAGGAAATCGACCCAAGGCTGATTTGGGAGCTTTTGGCTGTCCCTGAAACTATGGCGGTACTTTTCAGTGGTCAGCCCAAATTTAGAGATGGATGGATTTCATGGGGGCAGGTTTGGTCCTCTACTTCTAGTGTGAAGAGTGTGATCTCCCCCACTGGAGGCATATGTTTCCACAAGCCACCCACCAAGTGCTCCTCTGGGATCTTGTGCATCCTCAGGCTCAGCTCATTAACAGAAAATCAATTATCAATGTCATCTCCCACCACATTATTGGGCATCAGATCTTTAGGTAAGCAGACCTTCTTGTCTCCTTCAGAAACTGAATGTATGCTGCCACCATTGCTGCTAGACTCTGCTTGTTTAGCTTTAAGATATCGCTCTCTGAGGCGCCTCTCATAAGCCAAATTTTTCTCCTCTTGAGCCACTTTCCTTTTCTCCATCCTGAGTTGGGACATCTGTAGCCTGAACTTCCTCTCTGCCTTCCTGTCCGCCAGATCCTCTGGGGACAGACTATGCGAGAGTACACTGCTTTCTGCTCTGGCAAGGAGTTGCAATTCAGGAGATGGGTCATCCTCTTCCCTTAAAGGCTGTGTTTCGAGGCTGATATCCAGGGCCTGAGCCTGCTCACTCATATCATCCTCATCACTCTGCTCCTCTGCTGCTGTTGGCAACTGGTGATCCTCCCACCAGGTCCTCAGAGCTTTCTGCAGTTCCAACTTCTTGGTACCCTTTTTGGTGGGGAGTTGGAGAACTTTTGAGCTCAACCACAGCATCCGATGCTACACCGCTCAGCCAGCTCACTTGCACTCAGACATCTACCAGGACACAGGTGAGTTTTCAATTGGACTCTACATATGGTTTTAGCTGTTATTTTACATAATTTTGGAAACAGTATTGTGTTTTTAAATTCCTTAAAATTCCTTAAAACACGATGGCCCCAATTACGATGTCGGCGGACTTGAGTACGCTTGACACCGCTTTGGTGTGGGTACCGACCGACCATAGGTCGGCGGTTCCGAACACCGTATATTGTGCGGTCGCAAACTCAAATTTCTCTATGGGAGCTTGTGTAAATCCCTGCATTGTGTGACAGGCACTGTGAGGTGCGTGCCACACGGTGCAGGGATTTACAGGGGGCACCATAGGTGCCCCCCAGACCCACCAACCGGAGGCCGCGGAGGCATTGGGGCCCTGCTAGGGGCCCCAAAAATCACTTTCTGACAGGCTTTTCATGTCGGAAAGCGTTACATGAAAAGCCGGTCGAGAAACCGACATCATAATCCTGACAGCGGAAACTCCATCCATAGGAGATTATGGAGTGTTTCCGACTTGCCAACGGGCTCCTTGAGCCCATCGGAAGCCAGCCGGAATGACTGGCCAGTTTGAATTCCGACGCTGTATTCGTAACACGGCGGTCAGAAGTCCAATTAGGGATGTCGGTCGTAAAGTCTCCGACTTACGACTTACGGTCGGAGGCTTTCCAACCGACATCCTAATGAGCCCCTACGTTTCTACACTGTATTTGAAGCATATCACAGTGTTAATCTGTTTTCTTCTGGGCCCACTCTCCATCAGGCTTTGAACTACCACCACTTAGGATATTGCCTACTACTTTAGCTGCTTTAGCTGTACCATGTGGGGACTGTTACATAGAACAACACTAACTGATAAGTTGTTTGTACTTTTTATCCCTTTTTCTTCCACTAGCACACAATGATTTATGCTGAGGCATTCAATTTTGTGAATTCTGTCTCTCAGACTTACTCTAATGTGCGAAACTTTGGACCATCATCATCAATGGCTCTGTTTCCATCCGTGCCTTCAAAATCTGCATTTCTTTGAAAATTCATGTCGGATCCAACATCCTGGAGAAAGTAGCAGTATTGAAATTGCATCGCAATATAAAGTGGAAGTATCTGTTTTCCTTTTCTATGAAATCGCATGAAAAAAGCTCATAAAGGGTCAGTTTGTATCTTTTTTATACACCTTTTTGACCCAGCAGTGATAGAAGATGAATTTCATCACCTGGCTTCTTTCATTTATCATTGCGCTTTAAATATCATTCAGTCTTCTAGGTATTCTCCTTCCTGAGTTAACATCACTCATCAATGAAAAGTGAATATGTGTGATTTCTATAGGATGCATTTTCATTTACGCTATTGCTCTATGTAACATGATAATTAAGTTTTTTTAATATACTTGCAGTATTCTATCTAAAAGCTGACAGTTCTATTCTACCTCAATTGTTATTAATTTCTGAAGTGTTTCAACTTTCTAGAAGGTTGATAACTATGTGCCGCGTTTCTTGTTTTTATTCTTGCAGAATGAAAATAAGTAAA
Organism: Calotriton arnoldi; assembly: GCA_963921515.1. Taxonomy (NCBI): domain Eukaryota; kingdom Metazoa; phylum Chordata; class Amphibia; order Caudata; family Salamandridae; genus Calotriton; species Calotriton arnoldi. Next base: position 70,843 of record CAWUFW010002709.1, read on the forward strand.
AGGGCATCAGGTCACTTTTTATTAATTATTTGTTCTGAGAGTTTAAATAATGATGAAATAAAGAAATAAAAGATAACACAAGAAGTCAGAGGTTGGAGAGGATCTTCATGCCAGGCAACAATGAGAAGGGCCATCCAGAATTGTATCATCTCTTCTAATTGAAGGCTACTGGGAAGAGAGGCATGCAGTCTTCATTTACTCAGCTAATTACCACACCTGGCCTTGCACTATGGGAATAGGAGGCGTTTGCTAATACATTGAACACAAGCCTTATTGTTCAGACAAGTATGTGGCTGCGAACCATCTTTGAAACACATATTAGGCCGTTTACTGCTGTGCTAGAACTATGACAGTACCTAAAAGTAGCAGATGAATAAGGCTTGCTATAAAAACATACACCAAATGTTGAAGTTTTACTTGCAGTTTACTCTTTTTGTGAACAATTATGCCATTCTATTTGTTTTTATTGTCGTTACAATTCATATCATGTATATTAGGATAGGGTTCTGGTTTTAAAAATACATCTTTGAAATGTTTCCATTCTTTCCTAGTGTTTCTTGAGTGCCCTTGCTGAAAGAAAGAGGGTTTGGGGTTCTATTAATTATCTGTGCTATGTCTCTTGGAACTGATTGTTACTTGAAACATAGCTTACTCAAATATTGCTCAGTGTGTTGTGGGCTGGTTGCTGTCCAGATGATTTTCTGTCTCAGGTTGCCAGGCTGACAGTCCTTAGTGCCAGGGGTTTTAGACAACTGAACTCTATGCTCTACAGAAAGCTAAGGAACATATCAGTATTCTGTTGTGATTGCAATGTCATTGGACACATCAGCTTAACGATCTGCAGCAAGAAAAAGAAAGACCAGTTCCCAATCTTCTCCAAGCCCCCGTTCTGATGGTCTAGACATGCATTGGACCACAACTGAGATTTGCCACAAGACATCACATTCCAGAATGCTCAATTTGCTGCAAAAGGTTTTTGGAGGTAAGCCAGGTGGACATTTTGGTACCAGGGGCCAAGTGTTGCGAAAAATCAACATGCAATTGTGTGGGAAGAGTTGCTGGTGAGAGAGAAGAATGACTATCTCATAGAAGGAGGTGGTTGTGAGGAGGAAGAAGAGCATGTCCGAGTTATGAGAAGCAGCCCTGTGACTGTCGCCCATATTGTGCAGTATTCACTTGTAGCAACCTCAGAATTGCACAGGGGACAGACAGATAAGTCAACCAAAGTGCTCAAGAAACCTAACTGCTCCCCAAAGGTCACTAGTGGAGAAATCAGAAAGAAAACAGTTGCAACAACAAACTCTCAAGACTGTGTTCATCAGGGAGTTACCTTCCACCGAACCATTGATAAAGTTCATTTATACAATGGGGAAGCTGGCAAACATGTTAGCGCTTCCATTTTGAATTTGTTGAGACCCACTGTTCAAAATGGAAGTTTCCCAGCCAGCCCTATTTTTCCAATGTTGCTATACCAGCACTACAGTATCAAGTGGCGCAATTGGTTGGCAAAGCTCTGAAGGAGACCACTTTTCAGTCCATCTGCCACATGATGAACATTTTCACCAACTGTCAAGCAACAGATTACATGTGGTTCACTGCACTGTTTCCTTCAAGGAAGTGAAGCACCCTCACCATGCACAGTTTTCTCATCAATAATTTCACTGCAACTGTTGTAGTGATGTTGTCAGTGATGTCATAGAAAATGTAATGAGTGATGTTATGTGTACGGTAATTAGCAGTGCATGGGAAGAGCACAAGTTATAGTCACCTTAAGGCACGAGTTACAGTTACTTGAGATATCTATAACTGGTGAATTTCAGTGGTTTTGTACATTTAAAATGGCATGTTTAACTGACATCTTCACCTAAGTAAAATGTCACTTTAACCTTTGTTTTTTTTCAGTGAATTTCTGGAGTTTTTTTAAAGTAAAGTGATATTTTATGACTGTACGCAAAGCCAACCACCCACTGTGCATGGCCTGCATCCGGGCCCTGCATCCAACCCCGCGGGCAGCTAACCCCTCCACCACACACACATGGACAAAGTGCGTTTTGCAGCGCATGCAGGGATTTGGCCCGGCCCTGCGGCAAAATCCTCCCCACCCCTTGTATATAAAGTTGGGGTGGGTGGTACTCACTGAGTTTCACTCCATGGAATTCCGTAAAGGTACATAAAAACTCATCTAGAGTCTGCGGAGTTCCGCAAGTGGGTGGAATTAGCACATTGCGCTGATTTTTAGCACGGGGAACTTGTTGTGTGCTGCAAAATCAGTGCCAATGGCACCACGTGGCACGCCTGAGGGCACTGCTTTTTTGATGCCGCTCAAATAGATTTTCTACTTGAGTGGCAGCTTTCTCACAGTGAGCGGCAGCTTTCTCGCATCGAACAGTCGGGACTGCCCGCGACAAACCACACTGAAAAAACTCACCAGGTGCTGTCCTAGCAACCAAAAATCATGCTACGGGACGCCAATTCTCACTCGCCATCTTAAGGTTGGTGAGCCGCACGTGAGGCAAAACTGCGCAAACTCTGACAGTGGAGCGGAATTTATTGCCCACCTCTAATATAACACAGAGCTATCATCTTTCTCCACAAATCACCAATAATTGTACTCAAATGTATATTTCAGTAATACACACAATGCGATGTTTATTATTATTGATGATTTAAAATCATATTTATTAAAGGTTTTTTTTTTAAATATATGTCTGTGACTCTTTCATTTTACATATTTTAATATTACTTTTTGTGAGTGAAAAATTTTGATAATAAATAATCAGAGAAAAATAATGTTTTGCTTAAAAAATCATGTTTCTAAGTCTTTCTTTTATCATTTTTCAGGCCAAAGAATGCAATCATAAAAACAACATCAAGAGAGCCTTATATCTTTCTTATACATCTTCAGGCCACATAAAATGCAGATATAGAATCAGCCCTCTGTTGTAGATCAAAAGCTTAGTCTGGGAAGTGCTTTAAAAAAATATGGTAAGTTCTCCAGGGGTGATGATTTCAATGACCCAGGAGACTTACTGTTCTTTTTCCAGTTATCTTGAGTGGCTGCAAAACTCCATTTAACCCCCCCACAACATTAAAAAAAATATAAAGAGCCCTCGCAGGGCCTTATGGGGTGCTACTTGAAGGAGCAGTGAATGATATATGAGCGGCTTTGGCCGCATGTTTATTATTCACGTTTGTCTGGTTTTTATTATTTTTCTGGATGTCCTGGTCCCACCCGGGTCACCCAGAGTTTTTTTTTGCTGATGGGGGCTACGTGGGGGCTGGGTCCCCTTGGCCCTGCTGGCTCCCTGCTCCTGCAGGAGTGGGCATTATCTTTTTTCTTTTTTAATTTCAAGGTTGAGGGCTCTGGTGTTCACCTTGGACCTGGCATGCGCAGCAGGAGCCGGCATTGCTCTCACCCCATGGAAAAAGTTTTCTCTTGCTCCTGCGGGGTGGAATTAATTCTGTAATTTTTCCTATCCCAAGAGCACAGGCAGGTAAAAGTTTTATTCCCCCGCAGCTTTGTGCTCCTGCCCGGTGGGAGGACATTACACTTTCCCTGCCCACGTGCTCAGGCAGGGAAATAGATGGCTACCCTGGACATCGCCCCTGAGCCAACAGCAGGGAAAGGGGTCTACAGGGCACTTTTAGGCTTGGAGAGGGGGGTTATGTGCCCCCTCCCCTTAATTGTTTATAGAACTCCGTGTGACGGGGTCCCCAGGACATTTTTGGGCTCATGGGTGTGCATCCCCTCTCCCCTTTAATAATATATTGGCCCCAGAGATGGGGTCCCCAGGCCTCTCAGTGGCTCAGGGTTTGGGGCAATGCACACTCCTGCACAATGAATGTGTCTCCCCAGGTCCTGGCCAACCCAGGAAGGTATTGCTTTAAATGGCGTGGGAGCCTGAGTTTTTTTTTAAAATGTTACCACAAATTTGAAGGAAAATGTAAGAAATGCTTTTGGCCTAAGGCATCAGGCCTAGGGGGTCAAAGTCTCCCTACCCTACCCCTTATATCTTTTTTTAATCTTTTTTTCAGGAATGGGGACTGTGTCCATAATGTGATAATGTGGTGGCAGTCAATATATATATATATATATATATATTCACTGAAAAAACAGAGGTTTCAGGGACGTTATAGTTAGAAATTAGCATTTAAAAAACCTCAGAAATTCACTGAAAAAAACCACTGGTTTCGGGGACGTTATAGTTAGTTGGAGATTTCACTCGTACAAAACCAGAGAAATTCAGCCGTTATAGTTAGTTGAGCTAACTATAACTCACGCCCCCGCAATGCACTGCTGATGACGTCACATATTACATCACTCATGACATGGTCAGTGACATCACGGATGACATCACTCATGACATCTCAAATGACATCACTGATGACATCACTGATGTCATCATCCAGTGACTGTGTGTTTCTGTAAAGTTTAAATATGTTTTTTATATATATATATATATATGCCAAGGTGTATTGAAGAATGAGTGGGTGTATGAGTGTCTGAATGGATGATTTAGTAGGTGTGTGACTGACTGTATAAGTGAGTAATTAAACGTGTCTTACTGAATGCATGGGTTAGTGACTAAACTGTGTGAATGTCTGCATCAGTCTGTCAGTTGGTGTGTAAGCAGCTGCATGGGTTGTTGAGTAGCTACATGAGTGTCTACATGGGTTATTGATTGGTTGTCTGAGTATCTGTATGGGTGCCTGAGTGTCTGTGGGTGGGTGGGGGGTGTGTGACTGTGCATAGATGTGTGAGTGGGTAATTCACTGGGTGTACGGGTTCAAGAGTGCATCTGTGAAGGGCTGTATGGGTGGGTGAGTGTGTGTATGGGTGTGTTGGTGAGTGAATGGATGTCTCAGTGGTACATGTGTGAGTAACTACATATGTGAAAGGCAGTATATGTGAGTGTTGGACTATATAAAAAACTATATGTGAGAGTGAGTGATTGTGAGAGTGGCTTGATGGATGAGTGTGGGCTTCTGTCAGTGATTGTATACAAGAGTAAGTATGTGTTAGTGTCTGTATGAATAAGTGAGGTGGTGTGTGTATAACTATAGGCGAGTAAATGGGAGTGTGATTGATTCTTTGCATGACTGACTAGGTGTGTGAGTAACTCTATGGTTAGTGGTGTTGTGTGAGTATCTGTATAGGTGTATGAGTGCATATTTCAGTGGCTATATTGATGAGTGACTGCGTGTATGAGTGACTGTATGGGTGAGTGGATGTGTGTGTAGACCTATGAATCAGTGAGTGGGTATGTACTAACTGGTATTGGTGTGTTTATGGTTTCGAGAATGGTAGTCTGTATTTTAGAGGGGGTGTATCAAAGATTATATTAGGGTGTGAGGAGGTGCATCAGATGATCATGTGGATGATGTCATCAGTGATGTCATCAGTGATGTCATTTGAGATGTCATCAGTGATGTCACTGACCATGTCATGATTGATGTAATATGTGACGTCATCAGCAGTGCATTGCGGGGGCGCGAGTTATAGTTAGCTCAACTAACTATAACGGCCGAATTTCTCTGGTTTTGTAAGAGTGAAATGTCCAACGAACTATAACGTCCCTGAAACCTGTGGTTTTTTTCAGTGAATTTCTGAGGTTTTTTAAATGCTAATTTCTAACTATAACGTCCCTGAAACCTCTGTTTTTTCAGTGAATTTCAAAGGTTTTTAACTGCTAATTCCTAACTATAACGTCCATGAAACCTCTGGTTTTTTCAGTGAATTTGTAAGGTTTTTAAATGCTAATTTCTAAATATGCCTACATAGGTAGGACATGTGCAGAAAGATGAAGAAAGGTGCAGAAAGAAGCAAGAGAAGTGTAGAAAGAGGCAACAGAAGTCCAGAAAGAGGAAGAAAGGTGCAGAAAGAACCAAGAGATGTGCAGAAAGAACCAACAGAGGTGCAGAAAGAGGCCTACTTTGACTGTACCTTACAACAGACTCATACAAAGTACCCTAATCACTAATCCTTCTCCGAAGATGTCTTAAACCTCACTATTCTCTTGAAGGTTCACTATTTATCGACTGCTCAGAATATTAGGCCTACCAAATATAAAACAGCAATCCTAAGCTTAATACTGTTGTAAGTCTGACCAAGTTTGTGAAGGTATGCATGCGTGTCTATGCTTTTACCTAGTGATATGTTAAATTAAAATGAAGATGCAAACACTTAAATACCTGTGTTTCAAACAGCATACTCTGTAAATTTGTATAAAAGAAGGTGTATGCATTTCTTTCTGCTCACAATACAGGGCACATGGGTATTCAATAGTATATTTGAGGGGCTCTATAACACATGTATACATAAGACATGTCTGCCTGTGCAACCGAATGACAGAGCAGAACTGAGAAGATTTGACCACCTATTGGAGAAGTTTCCCGCTTTTTAAGCTACCATCTTCAGATGCATAACACATGTAAGAATACATATACAAGTAGACATATACCTCAGTCATGAGAGCACGCAGAGATTTAAACTTGACAGCTTGCACTTCCCATTTGAGTACAGAAGGAGGCAAGAGAAGGACAGAAACAGGCAAAAGAGGTGCAGAAAGAAGCAAGAGCAGTGCAGAAAGAACCAACAGAGGTGCAGAAGGAGGCAAGAGGGGTGCAGAAAGAGGCAAGAGGGGTGCCGAAATTTGCAAGAGAGGTGCAGAAAGAAGGAACAGAGGTGCAGAAGGAGACAAGAGAACTGCAGAAAGAGGGAAGAGAGTTGCAGAAACTGGCAAAAGAGGTACAGAAACAGGGAACAGGTGGGCAGACTGAGGCAAGAGAGGTGTAGAAAGAGGGAAGAGGGGTGCAGAAAGCATCAAGAGGGATCCAGAAATTTGGAACAGAGGTACAGAAAGAAGCAAGAGCAGTGCAGAAAGAACCAACAGAGGTGCAAAAAGAGGCAAGAGGGGTGCAGAAAGGGGCAAGAGAAGTGCAGAAAGAAGCAACTGAGGTACAGAAAGAGGCAAGCGTGGTGCAGAAAGAGGGAAGAGAGGTATAGAAAGAGGCAAGAGAGTTGCACAAAGAGGGAAGAGGGGTGCAGAAAAAGGCAAGAGGGGTGCAGGAAGAAGCAAGTGAGGTGCAGAAAGAGGTAGGAGAGGTACAGAAAGAGGCAAGAGAGGTGCAAAAACAGGCAAGAGAAGTGCAGAAAGAGGCAAGAGAATTGCTGAAAGAAGCAACAGAGGTGTAGAAAGAAGCAAGAGAAGTGCAGAAAGAGGCAAGTGAGGTGCAGAAAGAGGCAAGTGAGGTGCAGAAAGAGGCAAGAGAGGTACAGAAAGAGGGAAGACGAGTGCAGAAAGAGACAACAGGGGTGCAGAAAGATGCAAGACAGGTGCAGAAAGAAGCATGAGAAGTACAGAATAAAGCAATGGGGGTGCAGAAAGAGGCAAGAGAAGTGCAGAAAGAAGCAACAGAGGTGCTGAAAGAGGCACGAAGGGTGCAGAAAGAAGCAAGAGAAGTGCAGAAAGAAGCAACTGAGGTACAGAAAGAGGCAAGAGTGGTGCAGAAAGAGGGAAGAGAGGTGTAGAAAGAGGCAAGAGAATTGCACAAAGAGGGAAGAGGGGTGCAGAAAAAGGCAAGAAGGGTGCAGAAAGAAGCAAGTGAGGTGCAGAAAGAGGTAGGAGAGGTACACAAAGAGGCAAGAGAGGTGCAAAAACAGGCAAGAGAAGTGCAGAAAGAGGGAAGAGAATTGCTGAAAGAAGCAACAGAGGTGTAGAGAGAAGCAAGACAGGTGCAGAAAGAAGCAAGTGAGGTGCAGAAAGAGGCAAGATAGGTGCAGAAAGAGGGAAGACGAGTGCAGAAAGAGGCAACGGGGTGCAGAAAGATGCAAGACAGGTGCAGAAAGAAGCAAGAGAAGTGCAGAAAGAAGCAACAGAGGTGCAGAAGGAGGCAAGAGAACTGCAGAAAGAGGCAAGAGACTTGCAGAAACAGGCAAAAGAGGTACAGAAAGAGGGAACAGGGATGCAGATAGAGGCAAGAGAGGTGCAGAAAGAGGTAAGAGGGGTGCAGAAAGAGGCAAGACGGGTGCAGAAATGTGCAAGAGAGTTGCAGAAAGAAGCAAGAGCAGTGCAAACGAACCAACAGATGTGCAGAAAGAGGCAAGTGAGGTGCAGAAGGGGGCAAGAGAACTGCAGGAAGAGGCAAGAGAGTTGCAGAAATACGCAAAAGGGGTGCAGAAAGAGGGAACAGGTGGGCAGACTGAGGCAAGAGAGGTACAGAAAGAGAGAAGAGGGGTGCAGAAAGAGGCAAGAGGGATGCAGAAATTTGGGACAGAGGTGCAGAAGGAAGCAAGAGCTGTGCAGAAAGAACCAACAGAGGTGCAGAAAGAGGCTTATGACATATTGATCCACGCAGTACCATTTGCTTCTCTAGAATCTTAGGGTCCACCATTGGCGTGCTTCCTGCAGGGAGTGGAGAGGTATGCTGTGTGGGCACATATGCGCTGTGAAATGCCAGTCTGTCTTCAGGTCCCTCTGACCCATGACGTGAGCCTTGAAAACCATTGCAGAAGCCTGTCCTGCGGTACTGTCACTTGCTAAGCATCTACATGCATTGTACCAAAGAGCTCGGGGACAAGATGGCATGACTTCACAAATGTTTAGAGTTAGGTACAAAACAAGCGGGAGAATTAGAAAAAATATATATATATAATGAGAATAAAACAGAAACATATAGAAAAGGCAAGGGGGCGTGAGGAGGCTGACAGTTGGAGTGTTCGAAAAAAGGCAAGTAAAGTAGAAAACAGAGAAGATGCACACATAGAAAATGGGAAAATATGGGCAGAGGGGCAGGAGAGGAAAAGAGACAGAGTGGTCAACTGTCACAAAAGGCAGGCAGAAAAGATTAAGATAGATAGAAAATTAGACAAGACAGACAGAAACAAAGGTAACAAGGGAAACACGCAGATAAAAAAAATTAAAATCTCAACAAAGAGACAGTTACAGTGAGCTATGGCTAAAACGGAGGCAGGCAGATAGAAAAAAAGGCAAAAGGATGAACGAATATTCAGACGGACAGATGCCACGCAGCAAAGAGACACAGGAAGGCAGATAAAAAGCGAATAAAAGCTAGCTATGGAAAAAGTAAAAGCAAACAGAGAATGACAACAAGGCAGGCAGACTGTTAAAGAAGGGATACACACAGGTAAACCAAGAGGGGAAAATGAAGAAAGGCAGGATAAGGGACAGATACAATAATATAAAAAAATAGGCAGTTAAAAAAAGCCAAAAAATAGGTTTAACCAGGCAGACAGACGAATAAAAGAATGACAAAAGACAGACTGAAAAGTAGAACAACCATTAAGCAGTAGGACAGAGAATGAGCAAACGGCACACAGACACAAAAGGGTAAAAAAGAAATTCAGCAAAAGACAAATGGAATGACAAGCCGATGGGAACTCAGACAGAAAATGGCAACCACACATTCGGGCAGCCATGCACAGCTTGAACATAGGAGAGTCTGGCAGACAGAGAGAAAACAAGAAAAGCAGATAGAAAATGTCGAAAAGACAAGCGCTACTGATGTGCAGCAGATGATAAAAGGGGGAAAGATAGGTCGGTTGAAAGACTTAAAAAGCATAAGACAGGCTTCTAGATAGCGGGGAGGGCAAATAGAAAAATACATAGATTGAAAAACGTTTGCAGCTAGTGGATTGCAGAAGGACAGATTCTAGCATAAAAAGGAAATGGAGTGAAACCAGACTGAGATGATAACAGAAAGACCGGTGGGAAGCGAATAACAAAAAACACTCTTAGAACTAAAGAAAAAGACAGGCAGAAAGACAAACAACCGAAAGCTAGAAGAAACACAAGTACATTTTGCAAAGAATGAACGAGTTGTGTGTAAAACACCAAATGCACACCCTACTCCCAATTCACAATGGAGGCAGAAATTTAGAATACAAAACTTTATCGAAAATAATTAAAAGCCCCTGTTGAAAATAATGTTCTATGGCAAAAAGTGTGGGTGTTTTTTTCACCTTCTGCTTCTTTGATGCAGGCATGGTGTGCCTTCTGTTCCCTACACATGCTGACCACCGGATATTTTTTTGCAAAGAATGCAGCAGTTCTTAATGTGCGTAATATCTATATAGTTACACATGTATGTAGGCCATGGTTTCTTCGAAATGATTAACAATCTTAGCATACGAAGGGGTTCTATGGAACTGTATGGTATACTAGTAGATGTAATGTCCCTCCGAGCAGCTGCTAGTGTGGGGCGTGAGGTGTTGCGCCGATAATGCAGGTGTATTGCCATGTGACACGTTTCGCGCGGTGCGTGCCAACGAAGGGGGCAGCTCGCGGAAAATCAGTGAGTTTAGGTGCGGTCAAAACTACCGCGAGCTTGGGGGGAAAAAAACCCCAACATCCACAGAATAGTGAAAGCAGTATCCACAGAGTAGTACAAGGGGTCAGAAATACAGGGGGAAATAAAGATTGGATAGCTGCTCCGTAAGTTAAAGAGTGAGTTTGTGCCTAACATGTCAATAAATTATTGCACAATACATGGGGTAGAGTCGACTTCATCGTCGCATATAACATTTCGCTAAACCATGGGCTGTCTTCATTTAATATTCAAATTTTTAATGTATTGAGCCATAAAAGGGGCATTCTATATATAATAAATGCCCTTTAAGGCTTAGTGTGCGACATAAATTATTTTTTTTTTAAAAAGAAGAAAAGAGGAGGCAACCCGGGCTACTTCCCAAGTTTCAGATGAAGAGCAGGAGATATATATATATATATATATATATATATATATATATATATATATATATATATATATATATATATATATATATATATATATATTCGTGGAATACTTATATGAGCACATGCCTTATGGAAACAGCAAACAATAGCACTGGCCACTGGAGGGAATTAAAGTAACACTGCCGGTTGGACCAAATGTCCCAGAATGCAAGCATAAAAGTTATCCATTGGAGGATCAAGATTTAAATTAGGACATTAGACTGTGGACACCAGCGATGTGTATGGTGCAGGTTTACCTTTGATAAAGGTCTTTGGAGACCGAAACGCGTCAGGACTGCCATGCTGCTTCACCAATCAAGAAATAAAGATCTATAAACAGCAAGTTACGAGTGCGGCTCACCTTCTTTCCGTCAAGGGAGAATATGTTTATATATATTTATATATATATAACTCACGCCCCCGCAATGCACTGCTGATGACGTCACATATTACATCACTCATGACATGATCAGTGACATCATTGATGACCTCACTGATGACATCTCAAATGCGAAATGCGATCCACGCGTTTCGGCTCGTCCTAACCTTGATAACGATACAAGACATCATTGTAGCTTCCCTATTTAAATGTACAAATGCCTCCAGTTGCCAACATTAACAAAGGACTACATATTACTTTAATCCAAAAAGCTGGCAGCCATATTGGCCTGGTCACGATGTGAAAATTCAGGAATTGATACAATAAAGAAAAGAAAACAAGTGTTAATATGCACACAATGTCATTTCAGCATATCTTGCCCCGTGACACCGTACCTGTATGTTCATCAAAGTGACTTGTTCATAATAAACATACTTAGGATTGCAAACATCAACATAAACAATGGACTACACATTATTTTAAAGTGAAAGGCTATCGGCCATATTGATATGGGCACGTTGCGTATTATAATGGTTCTTACACGAAAGAAAAGAAAAAAAGGGGGTGTTAATATACACACACTATCCATAAATAAAGTTCTAGCGATTACAGTTCCATTCCATTCACAGCTCATTTGAGATGTCATGAGTGATGTCATGAGTGATGTCACTGACCATGTAATGTCTGAGGTCATAAGCAGTGCATTGCGGGGGTGTAAGTTACAGTTAGCTCAGGCAACTATAACTGCTGAATTTCACTGGTTTTGTACGACTGGAATCTGAGTCTAACTATAATGTCCCTGAAAACTTTGTTTTTTTCAGCGAATTTCTATGGTTTTTTTAACGTTAAGTAAGATGCCTATCACAATCGATGGTGGGGGGTTGGAAGCAGCGCCTGGCCTGGCATTGTGCTACCCCCACCCAAGCTTTCTGCTCCTGCCTCCCCTCCTCCTTGCCATCCATTGTCCAAGTCCATGCCCCTGCTCCCTCATTACAGCCCTGTGTGGCCGTTGTTCTGCCACGGGCCTTCTCACCTTCTCTGTACAGTTAGCTTGCTGCTTCATCCACCTCCTCCATATCCTCTGTTGTCTGAATCCATGCATTAGCCTTCTCCCTCCTGCCATGCATGGTCTGATGTGCTGCCACTGCCCTCCATTTAGCATGATGTCCCAGTCCACTCCTCCTGCCCTCCATCGCCCAATTCTATGCCCCATCATTGACCTCCTGCTTAGCCTCTGTGCTTAGCTTGCTGCCCCTACTCTCCTTCCCTGTGTGCATGCCCCTGCTCCATCCTTTTTGTCCACCATGTTCCCTGGGCCTGCCCCTCCTATCTACTCTGAGTGTTCTGTTGAGCTGCCACTCCCCTCCCACCTGCCTAGCATTGTCAGATGACTGTAACCTGTCCCTGCCACCTCCACCCTGCCTGTCCACGTTCCATGCCCCTATCCCCTTCCTCCTGTCCTCCATGGTCCATTTTACTGCCACACCCTTCTGCCCTCCCTGGTCTGTTGTGCTGCAACTGCTCCTCCTGTCTGCCCCGCGTGGTCTGTTGTGAGGCCCCTTCCCCTGAACTCTCTTGTCTGTGCCCAGCTCCTACCCCTCCCTTCTATCCTCCATGGTCCTTTCTGCATGAACCTGCCTCCTCCTTCTCGCCCATCATGGTCATTGTGCTGCCACTAACCCTCCCGCTTGCCATGCATGGTCTTCTGTGCTGCCACGGCCCCTCCCACCTTCGCTTTGTGGTCAGCTAGCTGCCCCTGACCCCCTACCACCTTCCCTCCATGGTCTGTGTGTATGCCATTATAGTCTCACTGTTGCTCTCCATAGTGTGTCTTGCTTCTGGTGCCCATCCTGCCTCACCTCCATTGTCAGCTTGCTGCTCCTGCCCTGCCCCCTTGCCTCCTGCCCTCTGTTTTCCATGTGAAGACCCCTATTCCCTCCCTCCTGGCTTGTCTGTTCCATTGTAATGCCCCTGATCCCTACCTCCTGCCCTTTATGGTCCGTTATGCTGCAGCTTTCTCTCCTGTCTGTCCATTATGGTCAGCTAGCTGCCATTGCCTCTTTCCCCTCTGTTCTCTGTTGTCCATGTGCATGGTCCTGTCCCCTCGCTATTGCTCTCCATGGATTGTTGTGCTGCACTCCCGTCCCGCATGCCCTGTGTGGTGTATTGTGCTGCTGCAAACCCTGATGCCTCCCCTGTAAGGTCAGTTTGGTGCACCTGTCCATGTCCCTCCTGTCCTCTGTTATCCGAGTCCATGTCCCTACCCCAATTCCTCCTGCCTTCCATGATTCAATGTACCATACTTGCTAACATTTTGAACTTGGTAAGAGGGAGATTTTGAAAAAAAAACTGGGGTATTGATTTTCCCAATTGACTTACATTGAAAAAGAGGAGATTGTAAACAGGAGACAGATCATATAAAGCCCATTTGGGCTTAAAAACATTGGGCGTTTCCTGGCTGATTCGGGTCTGTTGGTATGTATGGTTGTACTACCACTGCCACTTCCTTCTGCCCACAATGATCTATTATATTACCACAGCCTCTCTTGCCTGTCCTGCATTGTTGGTTTGTTGCCCCTGCCCCCCTTTCCACTGCCCTCCATAGTCTGTTGTGCTGCCACTGCCCTTCCTGCCTGCCCAGTGTGGTCAAATTGTTGCCTCTGCACCCTCCTACCTGCCTTCAATTTTCTGAGTCTGTGCCCCTGGCCTCTGCCTCTCAACAGTATCCTAATGAACAACTAGATTGCTAACATTCTATATTTATTACAAAAGTGTGGCACGCCTGACGTCATCTTGATGTAATCAAAACTGTAATACCTAGAGCATTTCCTTTAGAAATTACAGAAATGAGAGGGTCTTATTTGCATCGAAATTAGGGTCAGTGCTCTAAAAAACTAAAATGAGGACATATTCTCTGAGTTTTCAAATAGCGACAAAGCACTTTTAAATTATTTGTTATCTTTATGTTTTCTTATCCAGTTGACCACTTGATTAAATGTTGCACTTAGGGGAGAGAATGTGGTATTACTTCCACAGCTGCAGATTTTGCAACTGGGGAACCAAGTTGGAGTTTCTGCTTCAGCTCGACATTCTGTGATTCTGGTCAAATCACTTAATCTCCCCATGTCTACAACCAACATGAATTAGTCCGCAGTCCAATACCTGACCAGTCTGCACTATATAAAACTGCAAAAAAACAAAAAATAAAAAGTGTTTTGCACACTTCTGTCATTGGGCTATACCTGGGCTACATCTGGGTGATATTTGTGCTACATTTGGGCTCTTTTGTCTCTGGGAGATTCATTTGTTATGAAGTTTCCTAATTTCCTCATTTACTGCAGTCTCCTCAGTAGGAAATGCTTTCAGTTTTTTACTTTGATTCCATCAAGAAGACATTCAGATGTGTCACACATTCGCCATAAATTCTGAATGTTAGCACTCTAGTTGCTCATTAGATCACTGTAGTAAAGCTACTGCTCACTAGGGAAGTCTGCTGCTGGTATTGAAAGTGCATGTTTTAGTCTGCATGTCAGAATTTTCTAATGAAATAGAAGAGGATTTGAGAAGTCACTCAAAATGTGCCCTAATTTTTCTTTCTTCAGCACTAATCATAATTTCTACGGCAAAATGAACCCCCTCAGTTTGTTCCTTTTTAAATTAAATGTTTTAAGTGTTACCAGTTTATTCCAATCAAGATGGCTTCAGGTGTGCCATACTTTTGTCATAAGTAAGACTGTTAGCGCTCTAGTTGTTCTTTAGAACACTCTGGGACATTCTGTCATTGGGCTATACTTGGGCTACATCTGGGTGAGATTTGTGTTACATTTGGGCTCTTTTGTCTCTGGTGGCCATCTTGGGAGACTTATTTGTTATGAAGTTTCCTAATTTCCTCATTTACTGCAGTCTCCTCAGTAGTAAATACTTTCAGTTTTTTACTTTGATTCCATCAAGAAGACATTCAGATGTGTCACACATTTGTCATAAATTCAGAATGTTAGCACTCTAGTTGCTCATTAGATCACTGTAGTAAAGCTACTGCTCACCAGGGAAGTCTGCTGCTGGTATTGAAAGTGCATGTTTCGGTCTGCATGTCAGAATTTTTTAATGAAATAGAAGAGGATTTGAGAAGTCACTCAAAATGTGCCCTAATTTTTCTTTCTGCAGCACTAATCATAATTTCTATGGCAAAATGAACCCCCTCATTTTGTTCCTTTTTAAATTAAATGTTTTAAGTGTTACCCCTTTATTCCAATCAAGATGGCTTCAGGTGTGCCATACTTTTGTCAAAGGTAAGACTGTTAGCGCTCTAGTTGTTCTTTAGAACACTCTGGGACATTCTGTCATTGGGCTACACGTGGGCTACATCTGGGTGATATTTGTGCTACATTTGGGCTCTTTTGTGTCTGGTGGCCATCTTGGGAGACTTATTTCTAGGTCAGGACCGGAGGCTCCGATTCTATGTCAGGACCGGAGGCTCCGATTATGCTTCTCATTTCTTTGCTTTAATCACAGCAGCCAATAAAAACATTTTATTCGTAAAAACTACAAATCCCATGAGCACTCAGTGCCCCTAACAACCATAGAGTGTACCATATAAAGGTGTCCACAGAGGTAAACACTTCCTCTTTCTTTGCTGCTCCGCAGCCAGTTAAGTGACTTTCACCCTTACTATTCTTAATTGCTTGGACTGTTTGCCTTAGAGGTGCTATGCTTAGCGCGTTGATAGCGCGATATTGTGGTATGTGTTGCCTTTCACTGTCTCGCCTCTGCGAGTAGCAACGTGTGTGGCGTATTTACTGTTTTAATCAGGGGCTTGTGTGAGTCCGCCCTCAGTTCGGTTCCGTTTTTTCTCACCGGAGCGCTTCGGCCTCCTCTGCAGGGCGCGACGCGCCCCGAGCAGCTGCCTGTGGAGAGGGAGACACGGGGCCGAGGGCTGCGCGTCGCTCGATCGCGCAGTCCTCTTTCTGCTGTTACGGGCGGCCGTTTCCGCGCAGGTGCGGCAGCCATTTTGTGCCTTTATCCTCCGCGAGTGCCGATCGAGGGTACTATGAAGCAGGAAAACTGCAGGAATTTGAATTATTGAGTGCCCGTTTCAAGCCCCGATTTACGCCCTATGCTAGCTGAAGGCAGAGGGCTGTACAATATAGCATAGGCCTTGCCTAGAGGGGTTTTCTGGCAAGCCCTCCCTCCACATCTAATTTCAAAGGCTGTATCATCTGGCTTGCCTGGGGTCTACCTCTCCCCGTGAGTGTCCAGTCTCTGGACTTTAGATCGAGGATCACTCCTCCTTTGAGTGGCTTATCCCTGATAGCTACAAGTATATTATATTGCGACATGGCAGACTACATGTATGAGGAAGAATTCTATTATGAGGCTGAGCCTGCGGGTTCATTAGAACAAGATCTGGTGGACGCTTTGGACGCTGGGGTCCAAAAGTCGGTGAATACTGCCTTGGTAAAGGCTATCGCTCCCCTAAAGAGGCACCTTAATAAATATGCCATGCAGCAGGGTTGGATCCCCACTCTGACTATCCCTCCTAAGCCTAGCGCTACGCAGGTGGTCAATCCCCACAAGGATGACTTTGCCAAGCTTGCAGACTCTCTGGCTAAATCCCAAGAGCCTCCCGCACATGCCGACCTCTCTGATTCTCTCAACGGAGATGCTGGCGACGCATCCACGGACCAGGAATCCGATACCCAGGAGGCGGCTAAACCAGCCAAGAAAAAGAGGAAGGAGCATAATTTAGAGACCCCCTCTCAACCTAAGGTTCTGACCTTTGAACCAGCTGACATCATCCACCCCAACTCCACAGTGTGGCTTCCCCAGCAGGAAGTGGCGGAGTACGTGCAATCACACCTGCGCCGTCCGTACGATGAGGATGTCTGAGCTCGCCTGCGGTCCGAATGCCCTAGACCGTATCTGGCGGCGAAGGTGGCAGACACCCCTGAGGTGGATCCCACCATGTTGACCTATTTAAAAAAGTATGCTAAGGAACCGAAAAAAGGCATTGACCGAGCTTGGCGGTCATGCCAAGACAAACTTCTGGATTTGACGGGCCCCATTACCAAAATACTAGAGATAGGTTATAGAGCCAAGGAAACCGGAGCGTTCATCGACCCTGACGACCTTATCAGCTGGGCGCAAAGAGCCGTATGCCAATTGGGCAATGCTAATTGCGCCATGTCGAGCGAGAGACGGCGGTCCATCCTGCTCAAGCTCGATCCCAAACTGGCGGAACTCTCCACTTCAGAGGCAGGACCCGTGGCCCAGGGCCTCCTCTTTGGCCGACCGTTCTTAAAAGAACTGACCAAATTTGTAGCAACTTTTAGTGGCCTTGACAAGGCACAGGAATCTCTAAAACGAGCATTCCGCCCGGTTTTCAATAGGGCCGGACGATATCGAGGGCGGTCGTTCGGCCGAGGAACTCAAGGCGCCCCACGAGGCCAATACCAGCAGCAGCGCGGGGGATATCAGGATTCCAATTCCTCCTTCTATCCCACCCGTTGCGCACAGAATAGGTTCCGCAGAGGCAGATTTCACGGGAACCAGGCCAGCCAACAGTACACAGGAACTTCAGGTGAGACTGGTTTCTTGTTCGGAAGTGATGTTGGGGGGACGCATTCAGTTTTTTCTTCAGGTTTGGCAAACGATCTCGCAAGATGCTTGGATCTTGGAGACCGTCCAAGGATACAAACTAGAGATGTACGACACCCCCATCCAGGGTCCTTTACCCCCGCAAATACATTTTTCCCAACAAGATCGGAATTTTATCACGGAGGAGATAAATTCTCTGGTGAAAAAAGGAGCCATAGTCCCTTCCCCGCGACACCCTCGGGGCTTTATCAGCAATGTGTTTCTCATCCAAAAGAAAGGGGGCGGGTCCAGGTTAGTCCTCAACCTAAAAGAGTTCAATGGCTGGATAGTATATCGCCATTTCAAGATGGAAGGCATCCATCTGTTACGAGATTTACTACAAGAAGGAGATTGGATGGTGCGTCTAGATCTCAAAGACGCGTACCTTTCCGTACCTACTTATTCCCCACATCGCCGATTCCTTCAGTTTGTCTGGGAAGGCATGTGTTACGAGTACAAGGTTCTTCCCTTCGGGCTATCTTCGGCACCATGGTGCTTCACAAAACTCCTACGCCCGGTTGTGGAATCCTTGTGAGCGAGAGGAGTCTGGTTGATCGTCTATTTAGACGACATCATCATTATGGCGCGCTGTCCCCAGTTGGTGATCTCATATCTAGAATGGTCAATTTCTCTTCTCCAGAGCTTAGGCTTTGTAGTGAACCCTCAGAAATCCATTTTGTCTCCAACGCAGTCCATAGAATTTCTGGGTTTTCAGATCTATTCGCGGAGCTGCCAGCTTCTCCTTCCAGCTCAAAAGATCAGAACCATCAAGAAGGAGTTGCGAGTCATATTGAACAAGCAAGTGGTCTCGTTGAGGTCAGTGGCGCGGACCGTGGGTCTATTGGCCTCCTCGATACAGGCAATTTTCCCCGGCCCTCTTCATTACCGAGCACTCCAACGTTTAAAGATCCAACATCTCCGCAAAGGCCTCGGTTATGCAGAAAAGATTCCTCTCTCCGAGGAGGCGAGGTGGGAGATGCTGTGGTGGCTCGAGCACATGGAGTCGTGGAACGGCAGAGCCATATTCGGGTCCAGTCCCGAGATTGTGATCGAATCCGATGCCAGCCGCTGGGGCTGGGGAGCGCGTTGCGGCTCAGTAGCCACTGGGGGTCGTTGGTCCCAACAAGAACATTCCTTGCACATCAATTGTTTGGAGCTGCTGGCAGGCTCGTTCGCTATTCGCAGTCTCTCCCCTCAGAAGACAGATTGTTGCATCCTCTTAAGAATGGACAATATCTCAGCGGTCCGCTATGTCAACAAACTGGGGGGGACGAAATCCAGGATTCTGGTAGAAATAGCCAAAGATTTTTGGCATTATTGCCTCCTTCACAGAATCTCAGTGGTGGCAGAGTACCTCCCAGGTCGCAACAACAAGGTGGCAGATTGGCAATCACTCTACCTTCGGAACTTCAGCGATTGGAGGCTCCACCCTCGAATTTTTCGAGCCCAGAACATCCTATGGGGTCCGTGTCACCTGGCCCTCTTTGCCTCACGCCTCAACAGGCAGCTACCAGGATTTTACAGTTGGCGTCCGGACCCAGAGGCGATAGCCTCGGACGCATTCCTTCAGAATTGGCCCCAGACTCTGAATTACGCGTTTCCGCCATTCGTCATGATTCCCAGAGTCTTGGCACAAACCAGGCGTCAACAAGCGGACTTGGTGCTTATCACCCCGTTATGGAGAGCTCAAGCTTGGTTCCCGACAGTTCTGGAACTGTCCTGTGCTGTACCTTTTCTTCTTCCACACAAATGGAACCTGTTGTTAGACCCTCAGAAGGCTCCTCATCCATTGATAGAGTCAGGACAACTCCCTCTGGTAGCTTGGCGAGTTTCAGGGATCGTTGGGAAATCCCAGGTCTTTCAAGAGACGCTCACATGTTCATTAATGAAGCATGGTCATCCAGCATGCATAAGCGCTATTCATCGGCATGGAACAGATGGTGTGGCTGGTGTTCTCAACGGAACGCCGATCCCTCTACAGCACCTGTCTCTATGGTAGTGAATTTCTTGGTCTCCCTAGCGTCGTCTGGTTTAGCTTACAGGACTGTTAATAACTTTCGATCTGCCATATCGGCGGGACACGTTCAATTGGAAGTTAAAGCCATTGGGGAGCATCCATTAGTCTGTAAGTTACTTCGGGGTGTTAGAATGGTGAAACCCCCATGCCCTAAATATTCGGTCCTTTGGGACGTGTCGGTGGTTCTACGATTTTTAGAATCCTGGCCTGCCAATACATACCTGTCTCGGAAGCAGCTTTCAGCGAAATTAGCCATGCTTTTATGCCTGGTTTCCTGTAAGAGAGTGTCCGATATCCACGCCCTCGATCTCGCAGGTCGTCGGTTCTCTCCTGAAGGAGTAACCTTTAACATATCCAGACGGACCAAGAGTAACTCTACCTCAGTATCATATCCGGCGTTCCCGGATAATCCCAAGCTGTGTCTAGTTCAATGTTTGAAAGCGTACGAGGTGAGTACCGCTGAATTCAGATCTGATATGAATGGTCAGTTGTTCATTGCTTTGCAAAAGCCTTTTCGACCAGTGACCCCAGCCACCTTATCTAGGTGGGTGCGTTGGCTCATGGAAGAAGCAATACAAAAGGGATGATGGACGGAACGCTTGAGCCAATCAAACACTCACCCCCAGTCAACTGATCTGGGTTTAATCCATCATCATTCTTTAGCTCACTCCACCACCCCAGTTCAGACATGGCCATATGCAAATCAGTCTGACCCTGTGCCTCATGGGAACAGTCCAGCCCGAACTGCCAAGCCATGTCTTCCCTGGACCGGAAACAAGCATCCTAGGACCGGTTTCTGGCATTCCAGCCGTCATCAGCCAGGCTTGCTTGAATCCAGTGGCAAAGTGAGCAAGGGACCCACGTCTGGGCATACCCCCGCCAACTTAGGGCGAACAAAGCGATACAAAAGGGGATGATGGACGGAACGCTTGAGCCAATCAAACACTCACCCCCAGTCAACTGATCTGGGTTTAATCCATCATCATTCTTTAGCTCACTCCACCACCCCAGTTCAGACATGGCCATATGCAAATCAGTCTGACCCTGTGCCTCATGGGAACAGTCCAGCCCGAACTGCCAAGCCATGTCTTCCCTGGACCGGAAACAAGCATCCTAGGACCGGTTTCTGGCATTCCAGCCGTCATCAGCCAGGCTTGCTTGAATCCAGTGGCAAAGTGAGCAAGGGACCCACGTCTGGGCATACCCCCGCCAACTTAGGGCGAACAAAGCGATACAAAAGGGGATGATGGACGGAACGCTTGAGCCAATCAAACACTCACCCCCAGTCAACTGATCTGGGTTTAATCCATCATCATTCTTTAGCTCACTCCACCACCCCAGTTCAGACATGGCCATATGCAAATCAGTCTGACCCTGTGCCTCATGGGAACAGTCCAGCCCGAACTGCCAAGCCATGTCTTCCCTGGACCGGAAACAAGCATCCTAGGACCGGTTTCTGGCATTCCAGCCGTCATCAGCCAGGCTTGCTTGAATCCAGTGGCAAAGTGAGCAAGGGACCCACGTCTGGGCATACCCCCGCCAACTTAGGGCGAACAAAGCGATACAAAAGGGGATGATGGACGGAACGCTTGAGCCAATCAAACACTCACCCCCAGTCAACTGATCTGGGTTTAATCCATCATCATTCTTTAGCTCACTCCACCACCCCAGTTCAGACATGGCCATATGCAAATCAGTCTGACCCTGTGCCTCATGGGAACAGTCCAGCCCGAACTGCCAAGCCATGTCTTCCCTGGACCGGAAACAAGCATCCTAGGACCGGTTTCTGGCATTCCAGCCGTCATCAGCCAGGCTTGCTTGAATCCAGTGGCAAAGTGAGCAAGGGACCCACGTCTGGGCATACCCCCGCCAACTTAGGGCGAACAAAGCGATACAAAAGGGGATGATGGACGGAACGCTTGAGCCAATCAAACACTCACCCCCAGTCAACTGATCTGGGTTTAATCCATCATCATTCTTTAGCTCACTCCACCACCCCAGTTCAGACATGGCCATATGCAAATCAGTCTGACCCTGTGCCTCATGGGAACAGTCCAGCCCGAACTGCCAAGCCATGTCTTCCCTGGACCGGAAACAAGCATCCTAGGACCGGTTTCTGGCATTCCAGCCGTCATCAGCCAGGCTTGCTTGAATCCAGTGGCAAAGTGAGCAAGGGACCCACGTCTGGGCATACCCCCGCCAACTTAGGGCGAACAAAGCGATACAAAAGGGGATGATGGACGGAACGCTTGAGCCAATCAAACACTCACCCCCAGTCAACTGATCTGGGTTTAATCCATCATCATTCTTTAGCTCACTCCACCACCCCAGTTCAGACATGGCCATATGCAAATCAGTCTGACCCTGTGCCTCATGGGAACAGTCCAGCCCGAACTGCCAAGCCATGTCTTCCCTGGACCGGAAACAAGCATCCTAGGACCGGTTTCTGGCATTCCAGCCGTCATCAGCCAGGCTTGCTTGAATCCAGTGGCAAAGTGAGCAAGGGACCCACGTCTGGGCATACCCCCGCCAACTTAGGGCGAACAAAGCGATACAAAAGGGGATGATGGACGGAACGCTTGAGCCAATCAAACACTCACCCCCAGTCAACTGATCTGGGTTTAATCCATCATCATTCTTTAGCTCACTCCACCACCCCAGTTCAGACATGGCCATATGCAAATCAGTCTGACCCTGTGCCTCATGGGAACAGTCCAGCCCGAACTGCCAAGCCATGTCTTCCCTGGACCGGAAACAAGCATCCTAGGACCGGTTTCTGGCATTCCAGCCGTCATCAGCCAGGCTTGCTTGAATCCAGTGGCAAAGTGAGCAAGGGACCCACGTCTGGGCATACCCCCGCCAACTTAGGGCGAACAAAGCGATACAAAAGGGGATGATGGACGGAACGCTTGAGCCAATCAAACACTCACCCCCAGTCAACTGATCTGGGTTTAATCCATCATCATTCTTTAGCTCACTCCACCACCCCAGTTCAGACATGGCCATATGCAAATCAGTCTGACCCTGTGCCTCATGGGAACAGTCCAGCCCGAACTGCCAAGCCATGTCTTCCCTGGACCGGAAACAAGCATCCTAGGACCGGTTTCTGGCATTCCAGCCGTCATCAGCCAGGCTTGCTTGAATCCAGTGGCAAAGTGAGCAAGGGACCCACGTCTGGGCATACCCCCGCCAACTTAGGGCGAACAAAGCGATACAAAAGGGGATGATGGACGGAACGCTTGAGCCAATCAAACACTCACCCCAGTCAACTGATCTGGGTTTAATCCATCATCATTCTTTAGCTCACTCCACCACCCCAGTTCAGACATGGCCATATGCAAATCAGTCTGACCCTGTGCCTCATGGGAACAGTCCAGCCCGAACTGCCAAGCCATGTCTTCCCTGGACCGGGAAACAAGCATCCTAGGACCGGTTTCTGGCATTCCAGCCGTCATCAGCCAGGCTTGCTTGAATCCAGTGGCAAAGTGAGCAAGGGACCCACGTCTGGGCATACCCCGCCAACTTAGGGCGAACAAAGCGATACAAAAGGGATGATGGACGGAACAGCTAGAGCCAATCAAACACTCACCCCCAGTCAACTGATCTGGGTTTAATCCATCATCATTCTTTAGCTCACTCCACCACCCCAGTTCAGACATGGCCATATGCAAATCAGTCTGACCCTGTGCCTCATGGGAACAGTCCAGCCCGAACTGCCAAGCCATGTCTTCCCTGGACCGGAAACAAGCATCCTAGGACCGGTTTCTGGCATTCCAGCCGTCATCAGCCAGGCTTGCTTGAATCCAGTGGCAAAGTGAGCAAGGGACCCACGTCTGGGCATACCCCCGCCAACTTAGGGCGAACAAAGCGATACAAAGGGGATGATGGACGGAACGCTTGAGCCAATCAAACACTCACCCCCAGTCAACTGATCTGGGTTTAATCCATCATCATTCTTTAGCTCACTCCACCACCCCAGTTCAGACATGGCCATATGCAAATCAGTCTGACCCTGTGCCTCATGGGAACAGTCCAGCCCGAACTGCCAAGCCATGTCTTCCCTGGACCGGAAACAAGCATCCTAGGACCGGTTTCTGGCATTCCAGCCGTCATCAGCCAGGCTTGCTTGAATCCAGTGGCAAAGTGAGCAAGGGACCCACGTCTGGGCATACCCCCGCCAACTTAGGGCGAACAAAGCGATACAAAAGGGGATGATGGACGGAACGCTTGAGCCAATCAAACACTCACCCCCAGTCAACTGATCTGGGTTTAATCCATCATCATTCTTTAGCTCACTCCACCACCCCAGTTCAGACATGGCCATATGCAAATCAGTCTGACCCTGTGCCTCATGGGAACAGTCCAGCCCGAACTGCCAAGCCATGTCTTCCCTGGACCGGAAACAAGCATCCTAGGACCGGTTTCTGGCATTCCAGCCGTCATCAGCCAGGCTTGCTTGAATCCAGTGGCAAAGTGAGCAAGGGACCCACGTCTGGGCATACCCCCGCCAACTTAGGGCGAACAAAGCGATACAAAAGGGGATGATGGACGGAGCAGCTGAGCCAATCAAACACTCACCCCCAGTCAACTGATCTGGGTTTAATCCATCATCATTCTTTAGCTCACTCCACCACCCCAGTTCAGACATGGCCATATGCAAATCAGTCTGACCCTGTGCCTCATGGGAACAGTCCAGCCCGAACTGCCAAGCCATGTCTTCCCTGGACCGGAAACAAGCATCCTAGGACCGGTTTCTGGCATTCCAGCCGTCATCAGCCAGGCTTGCTTGAATCCAGTGGCAAAGTGAGCAAGGGACCCACGTCTGGGCATACCCCCGCCAACTTAGGGCGAACAAGCGATACAAAGGGGATGATGGACGGAACGCTTGAGCCAATCAAACACTCACCCCAGTCAACTGATCTGGGTTTAATCCATCATCATTCTTTAGCTCACTCCACCACCCCAGTTCAGACATGGCCATATGCAAATCAGTCTGACCCTGTGCCTCATGGGAACAGTCCAGCCCGAACTGCCAAGCCATGTCTTCCCTGGACCGGAAACAAGCATCCTAGGACCGGTTTCTGGCATTCCAGCCGTCATCAGCCAGGCTTGCTTGAATCCAGTGGCAAAGTGAGCAAGGGACCCACGTCTGGGCATACCCCGCCAACTTAGGGCGAACAAAGCGATACAAAGGGGATGATGGACGGAGCAGCTTGAGCCAATCAAACACTCACCCCCAGTCAACTGATCTGGGTTTAATCCATCATCATTCTTTAGCTCACTCCACCACCCCAGTTCAGACATGGCCATATGCAAATCAGTCTGACCCTGTGCCTCATGGGAACAGTCCAGCCCGAACTGCCAAGCCATGTCTTCCCTGGACCGGAAACAAGCATCCTAGGACCGGTTTCTGGCATTCCAGCCGTCATCAGCCAGGCTTGCTTGAATCCAGTGGCAAAGTGAGCAAGGGACCCACGTCTGGGCATACCCCCGCCAACTTAGGGCGAACATGAGGCACAGGGTCAGACTGATTTGCATATGGCCATCTCTGAACTGGGGTGGTGGAGTGAGCTAAAGAATGATGATGGATTAAACCCAGATCAGTTGACTGGGGGTGAGTGTTTGATTGGCTCAAGCGTTCCGTCCATCATCCCCTTTGTATCGCTTTGTCGCCCTAAGTTGGTGGGGGTATGCCCAGGCGTGGGTCCCTTGCTCACTTTGCCACTGGATTCAAGCAAGCCTGGCTGATGACGGCTGAAATGCCAGAAACCGGTCCTAGGATGCTTGTTTCCGGTCCAGGGAAGACATGGCTTGGCAGTTCGGGCTGGACTGTTCCCATGAGGCACCGGGTCAGACTGATTTGCATATGGCCATCTCTGAACTGGGGTGGTGGAGTGAGCTAAAGAATGATGATGGATTAAACCCAGATCAGTTGACTGGGGGTGAGTGTTTGATTGGCTCAAACGTTCCGTCCATCATCCCCTTTGTATCGCTTGGTCGCCCTAAGTTGGTGGGGGTATGCCCAGACGTGGGTCCCTTGCTCACTTTGCCACTGGATTCAAGCAAGCCTGGCTGATGACGGCTGAAATGCCAGAAACCGGTCCTAGGATGCTTGTTTCCGGTCCAGGGAAGACATGGCTTGGCAGTTCGGGCTGGACTGTTCCCATGAGGCACAGGGTCAGACTGATTTGCATATGGCCATCTCTGAACTGGGGTGGTGGAGTGAGCTAAAGAATGATGATGGATTAAACCCAGATCAGTTGACTGGGGGTGAGTGTTTGATTGGCTCAAACGTTCCGTCCATCATCCCCTTTTGTATCGTCATGGAAGAAGCAGGCATTGATGTATCTAAATTTGGCGCCCATTCGGTTCGAGGGGCAATGGCATCCAAATCTTTCTCCATGGGTGTAAGTCTTTCTGATATAATGAACGCAGCTGATTGGTCAGCGGAATCTACATTTAAGACTTTTTACTATAAACCTATTTTGGATGTAGCGTCAATAGTGGTGGCTCAGCTTTGAACAAGCATAATCGGAGCCTCCGGTCCTGACATAGAATTAAAAATTTGCGAACATACGTGACAAGAATTTTCAATTCTATTAAGGACAACGGAGGCGAGGATTATCCCACCCAGAATTATGGTACTGTGGTTATGCATTTTGTTAATAATAATATGCATGTTTTCCCTCCCTTGTGTCTAGTTGACTTGTTTATGAACGTTCTTGCGTTTCTCATTATTACGGAGGTTTATCTCTGTTTCAGGTACAGATGGCAAATGAAGAATGCACCGCCGCCACGTTGGCCGAGTTTAAGGGTGGTTACCACCGGAGCTATGTTGCGATTGCCCGCCAAGTGCTAGCAGTTCATGGAATCGTCTTCACGTTTTGAAGATTCAGGGTTCATACGTTCAATGTCTGGGTCGTGAAGGACTCTTCCACCAGGGACAAAGTTTACGATATTGTTTGGAGAAAGTTTGTCTTAAATATGCTGAGATCAAGCAAAGAAAGAGGAAGTGGTTACCTCTGTGGACACCTTTATATGGTACACTCTATGGTTGTTAGGGGCACTGAGTGCTCATGGGATTTGTAGTTTTTAGGAATAAAATGTTTTTATTGGCTGCTGTGATTAAAGCAAAGAAATGAGAAGCATAATCCTCGCCTCCGTTGTCCTTAATAGAATTGAAAATTCTTGTCACGTATGTTCGCAAATTTTTAATTATGCTTCTCATTTCTTTACTGAAGAAATCTCAGCAGCCAATAAAACAATAGTAAGAAAAACAAACACTACAATACCCATGACTACCCTGGGTATCACATGACAACCATAGAGAAACCCCTATAAAAGGTCCATAAGAGAATATCATATCCTCTTTCTTTGCTGCTCCGCAGCCAGTTAAGTGCTTTGCCTTACATTCCTTACCTTTGGCTTTGTCAGCGATAGTTTATATATTTCATTTGCTGTGTTCGCATTTGTATTGTATTCAGCTGTTTCCGCGCATCGCGCGCTGTCTTTCATGTGCCTTTTCTTTTTGTGTCTCGGCGCTTTGCTCTCTGCATTGCGCTTCGTCCGTTTCCATTTCAGCGCGTTTGGTTCCTTTCCTGATTTGAGCGCTTTGTGCCCAAGTTGCCAGTTTTTCCTTCGGGAGCGTTTGCTGACCTCCCCGATTCGGGCGCTTTGTGCCCGCGTCTGTTTCTGTGTGGAGCGGGAGTTTGGGGGCTCGAGGACTGCGCGTGTCTTTGCATCGCGCAGTCCTCTTTCTGTTGTGATCAGGCGGCCGTTACCGCGCATGCGCGGCGGCCATTTTCTTGTGTTTTGGTGCTGCAAAACGCATTTTCTATAGCGCGGGAGCAGCGCTTTCAAAGCTCGTTTGCCCACTTGCCTGTCACAGCCCCATTGACGCCCGGAATTCTATTTTTACTTTTTTGGGCTGTATAATTTTGCATAGGCATTGCCTAGAGTGGTTTTCTTGGCAAGCCCTCCCTCCACGTTCTAATTCATTCATTTTGTTACTTTGTAACTGTGTTTGGCTTGTCAGGGGTCACCACTCCTCCCCTTTATTGCCTTTCTGGCAGTATTTTTGGATACAGTGTTTCATTCACTGCACTTGGTGTTTTCACTTCCTCCAGTGGGCATTATTATTAACACTTTGTGTTACTTTGACTGAGTTTTATTATGAGGAGGAGTATTATGATGAGGGGCCTGCTGGGTCCATGGAACAGGAGTTGGTTGACGCACTTGATGTGGGAGTTCAACACTCCGTCAATAACGCGCTCGTTCGCGCTATTGAGCCTTTAAAACGTCATTTGTGCTCTTAAGCTTTACAACAAGGCTGGTTACCCGGGTCCTCGGACCCTCCTTCCTCAGGTGCCTCGACGGTTGCAAATCCTCATAAATCGGATTTTGCACGCTTGGCCAAGGCTTTCTCTGCTGCTCATTCCTATGGTCATTCTTCCAAGGGTATTCCTGCTTCAGTTGCTCCTCAGTTTGACGGTGGGGACACTTCCTCAGATGCTGCATCCGATCACGAGGATTCTCCTCCTCCTGCTAAGAAATCTCGTAAGGAACATTATGTAGATGCTCCGTCCCATCCTAAACTCCTTACCTTTGACCCTACTGAAATTGTTCACCCTAATTCCTCTTCTTGGCTTCCATCTTCAGAGGTTGCAGATTATGTGCAGTCCCATATTCGTCAACCGTTTGACAAGGCGGTGCGGACGCGCCTGCGTTCTGAATGTCCTCGACCGGATTTAGCTGACAAGGTGGCGGAAACGCCTGAAGTCGATCCTTCTATGATGACTTATCTTAAAAAGTACGCCAAAGATCCGAAAAAAGGAATTGATCGGGCTTGGCGTTCCTGTCAAGACAAGTTGTTGGACTTGCTTGGACCCCTCGCCAAAATTTTAGAACTGGGGTTTCGGGCTAAAGACTCTGCATCCTCCATTGACCCGGATGATTTGATTGGTTGGGCTCAGCGTGCCATATGTCAATTGGGTAACGCTAATTGTGCAATGTCTTGTGAGCGCAGGAGGTCTATTCTCTTAAAGTTGGATCCGAAATTGGCGGAATTGTCTTCTTCTGAATCTGGGCCATTAGCTCAGGGTTTACTGTTTGGTCAGCCTTTTCTTAAGGAATTAACAAAATTCGTAGCCACTTTCAGTGGCCTTGATAAGGCTCAATCTTCCCTCAAACGGGCCTTTCGCCCGGTTTTTGGCTGGGCCGGACGATATCGGGGACGATCGTTCGGCCGTGGCTTTCACCAGGATGCCCAGCGTGGTTCTCAGTCCCATCGTGGAGGATATCAAGACTCAGGGTATAACAACACCTCCTCCTTCTATCCTACCCGCAGAGCATGGAATAGATTCAGGAAAGGCCGTTATGGTGGAGGTCAAGGAGGACAACAAGATTCCTCCGCTTCAGGTGAGCTTGATTGCATTTTCCGATGTGGTGTTGGGGGGCAGAATTCAATTTTTTCTCCCCAATTGGCAGCGGATCTCGAGCGATGCATGGATTTTAGACACTGTGCAGGGTTACAAGATAGAGTTCTTCAGGTCTCCCATCCAGACTCTACCTCCTTCGCCCCTGTTTTTCTCTCTTCAAGATCAGGCTGTCATTTCCAGGGAAATAGATTCTCTTCTTCAGAAAGGGGCCATAGTACAGTCATCTCGTCACCCTCAGGGTTTCACCAGCAGCATCTTTCTGGTTCAAAAGAAAGGGGGTGGCTCCAGACTGGTTCTCAACCTCAAGGACTTCAATGGATGGGTCGTTTATCAACACTTCAAGATGGAGGGCATCCATCTTCTTCGGGATCTCCTTCAAGAAGGGGACTGGATGGTCCGCCTCGATCTGAAAGATGCATATCTTTCCATTCCCATTTACGGCCCTCATCGTCATTTTCTTCAATTCCACTGGCAGGGTCTCTGCTACGAATACAAAGTTCTCCCGTTCGGCCTCTTGTCAGCACCTTGATGCTTCACAAAGCTTCTAAGGCCTGTCGTGGAATCTCTGAGAGCTCGGGGTGTTCGTCTAATAATATACTTAGACAACATTCTCCTCATGGCCCGTTGTCCTCGTCTGGTGGTAACTCATTTGGAATGGACAGTAGATCTTTTACAATTTTTCGGATTTCTAGTCAATCCACAAAAGTCAGTCTTGATCCCGTCTCAATCAATAGAGTTCCTGGGTTTCTTGGTCCTATTCGGGATGTCCCCGGAAGTGGTGATAGAATCCGATGCCAGTCGGTGGGGTTGGGGAGCCCGTTGCGGCCAGATCTCGACGGGGGCCAGTGGTCCCAGCACTCTACACATCAATTGTCTGGAACTCCTAGCAGGGTCCTTTGCGATTCGTTGTCTTTCCCCTCGCAAGACGAATTGTTGCATACTTCTCCACATGGACAATGTGCAGCGGTCCGTTATGTGAACAAACTGAGAGGGACAAGGTCCAAGATTCTGGCAGAGATAGCCAATGACTTCTGGCACTTTTGCCTTCAAAGACAAATCACTGTGATCGCGGAGTATCTTCCGGGGTGCAACAATCTGATTGCAGATTGGAATTCTCGTCATCTCCGAGATTTCAGCGATTGGAGGCTTCATCCTCATGTATTCGGGTCGTTGATTCTGCTTTGGGGTCCTTGTCACATCGATCTCTTTGCCTCTCGTCTCAACAAGCAGATTCCAACGTTTTTCAGTTGGCGTCTGGATCCGGAGGCTCTAGCCACGGATGCTTTTCTGCAGGACTGGCCGTCAACTCTGTGTTATGCCTTTCCCCCTTTTGTGATGATTCCCAGGGTCTTAGCACGAGAAAAGTTTTATCAGTCAGAATTGATTCTGATCGCCCCTCTTTGGAGGGCTCAGGCTTGGTTCCCGGTACTTCTGGAGATGCTTTGTGCAGTGCCGATCCTTCTTCCTCAGCAATGGAATCTGTTGCTGGACCCTCTCAAAAACTCTCATCCCTTGATAGAATCAGGTCAGCTGCTTCTAGTGGCATGGGGTGTTTCGGGGATCGCTGGAAGATCCCAGGCCTTTCGCGAGACGCTACCAGATTTATCAACGAAGCTTGGTCGCCCAACACACACAAGCGTTATTCTACAGCCTGGAAACAATGGTGTAGTTGGTGCTCTCCACGGGAGGTGGATCCCGCTACAGCGGATGTCTCCTTGATTGTAAATTTTCTTGTATCCATTGCCTCTTCCGGTCTTGCTTATAGGACAGTTAATAATTTTCGGTCCGCCATCTCTGCAGGTCATGTTAGGATCAATGATAAACCGGCTGGTGAGCATCCTTTGATTTGCAAGTTACTTCGGGGTATCAGGTTGGCGAAACCTCCTTGTCCTAAATATTCTGAATTATGGGATGTGTCTATTGTTTTACGATTTTTGGAAGCATGGCCTTCCAATAAGTATTTGTCACGTAAGCAACTTTCTGCAAAATTAACTATGCTACTATGTCTAGTGTCTTGTAAGCGCGTCTCTGATATCCGCGCGCTGGATCTCGCAGGTCGCCGGTTTTCACCGGAGGGTGTCACGTTTGTCCTCTCCAGACACACTAAGTGTAATACTTCTTCTATTACTTACCCGATTTTTCCTCATAGCCCTAAACTATGTGTGGTACAATGTATTAAAGATTATGAGGTAAGTACTGCTGAGTTTCGGCAGGATATGAGGGGTCAGTTGTTGATTGCTCTGCAGAAACCTTTTCGCCCAGTGACCCCGGCTACCTTATCAAGATGGGTGCGTTGGCTCATGGGCGAGGCAGGCATAGATATTACAAAATTTGGTGCACATTCGACTCGTGGTGCTATGGCTTCCAAAGCTTTTTCTATGGGGGTTAGCTTGCTAGACATTATGAATGCAACTGATTGGTCATCTGACTCTACGTTTAAAACCTTTTATTATAAACCAATTGTGGATGTTGCTTCTGTAGTGGTGGCCAGCTTTGAACAAGCATAATCGGAGCCTCCGGTCCTGACATAGAATTCAAAATTTGCGAACATACGTGACAAGAATTTTCAACTCTATTAAGGACACGGAGGCGAGGATTATCCCACCCAATTCTGTTTTATATATGTTTATTTACATTAACTGACTGCAATGTATATATATATTATACTGTGTTTATGCTCTTATTATCTCCCTCTCTTTCTATGGTTCTATGTTCTCTAAGGGAATGGTATGTTACGACTTTCTTTTTCATTTCAGGAGCTGATCCCAAATAAAGCTCGTTGGATTTCCTTTCTGGAGTGTCTTCTGCATGCCACATGGTTGCGGATCCATCTTGATACAAGCATCAAGTCTTCTGTTCCCGCTTATTGGACTGCTGTTTTTCATGCATAGCTTCGTTTTCCACGTTCTTTACAGATGTCATATGGGTTTCATCGCTTTAACTGTTCTGCTTACCAAAGAAAGAGGATATGGTATTCTCTTATGCACCTTTTATAGGGGTTTCTCTATGGTTGTCATGTGTTACCCAGGGTAGTCATGGGTATTGTAGTGTTTGTTTTTCTTACTATTGTTTTATTGGCTGCTGAGATTTCTTCAGTAAAGAAATGAGAAGCATAATCCTCGCCTCCGTGTCCTTAATAGAATTGAAAATTCTTGTCACGTATGTTCGCAAATTTTGAATTGTTATGAAGTTTCCTAATTTCCTCATTTACTACAGTCTCCTCAGTAGGAAATACTTTCAGTTTTTTACTTTGATTCCATCAAGAAGGCATTCAGATGTGTCACACATTTACCATAAATTCAGAATGTTAGCACTCTAGTTGCTCATTAGATCACTGTAGTAAAGCTACTGCTCACCAGGGAAGTCTGCTGCTGGTATTGAAAGTGCATGTTTCAGTCTGCATGTCAGAATTTTTTAATGAAATAGAAGAAGATTTGAGAAGTCACTCAAAATGTGCCCTAATTTTTCTTTCTGCAGCACTAATCATAATTTCTATGGCAAAATGAACCCCCTCATTTTGTTCCTTTTTAAATTAAATGTTTTAAGTGTTACCACTTTATTCCAATCAAGATGGCTTCAGGTGTGCCATACTTTTGTCATAAGTAAGACTGTTAGCGCTCTAGTTGTTCTTCAGAACACTCTGGGAAGCTGCAGTAGAACACAAAGGAATCAACTGACAGTCTCTGCACTTGTTGGATGTACATGTTTTACTGAGAATGTCAGACTTCATTCTCACATGACTGAGAAAGATAATGTGAATTTACAGAAAATATGCTCTCATTTTAGCTTCTAGATCACCTTCCAAACCTCTTTGGGAAAAGTATAAGAAAATAGTTTTCTCTCAAACATGATTCATGATATCCCAGCAGAAGGATTTTTCACAGGGTAAAATCACCTTAGAACACACCACAATTCCTAAAATTAGTATGGTACCATCAACAAATGATTTATAATGTAACTAAAGTCTTATCACTCTTTATACATTCTCCTTTTGGTGACCCTCAAAACCTTCCATTCACTACAATGCATTTTAATGGGGTGCTATCATGAATATTGGTCCCAAGATGGCTGCCAACACTTCTTGGATGAAGTGCTGACAGCCAATCAGATCTCACGATGAGATGTGTGGTTAGGCTCCGCCCAGATATATACATTTCTTTTTCCTTTAATATTTAAAAAACTACTGAACGGATTTACACTATTTAAATAAAAGGGTGCTTTCTCAACCAAGAGCTACGTTTTTGCCAAATTTGGTGTAATTCCGTTCAGCAGTTCGGGCTGTAGCCTTGTCTAAAGTTTCTTATGGAAATTAACATGTGGAAAATGCGTTTTGGGACCCCCCTTTTTTCTCGGCCCCTGCTTGACGAATCACCCCGAAACGTTCAAGACTGGAGCTGACTGGAGCGCCCCATTAGTTTTGAAAATTTCGCGAAGATTCGTCAAACGGCACCAAAGATATTGGCAAAAGAAAAAACGCTTTTTGAATAGATACAAGGTCCTAACTATAACTACCTCCTGGCGACCGCCAGTAGGTAATATATATATACATATATAAAATTTGGATATATATATCATACACATATATTTATATAGATAAAATAGATATAACCATACTCAGCTGTGATGTAAATAATATCTCCTGAAAAGTACTAAATATAAAAAAAATTATATTTAAACATCACTTACCTAGACCCGTCTGCTGACACCAAGCAAGCAGGCTGGTTCTCCTCGTCAGTTAGGTTAGCCTGCGTGTGGAAGACTCCTGTGTGGCTGTGCATGCTGGGCCCCACTCGCCCCACCGAAGCTTGCACTCCACCATGCCGTAACTTTTTCTGGGCCTGCTGCCAGCATGAGCAGGAAGTAGTGTTGCACAAAATAAAATTAGAGCTGCCATCTCTGTCTCATTAATAATGTGGTGTGGCATTACCCCCTCATGCTGCCCTTAACTAGGGGTGGGTGGTAAACTCTGCTCTGCCAGAGGAGTTCACAGAGTTTTGCCACTAGTTCACAAAAACTTCTCCAACCACCGGCAGAGTGGAGTTTACCAGCACGCTCAGCCGCTCACCCCTAGTAAATAGAATACGTCGGCTGGAAACAAGAGCCTTTTGGGGCTGTGCAAAAGCAGAGACTTCTAAGTGAACCCTTGCTACCTGTGAGTCCCTGCGGCTGTTCTGGAAGATACTGAGACGGACTGACCCACTGGGACTACACACACAGCACGGACCTGTTGCCTCGAGTTGCCTGTCAGCCAGCGTGACCCGGGCACAGCCGTGTGCTCCAAGCTAAGTGAATGCAAAAACAACAGTTGATGGACAGAATGCAGAACAATGTCATACATTCACCCCAGTACAGAGATCTGGGCCTAAATCCATCGTTTTTTTGCTCACCATGCCATTCCAGTTTCAACCCAGCCATATGCAAATCAGTCTTGACCCTGTGCCTCATGGGAACAGTCCAGCCCGAACTGCCAAGCCAGGTCCTCCCTGGACTGGAAACAAGCATCCTAGGACCGGTTTCGGGGTTTCACCCCTCTTCAGCCAGGATAGCTTGATTCCAGTGGCATGGAGAGCACGGGACCCACGTCTGGGCATACCCGTCCCACTCGGGGTGACAAATGCAAAAACAACAGTTGATGGACAGAATGCAGAACAATGTCATACATTCACCCCAGTACAGAGATCTGGGCCTAAATCCATCGTTTTTTTGCTCACCATGCCATTCCAGTTTCAACCCAGCCATATGCAAATCAGTCTTGACCCTGTGCCTCATGGGAACAGTCCAGCCCGAACTGCCAAGCCAGGTCCTCCCTGGACTGGAAACAAGCATCCTAGGACCGGTTTCGGGGTTTCACCCCTCTTCAGCCAGGATAGCTTGATTCCAGTGGCATGGAGAGCACGGGACCCACGTCTGGGCATACCCGTCCCACTCGGGGTGACAAATGCAAAAACAACAGTTGATGGACAGAATGCAGAACAATGTCATACATTCACCCCAGTACAGAGATCTGGGCCTAAATCCATCGTTTTTGCTCACCATGCCATTCCAGTTTCAACCCAGCCATATGCAAATCAGTCTTGACCCTGTGCCTCATGGGAACAGTCCAGCCCGAACTGCCAAGCCAGGTCCTCCCTGGACTG
Source organism: Calotriton arnoldi (assembly GCA_963921515.1). Classification (NCBI taxonomy): domain Eukaryota; kingdom Metazoa; phylum Chordata; class Amphibia; order Caudata; family Salamandridae; genus Calotriton; species Calotriton arnoldi. Next base: position 106,200 of record CAWUFW010002709.1, read on the forward strand.
GAAACAAGCATCCTAGGACCGGTTTCGGGGTTTCACCCTCTTCAGCCAGGATAGCTTGATTCCAGTGGCATGGAGAGCACGGGACCCACGTCTGGGCATACCCGTCCCACTCGGGGTGACAAATGCAAAAACAACAGTTGATGGACAGAATGCAGAACAATGTCATACATTCACCCCAGTACAGAGATCTGGGCCTAAATCCATCGTTTTTTGCTCACCATGCCATTCCAGTTTCAACCCAGCCATATGCAAATCAGTCTTGACCCTGTGCCTCATGGGAACAGTCCAGCCCGAACTGCCAAGCCAGGTCCTCCCTGGACTGGAAACAAGCATCCTAGGACCGGTTTCGGGTTTCACCCTCTTCAGCCAGGATAGCTTGATTCCAGTGGCATGGAGAACACGGGACCCACGTCTGGGCATACCCGTCCCACTCGGGGTGACAAATGCAAAAACAACAGTTGATGGACAGAATGCAGAACAATGTCATACATTCACCCCAGTACAGAGATCTGGGCCTAAATCCATCGTTTTTGCTCACCATGCCATTCCAGTTTCAACCCAGCCATATGCAAATCAGTCTTGACCCTGTGCCTCATGGGAACAGTCCAGCCCGAACTGCCAAGCCAGGTCCTCCCTGGACTGGAAACAAGCATCCTAGGACCGGTTTCGGGGTTTCACCCTCTTCAGCCAGGATAGCTTGATTCCAGTGGCATGGAGAGCACGGGACCCACGTCTGGGCATACCCGTCCCACTCGGGGTGACAAATGCAAAAACAACAGTTGATGGACAGAATGCAGAACAATGTCATACATTCACCCCAGTACAGAGATCTGGGCCTAAATCCATCGTTTTTGCTCACCATGCCATTCCAGTTTCAACCCAGCCATATGCAAATCAGTCTTGACCCTGTGCCTCATGGGAACAGTCCAGCCCGAACTGCCAAGCCAGGTCCTCCCTGGACTGGAAACAAGCATCCTAGGACCGGTTTCGGGTTTCACCCCTCTTCAGCCAGGATAGCTTGATTCCAGTGGCATGGAGAGCACGGGACCCACGTCTGGGCATACCCGTCCCACTCGGGGTGACAAATGCAAAAACAACAGTTGATGGACAGAATGCAGAACAATGTCATACATTCACCCCAGTACAGAGATCTGGGCCTAAATCCATCGTTTTTGCTCACCATGCCATTCCAGTTTCAACCCAGCCATATGCAAATCAGTCTTGACCCTGTGCCTCATGGGAACAGTCCAGCCCGAACTGCCAAGCCAGGTCCTCCCTGGACTGGAAACAAGCATCCTAGGACCGGTTTCGGGGTTTCACCCCTCTTCAGCCAGGATAGCTTGATTCCAGTGGCATGGAGAGCACGGGACCCACGTCTGGGCATACCCGTCCCACTCGGGGTGACAAATGCAAAAACAACAGTTGATGGACAGAATGCAGAACAATGTCATACATTCACCCCAGTACAGAGATCTGGGCCTAAATCCATCGTTTTTGCTCACCATGCCATTCCAGTTTCAACCCAGCCATATGCAAATCAGTCTTGACCCTGTGCCTCATGGGAACAGTCCAGCCCGAACTGCCAAGCCAGGTCCTCCCTGGACTGGAAACAAGCATCCTAGGACCGGTTTCGGGGTTTCACCCCTCTTCAGCCAGGATAGCTTGATTCCAGTGGCATGGAGAGCACGGGACCCACGTCTGGGCATACCCGTCCCACTCGGGGTGACAAATGCAAAAACAACAGTTGATGGACAGAATGCAGAACAATGTCATACATTCACCCCAGGCTGAAGAAGGGTGATGCCCTGAAACCGGTCCTAGGATGCTTGTTTCCGGTCCAGGGAGGACCTGGCTTGGCAGTTCGGGCTGGACTGTTCCCACAAGGAACAGGGTCAAGACTGATTTGCATATGGCTGGGTCCAAACTGGGGTGGTGTGGTGAGCAAAAGAATGATGGATTTAACCCAGATCCTTGTGACTGGGGGTGAATGTTTGCATTGTCCAGCATTCCGTCCATCAATTGTTTCTTTTGCATTTGTCGCCCTAAGTGGGAAGGGTATGCCCAGACGTGGGTCCCGTGCTCACTACACCACTGGATTCAAGCTAGCCTGGCTGAAGAAGGGTGATGCCCTGAAACCGGTCCTAGGATGCTTGTTTCCGGTCCAGGGAGGACCTGGCTTGGCAGTTCGGGCTGGACTGTTCCCACAAGGAACAGGGTCAAGACTGATTTGCATATGGCTGGGTCCAAACTGGGGTGGTGTGGTGAGCAAAAGAATGATGGATTTAACCCAGATCCTTGTGACTGGGGGTGAATGTTTGCATTGTCCAGCATTCCGTCCATCAATTGTTTCTTTTGCATTTGTCGCCCTAAGTGGGAAGGGTATGCCCAGACGTGGGTCCCGTGCTCACTACACCACTGGATTCAAGCTAGCCTGGCTGAAGAAGGGTGATGCCCTGAAACCGGTCCTAGGATGCTTGTTTCCGGTCCAGGGAGGACCTGGCTTGGCAGTTCGGGCTGGACTGTTCCCACAAGGAACAGGGTCAAGACTGATTTGCATATGGCTGGGTCCAAACTGGGGTGGTGTGGTGAGCAAAAGAATGATGGATTTAACCCAGATCCTTGTGACTGGGGGTGAATGTTTGCATTGTCCAGCATTCCGTCCATCAATTGTTTCTTTTGCATTTGTCGCCCTAAGTGGGAAGGGTATGCCCAGACGTGGGTCCCGTGCTCACTACACCACTGGATTCAAGCTAGCCTGGCTGAAGAAGGGTGATGCCCTGAAACCGGTCCTAGGATGCTTGTTTCCGGTCCAGGGAGGACCTGGCTTGGCAGTTCGGGCTGGACTGTTCCCACAAGGAACAGGGTCAAGACTGATTTGCATATGGCTGGGTCCAAACTGGGGTGGTGTGGTGAGCAAAAGAATGATGGATTTAACCCAGATCCTTGTGACTGGGGGTGAATGTTTGCATTGTCCAGCATTCCGTCCATCAATTGTTTCTTTTGCATTTGTCGCCCTAAGTGGGAAGGGTATGCCCAGACGTGGGTCCCGTGCTCACTACACCACTGGATTCAAGCTAGCCTGGCTGAAGAAGGGTGATGCCCTGAAACCGGTCCTAGGATGCTTGTTTCCGGTCCAGGGAGGACCTGGCTTGGCAGTTCGGGCTGGACTGTTCCCACAAGGAACAGGGTCAAGACTGATTTGCATATGGCTGGGTCCAAACTGGGGTGGTGTGGTGAGCAAAAGAATGATGGATTTAACCCAGATCCTTGTGACTGGGGGTGAATGTTTGCATTGTCCAGCATTCCGTACATCAATTGTTTCTTTTGCATTTGTCGCCCTAAGTGGGAAGGGTATGCCCAGACGTGGGTCCCGTGCTCACTACACCACTGGATTCAAGCTAGCCTGGCTGAAGAAGGGTGATGCCCTGAAACCGGTCCTAGGATGCTTGTTTCCGGTCCAGGGAGGACCTGGCTTGGCAGTTCGGGCTGGACTGTTCCCACAAGGAACAGGGTCAAGACTGATTTGCATATGGCTGGGTCCAAACTGGGGTGGTGTGGTGAGCAAAAGAATGATGGATTTAACCCAGATCCTTGTGACTGGGGGTGAATGTTTGCATTGTCCAGCATTCCGTCCATCAATTGTTTCTTTTGCATTTGTCGCCCTAAGTGGGAAGGGTATGCCCAGACGTGGGTCCCGTGCTCACTACACCACTGGATTCAAGCTAGCCTGGCTGAAGAAGGGTGATGCCCTGAAACCGGTCCTAGGATGCTTGTTTCCGGTCCAGGGAGGACCTGGCTTGGCAGTTCGGGCTGGACTGTTCCCACAAGGAACAGGGTCAAGACTGATTTGCATATGGCTGGGTCCAAACTGGGGTGGTGTGGTGAGCAAAAGAATGATGGATTTAACCCAGATCCTTGTGACTGGGGGTGAATGTTTGCATTGTCCAGCATTCCGTCCATCAATTGTTTCTTTTGCATTTGTCGCCCTAAGTGGGAAGGGTATGCCCAGACGTGGGTTCCGTGCTCACTACACCACTGGATTCAAGCTAGCCTGGCTGAAGAAGGGTGATGCCCTGAAACCGGTCCTAGGATGCTTGTTTCCGGTCCAGGGAGGACCTGGCTTGGCAGTTCGGGCTGGACTGTTCCCACAAGGAACAGGGTCAAGACTGATTTGCATATGGCTGGGTCCAAACTGGGGTGGTGTGGTGAGCAAAAGAATGATGGATTTAACCCAGATCCTTGTGACTGGGGGTGAATGTTTGCATTGTCCAGCATTCCGTCCATCAATTGTTTCTTTTGCACCAAGCTAAGTGAAAGCAAACGGGGGTGGGTAGGAGCCTGGTCAATCTGTCGCGGGAAACAATAAGGCAGTGAAGTGTTAGTGGAAGAGGAGGCTCGTGCCCTGTTGTGAGATGCTGCTGCCAGTCTTATCCTTGGGGTACCTGTGCATGCCCACCCTATGCCATGTTACAGCTCAGGAGGTACCTGCTGTGCTCCTGCACAGAGTAAGGTATCCATGTCGCTGTCTCAGTGTGTCTCTCTCTCCTGCTGTCCATCACTCTGTCTCTTTGTGGTTGAGTTTTTGTCTCTCTCCTCCTGCCTCTCTATTTGTTTTTTTTGCACATGTCTCTCTCGGTTGCTTTCTTACTACATGTGAGTCTCTGTCCAAGCAGCCTGTCTCTCTTAGTCCCTCCCACCTCCACATGGTTCGGGCCGCTTTGTGTGTGCGCAAATGCAGCTTCTTTAATGATGGCTCATTAATTTTTGATTGATAGTGGTGCTGTGACGCTGTGGGTGTGAGCAGAAGACAGAACCCCCGTCTCATTGGCTGGGGGAGGGGCTAACTCATCAAGCACTCATGAAATATACTGCACTAGAGCTACTGATGGCTCCTACAAATAGACTCTTTTGAGGTCATCGCTGAACCCCTGCGGACGGCATTGGTGGCTCTCAGCGCCGCCCTGACGAGAGCTCCTCACCGGCAGGCGCACTTCAAAGGCTTCCACAGGAGGCATCCGCCGCACCCTTCCCTGAAACAAAGTATTAACCATTCGCAGAGCCTTCTTAGTGTGTGGTGCTAGCAGGTGGAATGAAGCTGGATTTAGAGTCAGAAAGCCTGATCCTGGTGCTGGCTAGGCGCTTGGTGAGCACAGGTGCTACATACAGGCCGCAGCGCACGGCTCAGTACAGTCAATATGTTACGCACTCCTGGTGGTGTTGGGTGTTTAGTCTCAGGGCACTCAATGTGCACTTGTGTGACTGGGAGCAATCATGCTTCCATTGGTGGGCAGATGCATGTTGAAGGGGAGGGCAAGCAAAACGCCGCCCGCTCACGGAACTCCACTGAATTTGGTGGAGTTTTTTGGTAATTCTGTGGAATTCCGCGAGCTTCACCCAGGCCTACCCTTAACCAGAGGAGATCTGGGCGGGCACAACAGCGCAGTCTTCCTCTTCATTAGCTGGGGATAGGGCTAACTAAAGTAAAAGGGAAGATAACTAAAATAGACAAACAAGGGACAACATTTGAAAATTAAACGCACAGGTCAGTCAAGCAAACAACAAAAAGAGAAAGTAAAATTAAAAAGAAAGAGAGGCACACAAGAATGAAGTGGATGACCTAGGAAATAGGGAAACATAAGCTAGAGCTATAAAGTAACAGGCAGAAGTAAACAGAACATATGTGCACTTGCACAACGCAGCTTGATGTTTTGTGCTAATTTTTGTGTGGAACAGTTCTGTTTATTGAGGTCCACAGTGTAAATAACACACCTTCTCTGCCTACAACCAGCGGCCAGCAGCGTAAACCACAGAGGGCCAGTAGATCACAGCTATATGCCTACAACCCGGAGGCCGGCAGCGATGCAGAGACCATTGTAAGACTAAACAAATAGAAAAAGCAAGATAAATCACCAGCAAAGCGCAAACCAAAAATTTTTACAAAAACAACCCCCACTCTTCTGCACCTGAATCGTGTACCAGTTGCATGCCAGACCGTGTTATATCTCTTGGGGGCCCCTGATTGGTGTCCAATGCTATGAGGAAGGTTCATGCTACTTGAGCATCTGTGGGAGGGAGCAAGCGCAAAATCTGCAGGAATTTGGGGCAGCTCCCTTTCTTTATATTCTACGGAGAGGATTCAGATAAAAAGGGGCCCATAAGTCAGGGTAGGTGGCTGCTCTGTTCTCCACAGTGAGAAACATGCGCTCCATTGCTAAAGAAAACCACAGCTTATGTAACCAGGAAACATGGTCCAGGATCCTCTCAGTTTCCCAGTGTACGAGAATCACTGGGCGCACAGTATTTAATGCTTAGGCCATCTGCCAACCCCGAAGCGAACGCAAAAGGAAAGTCAGCCCAAGCAAAGTGTACGCTGGGAAGCACGGAAGGGTAGTGTCAAACGCTGAGTCGATGTCATCCAAGACCTGCTACCAGAATCTGGTCAGTTTAGGGCAGTGCCACAGGAGATTAAGAAGAGAGCCCGTCTGCCCACAGCCCTGCCAACATTTCTCTGAACTCCCCTTATTCCATCTGTGAATATGTGCAGGTGTGAAATACCAGTAGGAGGCTATTTTGTAGGCCGCATCTGTACCAGAAATGTTTTGTGCAGTGTAGTGTATTCTATAGTAGATGTCATTCCATTCTTTTGAGGAGAGAGAGAGCCCCAATTCCTTCTCCCAGAGTAACTGGTCTTTGGATTGAAGCGCAGAGCCACTTTCAAAGAGCAAAGCATAGAGTTCAGAGTTAAGGTGCTTGTCGCCCTCCCTACGGACCAGCCACTTCTCGAAAACAGTAAGTGGGCAGGAGGCCACTCGCTTGTAACCCAGGGAAGTCACCCAGTGCCGCAGCTGCAGATAATGGACCGTGCCCAATGCGGGGAGAGAGTAAGCCCTGTTTGTGCAAACCGATACCAAAGGGGATGATGGACGGAGCGTTTGAGCAAATCAAACACTTACCACCAGTCAACTGATCTGGGTTTAATCCATCATCATTCTTTAGCTCACTCCACCACCCCAGTTCAGACATGGCCATATGCAAATCAGTCTGACCCTGTGCCTCATGGGAACAGTCCAGCCCGAACTGCCAAGCCATGTCTTCCCTGGACCGGAAACAAGCATCCTGGGACCGGTTTCTGGCTATTCAGCCGTCATCAGCCAGGCTAGCTTGAATCCAGTGGCAAAGTGAGCAAGGGACCCACGTCTGGGCATACCCTGCCAACTTAGGGCGAACAAAGCGATACCAAAGGGGATGATGGACGGAGCGTTTGAGCAAATCAAACACTCACCCCCAGTCAACTGATCTGGGTTTAATCCATCATCATTCTTTAGCTCACTCCACCACCCCAGTTCAGACATGGCCATATGCAAATCAGTCTGACCCTGTGCCTCATGGGAACAGTCCAGCCCGAACTGCCAAGCCATGTCTTCCCTGGACCGGAAACAAGCATCCTGGGACTGGTTTCTGGCTATTCAGCCGTCGTCAGCCAGGCTAGCTTGAATCCAGTGGCAAAGTGAGCAAGGGACCCAGGTCTGGGCATACCCTGCCAACTTAGGGCGAACAAAGCGATACCAAAGGGGATGATGGACGGAGCGTTTGAGCAAATCAAACACTCACCCCCAGTCAACTGATCTGGGTTTAATCCATCATCATTCTTTAGCTCACTCCACCACCCCAGTTCAGACATGGCCATATGCAAATCAGTCTGACCCTGTGCCTCATGGGAACAGTCCAGCCCGAACTGCCAAGCCATGTCTTCCCTGGACCGGAAACAAGCATCCTGGGACCGGTTTCTGGCTATTCAGCCGTCATCAGCCAGGCTAGCTTGAATCCAGTGGCAAAGTGAGCAAGGGACCCACGTCTGGGCATACCCTGCCAACTTAGGGCGAACAAAGCGATACTAAAGGGGATGATGGACGGAGCGTTTGAGCAAATCAAACACTCACCCCCAGTCAACTGATCTGGGTTTAATCCATCATCACTCTTTAGCTCACTTCCACCACCCCAGTTCAGACATGGCCATATGCAAATCAGTCTGACCCTGTGCCTCATGGGAACAGTCCAGCCCGAACTGCCAAGCCATGTCTTCCCTGGACCAGAAACAAGCATCCTGGGACCGGTTTCTGGCTATTCAGCCGTCATCAGCCAGGCTAGCTTGAATCCAGTGGCAAAGTGAGCAAGGGACCCACGTCTGGGCATACCCTGCCAACTTAGTGCGAACAAGGCGATACCAAAGGGGATGATGGACGGAGCGTTTGAGCAAATCAAACACTCACCCCCAGTCAACTGATCTGGGTTTAATCCATCATCATTCTTTAGCTCACTCCACCACCCCAGTTCAGACATGGCCATATGCAAATCAGTCTGACCCTGTGCCTCATGGGAACAGTCCAGCCCGAACTGCCAAGCCATGTCTTCCCTGGACCGGAAACAAGCATCCTGGGACCGGTTTCTGGCTATTCAGCCGTCATCAGCCAGGCTAGCTTGAATCCAGTGGCAAAGTGAGCAAGGGACCCACGTCTGGGCATACCCTGCCAACTTAGGGCGAACAAAGTGATACCAAAGGGGATGATGGACGGAGCGTTTGAGAAAATCAAACACTCACCCCGAGTCAACTGATCTGGGTTTAATCCATCATCATTCTTTAGCTCACTCCACCACCCCAGTTCAGACATGGCCATATGCAAATCAGTCTGACCCTGTGCCTCACAGGAACAGTCCAGCTCGAACTGCCAAGCCATGTCTTCCTGGACCGGAAACAGCATCCTGGGACCAGTTTCTGGCTATTCAGCCGTCATCAGCCAGGCTAGCTTGAATCCAGTGGCAAAGTGAGCAAGGGACCCACGTCTGGGCATACCCTGCCAACTTAGGGCGAACAAAGCGATACCAAGGGGATGATGGACGGAGCGTTTGAGCAAATCAAACACTCACCCCCAGTCAACTGATCTGAGTTTAATCCATCATCATTCTTTAGCTCACTCCACCACCCCAGTTCAGACATGGCCATATGCAAATCAGTCTGACCCTGTGCCTCATGGGAACAGTCCAGCCCGAACTGCCAAGCCATGTCTTCCTGGACCAGAAACAAGCATCCTGGGACCGGTTTCTGGCTATTCAGCCGTCATCAGCCAGGCTAGCTTGAATCCAGTGGCAAAGTAAGCAAGGGACCCACGTCTGGGCATACTCTGCCAACTTAGGGCGAACAAAGCGATACCAAAGGGGATGATGGACGGAGCGTTTGAGCACTTGAGCACTTGACTGGGGGTGAGTGTTTGATTAGCTCAAGCGCTCCGTCCATCATCCCCTTTGGTATCGCTTTGTTCGTCCTAGGTTGGCAGGGTATGCCCAGACATGGGTCCCTCGCTCACTTTGCCACTGGATTCAAGCTAGCCTGGCTGATGACGGCTGAATAGCCAGAAACCGGTCCCAGGATGCTTGTTTCCGGTCCAGGGAAGACATGGCTTGGCAGTTCGGGCTGGACTGTTCCCATGAGGCACAGGGTCAGACTGATTTGCATGTGGCAATGTCTGAGCTGGGGTGGTGGAGTGAGCTAAAGAATGATGATGGATTAAACCCAGATCAGTTGACTGGGGGTGAGTGTTTGATTAGCTCAAGCGCTCCGTCCATCATCCCCTTTGGTATCGCTTGTTCGCCCTAGGTTGGCAGGGTATGCCCAGACGTGGGTCCCTTGCTCACTTTGCCACTGGATTCAAGCTAGCCTGGCTGATGACAGCTGAATAGCCAGAAACCGGTCCCAGGATGCTTGTTTCCGGTCCAGGGAAGACATGGCTTGGCAGTTTGGGCTGGACTGTTCCCATGAGGCACAGGGTCAGACTGATTTGCATGTGGCCATGTCTGTGCTGGGGTGGTGGAGTGAGCTAAAGAATGATGATGGATTAAACCCAGATCAGTTGACTGGGGGTGAGTGTTTGATTAGCTCAAGCGCTCCGTCCATCATCCCCTTTGGTATCTGTTTGTGCAAACGGCTGAACACCTCTGAGCCATATCCAGGGAGGAAGTCGGGATTGTCGACAATCAGCGACATCAGGAAGGGTAAAGCATCCAGGCCCAGGCTGAGGGCAACGCTGTCCCATGCATTCATAGTCATGGCCATCGCCGGTGAAGAGTACAACTCCCAGGCTCTGTGCTTTAGAGACAGCCATGCTTCCCGCCATATCTTCATGCTAGCAACCATCTGGTCCATGAAGGACCAGTGCTTTTTGGAGAGAGGCCTATTCCACTCTACGATATATCGGAGTTGTGAGGCTTGGAAATAATGAGTGATCAGGGGGAGTCCTAAGCCTTGCTCCCTCATGGACAGTGAGAGTTGCTTATAGTGGAGACGCTGCCTTTTACAGCACTAGATAAATTGGTTGATGGCAAGTTGCAGAGAGCGCAGCACCAAGGTTGAAGGAGTCAATGGTAAGGTCTGAAAGATATAGAGAATACACGGGAGTACATTAATTTTGACTGCCGCTATGTGCCCCGACCAGGCCAGCCGCAGGCATCTCCACGAGGACAGTGACTTATTTGTCTGGTCAAGGAGGGATCCATAGTTCGCCGCCAGCGTCTTCGGTATAGTGGGTGCGAGCTGGATGCCCAGACACGGTATGGTCTCCGTCGTACAAGCCAAAGGAAACTGGGAGCAAAGTGTGACCCCATGTGGAGTAGAGACTGACAGGTTTAGGGTCTGGTACTTCTTAAGGTTGACTTTGAATCCTGAGGAGCTGAAGCTTGTTGAGCAGGGACAGCAGGGAAGTAGTAGGGTCTGCTAACGAGAGAATAACGCCATCAGTGTGAGCGTCAGTGCCAAAGCGTCTGCCGCACATCTGTGGATTATCCCTAACTCTCTGCACCATCGGCTCGATGTAGAGAGCAAAGTGTAGTGGCGAGAGAGGGCACCCGTGATGGGTGCAATGCGCTATCGGGAGCATGACAGTTGATGACCCATTGATCCGGACGGAGCCTCGGGGGCGCTATAAATACAGCAGATCCATTTGATAAATGTGTCTCCAAAGCCAAATTAGCGAAGTGTTTCCAGCAGGTTTGGCCAATGGACGCAGTCAAATGCTTTCTCTGCATCAAAGGAGAGGAAAAGCGCTTCTTTTCGTGACCTCTGAATAATATCAAGGAGGAGCAAGAGCCTTTTAGTATTGTCCCCACATTGTCTCTTGTGGGTATAAAGCCAGCTAGGTCGGGATTGACCGACCCCGGCATGACTGGGTTCAGATGAGCGGGCCGGTACCTGGCGAAGAGCTTGGCATCTCTGTTGAGAAGGGACATGGGTCTGTATGACCCACAGTCCCCAGGATCCTTTGATGGCTTAAGTATCACAGATATGGACACCTCCATCATCGAATCCAGCAAAGTGCCCGAGTCGAGAAATTAGTTAAAGAGTCGAGTTAGAAGGGGCGCCATCTCCTGACAGAAGGTTTTATGAAATTGGGCCATAAACCTGTCTGGCCCCTGTGCTTTGGCGGGCTTAATTAAGTTGCGCAATTGCCACAACCACTTCCTCGACATGTATCGGCTGATCTAGCTGGGACGCGAGCGCTGTCGGCATTCGAGTCAGGGGAATCTCCCGCAAATAGAGACTCTGGTCACCCCGTGGGCCGTCCGAGGCAGAGTACAGGGCACTGTAGAACTCTTTGAAAGTTGCAGCGATTCCCTCATCCGTGTGTACGTCCTCCCCCTGAGCCGTCCGGATTGAGTTCACCGAACCAGACAAGGTTTTGTTGCAGAGGCTGTGAGCCAGCATGCGACTGCAGCGGTTGTTGCTCAGGTAGAATTTGTGTCTAAGCCGGAGGAGGGCATACTCTGCCCTATCTAGGTCCAGACACTTCAAAAGAAGCCTCTTTTGCTCCAGGTCTCACCAGACCCTGGGGGCACCCATACACTTGTGAACTGACTCTAACTTGGAGACCGCTTGCTCCAAGTGCTGGCGCTTCTCCCGGTAATCCGGGTTCTCCGCTGTCGAAATGGCGATGAACTTGCCCCTTACTACAAGTTTCATCGCTTCCCACACAGATGATAAAGTAGCACCCTCTACATCATTGGTGCAGAGATAGTCTGTAAGCACCATGCGCACTGCAGAAGCCGCGGAAGGAGAATGCAGCAGCGCATCATGAAGTCACCACCGAGAAGCGCGAGGGGAGTGTCCCGACCATAGAGTCAGAGAAACCATGACGTGGTTCGAGAAGGATCGGGGCTCTATGCTTGCTTCTCCGACAGAAGCTGTGAGTGTGGGGGATATAAGGAAATGATCAATACGAGCATAAGATTTATGCGCCACCGTGTAGAAAGTATAGTCCCTTAAAGCGGGGTGCCGGTGGCACCAGATATCACAGAGACCCCCCATCCACCAGCCAACGAAGGCCGTCAGGTGTGAAGACTCCTGCTTGCGAGGAGCGCTGCTTGGAGTGGTCCATAGTGGGGGTCCATGACCAATTAAAAATTCCCACCTATTAGCACCGCTGGGTCCGGTGTTGCGAGGGCAGCTGCCAGTGCATTGATAATGAAGGGTTGCTGTCACTCATTCGGGGCGTAGATGTTGCCCAGGGTAAAGTGCAGGGAGCCCCATTGCATGAGCCCTACTAAGAGGCGCCCCTTTGTTTCGGTGATCGAGGATATTAGCTTGCCATTAAATTTCTGGGAAAAGAGGATAGCTATCCCATTCTTCTTAGAGGGGCCCGAGGACCAGATCTGACAAAGAAACCAGCGGGAGCTCATGCGGGCGGTGTCTTTGGGGAGCAGGTGTGTCTCCTGAAGTAAGCATATGTCTCCCCCATCCACTCCAGGAGGAACAGCACTGCTGCATGCTTCATAGGATTATTGAACCCCTGCAGTTTAAGGCTGGTTATCTTTAATTCCCTAGGCATGGGTCACTGAGCAAGGGGGTCGCGTGGGGCGTCTCAGATTAAGGTGGAAGAGGAAATACAAGTCTCATGCTCAGCTGGGGACTACTAAGGTACTTCTACAGGGACATGCTTGCGGCGACTGGTACAGAGGAGTAATAAGAAATGAAAAACCCCAAAACGGATGCATATCAGTAATACTCAGTACAATGTGTGGTGACATCAGTCCGTCATAGTGAGAGGACTTGTACGGGATGCTGGCCATTCGGGGCTTAGGCAGCCAATCCAGACTCCCCCACCGGGAGTCACAACACTCAAATGAGAAGGGAAAAGACAAAATGTCTGCATGGCTGGTGTGCCTCTCCGACAGCTCGGAGCCTTCCTGCCTGGCATTCCTTAGTGATTTCAGGGAGCGTCCTGCAACACTAGCGAGCCAGCCAAAGTGATGAGTACTGCCTGCCTTTCTTTAGCCATGGTGACTGTGTCCGGTTTATGCCTCCCTGGGGTTTCTTTCTTCTTGTGCCACTGGTACTGATTGCGGCACTTATTGACCAGAAAGTTGGACCTCCCCTCTGCAGCAGACTCCTCTTTAAGGCCAGCAACCCCAAGAGCCTCCTGAGGGATCGTATTTGCTGCAGTTTGCCCTCGTATTGGAAGATGAGGTGAAAAGAGTGCCCCCATGAATACGATATTCCTTTCTCTCTTAGATGTGCTGTGACAGGACTAAATTCTCTGTGCTTTTAGAGTGTAATCGCGGGCAAGTCCTGATACAACACCGGAGTATGGCCCCTGAAATGGACTGGATGGGTCTCCCTTGCCCAGTGAAGGATCAACTCCTTGAGTTGAAAATTGTGCACATGCGTGAGGATGTCCGCTGGAGGGGCGTCTCCGGCTCTGGGCAAGCCAACTCTATGGACCCGGTCTATCTGAATGTCTGTTCCTTCGGGGACCCCAGGATGTGGCGGAACAGGGCCCCGGTGTAGCACAACAAGTCCTCTCCCTCAGCCTGGGCCGGAACTCCGCGGATTCAGACGTTGTTCCGGCGGGGCTGTTTTTCTAGGTCCTCCACATGGGCCTGAAGTTCGGCATGCTATTCCTTCAGCAGGAGGATCTCCTGCTGCATCATCTCCAGCTCCTCATCCCTCCCGGATTCACGTTCCTCCAGTGCAGCCTCCCTGTCTCCCACATCCTCTAGATCCCGACACATCTCCGTCAGGTCCGCAGAGAGCTGGATCTTCATGGCTTGTAAGTCCTCCAGGAGGGACAAGAAGAGTGACGCCATGAAAGCTTTTGTGGCCGCTCTCTCCGCGTCTTCAGCCTACGCTAGGGGGTCCGCTTCAAGCAAGGGGGGTTTAGAGGGGGTCCCAGCAGCCACCTGCTTGGTAAGCATGTCTCCGAGTGATAGGTCTTTCTTAGATCGCATGGCAGACATGATGAGTGTCCCCTAATCAGCACACCAGACCCAGGAGCACCAGGGCCTGCAGAGCCCAGGACCAAGGACCGCCAACCAGCGCGGGGACAGTCTGGCTCGTAGGGCACCCCTCCCAGGTACCACCTGCACGATATCGCCAGGCAATTGGGAGAACCAGTAAGGAAAGCACTGACGTCCCCAGGGGCCATTCGCCATCCAGGTTTGGAGCACCAGCTGTGCGTGGATTTTCACAAGGCAGGAATGGCTTACGTATGGCCTGAGTGAATTTTGGGGCGGTGTCTTTGTAAACTCTCCACTGTAGGCCTCTTCAGCACGGCCTCCGCTCAGCCACGTGGTCGGCAGGCCCAAAACCCCGGGACCCAACGTAGGGTTACCTTAGCCATGACTGGACTCTCGCCACAAGGAGGGAGACTCTCCCCACTCTCCTGTGCTGTTCCCTTGTGCTGGAGATAAGACAGGATGGCGCTATCGGCCGATATTTCTCGGCAGAGGCAGAGAGATCAGAAGGTACGTCTCACCTGACTGCCATCTTGGCCACGCCTGTGCTAAATTTTCTGAACCAAAATTAGTATAAGCTGTCATTTTTAGTGCAAAGTACCAGAAATGCAATTTAGGCCTCAAACATTTTTTTATGGAATATTTCGAGTTAGGGTACACTTTGGGGGGGTTAAATGACTGTCCGGGCTAGGGCAATATTGTGTGCATCCAGTTGAATTTTCACATAGCTTGTATATTTTCATGTCATACCAGGAGCACTTTAGAGGCAGAATTTGCTGGAACAAAATTCTACCTTTATAGAGCACAAGAGACTCATCCACTGAGATGGTTTTGGTAGGGTTGTACACCTCGGCGGAATGCGCATAGAGATGGTCAATACAAGGCCTGGTATTGAGCAGACAATTGTATATGTTCTTTTAGAAGGAGGATGAAGATCTGTTTGAAATGAAGAAATTGCTGGAGAAGTTGATATTGATTTCTACTCAGAAGGAAACAGGGGAGTATTTAAAATGGGGTGGCTTCACAAGTTTGAATCATTGCTGGGCTTTTTTGACAAGTGTGAGTCCCCAAAATGTTTTCAATTCAGCAATAGTGGGAACAGTGATAGAGATCTTGGATACAGTGACAAATTATGATGTTGCTGAAACAACCGTGCTGCATGCAGATTTGTCTCTATAGCCATTTGCTCAAGACGACTGTCACTGATACGTAGCTGACAGATGTATGTCATTAAAAAATGTTCTACATCAAGTAACAAACATGCAGCTAAATTCCAAGTGAGCTTGTTTCAGACTGGCTGTCCAGGAGGGATCACTAACAGAATATTGGAAACAAAAATATTGTGAGGAAAGAATATCGTGTCAAAAATATCCAGGACCAAAACATTGAGAAGGCAAGTGCAAATAGGGACAGATAAATGTACTATTGTTAGCTCTACATCTACATAGCTTGAAGATATATATATATATCGTCAAGGTACATATATGTAGAGTTATATATAGTAAAACTGTGCTTACTTATAGAAACTTACCTTTGCAATATTTTTTTCCTCAATATTCTTGACACAATAATTTGTTGCACAATATTTCTGTTTCCGATATTCTGTCTAACCACCATTCAGGGGAATATCCTGGCTATCTTGTGACCCAACCTGCATTTATTTAGAGCTGTCAGGAAACCTAGACACATTACATGAAGTCCTAATATTTGCTGGCTATCCTGGAGCATGTTCTGCACACTGTTAGCCGAACTGGACCCACTAGGCACATACTCAGAAACAAAGTCCTCTCAGATACTATTCTCAGAACCCTTTTCATCTTTCTCACTGCTTTCTGACTGTGTCATTGCTTTCTGAGTGTCTGTGGCCATCAATATTTCAGTCACCTCTTAAGCTTTGAACCAATATGCCATTCTCCAAATAACATGTAAGATTTTGTTAAAATTATGTTATTTTTTAAATCAGTATTTGTGAAAAGGGAGAAGATTTACATATGAATCACAAGACGACAAATTTTAAAATGATTTTGCTCAGATAAATTCATTGCTCTCAACAATCAGTTTTGTGTACTAATTTCAACAGTATGTGGATGTGTTTGTGAATATAAAAGGCACATACGCACATTGTGAAGGAATAGAGCTGTGCTTTTTTCGTCTAAATCCATTTACTAATTTTGGGTGCATGGTCTCTGTTTCTGCTTTCTAGGTAGAAATGATTGTTGAGTGTATACTGCGGCGTGACTCAGGATAAAAGAGTATTTGTGTGCCTTTGAGTGTATGTATGTGAGAGAGGGGCAGGTCTACAAAGAAAAATTCATATGTATTGGGTATGTAAAAATATATTAGATAATAACTCTATGATTTATTGGCTATTAATCTATAGACCATCAGGCCCCAAAGCACAATTTATGGATGCCCTTAATGATTTCCTAGAATCCAGTATTCAACACACAAAATATACCATCATAGGGGATTTTAACTTCCATTTGGAAGATTCAAACAACAGAGAGACTAAGACCCTGATTGACAATTTGGCTAGTTTAAACCTAATTCAACTTGTTAATACCGCCACACATTCTGGGGAACACACTCTGAATGGCATTTTTACTAATGACCCAGACTTACAGTTGGAAGACATCCTTACCCTCACGTGGTCTGAC
This sequence comes from Calotriton arnoldi, assembly GCA_963921515.1. Lineage (NCBI taxonomy): Eukaryota > Metazoa > Chordata > Amphibia > Caudata > Salamandridae > Calotriton > Calotriton arnoldi. Next base: position 123,134 of record CAWUFW010002709.1, read on the forward strand.
CATATGGTAATTGGGTTTAGCATTAAACTACAGTCTAGCAAACCCATAACCAAAAATCCAGGACAGGTCAAGCTAGTGCGGGCTTGAAAGAAAATTAATAGGGGAGAATTAATTGAGATCCTGGAATCCTCCCAACCATCCTTAATGGGTGACCCTACTCAGCCACAGCCCCCCATGAGGAGTAGATCAATTTAGCAGCTAATAAACTGGCCCCTGCTAAATCCGTCCAATATTTTAGAATGCGTCCTTCAGCACCATGGCTTTCCCCTAAACTCAGGGAAATGAAAAAGAACTGTAGGAAACAGGAGAGAGTCTGGAGTAGTAAGTACTCCTCAGATGAGAAAACAAAATATAAACAGCTGATTCAGAGCTATAAAATCATGATCAAAAACGAAAACACCAAGTTCTATAAAGAAGAAAATAATATAGCAAAAAACTCACCGAGAGAGTTTTTTAAGACAGTTCAGGAGCTCTCTTGTCCATCTGTTAGTAGCTCCTTAATTCCCAGTCAACAGCTTTGTAACAACTTGGGGAATTTTTTAAAAACAAGGTTGAGACTATACATGTAGATTTCAAGGTCACCACAAACTCTAATGCCCTCTATGTTGAGAACGATTACGTAGAGGTGAATCACCAGAAGTGCCTCAATTTTAATGAGTGTTAGAACTTATCAAACAAACTAAATCAGGTGATAAGCTGATCTCTAACTGCTTTCCCAACTAACTATTTTGAGGAAAATCCTGACATTTATTCCATTTGAGCTACAGAAAATATTTATCATCTCCCTGGTCCTATAGAGATTAGATTACTGTAACGCCCTTTATCTGGGCATGCAGGAAGGATCTCTTAAAAAACTGCAAAGAGTGTAGAATGCTCCTGCACAGCTTATTAAAAATATCAGGAAATTTGATTCAGTCTCCAAGGCTCTGGAGGAGCTTCATTGGCTCACAATAAAAAAGAGAGTGGCTTTCAAAGCACTGTGTACAGTGCACAAAGCACTCTACCTCACTGGTCCAGGCTACCTAAAGAACAAATTATCTTCGTACACCCCTGGAATATGCCTCAGATCAGCAACCTGCAAAACGGCCTGGGTACCAGAATCCATACTGCCTCGTGGGGCATTAGAAGCATGATGTATTCCACCTGAAGCTCCGAAACCAGCTACCCATGCACCTTAGAGGCCAGCCAGCCGAATCTGATGATTTTCAGACAACACCTAAAACATGGTTATTTCAATCTTCTATGTAAATTGTGGGTATTCTAATCATGTGGAGCATTTTCTTGTCCTTGCACACGGTAGCACCATGACACCCTCGAGCAAACACTGCGCTTTGTAAAAATAAATATCAAACATCATATGTATTTTTCTACAGTTTCTGTGTATCTTATGCCTAGATTTGGAGGATTGTTGGATGAGTGTGTGTAGCACTGAATGTGAATAGTTATCTATGCACAGGAGAAAAAGTATGTGCATAAGACATGTATTTACACCTTTCTGGGTAGGGATAATATAAGTTGGGTGGTAATGATTGCAATCTGTCTGTGAAGTGCTATGTGTGTTGTGTTAATATGTGTGTTTGCATATGTGAGTGGTGTGTGTGTAGGCAAAACTATATCAGGGTTTGTCTGTTTTAAATTTTACTTTTTGTTGCATGTATGTGTGTAGGAAATGCATCCTTTTGCCCTAATCACCCTTTTCTGACTGATACTGGTGGTTGCTGACTCTGTAAGTTCCCTGGGCTCTGCTAACCAGACTGATGGCCAGTGCTCTGTCCCTAAATGTTATATGGTAATTGGTGCAATTATAATTGGCCAAGACAACCTACCCATAAGTCCCAAGTATATGGTACGGCATGTAGGTTTAGAGACGCCAGCAGACTTCATGCACTTAAGTGTGCACTGCTGTGGTGTCTGTTGGTATTTTAAAGACAGCTCTGCCTTGCAGAATGGTTTTAAAATAAAACTGTGTCCAAATTCGACTTTGGCATTATAAATACTTCTAAAGTCCGAAATAACCTTTTTATTATTTATAAGTCACCCCTAAGGACCGCACTTGGTGGCCCGAGGGTAGGGTGCCTTGCTGTAAAAAGCAGGAACATTATAAAATATGTTTTATATGCCCTGGTGAGGGAAAAATAGCCAAAGTAATTTTCACCATTGTAGATTCTGCTAGCTCCATATGCTAACATGGGAAGGCGTTATTAAACTTTTTAAGAAAGTCTAACTCTTGATTGGAAATAGCTAGCAACTTAATTCAAAGTATCAAAATAATAGTTATAATACTTCCAACAACCTGCCAAGGTCGGATTCATTATAACTTTTGCAATAAAGTAGTTTTAGAACTTACTATTATGAAGTTACCTAAAACAGCCCTCTAGCAGCCTCTTCTGATTGGCCAGCCTCTGACAGCCTGAGCCAAGCTGCTCCTGAGTAGGTTAGAAGAGGCCTGGCACTAAAACAATAAAGTCCTTTGGTGGAAGGAGATTTGCTTCTTGGAAAAGCCAGGGACAGAAAGGGGGCTGGGGAGATACAGTGGACTTCAAAGGTAGAAGCACAGATGTCATAGGACCCAGGCCAGACCCTACTTCCTTGATCCCCATCCAGATGGGAGCCCCTCAATTAAATTAGGAGAGGGGTTGGAAGGGCAGTGTAGGTAAAAGTTAGCCACACCTATGGGTTGGGTTAGCCAGACCCGCACTCCAAGAAGAGAATTTCAGTTAGATTCTTGGTAAACTGGGCATTCTGGGTCAAAAATATGCCACACTTCCCAAGAAGTGGTCATAGCAGAGGGTGGCAACTTGAACACCATTGGTTGGGTGTCCCCCCATCTTGCCAGCCCAGAATGGAAAATAAATATAGGAGATCAGCAGGAGCCCCTCAGATCCCTACCAGAAATATCTGGAGAAGTAGGACTGCCCTGCTGGACTCTTGGACTGCACCACTGAAGGCTTGCACTCAGAAGGACTGCACCTACTGCTCTCTCAAGGCGCCACACAAGAAAGGACTGCGCCTGTCTTAAAGGATAAGGAGGGGACTCCCTGAGCAGCCACAGGAAGAAAGTGCTGGAAAAAGCCACCTGCAACAGCCCAAAGAGAGGAGTATTCCAGCTGACAAGCTACACCTGGATTTTCCTGCACTGCACAGGTGCACTGTGAGAGATTGAGTCCTAGCCCCCAAGTGGCAATCCAGAGCTTCTGAACCATTGGGCAGCGCTAGAAGACATTGATCTCTCCAAAGGAACTACAGCTCCTGGACCCATCTGCAACAGGTTCCTGACCTCCAAGAGGCACATCCCAGGCTGTGATCCCTTAGAGTGCTTTCTGAGCTTTTAAATTCAAGCTTTTGGGGTGTTTGTGAATGCGACCGGTCCCGTTCACTCCGGAACTGCGCCGCTCACACAAAGGATCAGCAAGAGCGAGTGCAAGTTTGTCTCTTCACACAGCAAGTATTGCCACCCATGACCGTGAGGCTCCAGCCCATTATCTGCGATGCCTAGTGGCTCTTCGCGCCCCTGGACCACCACAAGCAATGCTCTCCTTGCTCCCAGCAACCGTTCCACCCGCGAATGGGACTCTTGAACCAACAATTCTTGAGAAGGTAAAACTTCAGCAGAACTTACCTTGGGCTTTATCCGACCGGCTCTCCTTCACAGTTGGCTTGACTTTCAGATTTGTCCCGGTCTAGCGCGACCAGAGAGCCGCGGTTGGTGCTTCATGCTTTTAAGCACTATACCATGGTTTATTCTTAATACATTCATGTCTCCAGTTCACTGCATTGGATTTCTGTCATTTTGGTGTCATTTTAAAGATAAAAATAGTCTCTAGCTTTATAAACTGGTGTTGGATTTTTATTTTGTTGTGTCTTTTACTTATTTACTGTTTTGGTGATAATAAATGCTTTACACACCTGTTCCCTAAGTTAAGCCTGACTGCTCGTCTGCAAAGCTACCAAGGGTGGAGCAAAGATTAATTTATTGAGACTTGACAAGGCCTTATGAGTGATTGTGGTATTATTATTAGCTGTAGGTACTACCTGCACCTACTAATAGCCCACCTTCCTACAATGTGTGTGTCAGGAAAAATTTGTATGAGGATGTGGCTTTGTATGTATGGGCGAGTCTTATGCCTGCCGACAAGGCTTGGTGGATGAGTGTTTGTAGAACTAAATGTGAAAGGCGGGGGAAGCATGTGGGACATTTCGTGTGTTTTAGATGTTTATATATGCATTGCTAGATAGTGATAGTGTGTTGTGTGGTAGTGATTGCCTCTGAAGTGCAATGCTTATTGTGCTGCTGAGTGTGTTCATCTGAGTGTGTTCATCTGCATGTATGTTGTGTGTATAGGTGTGTGTATGTAGACAAAGGTCTGTCAGGGATGTCTGTTTGTCCTTATCAGAGCTAAGGCTCTTTTGGTCGAGCCACCGTTCCTTGCTCCTGGCACACTTTTCTTTCGTCTGAGAGAAAATTTCTCAAGAAGTGAGCAGGAACCCTAGCTCTGTGTGATTGGTTCAGGTTCACTGCCTGATCGCACTGCTCTGTGCCTAACGTGTACTGTTTTCCACATCAAGCAGAAGTAAGCAACAGGGAGCAAAGCGAGCAAAGTGGCCCCCTGATCCTCTTAGAGATTGGGTTCTGTTCTGTTATGTTAGTTTAATTTGAAACGCGCCTGAATCACCCTGGAAGGGGTATCTCGGTGCAGCACCTATCACAGCACCTATAACAGACAAATAATCAAAATCATTAGGCCACAAACAGCTCTGTCTTCAGGCGTTTCCTAAATTTAAGATAATCAGTAGATTTACATATATAGAGTGGATCATTACAGTACAGAGGTGCTAGGTAGGAAAAGGACCTGCCTCCTGAGTGAGACATTCTAATGTGTGGGACTATGAGCAGGGCTTTATCACTGGATCTTAAAGATCTTCCTGGTCGGTAATGAAAAAGCTTCAAGGATAAATAACTCAAGCCTTTGCCATTCAAGGATTTGAGTGTCAAACTTCAAATTTTGAAGGTAATTCTTTTAAGGATAGGCAGCCAATGGAGAGAGTGAAAAAGGGGAAAAGAAGCCGTCCTGGCTGGAAGATTATTAATGAGACATGATGCTGTATTTTGGACAACTTGGAGTCTAGTTAATAATGTCTCATTAGTAGAAGCCAAGAAGGCATTGCAATAATCCAGAGGGCTAATGACTAACGCTTCGACCAAAGTTTTCCTCACAGTGTATGGAAGGAGGGGAACAACTCTCCGTAACAGATGCAGCATGTGAAAACAGGTGCATATGGTTGTCCTAACCTGTTCTTTCATAGTGAGCGATTGATCTAGATGAACGCCCAAGTTTTTAACAACCAATTTAGGAATTGGCACAGAGCCTAGTTCAGGGGGCCACCAATTAGGGGTCCAAAGCTGCTGGACCTTGCCAAACAGCAGAATCTTGGTTTTACTGGTGTTCAGCTGGAGACAGTTTTCCTTCATCCAAGCCGCAATCTGCTTTAGCATTGTTCAGTTCTTTATCGAAAGTGAATAGCAGTTGCATGTTTTCAGTGTAAGATTGTGGTTCGAATCAAAAAGCATTGACAATTTTAGCAAGGGGTGCCACATAGGTATTAAAAAGTATGAGGCTGAGAGAAGAGCCCTACGGCACCCCCTTATCTAGCTTTATGGATCGCGATTTGCAAGAACCCAGATTAATAGTCTGGGTTCTATTTGTTAATAAATCATTAAACCATTTTAGTACTGTGCCATAGATTCCTATCTCCTGTAGTCTTTGCAGCATCCTAGGATGAGACACAGTGTTGAATGCTGCAAACAAGTCCAACAGTACAAGCAATGATGGAATAGTCTCGTCAAGAGAGCATCTTATTTGATCAGTAACCGCAATTAGAGTTGTCTCAGTACTGCGCATAGGTCAAATGCCAGCTTGAGATGGGTCCAACAACTTATTAGTGTCTAGATACTCCATAAGTTCAATCAATCAATCAAACAGCATTTATAAAGCACAGCAGTCACCCCTAGGGGTATCTGGGCTCTGTGTCTCCATATTGAGTATTAATTTGACCTTCCAACAGCTTGCCCAGTAGGGGAAGCAGTTAAATAGGTTGATAATTAGAAAGGTCAGCCGATGACATATTGCCCTTTCTTGAATTGGTATGACCTGTGCTGCTTTTCAAGCTAAGTGCATTTTCCCCTTGCTAATAGATAATTGAAATAGAGAGCAGATGGCTGGGGCAAGCTGATCGGACAAGGCTGCAGAGATACTAGGAGGACATATGTCTAAAGGAAACCCTGATTTAGCAGCTGCCAGCACTTTCTGAATTAAATCAGGCAAGAGTAATATACATTTTCTTAAGGCAAAAGCACTGTTGGAAGGCGGCAGACTAAGATTGGGCTGCCTACTTTCCTGAGCAGTTAACCTGGGGAAATTCTGGTAGATTACATTTATTTTCTCTTCAAAGTGATTCGCAAGTACATCACATAGTGTTTGTGATGGCTGAATATCTTGGGAACAAGCACAGGGGTTTGTAAAAGTATTAAGGACTTTGAATAACTCTTTGGAAGAGTTACCCACCTGATTGATTTGATGAGTGATATGTTTTTTTATGCTGTGATGATACCTCGTTAAGGCTGATTTATAAACCTCTTTATCAACAAGGTTATTAGACTTGCGCCACTGTCTCTAATTTTTTACCCAGTGCTTTCTCATTTCACAGTTCTGGTGTGAACCAGAGTGCATGAGTACCATGGTTAGAATTGGAACAGGTTTTACCGGGGGCTATCTTGTCAAACACCGTGTTTAAAGCTAAGTGATAGTCTGTTAATGCATTACCCACATCTGCATCAGCAGATATAGCCGTAAGCTCAAACTCTTTTACAAAAAATTCAGGGACAACTTTGCACCAGTGTCTGATCTGGTGGTTTTAATTGCCTTCTTTGTGGGTACAGGAACATTAGTCTTTGTGATCTGAAAACAAATTTAAGAGTGGTCGGTCCAAAGTAAAGGTTGAGGGGCATCACATGCCAGAGAAGGAGAATTCATAAAAATTAGATTATGGCCCGCAAGATGAGTGGGTCCTATACTTTCTGATATAGGCCTAGGATATTTAGGTCAGAGATGAGTTGTGCTACCTCCATATTAGGAGAATATTCTCCATGGAAGTTGAAATAGCCTAATAGAAGAAATTGTTGGGATGCTAGTATAAGCAAGGCAATGAATTTGGTGATAAGTTGACTAAAATCTTTTTGGGGTCCAGGAGGGCGATACACAAGGGCGCCTCTCCAGCAGTCCTTAGGGGAGACTTCATCCTTGAAAACACATATCTCTGCCCAATCCGCTTGTAAAGTATCTATTTGCGAGACTTTAACTGTGTCTTTAAAAATAATGTCTGTACCACCACCTGTCCCACCCTCCCTTTCTAGTCTCAATATGTGGTAATTGTCTGGGAGTGCTAGGACAATGGCTGGTAAAGTGGTAGAGTTCAACCAGGTTTCGGTTAGGCAACCAATCTCAGGTGAGAGTGAGGATAGCAGGTCCCAGATTTCGACCACATGTTTGGAAGGGACCTGACATTGCATAGAAGACCAGTAAGACAAGTGGGGGTCTGAGAAGGTGGCAGCAAAGAGCTGCGTTAATCTATAAAGGTACTGTCGGGAACAAGTTTGTTGTTAACGGCCGAAGCTGTTGCGGCTCGCCAGGCCTTAAATTCCTCACGAGACCATTGAATCTTACATTTTATACGGGCCTCAGAGTCATGTAGTTGAAGTGGATAAAAGGGACACTACACAAGGTACCAATAGGACAGCTAGCAGTACTTCTGCTATCCAGTTTATGTAATTCTTCTGCAGAGTAAGTGATTTTAGCAGGGTACCTGTCTTCCATTGTAAAAGGAGCAGGGGTCCTGGCTCCTGGCGATGACCGGGCGAGGACGGGCACAGGCGGGCTTACTTTTGGCGCGTCTTTGGCGGGCCCACTGGGCGTCCACTACAAATTGACACCGGCATCCTCTTAAATAGAGGACCGGAAACAAAGCAACTAGACTGCTGGCCCTCCCTAGGCAGTTGTGATAACAGGAAGTGAGGTAGTCATAGGCTCTTTCCACACAAACGGTATCGACCACGGTGGACCAAAGAGCAGGTAACAGGCAATGGCGCACAATTAAAACAATAAAATCAGCGCAATTAAAGTAATTGCTGATCAGTTTCTAGGAGACTGACCTAATGCCTGTTAATTATTGCTTCATCAGAGGCCCATTCTGAGCACCTCCTTCCCCACCTGACAGGCACTTGCCTACCATAGGGAGAGCACTGCTTGCGTGATCCGACCTGTCCCTGGCAGCCGTGGTCCGTGCAGGTAACAGCGTTGGGGCGGTGGGGGTGGGTAAGTGGGGTTTTCGAGGGATGATGCAGAGGAGAAATTAATTATTTATTTAATTTCCCCTCGGCATCGTCCGTCGAAATCCCCCTTAACCTGGCCCCACCGCCCCACCGCTGTTACCTGCACGGACCGCAGCTGGTCCCTGTCACTTAAAAAAGAAGAAGAACCCAATGCTGTTTCTGATTGAGTTGTGTTTCACAAGCCATGGCGGCTTCCCTCGCATCTCATACCTCCCAGACACCTACCTTTGGTGGGTGCTCAGATGTGCGTGACTGGCTGGATCACCACAGGTAAGTACGAAAAATGCAGGAGACACCCTTTTATGACGTGTCTAAAGGGAAGCCAAGGGGTTAAAATAGGACTCAATGATGTTCTGTGTGGTGCGGTCTTTATGTGATTAACAAGTACACCGCCACACAATCCCTGCTCTAAATGGTAAACAAACATATTGCAATTCATTAAAGTGTCAGGACAGTAAAATTCAATTAGAAGCAGTTAGGCAACAGTGCATACAATTTGGCAAAGTGACAGCAAAAATATCGGCATAGTAATCGTGCCGGCTGGCTGGTTGGCACTCACTGAAAGCTTCGTCCAGGCATTCTGTGCGGTCTGGGCAACTTGACCGCATTACAGAGAAAAGCAAAGCCCTAATACTCCCCCCACTAAAAGTTGCTTCTGCAAACAGGGGCGTAAAAGACAGTAACACGGTTTCAATAAGCAAAAAGAAGCCCAAGCAATCATGCCGTGTTTCTGATTCGCAAACAAAACTAGTACAATTCACTAAAAAATTAATGTGATACTATTTAGATAAAAAACATAGGTATCAGTTCATACAGTTAGATAAAATGGCAGCAAAAAATGTAGCAGAGTTTGGCTTAAGTAATGAGGAATAAAGGCACAAATTGTCGGCATTACCGATGATATATTCGCATGCCATTGACACAGTACTGTTTACATGATGTGGCCGTTGCCATGTGAAATGTTATCGCTACCTTAATTTGCAACATGCAGGCCTTATTTGCAATATGGGCTCAGTCTTGGTGCAACTGAAATACCGATTGTGCGTGGCCTGTTCGTTATTTACCTGATGCACAATTTTGCACCCAACTTCGAGTTTTGAATCGGAACGTAGAGTAATGCACGCATTGTGTATGCTTCTCTCATCTCCAACATGCCCTATTTGGCAACACAATTTTCGCCAGGATTTACTGAGGGGACAATTACTTAGATATACGATTTGAGCCCAAACTGTAATCCTATTTTGGGCACAGACTCCGTCAGATAGTAATCAGATCCCCAGAGAAAAACACATGCTGTTTCATGTATGCTGCAGTGCTACTTACTTGAATTCCCAAAGAGGTCGGGGGTGGATTTACCACCGCAAGTTGTACATTTCTAGGGCTACCATGTAAACAGGTCACTACGTCTGTCTAGATATGCTGTGCATCCAGGTCACGTTCAATTACCCTCCAGCCACTGCTGGATACAGTACCAGCGGCCTGGGGATGTGTTGAGATTATTTACGTTGGGTGGCAAGAAATTCAGGATCAATACTTTACCAATTATGGTCAGAAGATTCAGTGGCTCCCTGTTCTATCTGCCACATATTAGATGACTGGTTGCAGTTATATTTTTCATTTATGTATTCTATCTCCTGTTGATTATTTCATGTTCTCCTGTCATCCATCACACACAGGACACATGCCGAACATACTGGCGCCCTATATATATTTCTTTGTGTTTTGATATACTTCTCACAGCACATACTCCAGAAGGCCCATAAAAATATCATGAAAAGACTCTGGGGCATATTATCAAGCCCAATTTCGCCGCTTTAGCGGCCGTTTTCGGCCGAAAAGCGGCGATTTAAATATCGCTCTATCATCAAGGACACGCTAACGCGTGTTTCCTTGAGTTAGCAGCCGTCTTTTCTCCACTTTGCATGTCAGCGATTATTATCGCTAATGACATGCAAAGTGGGCGTTCCTCACAGAACAACATGGGTAAACATCGCTACAACTGCATCGCGATATTTACAAGGATGCCCCAGACCCGCGAATCGATGATCAAATTCGCGCTAAGGCCCCTTTATCGCAGGATTTTAACACCTGCTATTAATCCGACGTAGCCATCTGTAACATGGGAGGTGGAGCTCAGGGCTAAGTCCACACCTGCCTATTATCAAGGTTTACATTATCGCAGGTCATTTTTCGCTGCATTTCTCACGCTAATGCATGTTATCACCCTCTATCGCTGGATTTCACATCGCCTGGGTGAAAAGCGTTAATAATACGTCGCTAACCCGGCGCTGAAATCCAGCGATCGACGGCGATAATGAAAATAGCGCTATGCGCGATTTATAATATGCCCCTTTGAAAACAGAATTACGTAATTTTTCTTCATCCCTGAAATATATAGGGGTTCAAAAGAATACAACTTCATTTATAAAGAGGATGTTATCCTTCAAGGAAATAGTGTTATTTGATTTAAATGGAGCATGTAAAGAATTGCCCAAATGTGTAAGGCTAGACCTGGGTCGGCGACATTGGTCGAAATTAAGAAACCAAGTACACTTTGGAGCACTGTAAAATGATATTACCATTTATTACAAATTATGGGCCTCATTTACAAGGCCATTGCGTCGCCGGTGTGTCACTTTTTTTGACGCACTGGCGGCACAGTGTGCCTGCCCATATTTTCAAGGCCACTTAAAGTCACCCTGCGTGACTTTTCAGCGACTTGTAGATATAGGACCCTTTCAAGTATTACTCTGTGTGAAAGACGGATTCCATGGGTGTTGCAGAAAAGGCAAAACAGAGGGCAGAAAAACAAGCAGAAAAAGCAAAACAGAAGGCAGAAAAACAAGCAGAAAAGGGAAAATAGAGCAAGAAACGAGCAGAGGACGCATAAACAGAGGGTAGCAGATAGACAGGCAGCAGAGGCTAGCGGACTGCAGGCATGCTGGACAGGAGAACTGTCCCAAGGGGAGATTTCACGAGGACCTGCTCAATGGGGTCACACTGCAGTCTCCATTAAGTAGGTCCTATGGGGAGGGTGGGGCTCTGGGTGGCAGGAGTATGGAAATGGTAGGAGAAGGTAAACAGTGGGAAGAGGGTAGAAACAAGCAGAAGAAGGCAAAACAGAGTGCAGAAAAATGAGCAGTAAAGGCAAAACAGAGCAGAAGAGGGAAAAACAGGGCAAAAAAGAAGGCAAAACAGAGAGCAGAAAAATGAGCAGAGAAGGCAAAATAGAGCATGAAACAAGCAGAGTAGGCAGAAACAGAGGACAGCAGGGAGACAGGCAGAAGAGGGTACTGGACTGCGGGCAAGCTGGACAGGAGACTGTCGCAGGGGGAGCTGGCACAAGGACCTGCTCATAGGGTTACCTTGTCCTAAACAGTACCATCAGGACCCGGAACCGATGAAATGTTCACCAGGGAAAGCTCTCTATACACTTCGTGTGATGAAGAATGGCGTTTCAAACCCTTGTTTACCAGTTCAACAGAAGAGCTTTCTGGGAGATAGTGTCCATTCAGAAGAACAAAAAGACGGTCACAAAACCAATCCAAAGGAAGAGGAAAAGTAACAAAATTGTAATCCAAATGTCGTTCTATGGTGGGATAAAATGTGTCTTTTTGAGCCAAATGAAAGGTTCACGAAGTCCCCTCTGTGTAGGTGGGTCTGACAAATCCGAAATGAAAACATTAAAGTTGACAAAATAGCCAGAGGCTGTTTGTACATACGCAGGAGACTCGTGGAGCTGTGTAGAACTGGTAGATAGCTCTAATTGTGCGATGTTGTAGACACCATCATTGTCTGCTTGTAGAGTTGAACTCTGTGTGGCCAAACATGACGTTTGTATGGAATTTGAAGATGTAACTGGAAGTAGTGACACTTCAGTGTTAGCTGTCCCAGGCCAGAGAGAAGAAACGTCATCATTGAATAAAGCTTGTAATGGGACTTCCTGTAAGGTAGTGAGAGGAGACAGGTAGCTACCCTGGATCCATCGAGGCCTACTATGTAGAACCGATTATATGATGTGATTTGATGAGATCAATAGGCAACAAATCTTGTTTGCCACTGGCAAGTGGCAGTAAAAGAACAGTTTTGGTACCTTCAACAGCCAGCACAGGCACCCTGTTAGATGGGCCGAACTCCTTCTTGTCAATGATTTTCTCCTGTACTAGATCCCTGATCTTTGGAATCCAACCAGGAGTTGCCGATGCTTCCTTCACTCCACCAGTGGCAGAACGTTTCTGTTGGATGTTGCTCTGAGTGTCTCTGAAGTCGTTCAGGTCCTGTAAAACATTCAAAAGTTCACTGATATCAAAAGGCATTTCCACCCCCACGGTACTGGGACTGTCAAGGTCTGGAATCCACATATCAAACCCAAACAAGCCTTTGTAGGATTTCGACCTCCCAAGGATATTCTTGGCAGATTGTTTAAGGCTCTCTGTAACCCATACAGGTGTTGCACCAAACTGCGACCTGAACCTAATACTCTAGCTGTTACAGACTGCTGTAAGACATGGATTTTCCTCTCCACGACAGCGTTACCCTCGGCATGGTACGTTGAGGAATAATGCACAGTCACATCTAATGTTCCCATGGTATCCTGTAAGCCCTAGACGCAAATGCTGGACCGTGGTCCGAATGGCATGTGGCTACTGCATATGTGCCGATAAAGACTTGCAAGTCCTTTATAACAGTTTGAGGGTCAGTCGATTGCTGTGGCCATACCCATAGGACTCAAGAACAGGAATCCACTGCTAACATGATGAATTTGTAAGACCCATCTGAGTGTAAGGGTCTGAAATGGTCCAGACAGACATGATCCAGAGGCTAGTTTGAGATCAATAGAGATGTCTGTGGTGGTCGAGCTGTGGTGGAAACTTTTATTTGCTGGCAAATGTCTCATTTAAGGACCTAGGGCCTGTTTTGTATCTTGGTGGGCGAGTTACTCCATCACTACAGTTAGGGATATCCTGCCCACTGAAATATAAATCCCATAGGTTATATTGGGATTTATATTTCGGGGGACAGAATATCCATCACTGTTGTGACGGAGTAACCCGTCCACCAAGATCTAAATCAGCCCTTTAGCCTTTAGCCTGTTTGTAAAGACCTGGCTACTAATACCGTTGCTTCAGTAGTAAAACTGTAGCCACCACCCCTGCGTGAGCAGATGCTAGACCCTCATGTGTGTGAGAAGTTGGCCTGGTATATGCTGTCCACTAATTAAAGTGGGCACCTTGCACCAGTCTAAACGACTCTCATGATGTATGAGGTCAAAGATAACCTTTAGAAAGCTATCCTAGTGGTAGCTGTGGAGAGCAGCCTTCAGGCATAATCTTGAAGGAATGTAAAGCAGCTTGTTTTACCAGAGCATCACCTCCTATATTGACTAAATGAAAGGAGAACCACACAGTAGTTATATAAAAATATGTATTTATTAATATAACACTCTCTACTATCCTCTACACGAGGATAGAACACAAAGCACACAATACGAGATCAATAGAACAGTTGTAAGTAGCACAATACACTGTGGGCTCCAGGGAGAGACCAAATCATATACTAAAATAGTGGTATAACAATCACGACTGAGGTCAAGACAAGGTCTGGAGCACGTAGAATCGCTGGGACCCCAAGGAACCACCCAAGGTGAGTAGATAGGGACCCCACGTAGGACGGGTGCAGTGTGCTAACAGGACCGCGGGCTCCGTACAATTCTATGGGGAAGTTGCGGTTACAGTTTTAAAGTTTAAAGACCCTTCTAGGAGGACTTCGAGCAAACCCTTTGGAACTTAAGAGGTTGAAGAGCCACCCCACCTGTGGATACCATAGTACCCGAGTTACCTATCCCAGGGGAGCCGGGTGCATAGGTCTGGAGTGGCGTCGGAAACCGCCGTCGTTCTCAATGGAGGGCTGTGAAGAAGTACTGCTGCCGTGAAGGTGAAAAGGGTCCGGTGGAATCCAAGCCTTGATTCTGGAAGGAAGGAACCTGAAAGCAGAGGGGACAGAGTCTGGGTCACTTCAGAGTGACCAGGGGCTCGGTAGACGAATGCCCACCGATGTCGGGTGCTTCAGGTGCGACGAAGGGATGCTTGACTCTGCAGTCACGAGGACCAGGAGATGTCGAGGATGACCAGGAGCCGGAGGTGAGCTTTCCCACAAAGGATGTTGATTGCTGAGGGATCGGTGTCCTGCGGGAGCACCAAGAAGCCTTGGCAAAAGCAACCCACGAAGAAAAGTCAAGCAGGTTACGGTGTAGACCAGCAAGGTCCAGGAGACTCACCAGGCAATGGGGAGTCAGAGCACATCTGGAGCAACCAGGAAAGCCCAACAGAAATTAAGATGACCCTCAGAGAGACCCACAGGCTGAAGGACCAGGAGTCACAAGAGGACCTCGAGGAAGATTGCAAAGTACCAGCCCACGGAGCACTCGGTGTGAGGAGGCCGGAGTTCTTTGGTGCAAATACTGCTCAGGATCAGGACTACATGGAGTCCAATGCACAAGCTCGGGAATTGTCAACAAGCATATGCAACTGCAAATGGATGCAGTGCACAGGGGTTCGGGTTATGCAGTCCCCACAAGGGATACTGGCCTCAAACTTGCTGAGAGGGCAGATCAACCTCAGGGACTTTCAGCAACCTACCTCCTGTGTTGCTGAAATCTTTGGAGTCCGCAGGAGCTCAAGAGCAGCAGACTGGTCAGTTGCATTGAGGTACCTGCTAGGGCAGGGGAGCGACTCCTTCACTCCAAGGGAGATTCTTCAGTTGTCCTTAGTGCACCACAGGTCCTGCACGGAGCCTGTATGGAGCAAGGGCACAGACAAAGCTTTGGACAGAGAGGGAGACGAAGTCGGTCCCAGTCGAAGTCCAGCGATGTCCAGAGTGTCCAGACGGTCGAAGGTCAGTGGTTTCTTCTTGTAGAATCTTGTCCACGTAAAATCTAAAGTCTTACAGCCAGGTAAGCCCTTTTGTACCTACGGGAGAGGGTTGGACAGATTCAGGGGGACCTTTCTGGGGTAGGGTCAGGACAGAGGGGTGGTTACACCCATGTCCTTTGTCCAGTTTTGCGCCAGAGCAGGAGCCAATGGCTCCCAGAACTGTTTTGAGTTGGACTATGCACAGGGACACCAAATGTGCCCCGTGTGCAGACTTTCAGGCACTCTCAGAGTGCACCCACCCAGCCCCAATACACTAAATCCTGTCTGGGAGGTGGTCACATCTCCCTGTGACAGGATGCCTATTGTGCTGCCTTCCTCTGCTCGAGCTTGGCTCAGCAACAGGGGAGCAGAAGTGTGTCTCTGGTCGGCAGCATCCATTTTGTGCTGACCGGGTCGAGAAGGCTGGCACCTGATAGACCAGTGACCCCACGAAGCTCGCTTCAGAAGGGTGGAATCATACCTCCTCACACCGGTTACCGATGTGGAGGTATGATTCCAAGGTGTTTGATACCAAATATGATATGTTTCTATGCAGCCGTTTTCGAGATAGCATTTACTGCGAGGTTATAATGCACCTCTACCTATATGTCCGGCTGAGTCACAGACAACCCGGGAGAATGGTCTCCGAAGGCTGCAGAGAGGCTCTGCTCATGCAGGGGCACCCTCTCACTAAAAACCCAGCACCCTGCCTTCAGGATTGATAAGGCCTGCTATAGGGGTGACTTATAAGTTCTAAGTGTAGTGACATATAGATATAGTGAACCTATATCTAAAGTAAGTGGTGCAAGCACCATCTTACACAGGCTGCTGTAGCAGACCTGGAGTTCCATTTTGCATGGCCTCTCATGGGTGCCATAATACATGCTTCAGCCCATGGGAGGCCTCTGGAGTACCTATGCCCTGGGTACATGGGTACCATATACTAGGGACTGACAAGGGTACCCCAGTATCCAATCTGGAGTGTACCAAAGTACATCTAACAATTTAAAGGAGAAAGCAGAGAGACTGGGGGCCTGATTAGCAGGATCCCAGCCAGACTAGTCAAAAACAGTGCAACAGCAAGCAAAAAGTGGGGGTAACCATAAGAAGCAGATCCTACTTTCCTACAATGTGCAGCTAGAATCAGTCCAAACCTGCAATCTGAATGAGGAAATACTCTAGTCCCCATTCCGGGAATATGAGCAAATGTAATATTTTGTGCATTTAACCGGTAGGACTATTTTAATGGAAAACATTTCAGTAAGAGGGTGCCATTCCTCGCAGCATTGACAGACGTCATGATCTCTCCATCTATCGCCGTACTGGAACAAGTTATAGCAGCGACTACAGCAGTTTGCAAAGTTGTTTTTGCAGCTTCGGCAGCCATTGAATTCCCTGCAGCGTGTATACCTAAATGTTGGTGGCTCAGTGTGTGTATGACATGACACAAAAATAGTTGAGAGGGGCCCTATTACCACAAAGGGAGTAAGGCACCAAAGAGACAAAAGTCAGAAAAATCCCCCTTTCGGCAAGTATTTGGTATCAAACAATGACTAACAACTAAAACATTCAGCTAAAACATTCAATCACCAGAATAAGACACTGCCACCTTCAATAGGCCAAGTGTTCAGAAAATACAAACATTTATTCAGATTAAAAAATATATATCAGTACAATTCATCGTATACAATAAATGATCACAAGTTATAAAAAAAAAAACATAATAAAAATGTTAAAAATATTAGAAACCACAATTTATACAAAATTTACACAATCATGAGAACCTGCAAGAAAAATTACTCTCTTGTCAAAAAATGAAGGCAACACCATTAGATCTGGATCATTCGTTTTTCTTGAAATATAATTATGAATAGTGAGTTCCTTTGCTTAACAAATGTCTCTACAATCTTTAGTATGCCTCCTTTGTCTTGCGTCGACGCGTTTCCATGGTGGTCCTCTATTTTGTATGAGTATCTTTGAACTACGGAGTCGTCACCGCATTTGAAGTCAACCCGTTTTAGATTACAGCAACTAAAGATAAACCTATATGGAATGATGGGCACATACTAATACAAAATAGAGGACCACCATTATCTTAAGAAGCTTGGCGCTCATTTCGAATATTAAGGGGTTTGTATCCCTTATTCTGTTTCAGGTATCTCTAGGCTGATCAGAAGATTGATCGATCGGCTAAGAAAAATATCTTTTAATTTAAAAAAAAGCACGACCAGAAGGAGAGACATTGGTCCTCCAATATTATTTTTACAAGATTATTTTTACAAGGTTTTTTAACCTGTAACCTTTCTGGAGTTTTTCAGCTTCAAGAATACAGATCGTATTATTCACATGGGAGACGTGAATATCTGTCCTGAGGAAGGTGGTTTTTAATCATTTACATCCACCGAAACGCGTCGACGCAAGACAAAGGAGGCATACTAAAGATTGTAGAGACATTTGTTAAGCAAAGGAACTCACTATTCATAATTATATTTCAAGAAAAACGAATGATCCAGATCTAATGGTGTTGCCTTTATTTTTTGACAAGAGAGTCATTTTTCTTGCAAGTTCTCCTGATTGTATACATTTTGTATAAATTGTGGTTTCTAATATTTTTAACATTTTTATTATGTTTTTTTTGTATAACTTGTGATCATTTATTGTATACGATGAATTGTACTGATATATATTTTTTTATCTGAATAAATGTTTGTATTTTTTGAACACTTGGCCTATTGAAGGTGGCAGTGTCTTATTCTGGTGATTGAATGTTTTAGCTGAATGTTTTAGTTGTTAGTCATTGTTTGATACCAAATACTTGCCGAAAGGGGGATTTTTCTGACTTTTGTGTATGACATGAGCCTGTGACAAACTTCCTGTAAGTATAGCCACTTGTCCCCAGAGCATTTTATGCTTGATCGTTTACTCGGTTGAGGCTCTGAATCCATTCTGGTTCTCGTAGTGTAAGTACTCATTGTAAGACTGGACATTATAATATGAATCCCACAATATAAGTGTGGGAAACTCAGTATCTGTATTCTCAAGTGCCAGAATTAGAGCTTTCAGTTCAGCCAGCTGTGCAGTGCAATCACCAGGTGACTGTGTGAATGTTTTAGGAGGATAGAATTCTCCACCCCTCATTTTACCCTTTACCGCTGCGCAAGCAGAAAAGTATTGGTGTTGGTCCCTACTGCAGGCTGGGCAGAACCATCAGTGTAGATTATAAAATCATACTGATCTAGAGGCATTATTTCAGTGGTCGGAGGTTATTCATGTTTGAATTGAAGGCATGCTTGTGTTTGTAGTGTAGAGTCAAATACATACTCCACATCTGCTGCTGTGAGTGAACTGGCCCACTTTAATCATCTTGGATGTAAAGCTTTTGCGTGGGAATGCTGGCCTTTGTGACAGCATCTAAAGGCTGGAATGGGAGTCAAATCAATTATTCGTTTTCCCTGAGTCAGTGATCTTTCTTTCACTACAACTGTCTGCACTGCCATCAGGATCTAGTCTGTCAGTGCAAAATGCATTTTTGCATTTGTATATAAATGTAATTTATATGCAATTGGTATAGTGTCTCTTTCATTGAATGTTACATCTGTGTATTCTGATGTACCTGCAATGATGTGGATCACCAAATTTGTGGTGTTGACACGTGTATGCAAGTGTTTTGAAGCTAGCATGTCAGCTTGTACTGAATGTTTAATCTAAGTGTGTTCAGATTTCCAATGTATGCTTGAAAAGTCTAGATGAATCCAGTCATAAAACGGTTTTACCCGTAGTGTTTTAATTTGGTATATATGTTCTGCCGATATTTAGAAAGCCCTATATTGATTGTACTCTTTTCAATGTGTTCGGAGGATGTAATACCACACACTTCTCTAAGAAATGTGTCGCAAGACTTTTGCCTTCACTTGACAGCTCATATCCCAACAACATGACATCTTTGATGTTTTTTTCTTTTTTTTATAGTCCTCATATCACCTCCAATAAGCATAAACCGAGATTCTAGCACCCATCGTGCTCAGTATAAAACAAGTCTGCTGGGCTGTGTCAACTGGTCTCAACATCCCCAACCACTACTGACTTGAGAGGGTGTAATCATTGGAAGTGATGTTTCTCATCCTATCTTCAAGTGGTCCCAAAACCCTTCTCCCTCAACCCAGTTTTTACTCTTCCTATACACCTCCTTAAAATACACCACCAATCTCTTCCAAGTTTTCCACGTAGGTTCAAAGGGTTGGCACCAATTCTTACAGATTTCCCTTCTTGCAAGTAAAATCAAATAAAAGATCAGATTTCAATGCTTTACTTGGAGGCGGGTGCCGCCCAGTGCCTGCTGGACTAGGCCAAATATAGTTAAAACAGTGCTTACCTCCATGATAGTTCCTAACAAATCAGAAATGGTCTTACCCATGCCTGAATAGAATTCTTCCAAATTTGGGCAGGTGACAAACATGAGTACATCATCAGTGTCACAACTGCCACACTGTTTACACTTCAAATCTTCACTTTCCCGTATTTTTGCAAATTTCCTCGGGGTCCAAAAGGCTCTACGAACAGTAAAGAAGTGATTTTTCCTTTGTGCAGCAGGTTTAATCACAGAATAAAGTGTAGATAAAGATACTTACCATATCTCTTCCAGCTCCGTGCACGGCAAGTATCCACCCCATGCGAGGTGTGGAGATTTCATATTTTGCTCAGCTGCCTTCAGAAGATGCTGGTACCAGTAAGCCACTTACTTCTTCATAGCCCAGAGGTCTTGAAGATCCTTCTCCATTTGACCAGGCTTGGAGTCAGTCCAACCCTGGCTCTTGAGCCATGCATTTACTTGATAGATTTTAAACCTGGAAAGTGCCCTATTTGTCCTGCTATTGCAATAGTCCCAGTATAGTCTCTGTCCATTATCCACCATCTGGCCCAATCTATTTATGCCACTCTGTTTTAGGGGTTTTGCAAGGCTGTCAAGCAGGCACTCCGGAGTCCCAGGGAATCCCATATTGGGGACAACTTACTATAATATGAAATACCCAGGAATGACATGACCTCATACCATATTTTGGCTGCTGCCTGCAGGCATTTTAATCAGACCTTTTAATAAAAGTTTGGTGCCCCGAACTTATAAGAGAAACCTTCTGCTGATAAGCCTGGTAGCCTGGCACTAAACATTACACTAAACATTACACCCAGAGGTGTCTCATCCTGGCGAAGGAGAAGCCTTCTATTATTCTTCAGCTGAAAAGCCCAACAATTAAGTTGTAAATCTAGAAGCGGTAGGCCTCTTGCCCCCAGTTTCCTTCTCAGTTTCTTCCAGGAGAGCAGTATTCCCCTGATAGACCAAATAAAAGACAACTTCTTCCCTTGTATTTTCATGATGGCTTCTTTGTCAAAATCTAGTGGAATAATATCAAACAGATAAGTAAATTTGGGTTAAATAGACATTTTAACAGCCTATCTCTCTCATTACCAGTCCTCTCAAGATTCACAGCTGGGATCTTTCCTAGATCTTGGGTGATTCTTATCCCTAGATATCTCATCTCTTCAACACTTGTTATCCCTCCATAGCTCGCCAAAATTTCTCCCCTCTGTCATAAGATGTGGTATAGCAGATGCAACATCTGAGGTGTAGACCATCATATTTTTTAAAGTTACATTTGTAGCCCATGTCAGCAAATCCTAACATATTGCGATCTGGTCAAGTGTTTTGTTAAATCATCATCTGTTAGGTATATATCATCCACATAGGACAATGCTTGGTCATCAAATTCTTTTAACAGTTCTGTTACAGGAGCTGAAAACAGCCCAGGGCTATTCATATCCCCTTGGTTTAATCAACAGAATTGCTTTTGAGTGCCTAAAGCACTAAATGCAGTCAAGTACCTGCTTTCAGGTGCTCTGTTTTGGTAGAAAAACCCATTAAAAATGTCTAATGTGGTTTTATATTTTTTGCACGCTATATTGTTCATTAGTACTGTGCTGTGGGTGTTTTGTACAGTAAATGTGCATGTAGCAGTGTTCAAGTGTCTGTAATCTAAGACTAAATTAAATGAATGGTCCGGTTTCATTACTGGAAACAAGGGATTATTCATTGGCGAGACGCAACTTTTGATTAAATCTTGATATTCAAGTTGTATGAATATCTCTCTAACTTGGTCTTTGGCCTCATGTTTAATGAGGTATTGTCTTTGTAGTTGTGGACTGGGCTGGATCTCACAGGTACAATGTGGTAAAGTGGTTGCGGTATAACGCCCGAGCTTGTGCTAAGGCCCGCTCCTTGGCATATATGTGTTTACTGATTCTTAAACAAGGTTGGAAAAGGCTGGTAAAATTACTGTTTCTCCTAGTGGGATTCCCTCACCAACTCAGTTGGCCAATCTTTTTCAGCCAAGAGAATATCATAACCAAATGAAGTTCTCTCAAAACACAACGTTGACAGTATGTGATATATCCCCCTCCATCTGGAGTTGCAAAGCATATAATTGACTTGGGACACTCCGGTCCGGTGTTTCCCCCTGGATGTAGTCACTCATTGCTACTGCCACCAGGCACTCCATAAAAATTCAGACATACTATCGTGACTTCTGCCACTCTAACCAGCATGGTCAGAGCCCACTCCTCGTTCAGAAGCAGAGTCCGCAATATCTGTGGCATGTTTGGCTTTAATCCCAGCCACTTTCTTCTATTTAATTTGAGGCTTTGACTGTGTAGGTTTGTCTTCGTTTTTTATTATGAAGTCAGAAGAGAATTGTGAGTCATTCTTCAGTTTCACATACTCCTCTGATCTGCGCTCTGATCTTCTGACACTCTCCTAGAATTTGTCGGATGATTCCTGAAAGGAACAAGAAGGACGTGTATCAGTATCCTGATATTTATCAGGCTGTTTAATTGAATCACGGACACTCATATTGTAGAGCTTCTCAGCGGGCTGCTATTGAGGAGCTCCACTCTGTGTTTTAGGGCCTGATCACGAGTTTGGTGGTCCTACAGCAATGGCGATCCTCCACCGTTGGCTGTAGGACCGCCAAACCCATGGTGCGACCACCCACCAGAACAGGAGTTAAATCCTGGTCTGGCGGGTGGTGTTGTGACGGTCCAACTGTGGCGGTCTGCAAGGCTCATAGAAGAGCCTATAATGCAGACCCCCGCAGTCAGACCGCTGACTGCACCTTTCTGCATGGTGTGGCAGACATGCCACACCATGC
Organism: Calotriton arnoldi; assembly: GCA_963921515.1. Lineage (NCBI taxonomy): Eukaryota > Metazoa > Chordata > Amphibia > Caudata > Salamandridae > Calotriton > Calotriton arnoldi. Next base: position 145,630 of record CAWUFW010002709.1, read on the forward strand.
AGGAAGTGGGGATGTAAATACAGGGGGACACCCAAATCCGGCAGGGAGCTCTATTAGGGCACCCTCTGTTACCTTTCCTCCACCGTTTTAATGGCGGAATCACTGCCATGAAAAGGGCGACGGAAATTCAATTCGTAATATGCCAACGCTGCTGCTTCCCCTTTTATATTACTTAGTATGATTCAGGATACTTTGGCAAAATTACCCATTAATTCCATTCCCAAATCCAGGGCAGGGGCTGCCTTGTACTAATTTTTAACCTGTTTAAGCACCCCAGGCAAAACAGCTAATGATGGTGTAACCATGTGTTCTGGTATAGACTGCACCAAAGACTGTGCCCCAAGTGGCTCAGTCTTCCATCGGGGGAGCCATACCCATTGGCAGGCATAATGTGAAAATGTTATGTTTTTCTTGGGGTCCCGTATGGGGAAACACGGCTTCAAGCTGATTAGTTTTTTGTGCAACCCAGAACGGGTGATGGGGACTTTATCCATTATTGCGTTAATGGTTACTGGACTCATTCCAGGCGAAGCCAATTGTGATTTTGCAGCTTGAGCAGCCCTTTGTGGGATAGCCATTATGGTTTCCATAACAAATTGTACTAGACATCTATAGAGTTCCCTTGTTGCTGAGAGTATCTAGTCTGACATTTTCTAATATATGTGGTAAGGTGCCTAGGAACCAGTTCATGTGTTCCTGATAAGCGAGTGGGATTTCTAAATCCTCATATGCTCTATATTTGTTAGATACTGCTACTTCAGAGTATGTGCAAAAATCCCCTGAGTTGTCATTAACTGCTGGCAATGTGACCTATGAATAGAATTCCTCTGTTTTGTACACTTTGTGGGCTTCTACCACAAAGGTTACATCCCCTCCCCTTTGAGGGAGCCCATGTTGTAGTGACATTTGTATTAGTGCATGTCTGCAATTAAGTGTCAGAACCACTGGTCCTGGATTAGTCATGAAAGATTTTGTAATATGTAGATTTCAGAGTGGGTACCTCTGTGGGGTGATCCTGTAAAAGGTTCAAGCTTGAACAACCTACAGCTAGGTTTAGGGGTTCCCTATTTACCCAAGGAGGATTTTTACCCAGCTCCCCAGGCGTTTCTGGTTAGTTGGTGAGTAGGGTCTTTGAGCACAAAAAAAAAAAAAATATTCGGGGGACCCATTAAATAAGTATCCAATCCACAATTGTTGGTGGCACAATGTCTTACGGTTCATACTTTTTCAGTTAAAATGTGCATTTGTTGGACAACAGAAACATCAAAACTGCGCAAGACTGAGTTCATGCACACCATCAGGATATGTTGGCCTTAGGCGTGGCTATCTCAAAGTGCACCTTCTGCACACCTAACTTAGCAAGGTAAACAGGTGGTATGTGCAACCTCAGAACATGACAACCCTGACTCCCCAAGGAAATCATGGAAACAGATCTAAAGCCCTTTCATTTGGTAACTCATGCATGATCAAAGAGAAACACACAAAATACTCCAATTGGCATTTCAGATATTTATTGAAGCAATAAGATTCTTGTGTAAAATACATGTGCTGCAATTATCAATAGAAGGTAATAGGACAGAGTAATCAGCATCACATGAATGGTAAAGAAAATGAGCAGCTCAACCATTGTGGTGTTACACTGAATACATGTTTGTATATGAGTATAGTTATGCTCCTACCTAGCGCCCCCTATCCTAGTGTGCCTAGGGTGGGTGAATCTGCCAGAATCCCTGAGGGTGATCTAACTCCCCAATTACCTGTGGGTATGTTTCATCTGGGAGCCTGTCTTGTTGTAGAGCTGGGCACCATCCTTCCCAGGAGGTAAACAGGATTCAGCTGGGCTGGAATTCCGGCATGGCGCCCAGGGAGCTGTGAGAACTCGCCCGGTGCCGAGAGAAGCCGGCACCGCGTCGCCACTGACCTCCGTTTTTCTTCCAGCAGTCAGAGCCCCCACCCCTCGGTCCGCCTGCTGGAAACGCCAACCTGCCTGCTGTCAATGCGCTCCGTGAAGGGAGGACGCAGTGCTGACTGCACAAGGTGACCACCGTTGCTGTCACTCGGACGGTGAGCGCGGGCACTGCTGACGACCCTGGGTCCCCTGATGACCAGTACGGGCGGTGGGGGCTCCGGTGACCTGTGCCCCCTTCCTCGGACGTAATTTCAGTATTGCTCTCAGTGAGCCATGGGATCGTCGCCTGACCCCAAAATGGCGCCCGCAGTCAGGCGGCCCCGGGAGGCTTAGCGGTGCATCCTGGGGGGTCCCCCATGCACAATACAGCTCAGTTTCTCTACTCTCGGCAAAGACTACTCGGTGGAGGGCATGGAGGAGTCGCTGCTCACTTTCCTGTTGCACCTCCGTAAATTTGCCCTCGTCTTCCAGAGAAAGAGGATGTCCCGCCGCTTCTACCCCACGCATCTCACCATCAACCTGGTGTCCAGGCCGTCTGTGGACTCTCATGAGCAGGGCTTCATCGTGGGGGAGACCAACTACCGCTTCTACGCCTACACAGGGATCTACATAGGCCCGGACACGACGTGCCTGACCTTAAAATGGCGGCCGCCGCTGCCTTCGTTTCCCCGGCAGCCACAATGGCAGACCCCAGCTCCTTCTCCGATACCGAGCAGGTCAACACTAAGCACCTTCATCTCCGCTTCCACGTGGTTTTCAGCAGCAGCGTCATCTGGGCGGATGTTTCCCTGTCCGTGGAGTCCCAGCAGGATGCTCTCTCCATGCCCCACATCTTGATTGCCTCGACCGATTCCTGGATCACTGCTTCTGCCGGTCCACGCCTTTGGTCGCCTGCCCGTCCATTGCCCCTGGATGGCCCCCAATGGGACGCTCTCTCCCCCCCAGTCATGAATGACCACTAATGAAGCTCACGTATCTCTCCCCCTCCCTGTTGGTCCCACCACATTGCCAAGTGACCCAATGCGGTGTTTTGAATTTGGCGCTGGACTTAGTGACTATGCGACCCCACCTAGGTTATGGCTCCTCCTACTCTAACGTTTTGGGCCCCCTTGAGACACTTTTCTTCCACTGCCGGTCTGCCAGATCTGATCTGCTTCCCAGCCCCCTGTTTCTACTCCCCTCCCCCATTCCTTCTATCCTCTATTGGGGACTTGTTCTTCTATGTTTGACTATGCTACTGTAGCTAATGTAACTATGCAAAACTGCTATTCTTGTTATTCCTGACCGCTGAGACCTGAGCAACATGGCTGATGCCTGGTGGAGCTGCTAGACAGCTATAGAGGACATTGGCCCTGGTTCACCCCATCGGCCGTCACCTACCCAGCCGGACATTGGGCACAGTTCTCCTCGTCTCCCCGCTGTGGCTCCTTCCTGCCCTCCCTCCTACGTATTACCGTAACATTGTTTTTTGTTCCTGTGCTTTACTATGCTCTTGTAACGGATGTAACTTGTAACTTGTAACTTAATGATCCTCATGTAAAGCGCTCTGATACCTCCGGGTCTAGCCAGCACTATATAAAACTCGTCAAATAAATGGTCCGACCTCAACAGTGTCAGCAAAATGCTCCTCTAACTAAACCAAGGAGTGATGTCAATTATATAAACACACTTCATCAACGTTGCCATGCCGAAGCACCAGTCAGGCTGCCATTGTGGATTCTTTCCTTACAGAGCTATTGCAAAGCGGGCAATACCAAACAGCAACATTTTGCGCAGTGAAATCTAGCTCTCAAGCAGAATGTTTAAGGCTCTGTTAATATGCCAACGAAGAAGTGTAAATGTAAGCAAAGTAATTTCAGAGAATAATATCCAATACAGGCACGCAAGCAAATGTGTGTCAAATGTCAAAGTTCAAGAAAGATGTATACTTTAAGCGTGAGAATATAAAATGGTGATGACATAACAAAGTCTTGGTTAAACATTTTGAATTCTCTTCCATGGATAGATTATTATCCACCATGGACCTGATAATGAGCTAGGCACATTAATTGTCCTGGATGGCATATCACTCTGCTGGTAAAAACTGTACTGCTATTGCAGGACCCAGTTTTCCTGGTAGGGTAAGGGCCTTAATCAACTGCTAACAGTCAGGTTTCTTGTTTAACTGTCCATGCAGTATGTATTTATAGTACCATGGTTAAGTAGTAACAAATCTGGAATTGTGCTTTGATAATAATATTGAAAAATCTTCTTTAAATGAAGAAGTTATATCTCTCATATCCTAGCAGTACACATTCTCTATTAAACACTATGCCATTTCCACTCTTTCCTAAGGAAAAAAAACCAGCCTTTCACTTTCTATTTCAACAGGACATTCCATTATGTGCTGCAGTTGATCACAAGTATGCCTGTCATTAGCATAAGTTACTCAGTAGATCATATAGAAAACTGAGGGCTAGCAATAGCATCTTGCACTTCAAATCTGGACATCCACATAAACAAAAAACAAACAACTCCTATGGAGAGTTATTAAGACATAGACAAAATTGCAGTCAAGATGAGATGAGGAAAAAGCAGGCATGGGAATCTACATGTAGATTTAAAGAACATAGTTATCCGACTCAGGTTTTTGAAAAATGTGGTAAAAAAGTCCAGGCATTCATCATACACTTTAACAAGATAAAGTAAAACCATCAAGATGCAGTAAAGACAATATTAGGCTTGTGATCACATTTTGTGCAGAAAATGGTAACATCTATAACATATTATGAAACTATAGTTCATTTCTAAACATAGAAAAGGATTTCCATGGTATTATTGCTGTTCATCTTTTGGTAACCTTTGGTAATTTGTAGGAAAGCAGAAACCCTAAAAAGTATATTAAATTACAGTGAAACCACCAGATTTATGCAAAAGGACTCTTCAAACTGACTGTTCCTATAGATGCAGTCACTGTTTATGTTTGAAACTTCTAATGTACGAAACTGCAACATTTGAGAACTTCTAGAAATCCAGGAAGTTTATCATCAGATTTTTTATAAACTGTACAGCATGTTCTGTATCTACACAGTTTTTTTTCTTTAAAAAATGTAGGTTCTGCAACATGACTACTTAAAGAAAGATGGAAAAAACATTTGAACTCAATAGTATACCAGGTCCCCTATTAGTTTGCATTTTGTTGAGAAACATGATAAGGTAGAAATTAATCAAATTTCACTTCTGTGGATCGATCATATACTAATACCTCACAGAGGAGGTGATAGAAAACCAAAACGAAATCTCAAAGAAACATGGTGGATTGACACCTTCAGAACTGTGAATTAGGGGCTGACCATAGATAAGGAGTTCCACCCTGCTTTAAAATAAGGTATTCGTGGTAACCTTATGATTTATGAGCTCTTTTAAAAGACCTCATGGAACCCCTTGAATTAGGATAGTTATATGAAGGCAGCTGGGATACTACTAAGAAAAAATGTCTTCTACCTAAACAGGTGCTTGTGGCATTTTTGGTACGCTGTTTAAGCACTTGAGCAGAAGGAAATATATAGTGCAATATCCTAATGCAAGGTCTATCTATCTGGCTTAGTGTTATTTAAACTCCATTGTTTGAATTCTGATATGGTATATTTGGTTGATGCAAGGATTATTAAGCTACTTGAAGTCCAATGGTTTGATTCTTGAAGCTGGTAATAGTTGAGCTTTTTCAATTCAGTAACACAATGAATATGGCTTATTGTAATTAAATTGAGGAAAAAAGCTGTTTGTGTGTTTTTAAATCTGAAAGAACACAATTTGGATTAGAAGCAACACTTGATTTAAGAGGTGCAGAAGTATATTATAATGAACATCTTTAGACATCTTTCTCAACCATGTATTGAGTGGGAAATATACCCCACCTTTAAACTTTTAGGGTTCGAGATCACTATCAACACAAAGTTTGGTGAAACTTATAAGTTGATACATTTATGTTTCAGACATATTGATTGATAAGCTGAGTTTCTTTTTCATTAAATCACGTTAAACTATGTCTATAGATCGAGTACAATAATTAAGCTAATATTGTGTATGATTGACTACACACTCTGAAGGGAAAGATGCAATAGCTGTGGGGTTTATACAATCTCAGCTTTATGTGAAGCTGTCAGGGGTCAAGTTCAGACGTTGACAATGAGTTTGTTGTAACTCGTAACTGGATGTATTTGTGTTTTTAGATACACTGATTGATAAGCTACCACTGTTTTCCTTTAAATTACATCAAACTATGTTTTCAGATTGAGTATAATAATTAAGCTAATACTGTGTATTATTGACAATTCGCTTTCAATAGCTCGATCTGTAGAGATACAAATAAAATCAAGACAATCAACCTTCCTTTAGTTGAATATCGGTCAGAGTGAGCACCCACGGTGTTCAGGAAATGGGGTCAGTTGATGTCGTTTTGGGATTTCTATACATAAGAAGGCAGTATACTCCGCTGCATTGCTGCACTATCCAACAGATGAGAGGGACCTACTGAGGCATAGAGGTGAGTGTTGCTAATGTGAGAAAGGACTTTTTGAGTATAATCATTGGTTGGAATGAAATTTGGAATCATTTAAGTTAAGGGATGAGCAACAAGTTGTGGATATGAATGATGGCACTGTTACTGCCCAAATGCTTGTGATAAGATTGGGGGCTGGAACTATTAGATGCAGGTATGCCCCCATTTTAAGAATAAATCAGGTTTTTCTCTATAAGTTCTCATAAATTCAACAAAGAGGATCAAATGCGAAATTGTGGTTGCAATGTGTGATTAACTAAGAGTCAAAGAGTGGAGATTCTTATTTCTCAGTATTGTGCTACATGTTTTGGGGGCAATGGTTTGATAGTGGACATATGGGATTATTTTAAAATCTATACCAGATTGTCTTTTAGACCAAGTGGACCACTGAGATGTGAAGAACTATATATTCTGATTTGATTCTTGGAAGTCCTTTCTGGATCTTAAATTGAAATACTTATTTCAGGCTACAAATTAAATTCACCTTTAAGTATGGATTATGAGGTAAGTAAGGATAAATAGAGTCTTATTAAAAAGATTCTCTTTAGATATTGGTGACTATAGGTAGATAATAGATTGTGTGTATTTCTTTTAGATCTTGGAGTCCCCTATCTTGGCAGATGAATGAGGAAACATTTCTTAAATGTCAGAATACCCAGGGCTGGGTTCACACCCTTTAGAAGTTTCTTTAAACAGCACCCCAGAATATTATACAGAGTGATAGGAGGAGAGCAGTATTATTTAGGTAAGCAAAAATTATTTGAATTGGAGTGGACCTCCAAAATAATCACCATGTAAAGCCATAAACATGCCCCCCCTTTGAATAGAATCATACATATGTGGGCTTGTAGTAATACAGGACTCATATCAATATATATCTCCACAATGCTTTTTTTCAATAGTAGTGACAAAATCTCCAGCCTGAAGCTCAAGCAGCCCAACTCAACTGAACTGTGAGAATGATGATACTTACAATTCTGCAATGTTGACATTAAATGCTTTACAGTTCAATGCGAAGCATTAAACCTCATACAGCCTGTTGGACATCGCCCTTTTTGCAGGGTTCTCCCCAAACGTTTTGCCTTCCTCTGCCAATGTTTCTGACCTTCTTTTAGTTGGCTTTAGGACTTTAGGTATGTTACCACTGCTAATCAGTGCTAAAGTGCATGTGCTCTCTCCTCTAAAGAAGGTAAGATTGGTTTACACTTGTTTGGCATTTTTGATTTACTTACAAGTCCCTTGTAAAGTGGTATACCATATTCCCACGGAATGTAAACTAAATGCTACTAGTGGGCCTGCAGAACTGATTGTGACATCCACAGAAGTAGACTTTCAAACGTGTCTCAGGCCTGTCACCGCAGGGTCTGCATGAGCATTTTGCTGCCACCTTGACTTGGCATTTAAATCTACTTGCAAAGCCTTAAACTCCCCTTTTATTACACAAAGGTCATGCCTAAGGTAGGTACTAGGTAGCCCTATGGGCAGGGTGCTGTATAACTAAAAGGTAGGTTATGTGGGGCATATTTACGTTCCCTGGCGCATCCCTGCAAATCAGCAGGGATGCGCCAGGGAAGATGCGACACGCAAGTTTGCCTTTGCGCCACCGCCGATGCGCCGCATTTACAATGCGGCGCGCCGTGGCGCACAGAATGGCAGATGCGTGTCGCATCCCCCGACGGAAAGGCGGCGCATTGCTGGAGTCGCGTCGCAAGCGCGACGCAGCTCCAGCAATGCTTGGGGGCACCCTATCCCTAACATGGTGCGTCAATCCTTACGCCTGCTTCAAGCAGGCGCAGGGTTTTGACGCAGCATGGGCGTAAAAGTGACTCAGTGAAATCTTGAGATTTCACTGCGTCACTTTTACGTGGCGTACCTGCGAGGGAACGCCCACCCTGCGCTGGAACGCCCACATGAAACCTGACGCAGGTTTCATGTGGCGCAGGGGTTTACATCGTGACGCATCTCCCTAGATGCGTCACGTTGTAAATATTGCGCAACGTGGCGCATGGTTTGCGTCGCCGCTGCGTCACATGAGTGACGCAACAGCGGCGCAAAAGTGGCGCAAGGGGCTTGTAAATATGCCCCTGTGCCTTTATGTGTGGCAGCATGTCCTGGTAGTGACAAACAGCCTTTTTCATTTTTCACTTCTGTGAAGCCTACTCCTCTCGTAGGCTAGCAATGGGAATTCCCTTATATACTTTTAAGTGCTACTTCTTGATCGGAAAGGAGCCGTGTTGCCATGTTTGGTATGTTTAGAATAGTGGTGGTAAATCCTACTTACTGGTGTTGTGGATTTTACATTACTATTTTAGAAATTACACTTTTAGAAAGTGGGTATTTCTCTGTGCTTATGACTCTTTGTGCTTTGCAGCCTGCCTCCAATACACATCTGAGCTAGGTGTCAGCTGCACTTGGTGCATATTTTCCAAACAGCCACAATACAGGAAGGGCTGGGTGTGACAGAGGATATATCTGCATTCGTCTGCATGCTGATAATCTTCCTGCAATGAGAGAGCGAGAGGTGATTCACACTTTACATTTGTATAGGTTGTATTCTGCCCTCACACAAAGGGCTGATTTACTCCCTACTGGCCGTTTGGAGCCAGTACTGGATTGAAAGGGATTATTGACCATTTCTAAGCGTTCCTTTGAAGTCACACCTTCATCAAAGACAATTTTGAGTATAAGTACTGGGGCTCTGACCCCATGTTTTGAGTCACTGCATGGACCTGTAACCAGTCGCTACTGGCTCTACAGACTTCCCATTGCCAGAGGACTGCTGTGCTACCAGGAGGAACCGCCAATTAGACTACTTGCTTTAATGTGCTGGCCTTCTGACTGTTGGGCTGCTGAAGATACTGCCACACTGCAATTAGACTCTTGTGCAGACATGCCTGCCTGCTCCTTTCTCTCTGTGCCACAGTGTTCTCCAAGGGCTCTCTGGCTTGTCCCCTGTTCTTCTTGAGGTCTCAGGGGTATCAAAGACCTCGCTCTCTGTGCCTCTTTTATCACCCTAGTATTGCAGAAGTCATCTTGCAAAGCAAACGTTCCATTGCCGGAGCATGTTTGTTATTTACTAACACATCTGAGAAGCAAGCGCGGTGTCCGGTCACAGCCCCTCGCAGCACTTTACAAAAGTGAACCTTCCTTGGTTGTTCCCCGATCACCTGAGAAGCTAGCTCTCCAATTTTCCGACTGCCTACAGGGGAGTGCAAGCATGGTTCTCCATCTCCGCACCTGCATCGCCCTCTAGCAGTGAGCCTTCCTTTCTTGTTGAGTGTTCCCTGCGTGCCGAGGAAGAGCGTCTCCTTGGTGCCGAACACCGGAAGGTCAGCGCTTCTCTAAACGACCACCTGCAGAGAGCTTTGACCAGCATGGGTGCCCCTCCCATGCTGGGCACTCCTCTCCCTATCACTAAGGGGATGAACAACTGTGTGCCTCACTTCCCCCGATGAGCCATACAGCAGCACGATTCACCACCCAGCAGCTACCAGCATACCTAAAGGTACTGTGAGCACGGGGACCCTGTTGTTCTTTCTGCTGAGCATGCAACATCACGGACAGCTGTGTGGGAAGTTATTTGAATGCATTTCAGTTCTCCCTTTAATCACGTAGGGACGCCTTGAGTCCTGTTTGCAAACTTTGCACTAGTATCATTTTAACACCAGCGAAGTTACCGTAAAGGCTCTAAAAGGAGCTCTAAAAGGAGCCCAACTGAATTAAGCACTGCTGTTGCATGTAATCTTGCAGAAATCCTAACTCTTGATTTATTGATTGGGTTCATATCATTTAGGTCCTGTAATATATAAAATATAGGAAGCATATTTTCATGTAATCCTGCGTGGAGTCTCTCTTGTGGTGTATTCATTGTGTTACTGTGAGTGTGTGCTGTACAAAATGCTTTACACATTGGCTCTGATGAGAATCTGACTGCTCTGCACCAAACTACAAGAGGGTGAGCACGGGTTATCTTTGGTATGTAACTTACTTGGCAATGTATAAAAAACCTGATTGTACTTGAACACCAATCCTTTTCAAGGATACCAGGGGCAGCTTAATAATATCTCTGCCCAGAGGCTGGCTTCATAAAGTATGCCAGTCACATCCGGATCCCGGTGTTCAATTTTCACTGTTTGTCAATCCACCAAACTGCAAATCCTCTTGTAAATGTGATCAAGAACAAAAAATGTGAGAAAGGTCAGAAAGTACCTCACGTAAGCATCACCAAGGGAGCTGCTGGTTGGTACTCACCAGTTTGCTCACGCTTTCATCATTGGTGACTTTCATGACCATGAAGAAAGCAAAATAGTGCCAAAATTATGTTTAGAGGTGAAGAAAAAGAAAGAAACAGAAGTGACGTGCAAGAATGCACAGAAAGTGCTTGTGCCATTCTATGCCAACTGGACCCCGTAGTGAAAAAAAGAGAAAATTGCTTTTCCAAGTGCTCGAGAGAGTAGTGGGAGACGCACATAGTGTGGAAGACATACTGGCTAGGAAGGAGTCACGATGGATCTTTTCAGCGAAGGTGGACCAAGTGTGCCTGAATGACTGTATTGAAAGGAATAAAGTGGGTAGATTGTACACCTAAGATATGTATCACATTGCGTTTGAACTACTGGATGGAGGTACACTGATCAGACAGCTAGGAACTTATTGAAACTCACAATAAAAGGAACCATGTTCTAAAGTTCTTTTGAAAAGTAGCCCCTCAGATTTCACAGGGGTGCTACTTTTCAAAAGAACTTCTGTGATTAGTAATATGTATAAATGCTTTTGCAGCTATAGGCAAGTTGATTGTGAAAGACTAGCGGAGCGTTGGAGTAAGGTTCTGGGGATGGTGGTCATGCCTACTACTATTGAGCAAGCATTAAATACCGTAGATAAGTCAGTTTATTCTACTAATCTGCGACTACAGCAATTTCGTACTATATGTTTGCAGTATTATACACCAGAAAAAATTGCTAAATGGGCTTCTAATGGTTCGGGTAGTGATCGGACGAAATGCCCAAGATGCGATATGTATGCGACTAGCATAATGCATATGTTTGCTATGTGCCCGGAATTGGAGCCATTCTGGCAGAAGGTGGGCCAAGTATTCTTCCAGAAGTTGGGGTTAGAGCCGCCTATCACGGTTACGGAAATCATGATGGGTTTTAGGAACATGAATTATAGACCCAGTCGATTATCTTCCATATTGCTGGTCTCTGCTAGGTTGGCAATAGCCCGGGTATGGATTTATCCAAAACCTCCCTCTATTAGTGATTGGTGGCTGCTAGTCCGGGAAACGTACGAAAGGGAACAAGCATTGGCTAAAACAAGGGGTATCTGTTCCTTGACAAAATATAATGCAATATGGGTGTCTTTGTTCTAATGTTAATATGCTGAATTTTTGAAAGCTGTCATGCCTTGACAATACTATTTGTTTCTTGATGTTCTTCGCTTGTCCTAATCTTCTGACATACATTTTCATTTGAACCTCTTCCCTTTGTTATTTTTATGTATTTAATACTGTGTTTACTCTATTGTCCTCTTGTTGACAAATAGAAAAGGTAAAAAAAAAATGAAAAGTAGCACCTCTTGTTAGAGCTCAATTGTGGTGGTCAATGAACCCCTAATGATGATATTATTTTACTATCTCAAAATGTGGAGTATAGTGGTTCCCAGTATATTGACACCTGACTGGACCCACGTACTATAGCACCATTACAAAATTGTGAGCAGTGAGCATTCTTGTCTCTGTTTTGAAATGCGTTTCGGAATGCTGTCAATTAAAAAACTGTAGGAAGAGAATTAGCTCCAATGAGGTGCAGATGCATACGTACCAAGCATATATCACTTTTGTGCTACTACACCTTTATGCAGAGTGCAGGGAGGTTCCAGCATTTTCACACCCGCTACATTTTAGTAACGTAATTTAGGGCAGTGATGGTAGGTGTCTCCTGCACAATTTATAATATTCCTGCAATTAGTGAATGCCATTCAAAACGTAAAACAGTTTTTAAATGCAGCAGAAATATTAGGATTTTAGATCGGAGTACGCGTATATAACACCACTCCAATATGGCACCGGCGGACGATTACGTAATGGGGCTGATTTTGAGAGGTCACTGGGTGGGACTACAGGTGCCCTTCCGGTGCACGCTCGTGAAGGAGCGTGGGAACGCTCCGGGTGATCGGGAGGATTGCAAGCTGGAGGCGCCCTGTAACGCGGTAAGAGTGTGTGAGTGTGACTAAGGGCTATGAGAATGCCTGGCGAGATATACAAAGAACTAAAGAGACACCACAGACTCGGGGGCAGCATGCTTGAATGTTCCGCTGTGCAGAGTCGAGATATCTTTGACTCGGGGGCAGCATGGCAGAGTGATTTGCCTTGTCAAATCGAGATACCGCTGATTCGGGGGCAGTATGGATGAATGTTTCGAGATGTTAAGCGGGGCCTCCGTGAGATATGAATAACTCGAAATACGAAATAGCATTAAAGCACAGATATGGGGCAATGCTAGTCGGTATAAATACAGATGTATGACTTTACCGAATAGGGTTGATGGACGGCGGTGTGGCAGGCAATCTTGCACAAAATGGGGAATATGCGAAACATCCAGGAGCATGTACGCATTTATTAATATATGTGTGTGTATATATCCACAGGTTGACGGGCGGTGACTGTGATTACCTACAGGGGATGCGTGGCTAAAAAGTTGCGAATACTCTCCAGGGGGTGTATTGCTGGTATGAACTCTGATAGCAACCACCTGGTAAATATATTACCGCTACTGAGCTGCATGTGTTAACGCTTGGGCAAAGTTGCCAGTTAAAGTTTCAATGTGTCTTCATTGGTTGGCACCATCTTTCTTTTATCATTTGTCAATCACCATATGCTAAGCTTGAAGTACCAGTGAGGTGAAGACTGGTCCCCGAGCCCCGATAAAATTGCAGCAAGATATTGGCAATGAAACATGTCGGCCTTTCCTAATTGAAATGGTCTAAAACATGCAGTTCCTTTTAATCTGAGTGTGCTCACGGCATCCAATAAAGTATGTATATTTGCGAGTGAGTCACAACTCATTTTAGCTTCCAGAAGCAACTTTCTCCTTTTTCACTTCGGGGTCCAGTTGGCATAGAATGACACAAGCACTTTCTGTGCATTCTTGCACATGTCACTTCTGTTTCTTTCTTTTTCTTCACCTCTAAACATAATTTTGGCACTATTTTGCTTTCTTCACGGTCATGAAAGTCACCAATGATGAAAGCGTGAGCAAACTGGTGAGTACCAACCAGCAGCTCCCTTGGTGATGCTTACGTGAGGTACTTTCTGACCTTTCTCACATTTTTTCTTCTTGATCACATTTACAAGAGGATTTGCAGTTTGGTGGATTGACAAACAGTGAAAATTGAACACCGGGATCCGGATGTGACTGGCATACTTTATGAAGCCAGCCTCTGGGCAGAGATATTATTAGGCTGCCCCTGGTATCCTTGAAAAGGATTGGTGTTCAAGTACAATAAGGTTTTTTATACATTGTGATTTATTGAGTGGAGGGCAAGCTGACTGTTAGTTCCCTCTTATGCTCCTTGTTGTGTATGATGTAACTTACTTGCCCTGACTAGAGTGGTGGGTTCTGTCTGGCTTAGGTGCATACCATAGCCAACCAGAAACCCCATTTCTAACCCAACCACTTCATCCCAAGCTTCCATAGCCAACACAAGTGGAGTCAGTGGACAAACCCACATCTTATGTATGTGCCTAATGGAACATCTATAAGAATACTGAAACATGAGGCCCTACAGTTAATACAGTTATTTAATTTAATTGGTATGAATAAACCCCTCTTTGTTAATCAGGTCAGTATTCCATCCCATATGTACACCAGTACTGTTTTATTAGTAAGTCTCTCAGGAGCTCTTGTATCTGGCACTTTTAATAATTCAGATCCCTACTGATAAATATTAACTCATGAGCATATGTGCATTATATCCTTGCAATTTAATTTACTGAATTTAAATTGCCTTTCAAACTTACAATATCATAAATATCTTGCAAATGCATAGTGGAACAATTCTTGTTTGTATTTCAGAATGTAGGTGCTCCTCCACAATTTATTGTTCTTCCTTAAATACATCTTGAAGCTAAACTTTTCAAAAGAAAATTTTAATAATGCCAAAAGCCGTTCTATTTATGTATGTATTTTTTCAAAGAGTTTTTATGAAAACTTGATGCTGGCAAACATTCATAAATCTGCAATAACAAATCATTGCTAGCCACATCATTTGAGTTAAATGTAACACTCTGAAAAACTTTTCGCAAACTTTAAAACATTTTTTTTATTTATTGGTTTCAATGAACATAACACCCATACAGTTATAGTTAGCAGTTCAAGAACACAGTAGTAACAGTATCTCAAAGAGCAAATTAGTCACTTAAAGTATTTAAACAGATGCAAGAGCGGGCGCGCAGACACTACGCTCAGTCCGCCGCATATGCTGCGTGAATTAGCACAATTTTGCACAGTCCTGATTTTAATATTTTAAATATTGCTAGAATTTTTACCTTAACTGCTTTTAGCATTTTTGCACTTTTTATACCAAGGTGAGCTGGTGTACGCCGCATGTAAGAGCGGGTCACCATTTTCACGCCATCTTGGTTAGCGGTCTAGTCCTTTAGTCGCTCTGAAGGAGGAGGCCACCCGCCCTATTTAAACAGATGCAAGCACGCAGACACTACGCTCAGCCCGCCGCATATGCTGCGTGAATTAGCACAATTTTGCACAGTCCTGATTTTAATATTTTAAATATTGCTAGAATTGTTACCTTAACTGCTGTTAGCATTTTTGCACTTTTTATACCAAGGTGAACTGGTGTACGCCGCATGTAAGAGCGGGTCACCATTTTCACGCCATCTTGGTTAGCGGTCTGGTCCTTTAGTCGCTCTGAAGGAGGAGGCCACCCGCCCTATTTAAACAGATGGAAGTGCGAGCACGCCGCCAGCGTGCCAAAGGCAAGCCCGCCTGTGCCCGTCCGCGCACCGGCTGCACACAGCGCCAGCCATGCTGCCGGTTTGGGGAACAACTCTGCTGGGAGTACGTATCACCGCTATACGAGTGAACAACTCCGGGCAATAGGTGAGCAGGGGGGGGCAATGCTCTTAACAACAGGTCAAAGGTAACCGCAAGGACAGTTTTGGAGATTGCAGGAGGAGACAGACTTAAATGTGGACTAGTTAATGTCCGATCGCTGGTGAAACATCACCTGGAGATCCAACTCCTGCTGGAAACACATGACTTGGATGCGGTGTTTATGACAGAAACATGGACACGCCCTGACTCAGATATTGATTTGGGGTTGGCATGCCCACCAGGATATAAGGCCTTTCACATGCCGCGACCCAGCGGAAGAGGAGGTGGGGTAGGAGTTATTTTTAAGGAGAAATGGAACTTCACTTCAATGGACATTGATGAAGCTGAGGGCATTGAACTCTTGGGGTTTTCGTTATTGGATTACAAAGGGCATCTGCTTACTGGCATAGTATGCTACAGACCCCCTGGTTCGGCCAGCCCCCAACAACAGGCATTAATCGACATTTTTAGTAATATGTCGCATACTCATACTAGACTGCTTATTGTAGGGGATTTCAATCTATGGCCTAATGGGAATTTAGGCCCAGCTTTTAAAAATCTTCTCCAATCTTGTGAGAACCTAAACTTGCAACAATTGGTAATGGAGCCAACGCATCAGGGAGGACATGCATTAGATCTAATTTTTTCAGCAAAAAATGTTGCAGAATTGGAGGGCATCCTACCCTTATGCTGGACTGACCATTACCTCATTAAGTTTTTGATATTTAACCCTAGAATGATTAAATCTCTATGGATAATAACCGTTGAGGCAGGGATTGGAATAAACTGCTGAAAACAGCAAAACAATAACCTGTGTTCACTGTTAAAAGCCCTTTTGATGTAAATAAACAGGGGATGAAAACTATTTAACACTTTGCAACCAGATAAGCAATACTCTTGATCAGATTGCCCCAATGAAAAAACCAAAAAAAACACACAGGTTGTCAGCTCCCTGGTACAATGAAAAGCTAAAAACTTAAAAAAGGGCTGTAAACAGGCAGAAAGGAAGTGGAGGAAATTATACGCAGATGAGGATAAAACTGCCTTGAAAGTGGCAATAGGCAACTACAAAAAAGAAATCTCCCAAGTGAAAGTGGAGTATTATGCTGACATCATTTTGAAAGCGTCAAATAGTGCTAGAAGTATATTTAAAATAGTGAACGATCTCTCCAATCCTGATTGCACAAAAAATAGGATCAATGCCACACAGGACCTATGTGATAGCTTAGCAACTTTCTTTGAGGAGAAAATCAATAAAATCATTGATGGTCTGAAAATGGACAACGCAGACAAAATAGTGGACCAGATAAGAATGACTAAGATGCCACCACTGGCTCAGGAGGAGGGGTGGATAGGTAAGGATAAATCAGGCACTCTAGATTACTTTGAGATACCCTCAGTGGAGGATTTTAATAGATTAGCTCTGAGTGTTTCCTCAGGCTCTCCAATGGATCCTCGACCACACAGGGTATGGAAGGAACTAAAAGAAGAACTCTTTCCGCTACTCCGGCAGATCTGCTGTCAATCCCTGAGTAGCGGGGAGGTACCGGCCTTTTGGAAACAGACAATAGTGACACCGCTTCTGAAGAAAGCTACTCTCGACCCTCTGTGCCCAAAAAACTACAGACCCATCTCTCTTCTACCCTATCCTGTGAAAATCACAGAACACCTGGTTAGTAAAACACTCTCGCAATTTTAGAAACTAATAATAGGCTGGAAGATGTGCAATTTGGTTTCTGTCCAGGTCATGGAACAGAGACTGCCTTATTGACAGTTCTGGACGAACTTCGAATGCGAGCAGACAGAGGACAATCAGTTATACTGATTCTACTGGACCTGTCTGCCGCATTCAATACGGTAAACCACAAAATTCTCTTGATGAGGCTCAAAGAAGCTGGGGTAGAGGGCATGGCTCTGAAATGGTTTCAATCATACCTGTCGAACAGACAACAGGCAGTAGCCTTACCCCCCTATCAATCCAAATTTGTTAACATTCAGCATGGCGTCCCCCAGGGATCAGCGATCAGCCCGATATTGTTCAATATCTATATGAGTCCTCTGATCTCAGTCATTAAGTCATACAATGTTAACCTGGTGAACTATGCGGATGATACGCAACTCATCCTGTCATTAGAGGGGAACCAATCATCATCAATGGAAAACTTTCATGCGTGTCTGCAAGAAACTGCAAGATGGCTTAAGAATAACTCCTTGCAGTTTAACGGAGCCAAAACAGAGATCTTATGCTGTGCCGCAAAGAAAGTTCCGCTCCCCCTCCCAGCCAATTTTTGGCCTATTCCTACAGATAAGCCACTGATACCCTCTGAGGCAGTGCGCAACCTGGGGATAGCATTTGACGATAAACTGAGTCTAGAAACTCAAGTGAACAAAATGGTCGGGACCAGTTTTTCCCTTATCAGAGCACTATGGAAGATACTTCCAATGCTACCGACTCCAGCTGGAGCACTGGTAGTGAGAAGTGTCATTCTGAGCCGGTTGGATTACTGTAATGCCCTGTTGCTAGAGGCCCCAAATTTCCTGATTGGGAGACTTCAGAGAATTCAGACAATAGCTGCTAAGCTAGCTCTAAAGAGATCACGCCGTTCATCAGCCTCTCTGTCTCTTAAAGAGCTTCACTGGCTCCCAGTGCTACAGAGGACACAATTTAAATCGCTCTGAATTGTATTCAAGGCTCTGCATGGACTCGGGCCCAAGCCTTTGCAGAACAGATTTGAATGGTATGCTCCGACCAGAAGCCTTCGCTCATCATCATTTTTTTTTTTTTGTTCAGAAAGTTGAAAAAATTCACTTAGACATTACGGTCAATTATTGCCGCACCCCCTCCCGGTCACAACCCAAACCCTCCCCCCAGCTCACACCTTCTCCGCACTTGGCCAACAATACACCCCCTGACCTAGCCATAGCGCATGTCACTCCACCTAACTTTCTGGACTCCTGGCCCCTTCTCAATGTAGATTCGTTCAAAGCACTCTTAGACAGTGTGAAATCCAGCTCACCTAATGACCCCTTGCCTATCTCGGTGCTCAAACAGCTGGAGACACCTCATCTGTGTGTCATCATGGACCTTCTAAATTCCTCCCTATGGGAATCCTCTGTCCCATCAGCCTGGAAGCACACTATGGTGACCCCTCTCCTAAAAAAGCCCAATGCCGACCCCGACACACCTTCCAACTACAGGCCTATCTCCTTACTTCCGGCCTTCTCGAAAATACTAGAGAAACACATCCACTCCCAACTCTCCAAATTCATAGAAACCAATACAATTCTCCATCCATCTCAATCTGGTTTCCGTTCGGGTTTCTCCACAGAAACTACACTATTAGGGGTCACGGAACGGATACGGCATCATTTGGACGCCAGTGATACTGTCGCGCTTATACTATTAGACCTAAGCGCGGCGTTTGACACAGTATCTCATTCAATACTTATAAACACACTGGAGTCTTCTGGCATCTGTGGTACAGCTTTAAAATGGCTAATTTCCTTCCTGGCTAATCGTACCTTCCCAAATCTTCTCCGCAACTGCCATCTCTGACAAACACTGCCTACCTCATGGGGTGCCCCAAGGATCCATCCTCAGCCCCTTGCTTTTTAACCTATATGTCAGACCCTTAGCAGACATTGCAGAAGAGGCTGGGCTAACTCTCTTTTCCTACGCCGACGATTCTCAGATTATCTTCTCTCTCTCTAATGCTAATACCTGTGCCTCATCCCCCCTTCAGGTTGGATTGGGGAAAATAGCTTCATGTTTGTTATGTTAGCGTGATTTCTAAAGCGCACGAATACCCGAAGGTGTCTTGGCGCTGGATCTTGATATAGCCTTGACAAAGAGAAAAAGGAGTTTTAAGATGAGTTAATTAAACAACCAAGTTTTCAGATTTTTTCTGAAGGAGGTGAGGGAATTAGCCGCTCTTGTACTTGCTGGAAGAGTGTTCCAGAGTTTGGCTGTACAGTAGCTTATGCTTCGACCTCCCCAGTTCGCCGTTCGAATTCTTGGTACCAGCATCAACCTGGCATTAGTAGACCTTAGACATCTACCAGGAAGGTACCAGGAAAAGACATTTTTTAGTGAGGCTGGTCCAGTATTGTTCAGTGCCTTATAAGCCAGGCACAGTATCTTAAACTTAATACGTTGTGCCACTGGTAACCAATGAAGTTTCCGAATGGCTTCCGAGGTGGATTGATATTTTTTGGATATTTTTTTGATTATTTTCATGGATGCACACCAACTTTTTAAAACTAAACGGAGATAAAACCGAGGTCCTGATACTTGGCAAAAACAAACATTCATGGAGCCCACGACACTGGCCCTGTGAGATGGGTGCACTTCCCCGGCCGTCTAGCTTCATCCGGAATTTAGGCATAACCATTGATGACTCGCTCACCATGCACAATCAGGCAGTCAAAGTTGCTGCCACATGTTTCACCATTCTAATGTGGCTCAGAAAAATCATCTGGATGCTGCCAGAGCCTACCCAGAGAACAGTAGTCCAAGCCCTTATCACCTCACGGCTGGACTATGGAAATGTTCTTTACCTTGGGTCTAACAAGGCTGTGACACGCAGGTTACAAATGGTACAAAACTCTGCGGCAAGACTTCTCTGCAGGGTCCCCAGAGCCTCTCCCATCTCCAGCCACATACGGAATCTTCATTGGCTCAGGGTGGAGAACCGGATCAAGTTCAAAGCCCTGAGCTACATGTTTAAGATTAAGACTGGCAAGGCACCACAGTACCTACAATCTTTGGTCAACCCCTATGTGCCTACCCGTCACCTCCGCTCATCAACCCATGAGAATTTCATCGTACCCAGATTCAAACTATCCAGGATGGGAGGCAGATCTTTTGCCTACCTCGGCCCCTCTCTTTGGAACTCACTCCCCTCAGTTATCCGGAAAGAAACAGTCTATACCCGTTTCCGTAAAACCTTGAAGACCTGGTTGTTTAACCAATAATTCTCCCCAAGCCTCAAACATTACAGCCAGTCCACCATGGCGCCGGGAAACCCTTTTTGGGTAGCTGTTGTGCCTTACAAATTTAACTAATAAATAAATAAATAAAATAAATCAGCTAAACTGGTAAACGTGCCTAGGTTTCGAAGAACAAAGCTTGGAGGAAGAGCTTTTAGCTCTGCAGCCTCTCGGCTCTGGAATGAACTTCCGCCCAATCTTAGACAGATAGAAGACCTTTTGCAGTTCAGGAAAAGGCTCAAAACCTGGCTTTTCCCAAAAGTGTAGTTTCGATCCTTATCACTTTTAGTGAGTGCTATCCTCACAGTAACATATGTGAACAGTAGGGCTAGTGTAAGTCAGCGCCAGGATACCCGTGGGGTGATAGTGCGCTTTATAAGTTCGAATACCATTAACATTAAAGCACAATGAGAAAGACGTGTCCATACATAATACTACATACAACCCCAGAAGGTTATAACTGGAGCAGTGGAGAATCTTTCCACACGACTTGAGCTCAGACAAGTTGTGCCAGACCATCACTGGTCCCATTATAAAGCATTATTTCTTCTTTATCTCCAGTGCCTTCAGTCTCACCAGTTTCCTTACCCACCAAGTATTGTCAAAATGCGCTCCAGTACGCCCTTGGTCTAGATTGTAGTGGAAGGAGTTCACCGTATGCTTCTGACTGGGTGTTACAGTAAGTCATATCTCTTGTCCATTCCTCAATTGTAGGGATCGGGCCCTTGCCCCACCTCATTGCCACATGCCTCTTAGCCAGCAATAGCCCCATCGCTACTAACTGTCTGACATCTTTGTCTATCGTCTTGTTATACCCCAAGAGAGCAAGGAACGGGTCTAAAACAAGTGTGAGGCTGGTAATTTCATTAATCACGTGAAATATTTTCCCCTAATACTCTAGTGTACCGGGACAGTACCAGGCCACATGCATAAAGCCAGCAACTGGTTCCGAGCACCGGAAACAAAAAGCAGTTTCTCGTAATCCATATCTACACAAGCGCTCTGGGGTGTAGTACATTCTGTTGACATATTTGAAATGTATAAGACGGTGCCTACCATTCAGTGACACCTGTTTTATCATTTTGCAGCAGTATTGCTATTCTTTATCCCCAATGGTACGCTCCAGGTCTTTTTGCCAATCCTGCCTTGATTTCAAATGGAGCGATCTTCTATTGTCTTGTGTAATGTTGTAGATCTTAGAGACTAATTTTGCAGGGGATGAGGATTTGATAACAAGGGAAAGTGACAATATCTCAGGAGGCTCCTGGAGGGAATCACCCAATAGTGCCGTCAGAGCGTGCTGAATTCTGAGATGCTGGAATCGCACCAGGGGTGTAGGAGTGAGGCCATCAGCTAATATATGCTCCCATTTGCGGAATACTCCCTCCTTGAAGAGGTCCCCTACTTCTCTGATATTTTCCCTTTGCAAGGCTTTGGTTACCTTGCTGTCTATACCTGCTGGGAGCCAAGTACACCATTCCAGGGGAGTTAACGGTGAGTACAAAATCACACACGCCTGTCAATCCAGCAGGTTGCGCCAGGCATGTGTGGTAGAGTTAAGGGAATCCAGTATACTGTGTCTTCTAACTGGAGCTCTAAATAATGCCTGCGGGAGTGTGTCTGAATCCGCTGCAATTTTTTCTATATGTATGTGTGGAAGGGACTCAGGGCCGTGTATCCAGGCAAAAGCGTGTGAGGTCTGTGCTGCTCTATACTATAGGTCTAAGTCTGGGGGATTGAGGCCGCCCATGGAATACGGTAAGGTGAGAGTCTCCCACTTCACCCAGGGCTGTTTACCCGCCCAGGCTAACTTAATCAGGAGGGACCTCAACTTGGTGAATATGTGCATTGGGAGAACCATGGGAATGTTTTGGAATAAAAATAATAGTCTAGGAAGAACGACCATCTTCATCAGGGAGATTCACCCTAGCAGTGAGAGTGGCAGTGTTATCTACCTGACTACGTCCTCCTCCAGCCTATCTAGTGCTTTCCCACAGTTGTCAATGAGGACCACTTCTGAGTACGTATGCACCTGAATCCCTAGGTAGCGGACCGACTCCGTAGTCCATTTCAATGGAAATTGCATATTCGGGGGCTGAGTTGACGAGGTTAATGGTAAAATCAGGGCTTTGGTCCAGTTGCTGTTTAGTCCAGACAATTGTCCAAAACTGACCACTTCATTCAAGACCGGGGTAAGGTGGGTAGCCGGGTCTCTGATGTATAGGAGCATGTCATCTGCATACGCATAAACAATCAGCTGGTAATCTGGGAAGCGCAACCCTCTGTGACAGTGATATTCCCTGAGAGCACATAGCAGTGGTTCGGAGACCAGTGCGTACAATAGTGGAGACAGAGGACACCCCTGTCGAGTACCTCTGGAGATGGGGAGCGATGATGTCACCTTGTTCCCAAGTCTGGCTCTGGCTACTGGGGCTTTATATAACACTTACACCAGCTGAAGAAAGACCTCTCCGACAACCACCCACCTAAGCACCGCCTCCATGCAGGGCCATTCGACGGAGTCGAACGCTTTTTCCACGTTCAGAAATATGGCCGGGCTTTAACGTTTGGATCAATGTGCTGGATTGCAGCAAAGATTGTCCTAAGGTTAGATGTTAGGTTACAACCAGGAACAAATCCCGCTTGTTCAACTCCCACCAAATCCAGGATCAGGGGCGAGATACAGTTAGCCAATATTTTGGCGAATAGTTTAGTGTCTACGTTAAGCAGAGACAAGGGCCTGTATGATGAACACTCACTGGGGGGTTTACCAGGCTTTAGCAGGGTTACAATTATAGCCTCACGCATAGTGGGATGCATCATCCCACTCTCCGCCATCTCCTCAAATAGCGTAACGAGATGCGGTATAAGTAAGTCCTGGAATGCTTTGTAAAATGCGACTGTCAGCCCGTCCGAGGCGGGAGCGGTGCTGGTCTTCATCGATGACAATGCTACCTTAACTTCTCTCGGGTCCAAGGGTGCCATGAGGTACTCTCTATGGGAATCAGTTAGCCAGGCCATTAGTATGTGTGCTAAATAGTCTTCTGTAACAGAGCCAGCATGGGAAATGCGTGACCTATAAAGTTCAGCATAGTATCTACGGAATCTGTCGGCAATGCCTGGAGCATTGTATATCATTCTACCATCTTCACCCAGGATCTCAATTATAGCGCTAGCTTTCCTAGGGGGTCGCTGCAACTTAGCTAGGAGGGCCCGAGGACGTACGCCTTCCCCATACACTCGCGATGTGGCATACTTGCCTAAATGCTTAACTTCGCTTTCTGCTGTGTCCTCATACTCTTCTAGGGTTTCTTTAATGACATCTAACTTTCTGACATCCCAAGAACGCGGGTGATCCCGCTCAAGATTCGCGATTTTTGCCTCTAATCTTGTGAGTCTATTCTGTATAGACCTGAGCACTCCTGCATGCTTAGATATTGTCTCACCCCTGATCTACACCTTAAAAGCCTCCCAGACATTTGAGAATGTGGGGACTGAACCGATGTTTTCCCCAAAAAAGGTCTCAATGGCTATAGCAATTTCCGAGCGAAATACCTGGTCGAGTAAGGAGTGTGGGGGGAACCTCCATGTGAATGGTGCATGCCGCTCTGTGGGAATTGTCAATTCCAATTGCACCGGAGAGTGGTCTTAGGTTCTAGGGAGAGGCTCGCAATTCGAGACCTGAGGGAGTAGGCTCCTAGACAACAACCAGTAATCAATCCTTTTGTGAGTATCGTGTGGGGCTGAGTAATGTGTGTACCCCGGGGATGCATTAAGGCGCAGCCTCCATACATCTGCTAGGCCCAATTATTCCATCAGATCTGTGATAGCGTTGGCGGCCGCTGCTGGTCTCCTCTGTGGGCCCCATGATCTGTCTCTAGTGGGGTCCAATATACAATTAAAATCCCCACCCCAGATCTGCGGTAAGTCATCTGTTTTAAGCAAGTGTGCCGCCATTGCCTGAAAAAATTGCGGGTCGTCATAATTAGGCCCGTATATGTTCACGAGTCAAGTACCAAAACCCTCAGCACGGCATCTGACTATCACAAATCTACCATTGGGGTCAATCTCCTCGTCATGTAAAGTTAAACCTGATTTGGGTTAATCCATGTGAGCACACCTCTTGCATGTGAGGTGAAGCCTGCTGCTCGGAATTGGCCCTGCAGCCTTTTCGGGGATAGTATCTTATTTTGTGGAGCAAGGTGTGTCTCCTGTATCATGGCTATATCCACATGGTGTCTCTTCAGGGAAACTACCACCCTACGGAGCTTACGGTAATCATTTAATCCCCGGACATTCCATGTCCAGAGCCTAATTGAAATGGTCATCTTGCATGGGGTGTAAATGCAAATTATGTAACATAGTTAACTGTAACGTCTCTCTCAGTGGAGTTGTGCTCTACTCGTGTTGATTCACTATAACATGCCCTCTGTGTTTGAATGATCTTCGACCCAGCCCTGCCCCCACCCACGCTATGCCTACCCCAACAGTGCATAGTCGACCCCGCTGCCTCCTCCCTCCCCCAAACTCTCATCATTACAACAAAGCAAACAGTTAATAACATAAATGAACCCAAGTGCTACAGGTGGATTACACAGTGGGGCAGATGTTGCTTGCGTTACAACTAGAGCTGGGTACCTTGAGCCTATCTCCATGTTCGCTTCTCTAATCTTGGTCACTGGTGGACACTATATTTGCAGAGCTGCCCACCCTTCATCAAAACAGACCCCCTTCAGCTGGGTTGGAGCTATCTCCATGCAGGTAGTCATAATGATGATACCCCAACGTCCGGAGTTCCCACCCCAGGCATATTTATGAAGTTTAGTTTACTGTTCATCGGGATCCGGAAGGTCGTCATCTAGTGCAGCACAAGATTTCGGGGAGCTGTTTCTGCGTTTATCGCTCTCCCTTTTATTTAAGAAGTGTAGAGCCTGCTTAGGGTCATTAAAGATGTGGGATTTCCCATCTGCCTGCACCCTCAACTTCGCTGGGTAAATCATGTTATAGGCCAGATTGTGGTCACGCAGTTTACGTTTTACTGGTACAAACTGGTGCCGCGCTTCTTGCACTTGCTGCGTGAAGTCTGGGTAAATGGATATCTCCATGCACTCATACCTCAGAGTCTGTATTTCCCTGGCTTTTCTTAATATTGCATCTCTGTCTCTATAGTTGAGTACACGTGCAATGATGGGGCGCGGGGGGCGCCCGGAGCAGGTCTGGGGGCAAGAGATGATGAACATGTTGGAAAACGTGTCCTTGCCCATGAGCGCTACTAGCAGCTGCTCTACAAAAAGCTCCATGTTCTGTATGTTCGTAGATTCCGCAATACCCACGATGCGCACATTATTCCTCCTCGAGCGTGCTTCCAAGTCTTCTGCTTTGGCTTGGACAGATTGCAGGAGTTTGTCCAGTTTTGTGGTGGAGCTCAGAGTAGTACTTAGGGTATCCTCGGCATCCAATACTCTCTTCTCTACAGTGTCCAGTCTCTCTGAGTGCTTATCTAGCCTCTTCGACATCCTATCCATCCTAAAAGTGAGGGCGTCGATCTTACCATCAATTTTTGTTAAACTAAGCTGCATCGCTGTCAAGATCTGCTTTTAGTCCGGGTCCGCTGTGGAGTCCCCCATTTCCAGCCCCGACTCTGAGGCGTTTCTTTCTATGACCTGCTGCCTGGGAATTTTACGTGGTTCGAAGTGCAGCTTACAGTGGGATTTCTCCGTCTGACCCATATTCACAGGGCAATTCTTACGAGGGTCTCAGGCTGCAAAAAGCACATGCACACAGCGTCGCTGAGACTCTCCTGGAAACTTTTGTGTTCTTGAGTTTCCGCAACAGGGAGCCAGCTCACCTCGGGCCCTTGGGGATAAGTTACTTCCGGACACAGCACACAGCAAAGTCCTTTCAAGCAGGGGGACACAGCACACAGCAAAGTCCCTTTAGCCTCTCCTTGGTTAAAGCAGCAAACTGCAGGCCAGCCCCAGAACACACAGCAAGGGTCAGTCCTTTCCTTCAGTCTCTTCAGCTGTTTCTTCCTTGGCAAAGGTTCCTCTTGACCACAAAGTAGCTTCAGTCTTGTTCAATCTTGATCAATCCATTTCTCCAAAGTTCAGGGGCTTCAGCTCTCATAGTTATACCCCTAAATGTCTTTGAAGTCTTTGTGTTCAGGGGGGCACTGACCCCTGTTCAAACCAGTTCTGGGTGCCTCCCTGCCAGTGACACCTTATTCCTTTGATAGTGGGGGTCTGGATCCTCAATCACTCAGCAGGGGACGGACCCATTGGTTTATGGCTGCAGCCCAGGCCTCTTCACCTCTAGGGGCTACTCCTCCCCCCTACACTCCAGATGCAGGTCAGCCTGTTCCTGTCTCACCTCCTCCCCTGGGTCAAGACATTCCCCAGATCCTATCACTTTCAAATCCAGACAGTCAATCCACAACCAGGCAGAGACACACAGAAATGTTAGAGCACAAAAACCCAGCCACTTCTAAAAGAGTGGCTTCTAAACACACAATGCAAAAACCACCTTCATAAAAAGATGTGTTATTACATTGTGAGTTCAGGCACACTAAACTTCACCTCTCCATCTTATGCCTTTGGGAAGATAGGCTGGAAAACATATTACACAGCCTCCCCATTCTATCCTACGGGCAAGATGGCCTTTCCACAGTGAAAAACGAAATGGAGATTATTTCACTGTCAGGACATGGTACACACCTTAGTACATGTCCTACCTTTCACATGCACTGCACCCTGCCCAGGGGGTACCTTGGGCCTACCGTAGGGGTGTCTGATGTGCATAGAAAGGGAAGGGTAAGGTCTGGCAAGTGGGTGCACTAGTCAGAACAACATGGCAGTTTAACAAACTGCACGCAGGCACTGCAGTGGCAGGCCGGAGTTCCCGTTTTAAGGCTACTTGTGTGGGTGGCACAATTCGTGCTGCAAGCGCACTAGTAGCATTTGCATTACCAGCCCTGGCACACATAGTGCACTTTACTAGGGACTTTACTAGTAAGGCAAACATACCAATCATGGACAACCAATTACCATTGCACTTTATACAGGGAGCACTTGCACTTTGACACTGATTAGCAGTGGCAAAGTGTCCAAAGCATCTAAGTTGGCAAAACAAAATCCATCACAGCACCAAAAATAGAGGAGGTAGAGGCAAAAAGTCAGGGGTAACCACGCCAAGAAATGCCAGGTCTAACAGGACCGTGGTAGTTTGCTGTAAGGGGGAGGGAGGGCTTGTGCGTGTGCTCCTCAGCAGACAAAGCACCAGGCCTCGCCCCAAGCCAATCCACCGCGAATGTCAGGAAGAAGCCCCAGGAGAGTCACAGGAGTGGGATTCACTGCAGCGCAAGGGATGAGGTCACAGGTCAGGTAGGCCGCAGTGCCAGTGCTGCCCCAGGCCTACAGCGGACACGCTCAATTACCGCGCTGCAGTGAGGGCCCAAAAATAGTCGCAGAGGAGCGCGGGGAAACAGGATTCTCGGGACGGTGATGCTGCTCTAGACTGCCCTCAAGGGGAGCGCGCCGCACAGCTGGCACTCACTGCTGATCTTCGGGGTGCAGCAGATGTGGAAGGTCCACTCCTCTGTGGCACTAGGATGGGGCACCCCCACGACATGGACACTCCAGTGACCAAGGGCACAGTCTGTAACCACCGATGCGGTCAATCCGGCAACAGGATACGCAGCCGTATCGAGGGTGCACACTCCCGGACTCCGCAGAAACCTCAGCCCAGGGAGAGCACTCCCCGTCAGCTCCGCTGGCAACTCGAGCCGGCCTGCACGCTCCGCCCCCTCACCAGATCGCAGGCCGCGGCTCCAAGTCAAGCTGTACCACTGCAACAAGGACCTTCTCCACCGGAATTTCAACACCCCGCTATAGTAATGATACTCACGGGGCGACAGCCATGGAAGGGGGGCACTATTCTGGAAAAGAGAGAAGCAGGATCCTGTCTGATAATTTCTAGGTTCACGGAGCTACTTCAGGTTGCAGCCATTTTGAGGCCAGGCAAGCTCCGCCCCCTTCTTTTCGCAAACTTGCATGTAATCCTCAAGTTGTTACTAGATGTGCCTCTCCAATCAGATGCAACAGCCTGAAATTTGTAATAGTTTCTTTCGGATAAATACATATAACACAACTAGATTTTGATGATGAGTCAATAGTGCATATTTCAATAAATGTCTTAATTGTTATCGAAGTAAGCAATGGAACCCTAAAAGGCATATGTACTTGTAGTCACTTGTAAAGACAGGTGCCTTCAAATTTCTAACTTTGGGAGACTTTCTTGTATATATGTGCAGAAGCAAAGGGCAGTGAATCAAAATGGAAGCAACTGTTGACTGAAGTTGGCTGACTAATTGTCCTCTGTTGTGTGCTGTGGTGAGAGAAAGCATACATTGAGTGACCTTTGAACAGCCCAATAAAGAAAGAGAATTGATTAAAAGCCTCTCTGTAGGTATAACATTTATTAAGATTTTTCAGAAAACATGAGGCTGGCAGGCAGTTAAAGCTGTCTTTAGGCCAGACTTAAGAACTGTTTTCCATCTTTCAGTACAACGTACTGGTGCCTTCAGAATTGAATACGTTCAGAATGCTAAAATACATACCCTGTAAAAACCAGTGAAGACTCCTGAACATTCTTATTCTAGCTGCACCACTTACTCCTGGATAATTAAAATGTAAGTTGGAAATGCAAATAAGTTGGGAAAATACATTGCAAAACATTAGGTCCAGGCAAAGTTTTTATTATACCTGGGAAATTCATAAAATTGGTGCATATGTTGTTATGCCGAAATTTGCACAGCTTTTTTCATAATTCACAAAGCATTCATTTCCTATGGCTAGTTGTATCTTACTCATGGCATACAATATGCTTGAGTGTGTGTATACAACACACAATTCCTATGAATGTGCACACTACTGGGCTACTCACAAACGTAACTTACACTTGTGAATATCTAGTCGTGTAATCTACTTTTATACTTTTGAGTAACTTTATTACTTTGGGCTATTCACAAAATGAGAGTGAGTATAAAGTTGCTTAAAAGTGTAGAATTACACGTCGCCAGGTCCTGGTGGGTGGAGCTAATTTTACAAGTGTAAGTTACTCCTGCCAAAAAAGAACCAGTAATAAGTCCATCACCATACATGGCCAATCAGTACTACAACACCCTCCCATTGAAAATAATAAAGATTGGTAAAACCCCATCATAAACAACGTTAACATAAATTTTGTAAAATAGTTCAAATATAAATATGTATATTTTAATCATCACTTTATTTAATCCACATTTAAAATGAATATTTAAAATTAATTTACAATATTTCACATGCAAATAATTTTACATATGTATTATGAAGTTCAATTAACTTTTCATATGTTCCCTGTACTTTACTATAGGGAGAGTTTCATCCCAAATGTGGAGTCTACCTATGGTAAGGTGTAAGGAACAGTAAACAAATTCATTTAACTAAAACAAAAGAACATATTTTTATGTTAAATATTAATGTACTAGGTCTGCAAATCCCAGATCTAGTAACCCAGATTGAAAAACCCTGAAACTTGCTCCATGCAATGCAAATGTTGCCCTAGATGTTTTATGCTGTTTATTAAGGAGTGAGAAATCAGAATTTGGTCCCTGAGCAGAAAGTGGTATGATGCTAGGTATGTTTTGTTTAGGTGGGCGGGGGGTGGGGGGCAGCAAAAGGAAGAGATTGACAGTATACACCAGGTGGCAGATTTACAAAGGTTTGGTGTCAGGTTGCTTCACTTTTGTGGTGTATCCCTGATGCAAAATCCTTTTTGGCATTAACAAAGCCGCTTTTATGGCTTTGCATGGTTTAGTAAATTCAAAGTAACGCAAAACAACTCTTGGCACTGCCTTGCTTTGGAAAGGGATTGAGCATAGACCTTCCAATGTATCCATCAATCTATGAAGGTGCATCCCCAGATTTTCTAAAGCTGGTGAACTCTGGAATGCTTCAAAATTCTACGCCCTTCCTAGTGAGGCATAAGGAGGAGAAATATGTTTATTTCTCTTTGTTACTTCCTTCTTACACATGTGCTGCGTTCTGCAGCACACATAGAAAGAGGAATATGCCTCTGAGGATTGTTTTTGTGGAGAAGTTGGCACTACCTGCACAAAAGCAATTCTGCCTTTTATATATGCAACCTTGCGGCACCCTTGCACCATGATGCAAGGGTGCCTGTATTCTCGCTAGGCAGCACACTGTGCGCCAGAGCAGAGAGAGAGAGCAGAAAGGCTCCATAAATCTGTTAAGATGGATCATTTCTGCCCTCTCCCTCTCACGCAGCGCAGGACAGTAACTTTGCTTGGTGTTCTGCGTTGTGTGAAGTATTACTAAATGTGCCACCAGGTACTTCTATTTTATATACATCTTACTCATGAAGCAGTTCTCCGCCCCTTACCTTGCCTGTTAATGGTCACATTTCATGTGGGCTAGGAATAGGTGTGAACTAGACTTTTACAAGGTATACATTTTCTTGGGCAAATTCCCAAAAATTTACTTTCCTTCCACTTTGAGCTTACAAATGATGTAGAGAAATTGAGCTTGGCTCTTTCTCTCTGAGACATCCCAGGTACTTTGTGCTTAATATTCATGTTGTTACTTAGCCTTGAATAAAGGTACATGTCTGTAAAATTATTTCCTAAAAAGCAGGTGAATTAAACTGTTATACTGCAATAAGTTACAAATATCTCTCATCGAAGTGTCCTAGAATACAAACGCCATACACTACCATTTCCACTAGCTCTGGGCCTGATTACAATGGTGGGTGGACTTTCGTCCGCCTGCCACCCTGTCGCAGATGGGACCGCCCGACTTGCTGTCAGCAGTCCTGTTAACCTTATTACAATGCGATCACCTCGAAGGCGGTTGCAGTGCCTATCTCTTGTATTGCGGCGGATGCTGCGTGCTGCATATGGTGCCTTCCACATGGTGCAGAGATATGTAGGGGGGCACCATAGGTGCCCCCTAAACCCATAATCAAGGGCATGGGGAAAGGGGGGGCCCGCTACGTGCCCCCAATGTCCCTTTCTGCCAGCCTTTCCATGGTGGATGAATGCCATGAAACGGCTGGCAGGGAGGGACATCATAGTCCCTACGGCGGTGCCTGGTAGGCACCGACACCATTGCAGGGATTGTGAGGCCCTCTGCAGCACCGGCAGGCTCAAGGAGCCCGTCGGATGTGTGGCGGTCTGTGTTTCTGACAGCCATCACACCGCCCGCCATTGTAATATGGTGGGCGGGAAACCTGTCTACGATGGTGGTGAGACTGCCACCTACGGGCTGTCGGTGGCGGTCTCACCGTAATCGTAATGAGGACCTCTGTTTCAAACTATGGGGCAGATTTACCTAGGTTTTGTGGGTTTCTTCACTTTTGTAGCACAGCTAAAGTGATGCAAAATCCTTTTTGGCATTTACTAAGTCACGCAGTGCAGCTTTGCGTGGTTTAATAAATAGAAAGCAATGCAAGGTAGCGCATAGCACTGCCATGCGTTATTTTGCGTTGGGAAAGCATTCCGTAGGTGGAGCATGGGCTCTCCCATGCATCCACTCATGTATTTTGGTGAAATCCCAAATTTATCAAAGCTAGTAAACCTGGGAATGTTTTGCCTTCCCACGTGAGTGATAGTAAGGGGAACTAAGATTATTCCTCCTTGTTATTTTTTCCTTTCCGTTTCTGCTGCATTCTGCAGCACACACAGAAAGAGTAATATGCCTCTAAGGATTGTTTTTGTTCAGGAAGGTGTCCATTCCTGCACAGAAACAATCCTGCCTGACCACAGGCACCCTTTCACTAAGCATTAGCGAAAAGAGAGCAGAAATGCTCCATATCTTTGCAAATATGGAATATTTCTGCCATCTTTCTTTCACGCAGCGCAGCAACTCTGCTTGAATTGTGAGCAATGAGGATGATTGTCTATGTGTTTACTTAAGAAGCCTATATTTCTTTCAGAAAACTATGCATTAAGGGGCATATTCTCAAGAACGTGTGATAACTACCGCAAAAGTTGCTTAACGCAACCCTTCACATCGCAGCCCATCGCGGGAAAATAACACCTTGTCAACGTGGTATTCCCAACCCTGTGGCACCATGCGATAGTAGCAGGATAACGGGCCAAATGACCACCCAAAAACCAACGCGACGCAGAAACAATGCAAAACACGAACGCGAAAAAAACTGTGATACAAAAATCAGCAACAACCAGCCACAGGCCCGCAAATCCCACGCGTCATGCGTGAAAATGCACTATAAGAGCAACCAAAAAATAAACACCAAAAACAAAACAAACTGCGTAGCACCATGGATGCACCCGGACCAAGTGCAGAGGACAACCCAAACCCCACAAGCCCCACGGAGGACCAGCCAGGAACCCCGTGTTCGGGGAAGGGCAAGGAGAAGAGGAAGAGGAAGACGGGGTTCAGTCCGCAGGAAGACCGGATCATCGTCACGGAGGTGATAGAACACTACCAACAACTGTTCGTCACCTCCACTGCATCATTGGCAACACAAACGGAAATATGTCAGTCCATCGTCACCAACGTGAATGCAGTCGGAGTGTCGAGGAGGTCAATGGAGGACGTCAAGAGGCGCTTGCATGAAGTGCACAGCCAAACCAAACAGAAACTCGCTGCCAACATGAAGGCAGCAAAGGCGACTGGAGGTGGGAGTCATGCACCACAGGAGGAGCTGGATGAGCTGGAGGAAATGGTGGCCACAGTCATCAGCGTGGAGACGGTGCAAGGAGTCGGGGGTCTGGACACAGCCCGATATGACCTGACCCAACAGCAACAGGGTGAGTAACGACCAGGGACTGGGGGGACGGGGGCAGATGGGCACAGTGCCACACATTCACAATCATGTGCAGCACACTGCACACCCACAATGACTGTGGAACATGTCCCTGATACCCTTGGCACACTGCAGCACACATAGAAACACCAAGTAGTCCCCCGTCCACAATCTGCACAAATGGGCCCCCCTCCATATCACCAATGCCACAACCTACCCATGCACATGTGCTAAATCCCGAAAAGCAGCGGCTCTGTGAGCCACACTGACAATGCAAGTGACACTGCATGACAGATAGCAGGGCTGAAGTCACAATACATGACATGGTGCACGAGACGACACTGAGGTGGCTGAGTGTGGACCACATCCGTAAAGGAGCAGGTCACACTCTGACACATCCACGTGCACCTACGAACCATGACGTAAAAAACACATTTGCAGACAAACAATGCACAAGACTACCAAATATCTCCAGTAGCACAAATGACCCAAGTCGCAAACATCCCAGCACCCAAAAAGCACACAAGTCCAATGCACACCGACTCAAAGGGATAAGGGTCCGCCAATGCAGAGCTGCAGGGGCGAATCGCCAACAATGCAGCACACACACATAGCACTCACAGTACATCAACATTGACGACAATGTGGGACAGAGTGCAACCCCTACACCACAGGACAGAGGACACAACTGGTGCCGCTCGTGCGTAGAAACTGGCCAATCACAACTGGCAATGCATGACTCTGTGAGATGATAACGTATGAGTACAACCACACATCCGTCATGTAGTCGAAATGTCCACTGACTACCATAAAATAGCCAGCTTCACCAAAACAGTCACAATGTACATCGTCATGCAGTCTGAATGTAAACATCTACAATGCGTCAACATACATGGAACACACTGTTAACCTGCATCTCCCCTTCACATTGCAGAGGGACAATCAACACCTCCTGCAGAGCAGACCACACATCTCTTCAGTGATGATGAAGAGGACACCCTTCACATTTGCACAGACACCCTCCAATGGCTCGTGGAAAGCCTCCGCACCCCACCTCCAGGAGCAGGGCAGCCCAGCTGCATCGCGGTGAGCCCACACCCTGCACAGACCACACAGCAGGAAGCACACACCACCACAGCTGCCTCCCAGGACCCCCACGACCAACATGGATTTCAAACTCCGTGTGTTAGGGTGCCAGGAGAAGATGGCAGATCAGCTGCGGCTGGGTTTTGAGCTCATGGCAGACAAACTCGATGCCACACGTGGGTGCCTGAGTCCCATCAGGGAGCATGTACAGTCCCTAATGGATACCCACTGTCCGCACCATGCTCACCAACAATCCTTGGCTGACATCGCTGGGTCCATTACTCGGTTACAAGAACTGTCTAGGCAGACAGGCCCAAGCGATGACAGCACAGAGTTGGCACAGATGTGGAGGTCAATGGAGACCATGGAGGCGATGCAGGCTGGAAGTATGGCTGCCACTGCTGAACACCAGCGAGATGTAGCTGCGATCTTCCATGCCTTGCAGATCCTCATCTTGCCATTGCTGCCACTGAGCCTGTTCCAGGTCACTGCTGCAGGAACCTCGACACACACATATCCTCCCCTGATGTGTCAGTGGCACACAGTGATGCAGCCCTATCACCTTTGCACCCTGATGAGTCAGTGGCACACAGTGACGCAGCCATAACCCCACCACACACACCTGACACACCGGACACAGAAGACGTCTCAGAGGAGTAAGATGTGGAGGGTAATGACTGTGTGAGGAAGGAGGTAGTAGGATCCGTCCCCGCCATATGGCCTGCCCCTGCCTGGTCATGCTCTCTGCATCATGCCCTGGAACAACACCTCCCACTGTCCCCCGAAACACTCTGCGACCTTCACATGGACCCCGACATGGACTGCCATATCTGCTCTGGTACCAATGACACAGCAACCCGGCGGCGGATTGCACCCTTCCTCTTCAGATCAACTTTGCCTTGCCACAGGAACTCTGGTTGGCCCACCACTGGGCAACCATGTCATGTGGGCTTGAAGTGGCCATGTACTGCTCCAGGTCCGACCCCCCCAGAATGTGAATAAAACATTCCAAATCACACAGATGTGTCATGTCTATGTTCACTCACGAATAAATGTTTGGATGAATGTCAGGACATCGATAGCACTAAAAGGTACACCCTGGTAGATGTCATCAATGCGCATGTTTGACCCTAACCCACATGGCCACTTAGATGACTGTGAAGGTGTGAACTAGCTGTGGCCTCATTGCACAGTGACAACAATCCCGTTGCCCCAAACGTAGCACCACGTCCATGTATCAAATAGGGCTGTGTGTGGAAATGTCACATTCGGTAGCAGTCCTTAAGTGGTGTCCCCCATCACATGTGACAACAGAACGTCTCTTCGCATGCCTACTCACACACATCTGTGTGGACACAGTCTGTTTTGATGGATGACCTTGTTCTACATGGCGAGAAGTTGGACACCATACGCACATTGCTGGGGACACGTAGGAGCACAGGTCTGCCACCAACTATCCCAGCCACAATGTCTGGCTCACAGAGGTGTAGCTGGCAATAGGGACTCACCCCCAATTCACAAGCGTCAGTCAATGCCTCCCTGTGTATGGACAATGCACATGTAGGCACATGATCTGTCATCATAATCAACACTCATCACAGTTGTACACAGGTGAAGTTGCGTGGACTTTATTAGCATGTGCGTATCAGTACGGGCAAGGCAAGGGCCACAACATGCAGACCAATGTTTAAGACACTTACAGGCAGCTTAGGAACATGTTGAGGTGTAAGTAATGGGGTGGCAAAAGTGTACACAATTCATTACGGATGTCAACGGTCTTAGCCCACCTTGCCTTGCTGGACGAGTCATGTGATGTTTAGCGTCTGCTCATTGGCCCGTGTCAGGGGACACGACTCACAGCCCATGGGATCTGCATAGTGCTGTAGCACCGGACTGCACTGACTGTGTGCTCTGCTGACAGTGAGCAGGTGAAGGGATCCTACAAGGTCACATGTGGAGAAGTGTGGCTCAATGGTTAGAGCGGCAGACCCTGATGCAGAGATCTGGCCCGGGACCACGGTTCAATTCCCGCCTCGGCGGGTCTTGGGCTCAATTTCCTCGGACCTGATAATTCTCGCCTCAGTGCCTATTCTAATCATGGGTCCCACTCTGCAACTCTGGGCAATAGCTTGCTTAATCTCCACAACGGCCCCACCAGCGCTGGGATGCCTGGCTTCACCTTGGGGGTGCCCAGGAGTGGACATTTCACAGGGAAATGCCAGGAAGGGTTCCACAGCAGTATGTGTACATCGTCATGATGCCCCAGTTGGGGTAGCAGTGCGCTTTACAAGTACAAATTTCATTCATTCATTCATTCATTCATGTCGTGCTACATTGCCATGTGTGTACTCTCCCCCCAGCAGTTTCTCCGCTTTTGGAACGTTGCCAGGCGACGCTGTGCTGCTCCACCCATGGGACTGCATCACCTTGCACAGGTGTGTGTACACACGCGTAGGTCCACGCACATGCATTCTGAGTCCAGGCGAAGGCAGACATGTCCACTGTTGTGGTGGGATATGTGGAAATTCCTCGGAGATGCTACAAGGTGTGGGGACCTGTGCTGTGGGTGACAATCAATTGTGGCTGCAGGAACGTAGTTACTCGCCCATGTATGTGAGCGCTGCTTCATGGGCAATCTGTTCCAAGAGTACGTCGTTGTCGAGGTCAAGGTACGCGAGGGCGAGCCAATCCATTACCTGGTCCGGGCAGCTGTGCTCCGTCCACGCCGTTTCACCAATCCACAACACAGCCCAATGTGGTCACTGCACACGAGGAGTTGTGCAATCTCCCATGCACAACTGCCTGCACATACGCAAAATATCAAGGCATCCCATGCACGGGTGTCACGGTTACACTCCTGTTCGTGGGCCAATAGGGGGCGCACACACATGTCATAATCCAGTTCAGCTACCGTTGTGTTGGATAGGCAGACATCCATGGGCCACTCGAATGTGCATGATCGACAGTGGAACCAGGGCTGGACGCAGGTGACGTACGCAAGACGGAAACTCAGACGGTAACTGATGCGCAACACTGCCAGTGGCAGTGATCCCAACAGATGCAGCATTCGTGCATGGTACAGTTCCACGTGACAGGGGTTGTGCATGTGCCCGGGATTGCCAGCCATTGCCTTCGTTTGTCTCGTAGCACTGGCACACTTCTGACAGGCGGCAGTTGTGTGGATGAGATGCCACTGCTCGGAGCAATGAGTCGTGTTTGTGTGCAACGTTTGGGCGTATGGGTTGTTTCTTACTTATGTGTCAGGGGCATCCCAAGCAGGTGTGCCTCAGGCAGGGACAAGTGTGTGTGGGGTGTGGACACGTTGGTCTTTCATTCGCGCAGTTCGTGGTGTGGGAGTCATCACGATCTGGTTTGGTATCTCTCGCAGGGAGTGCCAGCTGCATTCAGGACCAAGGTCGAGGGTTCAGGTGTCCTTCAGCCTTGTGTGTTGAGACAATGGAGCTTTCATTCCTGATGTTGGTCTGACTACTGCTTGCATTTTTTAAATGTGATGTGGCCTTTGCGTTGCTATTGATGCCAGGCCTTTGACTTAGTGTGCGCCAATAGCGATACACACACATCAGTTGGCATGTATGAGCCAGGAGCCCGATTGGCCTTGCGCTCCTTGTACAATGTCTCTATTTCTCTCTCTCACTCCCTCTCCCTCTCTTTCTCTCACTCTCTCTTTCTCTCTCTCTCTCTCTCTCTCTCACTTTCGCTCGCTCTCTCTGTCCTTTGATGAGCGCATGACACACCTTATCTGGAAATTTGTTTTGCAGGCTGTGACTTCCAGATTGTCCTAGGTGAACCCGCCATAACTCTTCAAAATAGCTCTTTTGTGTTTATTCTGTATGAAACGCATTAGTTGCTGAGTCTAAGATGAATGTATGATTCTCATTTTTCTGACGACACATGTAGGTTAGGTGTTGTTATTGTGCGGCATCGGGCACATTGTTTTGTTCATGATTTCGTGAGGTTGATGTGACATATCTTTGTCGGGGTGTGGGTGGGGGGTGCCCGGAGTGGGGCCCGGGGGGGGAGGGTCCTGGGTGTGGTGGCGGTGTGTGTTGTTGCCGTCTGGGGGCTCCGGGATGCATGGTGAGTGGCTCCATGGCATCTGTTGTTCTTCATGTGTGGCTATCGGATGTGCTCCCTTGTCTGTTGCAGGTTGTCGTTCGACTTTGCACCAGGTAAGAGCAGGTGTTAATTTCCTACTGCTAACGCGCCTTATCACATGTTTTGTGACCTTATCGCGGATCGGGCTGGTAGTTGAGAATGTTGTGTAGTGGTGTTGTCGCGGATTTTTGCACGGGTACGCCTACTCTGCATATCATTAGCGTTAGTTGCCGGTGGCATCTGTGGCGATGTCTTTTGTGACTGCTATGGTGTTATGGGCTGTTAGCACCAGCTTGGGAATGGGGAGATAAATTTATCGCGGATTTGGCTGCGATAACGTGCCGATAACTCGGCGATGGCTCCTTGAAAATATGCCCCTAAGACTTGGTTGTACACCACTACTGAATAAACTGGTGTATGATCTGACAAGAGGTAAAACGTTAGATTATTGCATATGTAACATCTGTTTTCTCCAATAACGAGTTACAACACAGAAGCTAGATCGTTGTAGGCACTTTTCTGCACACTTCTGTTGCCACCACTGCACATTGACCTTCCCATCTGAACTGTTTTAAATCTTTCAATAAAGATAATCCATGTTATGGGAACGTTAACTCAGGTTTCCCAGGACTGTACTGTGCCTTGTTACTGAGTATGATTTACAGTTGTACCTGCTTTTTTTATTTTTTAACCAATGTCACAAATACTTTTCAAGTGCTAAGATGTGAGCGCTCAACTTAAAAGAAAACACCTTGATAAGGGCCTAAATCCTTGAAAATAATAATATGGAAGAGTGGGTTAAATAAGTTTACATTTAAATCGTCTCTTAAGCTGATGGAAAGGGAATGATCAACCAATGTCAAGAAACAGCTCTCACACACTATGTCCGACATTTGTCATACAAGAGGATGCAAAGAACACAGCACACCTTTCAGAGATTGTTTACTTCCCAGGCTAACCCTTTCAATTTGTCATTCCAGGTAGGTGACACAGAAGGCCAATAACGCATTCAATCAAATAATGGAAAGTGAAAGAGGACTGCAGGTCACGACCTTAGGTTGGCTGTGTTGAGCAGGAAGAAATTAGTTATGCATAGTTCAGCCACAACCAAAAAGTACACCCATGCAGCGGCAGCTCCGCTGCTATGGCAGAGGAGCGCCGCCTCCCCCTGCTGAGTGCCAGGCAGCAGACAGAAACGGGAAAAAGAAAGTGAAAATAAACTATTTTATTATCATTTTATTTTTCTTTCTGTTGTATGCAGCCAACTCAAGGCGGGCCATGAGAAGTGTAGGGGGAGGAGTAGTGCACACTGTAAAGAGTGCATGATGGTTTGGCCGGCTGTCTAATGCTGTCCAAACCGTCATGCGCACTTTGATCTCTCTCCATCCGAGCTGTGTTGTACAGCTGGTTGGAGCAGTGGTACAGGCTCCTAGGACCTGATCGAGCGCTAAAAAAGCCAGCTCAGGCCAATCATGGCGCTGCTCTTATAAGAGCAGCATCTTGATTGGCATCTAGGAGCCTGCGCAGTGTGCAGGGACCCCAAGCAGACGAATCCCGAGACAGCAGCCCGCAGCACAGCAGCAGGTAAGTGTTTTATTTTTATTTCTTATATTCCCCTCCCCATCCTCCCCCTGCCCCACCACTTGTTAAGTAAGGGGAGCACCTACTGCACCCGTGATTACATAAACGGTAAAGAAGGCAGATTTTTGTTGGGAATTACAGTCAATTGGGGCAGTGGCAGACAGATGCATCAAAAGACAATTCAACTATAAAATTTGGAGGTCTTAGCACCTGAAACATTTCTATGCAATTATTTGGATTTTTTTTGTTGTTGCAGTTTTTTACAGCACAAACTTGACCCGAAGGTATTGGAATGCTTTACACAGTGGCATAACGAAACTTGAGGGGGCTCAAGGTAAATGAAGGGGCCCTCCTCCGGTCTTAATCAGGACCTCTCAGGTCAGAGTACTGTGCTGAGGGGGCCTCTGGAGCTTGGGTGCTGCGCCCACTGCGGGGGCCTATGTAACGCCACTGGCTTTACATGAATACCAGTTAAATTACACACATTAATTTTTGGGTGGTCACGGATAGATTAAGTGATTTGCGCAGAATTGCAGGATGTTGTGCCAACATCAGATTCGAACCTGGTTCCCCAGCTCCAGAGTCAGCAGCTCTGGCCTAATTACAACGAGGAAGGCCAGAAGCACGGCATTCTCACAGATACTTATGCACCCGTAGCTGGCTTTCCTATCACAAACAATCCTGTTTAAATGACAATGCGTTCTTGTGAAGCGGGAAACCACTCACCTCTTTCACAATCTATACTCACTTCTCACTGTGTATGCTCCTAGAACAGTGATTCCCAGACTTTCTAGAACCACCACCCACTTTCTAAAACAACAAACTTTCGTGACCCACCTAGCTTTAATGGACGAGGTGGGCCATTTTTTTTCTTTTAATGTAAATAAATCACCATGTGGCAATGCACTGTCATTTACAAACATCACATTTATCATTGAAATCACCATAAATTGGCACAGATCTACAGTTTAACTGATAAAGCAAAATTGAACACCAAAGATGTGTGGAAATTGGGTTTCAGTGAATATTTCTCATTTGTGCATACACAAATAAAGTCTGCTGATTTGTTTTGATCCTATTAAAATCTTTGTTTCCAACACACAAACCTGCTTTATTTTTGCTTCCCTAAGTGCTAAATGTGTACAGTAGTACATTTACAGGTATTTAAAGTTTGTTGTCTTACTAAAAAGACATCCTACAACCTTTCCTTTTACACCCTCCGAGAGTCTGTAAACCCCAATCCCCAGGTTAAAAAATATAAGCAGCAATTTGGCAGAAGACATAGCCTACAATTTGACCTCTGTCTTCAAAGCAAAGCAACTTTACAAAGATAAATGCAGAATTTAAAGGCGTCTTTGTCTATAAGTTGGATTTTCATGACCCCTCAAACATCGGTTCCCGATTTGCATTTTGGGAAATACTGTCCCAGCAATATGACTTTTTTGATGTTGCCTTTCACAGTATGTTGGTTTTATCCAAAAACTCTTCGATGGATAATGCATTTTTTAGGATGCTCAAGAAATCTGTTGAATC
This sequence comes from Calotriton arnoldi, assembly GCA_963921515.1. Lineage (NCBI taxonomy): Eukaryota > Metazoa > Chordata > Amphibia > Caudata > Salamandridae > Calotriton > Calotriton arnoldi. Next base: position 187,322 of record CAWUFW010002709.1, read on the forward strand.
GGACCATTTCCCTCCCTTACCAATGTATCCAAGAAAGGACGGTTACAATTTATTCCAAAGTTGGACAGTTCTCTGATGACCTTCCTTATTAAATGGTACCACTGCCACTGCAAGCAATAAGCATGTATGCCTACATAGACACACGAGATATGATGGCACTGCTCAAAGAGAAGATGAAATACACTTTTAAAGTATTCTCCTCACCAGGATTGCTTAAAACATAAAACATGGGGGCATATATACAAGGAGTTAACGCCGCCGTAGCGTCAATTTTTAGACGCTACGGCGGCTTTTTTTTTATCGCCTTATTTACAAGTTGCCGCTACCCTCAGTTAGCGGCAGTTTTCTGGCGAAAATGTCAATTGTTAAGATCGCCACTTCTGTTAGCGGGAGTTAACAAAAATGAGATGCAAGGTAGGCGTTACCGTGCAAAAACTGCTGCTAGCCCCACTTCGCGATATTTACAAGGAATTCCTTGTATGGTGCAAAACCCAAAAAACTGCCTCTAACTGCAGTTAGAGGCAGTTTTTTAAGACCAGAAAATAGCTGGTCTTAAAAATGGTGCAAGCACTTGGGGCCTCATTTCAGAAGGTTTTGGTGCTGGACAGCACTGCAAGGAATGTTGCTGCGCTGCCCTGTGACAAAACTACAGGGCAGGAATCCGCACCATCAATAAGATAGGGCGCATTCCTGGGTCTCATTCATGAAAAGTGTTGCACCACTGCGACAAAACAGTGTTGCAACATTTTTCACTACGCCCTTCTTGTGGCACCATGGATGCGCTGTATTCACTGTACGGCCTCTTGCAATCTGACAGTGGCGACCAGATTCCACGTTCCCCCGTTCCCCAGCGAGTAACAGCGGATCATGCCATGTAGCGACGTATTGTAAATACATCGCTAACAGGGCAATAGTTTTTGTTGATAGGCCGCGTTAAGAAAACCGCCGCTAACTAACGCTAGCGTTAGTTAGCAGCAGTTCTTGTACATATGCCCCGTAGTCTCCAGAAAGTACTGCTATTAAGGGTTTCCCATGAAACTTTTCTATTCTTAAATTGAGGTCCCTCAGTAATAATGGCAGAGGACATCATCCACAGGTATCATATTTTACAAATAATTGAATGAATAATCCGCTAACAACTGAGTAGTGCTTTATTGCAAGCCTTCTCTTCCTGCCCCCTAAAGCGAAAGAATGAAAATTATCCAGTTAGTGGCCAGTTCTTCGTTTATTTTTCTGGATCTCACGCATTTGGCTCAATTTCAGAAGAGCAACATACTCCTTCAAAATTATATCGTTCTGTGTGGTAGCCAGAGAAAATTCCAGTCGGATTTGATGAATCCGGCATCCAGTGCTTCAATGAAGGTGACCTTTTGATAGAAAAGTGCAATTTCAGGCCTAAATATTGGTACACTCTTTTGTTGTTTATAATATATTGTCTGGGGGACCAAGAGTGCTCCTTAATTTATTTCCCTCTCTCTCCTGTTGATTTTTTACATACTAAATATTGCCTAGTCAATTTTTTTCAAATACCCTTTTATATATGAACAAATGAGTTCTCGTTAAAAATCTGTCTACTTTTCATTTTATATATATGAAAACAAAGCATAAAACAGTAAAGAAAGTAAAATCTGCAAGGTTCAGTCTGGGCACAGAACGTGAAGGAGGTGGGGGGCCTCTGAGATATAACTGGTCTTCATTTAGTTTGGGAATGATTGTGAGATTCAACGGCTATAAAGGTATAATTTAATCGCATTGCACTCCATGTAAGAATTGGAATTTCTGGCTTTTCATTTAAGAACATTTTAAAAGTTTTAAAGTTTTTAAAGCATCCAAACGGAAAGAGTATCTCATTCATCCATATATGTTCTTTACAGTTTACACAATGGATCCTAGCAGATTTTTAAAAAAATCATTTGAACTTTATGGTTCTGTTATCCATCATACTCTGACTTGTGGGGCATGAAGCTCAGTTGGAGCTTGCCACAACACAGTACGATTAACGATTTACCAGGGACACATTTTTAGGCATTTACTTTTATAGATATTGCAAGCCAGTCCGACAGACAGAAATGAAGGCCCCAGTATGCATCACAAAAACACAGAAGGACATTTCAAACTATGCATTTGGTCAGCTTTAATTTTAAATGTAGATATTTTGCCATGCCTGATTTTCTACCTCCCTGTACAATGAGGAGATAGTGCATTCCATTTCACGCTATTTCCTTTTTTTTTTAATCATAATGCAAGACCAGATGAGGATTTTGAAGGGAAATCTGCGTATGAAAGTTGGCTTAAAAAAATCTCCTTCCACTGAAAATAAAAATCTTGGGGCATATTAGCAAGACCGGCGATAAAATTATCGCCGTTTTAGCGACAGGAAACTGCCGCTAAAACGGCGATAATGAGCTTGCTAATATGCGTTATAGAATTCCAATAGAAGCCCAGGTTAGATGTCCTGCACATCTAACCTGGGCTTCTATTGAATTCTATAACGCATATTAGCAAGCCCATTATCGCCGCTTTAGCGGCAGTTTCCTGCCGCTAAAACGACGATAATGTTATCGCCGGTCTTGCTAATATGCCCCCTTGTCAGGTAAAGTTGAGACTGCTTCTATATTGTAACTAAACGCTTCTACTGAGTTTTTTTAAAGTACTTTGGGGCATATTATCAAGAACTGCGTTAAAATTATCGCAGAAACTGCTGCTAAAGCGGCGATAATGGGCTTGATAATATAGCCTTGTGAATTCCAATAGAAGCCAAGGTTCACACCAGAACATGGGCTTCTATTGGAATTCACAAGGCCATATTATCAAGCCCATTATCGCCGCTTTAGCGGCAGTTTCCTGCCGCTAAAGGGGCGATAATTTTAACGCCGTTCTTGATAATATGCCCCTTTGTTTACAGAGTTTTATTCTTTGAAAATGAAAGTGGATTATGAAGAAAATCTAACTTTTATGATTTGCTAGATTTAAAAAATATTTTTGTCGGAGACTCCCCGCTGCATTAATGCCTATTTTTTTGACACGTAGCTCACCTGAAGCATTTGCCTTTGGAGCTCGAAATAAGATTTCACATATACTGTGCTATGTCTTACGCACACGGATGTGTCTGCAAACTTTAATTTCAAGACACACTGAATTACATAAGACAAGATGAAAAATAGACCACAAAACCTGTTTTGGGAATATAAGACGTATTTCATCATGGGTAAATAAGAAAAGTATGATGAACTGTAAATTTAAGTCGTGTTTCAGACCTTACAATAAACTCTAAACAATTTCAAAGCACAATCTTTGCCGGAAGGGCAAGTCTGATATTTTACTCTTCTGCCTCTTTAAGTATGATAATAACTATGTTAACAGAAGTGTGTATCATTCTTTGTGTACATTTTATTTTCATGAACTTATAGATGTTCTCTCATTGTTGAAAGTAGACTGAATTAAGGTTCTGCCAAAACTGTTCTACAAAGTATTGCCTTTTGCCTATCTCTAGATTTTAGAGGTTAAGCAGGCAACCATATCCAGAACTCTCATCAGTGTCTACCTTTCAAGAGTTTTTGATTAGTTTTCACCATGCTGGTTGTTTTTAACCCATTAACTGCTGAGGCTTTCGACCCCAGTGCTGAGGCCTTTTTTGGGGTGGTTCACACTTTGGCCTTCATAACGTTTTGCCACATGAGGTATCCACCCCAAATTTGCATCCTGTTTTCCCAATCTCATGGGAAATCTGAAGGTATCCAGGGTTTGTGGATTTCCCTGAAATGAGACCAAGGAAATAGCCAACATATAGATAAAGTGTGTTTTTTGGGGGAAAAATTGGGGGAAAAGTGCTCCACAAAAAAGTGTCTTTTTTCCTAATAAGGCATCGACAAAATGATTGCTGTGCTAAAATTACAGGGGCATATTAGCAAGGGCACTATCGCCGCTTTAGCGGCACTTTTTGCCGCTAAAGCGGCGATATTCTTATCGCCCTATCAGCAAACTGTCTCTAACAGCAGTTAGAGACAGTTTTCGGGCATTAGCGCCCGTGTTTTACCGCTTTGCATGTCAGCGATATTTATCGCTAATGACATGCAAAGTGGGCGTTCCGACGAACAAACCTGGGAAACACCCGCTAACAGGCCTATCGCCTATTAGCAAGGTGGCCATGGCCCCAGTTAGCGACGTGAAAAGTCGCGCTAACCGGGGTCATCGCCATTTATTTAACACCTGCAATTAGCAGGTGTTAGCCATATCTAACATGGGGGGGTGGATTATGCTGATACGACCACAGGGTCGTATCAGCAAGATTATCGCCGTTTTCCATGAAACATCGCTGGAAAACCAGCGATGTTTCATGGAAAACACCGCTATGGCTGGAATAATTATCGCCATAGCGCTAAATGTCGCTAATACAGCGTTAGCATGGCAAATTATTCCGACGATAGCCGGCGATAAAAAAGTGCTCGCTAAACACGCTTTGCGATGTTTAGCGCACTTTTTAGATAATATGCCCCACAATCTTCCCAGCTTTCAGGAACATGCAGCACTGTATCACCAAACATTTTTCACACAGTTTGTGGCATTTTTCTATGAGAGCTAATTTTTCCAAACTTTTGTACTTTCAACCTACTTCCAGTTTGTAGTGGAAACAGGTGTGAAACCCATGGATGATGCCAGAAAGCTATACATGTCTGAAAAGTTGGCAACATTTATTCATAATTCATTATGGGCCATTTGTGTAGAACCCTGAAGATTTTCCCAAAGAAAGTAACTGTTAAAATAAAATTAAATGAAAAATGGATAGGAAAAACAGCTACTTGTGACAACCTTTTCATATGTTACTTCTCGTCATGATTGGCAATTTACAAAAGCAATACACAAGTACATCTGCTAGAATCTTCTGGTCGTGGGGATATATTGGGTTTGTAAAATGTCCAAGAACCCGAGGTACCCTGAGCCAAGAACTGCACCTTACAATGAGATTTCATTATCCACCGAGTATAGAGCAATGAATATGTAAAATATAAAGAGTTAAAAATGAGTATGATTGAAACCTATGTATGTCTGAAATGCACACCAGATACGGAATTTAGGATACTGAATTTAGGAGATTACTGCCATCCTAACTTCATTGGATAATCTGCACTTAAGTACTAGGCAAATGCTACAGATAAAGAGGACTATTGGCGGTCCCTGCTCGAAAGCCCACATTGGGCCGTCACATGTTCCAACTTTTCATATGTATGCAAAGATAGTGTGACTGGTGACTTAAAGATCTTCTATTCTTCTCTGTAAGAAGTATCTATAGAATAAATTGTTGATGTATGGTAAGACTAAAAGAGGCATCTGGATTCAAAAGTTTTATCAGTGTATTTTTTGTCCAATAATAATTTGTGTGTTATTGTTGACTAAAGAAATCAAATTTATCCTGCTTGAGTATTACTGTTTCTTTTCACTTCTGAAAACTAAACACCCGGAGTGTCCAAGGAGGGATGACTTGCATGGCTCTCACCAGGTGATTTTACCCAGAGCCCTTGCAAACCACATTGACTGAAAACACACAATTTCCTCACATTTCTCTGAAGAAAATTTCTGGAATCTGCAGGGAGACACAAATTTCCTACCACCCGGAATTCCCCCAGTCTTTTGAAAACAATGGTACCCCTCTTGTGTGGGTGGGACGAGCTCCCACAATATCAAAGGACCCAAAACGCAACATGGACACATCAACTTTTTCCACTGAATATTAACCCTTTTATTGCAATTTAGTTAGCTCTGGAATTTGGACCTTAGCTCAAGTGCCACCTAGAGAAACTTACCGGACATGCCCATTTCTATAAACTAGACAACTGAGAAAGTCCAGGAAGGTATGACTTGTGTCGGACTCACTAGGTGATTTTACCCAGAAGCCCTTGCAAACCTCAAACTTTGGCTAAAACACACATGTTCCTCACATTTCTCTGATGAAAAGTTCTGGAATACAGAGGGAGCCACACATTTCCTTCCACCCAGCATTTCCAAAAGTCTATTGATAAAAATGGTATCTCACTTGTGTGGGTGGGCTTATCCCCCGTGATAGGAAAAGGCCCAAAATGCCATATGGAAACATCAACTTTTTCCACTGAAAAACAAGCCTTTTTTTGCAATTTGGTTAGCTGTGAATTTTGGGCCCTAACTCCGTCACCACCTAGACAAACATACAAAACCTGCACATTTCTGAAAACTAGACACCAAGGAGAGTCAAAGGAGGCATGACCTGTGTGGCTCTCACCAGGTGACGTTACTGAGAAACCCTTGCAAATCTCAATCTTTGGCTAAAATATACATTTTTCTCACATTTCTTTGATGGAAAGTTCTGGAATCTGTGAGGATCCACAAATTTCCTACCACCCATATTTCCCACATATCTTCTGATAAGAAAGGTACCTCACTTGTGTGGGTGGGCCAAGAGACCACAAAGCATAATGTTGTAAAGCGCAACATGGAGAATTAATGAGAGGGGTAGCTCCAGTATATTGGGCTGTGCTCGGCCACTACCCATGCATACCAACCAACCACAGACATTATTTAATGCTAGACACCCAGGGGATTCCAGAGTAGTGTGTCTTGCTTGGATCCTACAAGAGTTTCTCACCCACAATCACCTGCAACCTCAATCTTTGCCTAAAATCACACATTTTCCTTGCATTTCTGATTTACAGAAACAGCAAGAATCAACAAAATTCCTACCAACCGGTGTTACCCCACTTTTCCCAATAAAACAATTCCCTACTTGTGTGACTCAGTCTAGTGCCTGCGACAGGAGAGGATCAAACCAAGGTCAACGGAAGTCCTCACAAGATATTCTTCTAACTGAGTGAGCATATCTACCTTTAAAACTAAGGCAAAGATGCTTGGGAAGACCGTTCTAAGTTCCCTAAATAGCACCTCCAAAGCAACTAAGGGGCTTATTTACAAGCCCCTTGCGCCGCCGGTGCATCACGTTGCGTGATATTTACAAGCACATTTAAAGCCAACCTGCGTGGCTTTACGTGTGCTTGTAAATATCGCTCCTTTTCACACAACACTTTGCATGTTAGGGGCATAACATAGGTGTTGCTGTGGGTATTCCCACCCAACACCCATGTCCGCTGATGCATTTCCAGATTTACGAGCAATCGTAAACCTGGAAATACGTCAGAATGCTATGTCACCCCCAGGGGTGGCGTAGCGAGGCGCAACGAGGAGAAATGTTTTAATATCTCCTCGTTTTTTTTCTCTTTCAATGCGTGCTGCATTCTACAGCACGCATTAGAAGAAGAAATCACCTCAATTGATTGTTTTTGTGCAGGAAGGTGCCCCTTCTTGCACAAAAACAATATCCTCCTGACACAGGCATCCTTGCACCATGGTGCAATGGTGCCTGCGCCAGCGCATGGCAGCAGTTTGTGTGCCAGCACAGGGAAAAAGCTCAGAGATGCAGCATGTTGTTGTAAATATGACGCATCCCTGTGCCTTGAAACTAACGAAGTACGGCGGAGCAAAATGACTTGCAGCACTGCGCTGTGTTAGGTTCCCGTAAATAGGGCCCTAAGGATGTTTGTTTTTGGCACAATAAATACTCAGTGACAACGTGGCATATGCAGATACCCCAATATCAAGGGGTTTGTTTGAAATGATTCAACTTAAGTTCAATTCGGGTATGATATATTTATTATGCAAAGGCAGTATTCATTTTTCATCCACCTTGTTGCAAATCATAATCATTCAACAAAACAATCTTCTCATGATGAATTTCATCCATGAAAACTTGCATTGCATTATCCCATCCCAATGCATTTCGGGCCGTGGCCCTTCGTCAGGGGATATCAATTCTGTAAAACATATAATAATCCATGAGGAAACAAGTCTCTATCTCTTGGGCTATCTACCAAACCACCAAGGTGATGTGACTACACATATGGTTCTCACGTGATAACATGAACGTGAAGGTGACTCCAACCTCATGCATATCAATAACTCATAGTTCTTATTCGTCTCCGTGTGAGTCCCATAGATTTAAAAAAAACTAAAGTGATCACTGTGCCTCTCCTATAAATGTCAAGTGAATGATCATAACAGTGATTTTCACCTCATGCCAGTGAACAAAGAACTCAAAGCAGTCTACGCGTGCAATTAACATAGATTCAAACGCGGATTTAAACAAACCGCCGTGCCTCTTAAAGACCGCTAAGTGGATAGCATGCAATACTATCGATAATATCCCAACGTCCCGGGATGTTGAACTACCGGGAAACAGTTGGGAAACACTCGGACGAGGTTCAGGCCGGATGGCCTGAAATGTAAGTGATGGTTGTGCTCACATTGTTTATACGGTTGTAATTGAGACGTAGGTGTTCCTGTGGTGGCATGATGGTAAAGAGCAAATGCATTGTATGTTGCCAACTGGATCAGATGGGTAAACAGCACACAGCAGATAGGAGGGGTGCATAGGCGCAACCGATTTGAAGAGCTATGTCTTCAGACCTTTGCGAAAAGCAAGAAGTGACGCACAGAGAATGAATGCCAGAGTTTCGGGCCTACGTATACAAAGGAGTGCCCTTTCATGCGAGTCAGGTTAAACTTAAGCACATTGAACAGGGTGCAATTCATACATCTCAGAGATCAAGGAGGGTGACACCAAATCCTGAATGTAACGTGGTCCAAGTCCTGCTTTAGCCTTAAACATGTAGCATAAAGCTTTAAACTTGATGCGGTTAGGAATCGTAAGCCAGTTTAACTCACAAAGAAGATTGGAGACCGAGGCCGATTTTGGAAGCCGAAAGAATAACCTCACGGCTGCATTCAACACTATCTGTATCCAGCCTATTGGAGGATTTGACTGTGAACAGTTTGTTTGAATGCAATGCAGTGCTCTGGGATTTTTGGAGCTTCTTGCAAACAAATTCCTGCAGGAATCCTTTGTGGCAACAGTGAACTGTACTGCATGCCACAGTGCCAGCTTTGTACAGCTGGCTGAACAGCTTTTTTCCCATATGAGTAGTTATCCACATAAAGGTTAGACTCTGTATGAAGGAGTGGTTGGACAAGCTCCCATGCAATGTTTGCTGTGACTCTTAGCATGGAAGGGCAACTTACAGCATTTAAAGTAGAGTCCTTCACTGTGTCACTCGCAGACTTAATATATAACCAGTAGAGCTCTCACACAGAATGTACATTTTGATGCTGTAACAAGCTCTTTTTCTCTGTCTGTACTGCCTGAACAGCTGCCACCCTTTGTACAGGATAAAGTATTAATCAATGGCTATAATATTTCCAGGAGTATACATTTCTGGAAACCTGGCAGACAAACATTCCATGACAGGCTGAATTTTGATCCACCTGTCATGGTCTGGCTGGTCTTGGGACAATGCAACAGAATTATCATTGAAACCCAGGTTATGCTGCAACAGTAAAAACAATCTTTGCTCACAAATGGTGCAAAGCTGGGTGTTACCCAAGCTGTGTAAGCAGACCTAGAGGTCTGTAAGCTTGGTTTGTGTACTATTCCCATTTTCAGCGTAAGACCCAGAAATTTCTTCAACTCTTCAAGTGAAGTGGGAGTCTATCTGTGTGCCCTAGAATGAGGCCTCAAGCGTGCATTCATGCTCCTTTACAAACTGATTGGCACTCAAATTTGTTTGGTGCACATTTTCCTCAAGAAAGCCAAAATCCAAAAAGAGATAGACATACTCAATAGACATAAAAGTTGCTGTACTCATTTTACATCCAGCGTCTGCACTGAATAGGGGAATTTGTGACTGCACTAGGTTTTGGGGCTGACAAGAAAGCACTCAGTCTGAGCTTGTCGCTGCACGTGCCTGATCTCTGGGCTGGTCTAACCTGCTACTCTCTCTCCAGTGCACAGATTATGCTTGCGAAGGAACATCATGACTGCTGTGACCACACTCCTCAGAATCTCTTGAAGACGAGTCATCAGATGGAACTCCACTGACTGAAAAATTGCTTACAGATTCTGCTCCATTCTCTTCTACTTCAGATGATGCTGTCTTAGTATTTGCTCCTGACTCAGAGCTGTCATCCATAACTTGAGCTAGGGCCTGGACAACAATCATCCACCAAGATGCCATCTTTGTTGACTGCCTAAAATCTGTCGATAACCTTCCTTCTGAACCACTGTCCAATGTAGAAGGCAGATGTATAAGTGCTTGTGTGCATCTGTGAGAAGTCTGTGACAAAGTGTGGAAGCACTTAGTTTATCAATAGGTGGGTGTGTACGTCTGTGACATGCGTAACAGTGTAAAAGCAAAAAAGTAGTTAGCTTGTTGAAGCAGCTGCAGTTTCTCCAAAGATACTAAAAAAACAGAAAAACAAAGTATTAGTTCTCCTTGCCACAGAGTGAATACCACAGCATACATCAAAGAACAAGGGGTGAGTCTCTGCAGCTACTGTTTATTTATTATGGAACTGCCATGCAGAAAAGACAATTTTAGATGGAGGACAATTTTAAAAAACATATCTAAGTCAGACAGGGCCACAAACTAGGCTCGGACATGTCAATAGAAGTGTCCCCCATTAGCAAACCAGATAGCTAGACAATCATATGCAATACCAGTTGGTTTGGTGTTTGCTGTCAGCCTTTTGATTTTGTTAATACTTGTTTTTTCATGGTATATGCAAACCTTTAATGTTGTGGGATCTACTGGGCCATTGCCAGTATAAAAATAATTTCTTTAAGGTAAAAATGTATTTTTATCTCAAGAAGCACACATTCACATAGTAGCCCCTGCAACTGAAGTCTCCTGCGTTGTGTACTGGAGTTCTCCTTGTGAAAATTCACAATGGTGTCACTCACAGTGAAGTTAGCCAAAGACAGAAGTGACATGACCCATTGCCCCATGCTGCAGTGGGTAGGAGAATAATGTGACTGACACAGCAGAACACTGGGCGAAGAGGACTGTCTATAAATCCCAAAAGTTAAATTATATATATACATATCTCAACAGACGTTAGCGGTTGCAGATGGCATTCCCAAACACGTGGTGGATGGGTTCCAATGTGTCCACCAGCACATCCAAAATACACACAAGCTCTCATGCCTTTACACAAAGAGACTGGCACCGCAGAAGCTGCCTGAATAATTTATTCTGTGAGTTACTGAGGTGAATACATCAAGGTGTTTTGGCTAATTAAAGCCTAGCTCATGATGTAGATGCCATTACAATTCATTGCATATATACAGAGTGATCATCACCGCTGATTGCTAAAACATAAACAACAGACGAGACAACTATCTTGTTGACTATTATATATCTACTGAAATAAAAGCTAGCTATAATGAACACAAAACACTATCCAGTACAATATGCCCTATTTTCTAAACAATCATTCAAATCAGTTTGCTATTGCCATGTCTTAGAAATGGGATCCCTGTTTGGCTGAGGTATGCACCCAGGCCAGGCACGAACCACCACTCTATTCAGGGTAATGTAGATGCACAGTAAGATATCCTGTGCTCACCCTCTGGCAGCTTGGCACAGAGCATTCAAGCTTATCTACATAGAGAATGTGTTAAGCATATATGCAAAACACACACACAGTAACACAATTAATATACCACAAAAAGACTCCACACAGGTTTAGAAAAAATAGAGAAAATGTATCTGAGCAAAATTAGACCAAAACGAAAAGAATCCAATTACAAGAAGTTGAGATATGAATTTTAAAGTTTAAATAAAAAATAGTGCTTAGAATTCACCAGTGGTCAAAAGGTTACTGAAGGTCATGAAGGACCAGTGCAAATCCAAAGTTCAGGCTGACACCGATGGAGGGCAGGCCAGCTACAAGACCCACACAGGGCCCGCTTTCAAAGTAACTTCGATGGAGCAAAGCGCTGACGCTGAGGGCTCAATGCGCCGATCTTTTCCACGCAGTCGGGTTGTTGCGTTGTCATCAAGCTTCGCTGAACTGAAAGCAATACATCGTCCTCGAGCCATGCAGAGCGTCGTCATCAAGCCACGCAGGCTGTGGAACTGCATTGTTGGGCAGTGACTGCATTGGCGTTGAAGGGCTATGCTGCGGAATTTCTCGCACAGTCAATGCAAAGCTTCGGTTTTTGATAAAAACAGCTGCAGAACCCACTTCTTAGGTCCAGAGCTTGGAGGGGGCACCTCATGCAAGGGTAGGACTCACAAAATGCAGAGACCAGCAGTACCAGCAGCATTGTAGGAAGTCTTTTGTGTCACTGAGACTTCAGAAGAACAGTAAGCAAGCCAGCAAGCCCTTGGAGATCACTTGGAGCGAAGGCAGATTCCTTTCAGCAGAGTCAGGGAGCAACAGGGCAGCAAGCAGAAAAGCAGTTCTTCCAGAAAAGCAGTCCAGTTGAGGTCTTTAAGCAGCACAGCAGTCATTATGACGGAAAATCAGTTCAAGATCCAGAAGTGCCTGATTTCAGGGGGTCAGAGGCCCAGTACTTATACCCAAAAGTGTCTTTGATGTAGGAAGTGACTTCAAAATAACTCTCTGAAGTGCACAAGGATCACTTTCAACTAACCCTAGGGGGTAAGTCAGTGCTTTGTGTGAGGACAGGACACAGCCTATTCAGATGTAAATGTGAGTCACCTTTCCCCTTCCTGCCCAGGAAGGTTATCAGAATGTAGATGAGTCCTCTGTCGTGCCCGGACCTTCCTGTGTTTTTGGCTGTCTAGAGGGAGTGCACAAAGTGTAGCTGTCACCCAGCCCAGATGGGTATTAGTGACAGGCTGTCAGGCACAAAGAGCAGTAAGTACACAGAAATGTCCACTTTCTAAAAGTGGCAATTCTAAAACAGTAATGTTAAATCCAACTTCACTAGTAAGGAGGATTTATCATTACCGTTTCCAACATAATTAACAAGAAAAGCTGCTCCTCTCTGATCAGGAATTACAGCTTAAAAGTATATTAAGGAATTCCTAATGCTGGTCTATGAGAGGGGTAGGCCTCACAGTAGTGAAAAACGAAATAGGTTGTTTGTCATTACCAGGACAAGCAACACATAAAGGTGCACATCCTACCATTTACTTACATAGTACCCTGCCCTTAGGATTACTTTGGACCTACCTTAGGGGTGACTTACATGTAATAAAAAGGGAGTTTAAGGCTTGGCAAGTAGTTTAAATGCCAAGTTAAAGTGGCAGTAAACTACACATACTGGCACTGCAGTGGCATACCTGAGACAGGTTTGAAGAGCCACATCTGTGGGTGGTACAGTGAGTGCTGCAGACCCACTAGGTAACATTTGAAGTACAGACCCTGGGTATGTCATACACCACTTTGCAAGGGACTTACCAGTACAACAAATATGCCATTCAAGTATACACCAATGTCGTCATGTTTAGGGGAGACGCACATGTACTTTAGTACTGGTTAGCAGTGATAAAGTGCTCAGAGTCTAAGGCCAACAAACATTTTTTGCAAAAATGGGAGGCAAAAGGCAAATAATTGGGGAAAAGACCACCCTAAGGATGACAGGTCTAACATGTGCCCCCCCCCCGATGAAAGTGGGGAGATCTACCCATCCTCTAGGGAGTTTTCATCACTAAGGCAGAAAAAGCTGGACAGACCGTCAGCATTGGCATGGTCTACTCATGGTCTGTGTTCCACCCTGAAGTCAATACTCTTTAGGGAAATGGGCCACCTCAACAATTAAACTAGAACATTAAGTATGATTGAAGCAAATGGTCCAGTTCTTAAACTTTTGGCAGCATATTATTCTCAGACAAACCAAATGATTTAACATTTCTCCTGAAAGTAAAAGGCATGGTATAGTATTCCTAATTAGAAATTTATAGGGCAAATTTGAAAAATCATTGCTTGATTTGATTTGTCTATTCTGGAGGAGGGATAGTAATACATCTGTAGCTTCCTTACTACAAGGACTTGATTAGATCTTTACAAATGGTTTTCAAAATCTTTAACTTGCTTAGCATTCCAAATTAAAATTTCTACGATTACATATGCATCCAAATTTAAATCAACCCTTTTTTAAGTGACCTTGTCTATATAATCCTTGGTGTAGACCATGCTTGACTCCTATCGAATCAGGTTATATGGGGAGTATTGCATTTTTTGTAAATTAACATTCTTTAGAAGTCACATAAATGTATACTATTTGTCCTTGTGACATGCTTCCGTTATAAATGTTTAAATATGTATATCCATAATAAGCAAACTGAGATCTGGAAATGACTTTGAAGCTTACTTTCAGCAATTGTGCAGTTCACTTGGAGTTTTCTTTGTTGAAGAGTACAATTGTATCATTGTGGTGACTGATTTGAGTGTTTAGTACACTAGTGTTTTATTTCACTTACCTATAAAATGTTGAAAGAAGTGGCCTTAATTTTAGTATGTGACATATCAGTAGCATGCCAACATTCTATTCTATTTACAACAGACAGAATGTAAACTGTGTGCATGCAAACATGGTGGGCAAACCGTCATGAAAGGGTAGGCAGACAGAGACATTTTAATCCCCATGACGGTGCCTGGCAAGGCACCGGCCCTATTGTAGGGGTTACTGACCCTCCAACGGTCCAACGGGCTCAAGGAGCCCGTCAGAAAGCGTCAGACTGTCCCTCTGCCTGCTGCCTCCGTCGCACGTATTGTAATGCCTCAATCGGACCGCAGCAGGAGATGGCGGTCGGACCGCATCTGCTGAGGCATCGGATGCAGTCCGACCACCATCAGAATAACCCCCAAAATGTTTTATTTTTACCATGTGAATTTCACCTAGAAGTACATGCATGTTTTTCACTCTATTAATTGAATTTTTTAGAAATTTAAACTTGTTTTTGTTTTTTGCATAGTTTCACTTAAAAGTTATTGTTGCTGTCTATGAGGTGGGGCTGGACATGTAGAATGTCATTTTTCTCCCTTTGAGGTTTTTTGGACTTGGCCCGCTCTACAGGGTCACCCCCAAACTTTTTTACTTCACCCCTCCTATTTTTCCAAATTCATTTTTGTTGGTCTTAGGACTCTGTGCACTTAACTACTGCTAATCAGTGCTAGAGTGCTTGTACTGACTCCACAAACATAGTAAAATTGGCATACACATGATTAGCATATTTAATCTGCTTATAAGTCCCCAGTAAGTGGTATACTAAATACCCAAAGCCTGTAAATAAATTGCCACTAGTAGGCTTGCAGCATTTGTTGTGCCACCCACTTATGTAGCCCTTTAAAACAAATCTCAGGCCTGTCAAATCAGCCAGCAGTTCTTTACTCCAATTTCACTTGGCAAAATAACCCCTTTGTCAGCATAAAACGTATTTTTTTAATGAATATAAGTCACTCCTAAGGTAGGCACTAAATAGCCTATAGGGCAGGGAGCATTGTAATTAAAGGTTGGATATTTACTTTTAAGTTTTACATGTTCTGGTAGAGAACAAATCACAAAATCATTTTTTACTACTGTGAGGCCTACCTAAGATAACATTGGTTTGCCTTATTGCATTTATTAATTGCTAACATTTGATTGGGAGCAGGCAGGAAAGTCATGTTTGGTGTCTGAAGAATTGTAAATTAAAATACTCTTTAATGATAAAGTTGGATTTTAAGTAACAATTTGGAAAGTACCACTTTTAGAAAGTTGGCATATGAGTGAACTAACCAGTAGGCGCCTGCAGCATGTTCCTGGTTCTCATGACTAGGGGTGAGTGGCAGCTGACCTTTGTTTATTCCTCCTAAACAGCAACACAATAGAGGGTCATGGTGTTGGCAGGATGGGCTATCTCTGACATGGTAGGGGGAGGACCTGTCACCTAGCACACTTGCATTTCAAAGTCACTGTCTCAGGTACTTCACACAAGCCTGTAGATATTCATAGCTTGTAAAGCACTCGATTGCCCTTGGGAGCCTTGGCGCTAGCGTACTTTATTGATGTCAGAAAACAAGCCTATATAGATAATGAAAGATGATGTGCTAGAGGGGCAGGGCCTGTGAGAAGAGCTGTGTTTTAAAAATTTTCCTGAAATGCACCATAGTGGGTTGAGCTTTAAGGTAAAAAGGCAGCTTATTTCACAGTTTAACAGTGGCAACAGAAAGACTTCTTCCTCCCTAAGATGCTCTCCTGATTCTGAGCATTACCATCAATTTAGTTGAAGCAGAATGAAGGGTCTTCTGGGGATATACCAGCAGATTTCTTTCTCAAATAGTTTGGGCCAGAATTATGAAAGGCTTTGTGTGCCAAGCAGAGTGACTTAAAGGCTACTCTTTTCCTGACTGGTAGCTAATGTAGCACCTCCATAGTCTGGGAGACTGACGTATATTTTGGGATCTTCATGAGAAGGCAAGCTGCCGCATTTTGAAGTATTTGAATTTATTCATCTGCCTTTTTGTATGCCCATATAAAGGGCATCACAGTAGTCAATCCTGGAGAGAACTGATGCTGTAATTACTGTTTTTTGTAAATTGAATGGGATGAAAGAGAGGATCTTTTTCAATGTTCCTAAAGGGTGAAAGCAGAACTATGTAATTTGATTTATCTTTTCTAAAAAGAACGACCTCTGTCTTCTCAGCATTTGGTTTGAGACAATTGTCTCCCATCCAGTCTACTACCTCTCGCATACATTTACTGAAATGCTTGGCAACCTCGCTGGGATCACCTGATATTGAGACTACAATTTGTGTAACATCCACATAAGAGACAGTAGAAAGCCAAATCATCTGATCATTTTGGCCAATGGTGCCACATAAACTTTAAAAAGGGTCAGACTCCAGGTGGATCCTTGAGGGACACCATATGGTAAAGTGAAAGATATAGTCCTAAAATCTCCAAAAGCTACAGTTTATTGTCTTTTTGAGAGGAATGATGTCAGAAGCTCAGGAGTCATTTTACCCCCACAGACTGGGACCAGGGCAGGGAGGCAGGAAATTCCAGACACCTCTGTAAGGGGAAACTCCAGAAGCTTCTCCCAATTCAAAGTGAGAACCAGGTATAAATATTGGACCCTCAGAACCACTTTTCAGATCACCTATGTACCTGTGGAAGACCTAGTACATGGTTCTGCTGCCCTGCTTCTCTGCTGCAAGAAGTACTGCACAGCTGCTCTATTGCTCTGCTGCTCTGTTGCAAAGGGGGCTGCTCTGCTGCCCTGATGTCTGAGAAAGAAGGACCAAATCTTCACACTTGAACCCAGATCCACCAAAGTGTCTCCACAGGCTAGTTAGCTGGCCTCCTGTTCTGAGCTGCAGGAACATAACGGGCTGCTCTGCGGCGACGCATTTTGACAAGGAACATGCATTGCAATTCCAGTTTGGCAGTCTCGCAAGCACTGAACCGGTGCAAAGCATCTCAACGTGACAACCAACTCAGCTCGATGCATCTTGAGACGGGACTGCACATTGCAACTTCTGATCAGCAGCTTCAGAAGAACCGACCCAGCGCGACACATCTCGATGATGACAAATAACCCAGCTCAACATTTCTCAGTTCAGCACTGATGTATCTCAACACCAATCCTTGCAGCACCAGTTGCGCCATCGACCTTGATACAGTGCATCACATCAAGGCGCCGGAATCCGCATCACAAGCTTCTATCGACGGCTTCATTGACCTCGACTCAGAATGACATATCTCGATGCAGGAGCTCACACCGGCTCCCGTTGACGGGTTTTCGATGCCCGCACCACGCAGGCCAACGCAAGGACTTTGCATCTCAATGCACCAGGACTCAAGGTATATTTAACAGTGGACTGAACTCATTCCTGTATCCGGCCCATGCTCTATGCAGTCGGACTGACTTTTTGACTTGGACCCGGTCCACCGTGAACAGACAACCGCAATTGGCACTTTGGGGCCGATTGCGATGTTGTGCGGAAACACTCCGACCAACAGTTGGATTCCCCTAGATCGTGTTGGAACCCATCTGCCCGAGTCAGTCAGAAACATTTCCGATTACGATTATGATGCTCGCGGTCGGAAGGGAAACTGAAGAGTCATTTCAAATCGGTTCTGACCGGCTATCGGAGAATCCAAGTCAGTCGGAGCCGATTCGTACAGCTCTACAGCCAGCGTTTCCGACCGACTGATTACAATGTCGGATTCTGACAGCCTTTCCGAGTCGGTCTGTCTGATATGAAAGGGCTGTTGTAAAATTACTTTGTGGGCTCCCAGCAGGCCCCCCTTCATCCTGAGGCCTCTGGTTGGGGGCCGTGGGGGTACACAAGGGACCCCCCCTGTAAAACTATGCACTGTGTGGCAGGCACCATGGGGTGCCCGCAACTGGGGGGAAAGGTTTTTCAGTGGACACCCATTTTCCCCATAGGAGCCTGTGTTGTCGGTCGGAACACAGGCTCCTATAGAAGTCAATTGGAGTCATTCCGAACGGTGTTCGGAAGCATCGTAATCGGTCGTGCGGAACCACCGATTGCAAGTCGATCAGAACCGAATCCGAGAAGGAGTCAGGCAGAAAGTTTCTGCACTACATTGTAATGAGGCCCTTTGTGCTTTTAGGCACTATTTTTATATTTTTCTTTAAAATTACATATCTCCGGTTCTACTGATTGTATATTTGCCATTTTGGTGTCAAATAATTTATTAAAATTTACTCTACTTTTCTAAATTTGTGTGGGATTTTCCTTGTGTTGAGTTTTTACTTTATCACTGTTTGTGTGCTGCATAAATATTGTTAGATTTGGCATCTTTTGGTGTGGCTCCCCCTGAACTTTTGCTTTCTGGCCTCCTATTTTTTACTTCATTTTTGCTGGCTTTAGGACTCTGAGCACTTTACTGCTGACCAGTGCTAATGTGCATATGCTCTTATCTAAAATGTGATGACAATTGGTTTATGCATGATTGGTATATTTGGCTCACGTATAAGCCCCTAGTAAACTTGTATACCATATACCCAGTGCCTGTAAACCAAATGCTACTGCTGGGCTTGTAGCACTGAATGTACAACCCACAGAAGTAGCCTTTTAAATCTGGCTCAGGCCTGCCACTGCAGGGCCTGGGGGTGCAGTTTGCTGCCACTTCGACTTGGCATTTTCAACTACTTGTCAAGCCTTAAACTCTCCTTTTATTGCATATCAGTCACCCCTAATTTAGGCCCTAGGCTGACCTAAGGGCAGGGTACTGTGTAAGTAAAAGTTAGGACGTGTACCTTTTTGCTTTACAGGTCCTGGTAGTGACAACCACCCATGTTTGTTTTCACTACTGTGAGGCCTGCTCCTCTCATAGTTTAACATTAGGAATTCCTTAAATACCCTTTTTAAGTGTACTTCCTGATTGCATAGGAGTAGCTGCTTTATGTTTTATATCATTGGATTGGCAATGCCAAATCCTCTCTAGTGGTAAAATTGGATCCAATATTGCTAGTTTAGAGATGCCACTTTTAGAAAGTGGACATTTCTCTGCTCTTGGCTCTCTTGTATGCTTTACAGCCTGTCTCTAATACACATCTGCGGTGGGTGACATTTACAATTTGTGCATTCCCTCTAGACAGCCACAAGTACAGGACACTCAGCTGCATCTCCATTCATCTGCATACTGATGGGCCTTCCTGGGCAAGAGGGAGGGGAGGAGCTGACATGTACACCTGAATAGGTAGTGGCCTGGCCTCACACAAAACACTGATTTACTCCCCACTGATAGGCTGGCAGACAGAGCTGGGCTGAAAGGAGACTTGTGCACCACAAAGGCTTTGCTTTGTTGTCACCTTCACTTCAAAGACACATTTGGGTATATGTTTTGGGTCTAAGACTCCCTCTCACCCATTCACTTCGGGGTCCTAAGGACACTCTGTCAAGAAGAGATGTGCTACAGGAAGGACTGTCACTTTGCTAACTGCTTTGCTGTGTTGGCTGGCTGGCTGATGATTGCTGGGGTGGAAGAGGGATTGCCCCTTTGCGAACGTGCTCAGCAGTGATGACCTGCTGCCTCTGACCTGTGCAGTGAGAAGGACTGAGCCCGTTCTCTACAACCTTTTGCAATCTAAGTAAGTCCAAAGGCTTGTTGGCTTTCCTCCTGTTCAGGTAACCTCAGGGCCATCAAATATTTCATTCACACAAAGGACCGCTGCTGGGCTCTGCTAATCTGGAGTCTGACTCTGCCTGACTTGCCCTCAACCAGTCCTGGGCCTTTACAGAGTGTCGGCAGCCGCTTTTGGGCATCCACATTCATTAGCGCGCTGCACCGATCAAGAACCGCCGTTTCTGCCTGCTCAAGCTCAGACCATTTTGTTTGTCGACTTCACCGAAGCCTCAGTGCCAAGGCAGATCAGCATGACCCGGTGCACCCTGCATGCATCAAGGAATGACGGGTGTCTGCCCTCCATGATTCCAGTCACCGCATCGTATCCAGCAAGGGGAGACTCCAGCCATGTGTGTACTGATCCCGAGGCCAGCGGCACCACTGCAATCCCTCGAGAAAAGTACGTAGATCAATATCCCACAAACTTGACATTGCATTTTAACTGTAATATCTTTGGAAGCATTGATTCACGCTGACCCAGGGAGAACGTCTATTTCCGATCCATGACGTTTATCGCTGTCATTTCCCTAGTATAACCATAAAGAACCTACTGAAAGTGCAAGGGCTCTTTCAGCATTTTACATTCTTGAAGTATTTGTAACTTGAGATGCTTTAATTGTATTCTTATTATTTTTATCTTCTTTTGAAGAGTAAAAGAGGTACTATTTTCATACCTCATTATGGAGTCTTTTTGATGGTGTCGTCAATGTGTTACTGCATCCACAACTGCTTTACACATTGCCTCTTATGTTAAGCTACCAGGGGGTGAGCATGGGCTTATTTAAGTATGTGTCTTTCTTATCCTGACTATAATTGCAGTCCTTACTTGGACAGGGTGCATACCTCTGCCAACTAGAGACCCAATTTCTAACAAATACTTTACACATTGCCTCTAAGTTAAGCCTACCTACATTTGTGCCAAGGTTCCAGAGTGTTAGGCACAGATTAATTTAGTGACTTTTTGTGGTTCACCCTGAAAGAGATTTTGGTTGTTGCTTGAGAAGGGCTCATACCTCCATCAACCAAAAATCCAATTTCTCACATGGTTCTCTATTGTAATTTGAAATTTATACCATACATGGCTGCCCAATAAGGGCTTTTCAGACCCCCTGACGGTCATGGATAACCCAGGCTAAACTTTAGAAAAGCTAGATCTTTAACCTTTTCCTAAACACTATTTCAATTGAAAACTGGTGGAACTGGTAAGGTAGAGTTCCAAAGCTTGTAGGCAAGCAAATGAAATGACCGCCATGTCTGCCTAACCCTTTTGAACCTAGGAAGAATGTTTAGTCTTTGACTAGAAGACCTTCAATCCCTAGTAGGAACATAGGGTTGGATCAGATGATGGAGAAATAGAGGGCCAGCACTAACAAAGGGTCGTAAGGAGATATTGAGAGCCTTAAGTTTGACATGCTCAAGTACTGGGAGTCAATGGAAAGAAAAAAGATGGACAGACTGACTGGAATGTTTGGCAGAGAAGTACTAGACTGGTGGCTGTATTCTGCACCACTTGCAGACGTTTGACAGAAGAATATACAGCACCCAGGTACAAGGCATTACCGTAGTCCAGGTGAGATATAATGGTTGCCTAGACAACAGTTTCTACAGCTTTTGCTATTCACAAAATCTGAGTGCAAAGTTACTCAAAAGTATAGACAAGTGAAAGCTGCTAATGTAAAAAGAGAAACAGTAATATGTCCACCACCACACATGGGCAATCACTGGTAATGCAACTCTCTCTCATAGAAAATAATAGAGGTAAGGACTTAAAATAAAACTCAACAAGAAACATTAAATTAAATTACCTAAAATCATAAAAAATGTAAATACATATATTTAATGTTCATTTTCTTTTATTCTACATTTAAAACAAATATTTTAAAATAATTTTAATTCATATTTTTATTTAAAAATTACATTTTTTTACTAATACACTTTAAAGTTGACTTTGCTTTTTATATTTTCCTATACTTTACTGTACCCCAAATTTGGAGGCTCCCTTTGGTAAAGTGTAAGAAAAAGTCAAAAAGTTTATTTAACTGTAAAAAATGAGTACAAATACTTTATCATAAAAATGAATGTAGAATAATTTTATATATTTATTTGAAATTTAGAACAAAACAAAAAATAAACAAGTTCATTTAAATATATAAAATTAATTATTAATACATTTTTCTGAAGTTTAAATGACAAAATAAATTCCCACTTAAATAAAAATAATATTATGCTTTAATAAGTGTTAAAAGTGATGTATTGAATAATTAAATTACATTTAATAATATTTTAATAAAAACTAGTGTTATATTAAATTAGAAATTGAAAAACAGATATTTTCATATATTTTATAGTTAAATAATGAATTGTTTTTATTGTTGGATCTTTTCTAGCATTAAATTATATTCATTTTCATTTTAATTAGTTTAAATAATCTAATTGAACATTATTTCCTGTTCTATGGAATCGTAATGCAGTACCAGTGGTTGGCCATGTGTGGTGCTGGACATACTCCAGCTATGAGCTGGAATAATTTATCACTGTTTTGGGTCCCTTTCTGGCTGTAGTGACTTTAGCATTGCAGTTTGTGAATAGCAACTGGCTTACTCTTGTGGGTGGGTGCATGTACCTCCTTAAACCCCTTCGTACACTTCCTTTAACCCCTCCTTACACCTTCATAAACCCCTCTCATTTAGTAGTTAGTATTCTCCTTTTTTGAACCATTCCCCTTGGTCCCTCCCACATTTACTACTAAGGGGTCGATTACTAGGCCTGGGCGGTAAAATCCGCTCCGCTCGCGGAATTTGTGGAATTTTGGCAATTCCGCGTTCTGTGGAGAACGCAGAATCGCCGAAAATTCCGCAATCCGCGGCGTAGCGGAATTTTTTCCTTGTTCGTGCTTTCAAAATGCGTGTTCGTGCACGCGGTAGCGACTTACCGGGATCCCTGCGTTTGCCGACGAGTTTTCCTATCCGTTCGCGTGCGCCACGAGATTTTGGTAGCCGGCCGCGCGATCCCGCGAGAGTGTGCGATCGCGAACACGTCATTCGGACGCGCCATCGGACATCCGTGTTCGCGAACAGGAAACACGCATCGCGAACGGGCGGGACAAGTGAAACAAGATGGCCGCGCCAATTGGCGACCGCATGGGCAAGTTTGCGAGATATTTCCCCCCGAGCACGCAAACAGCATCCCCAAACAGGAAAAACGCATCACGAACGGGCGGAACAAGCAATTCCGCGTGCTCGCGGAATTCTGCGTAGCTCGCGGAGATTTTTTACATCTTCGCGGAACTTTGCGTAACGCGACTACGTAAATTCCGCCCAGGCCTTTCGATTACGATGTCGTCCGGAAGGGCATCCGAGAGCCTTTCGGAGTGAGACCTTCCGACCGACTCGTACTCGTATTCTGTTTACCCGACCGATTCATTACGATACCCAAAACCCATTACTTACCGACCGACTCGGTTTCTCCAAATCCGACTGGATATTCCTAACGAGAAGCCTCTGGAAACGCCGAATGGAGCCGTTCGGAGGCTCTTCTGTGTCCGAATCCGACCACCCAATTACGATGTGTACTTCCTATGCGAAGAATCGGTAGGACCAACCAACATGTCAGAGCAGTCTGAAGGGGAGTATTTCTGCTCCGAATTGTGTCACAACACGATTCCTGCGAAGGAGACTGTGCAGCTATGGATCCCATCGTGCATGTCATCCCTCTACTGTACATCTACGATGAATACTACAACCCCAACCGACGCGGTCATCGCTGATGGTAAGTTAGACACCTACCCCTACAGAATAACGTAACTACCCCGGAAAAGACAATACAAGAGAAAGCAGGGGCGCAACTACAGTCACATTGGGGGGGGATACTTCTAGCAATGTGGAGGCAATTTTTGGGGGGGGGCTAAATTCCAGCAATGTAGCCCCAAATGGTGGGGTGGGGCTAATACTCCCACCAATGTTGAGACTAATTGGGGGGTGGGAGGCTAATTCTCTGAGCAATGTTCAGCCAATTGGGGGTGTGGGGGCTAATACTCCCAGCAATGTAAAGCCAATTTAGGGGTGGGGGGCTAAATACTCCCAGCAATGTTGAGCCAAATTGGGCTGTGGGAGGCTAATACTCCCAGCAATGTAGAGCCAAATTGGGGTTGTGGGGGGCTAATACTCCCAGCAATATAGAGCCAAATTGGGGGTGTGGGGGGCTAATACTCCCAGCAATGTAGAGCCAAATTGGGGATGTGGGGGGCGAATACTCCCAGCAATGTTCAGACAAATTGGGTGTGCGGGGGGCTAATACTCTCAGCAATGTTGAGACAAATCGGGGGTGTGGGGGGCTAATACTCCCAGCAATGTAAAGCCAATTTAGGGAGTGGTGGGCTAATACTCCCAGCAATGTTGAGCCAAATTGGGGTGTGGGGTGCTAATACTCCCAGCAATGTAAGCCAAATTGGATTGTGGGGGGCTAATACTCCCAGCAATGTAAAGCCAAGATGGGGGTGTGGGGGGCTAATACTCCCAGCAATGTGTCCTTGAATAATGTAACTGGTGCTCATGCACAGTGCCTCAATACCTCTGGGTGGCTTACAAGCTGCAGAAAACAGCAAAAAACAAAGCCTAAGGTTACTTGGCAGGAAATGCATTCTCACACTATGGCAGCAAATGTAAGTGTCATCTTTAAGGAATGGGAAGAGTGGAGATGCTGGTGCTCTAGGGACTGTTGAAAAACCAACAAAGCCTCATCATCTAGTAAATGGTCTCTTAAAAAACCTGTGAAATACTCGGGTGCTGATGCGCAAAGACAACAGACCAGCCACCCACAGAAGCTCAAGAACTGTCTGTGTGTGTGGAGAAGCTGTCTCAGCCTGGGCTGACACACACAACGGGGGGGGCTGAAGCCCATTGAGCCCTATGGGCGTTGAGTTCTATCAGAAAGTGTCCTGTATAGGCTTGGATTGGTAATGCAGGCAATAGCACATTGGTCGATGTGCCCGTGCACCAGGGTTACCTGTGGGCTGGTCTGTTTGGGGCCTATGTAAACCACCTCAAGAGGCTGACTTACTTCGATGGTCTCCGCCAGGCCACTGCAATGTGGTGCCAGTATCTTGTCGGTTCCCCAGCTGTGTTGTAAATTGAGGCTGAGGGCCAGACTTTGGGGCATGCTCACCTTGGCGCCCTGCCTCGCGTGCCCTGACAGAAGCAGAGTTATCTGCCCCACCCACCCATCACTGTCAGGTCATGGCAGGTGCAGGGAAGTTGCAATGTATGTAGGGGCCTCGCAGGGAGGCAAGTTTCATTTGGCCAGTCCAACCTAACCCCCCCCTTGATCAGCAGCAGTGTGCTATTTTGAAACCTCCCTTGCCAGGGAAATGCACATAGGCTACAATGTGTAGGACTCATAACATATATGTGTCCCATAGCTAGCGAGCAGGTGACAGGGGGTCATACTTCGTGTGTCCAAACACATCAATAAATAAGATCCCAGTCTCAAAAATCCACCCATGACGTCCAGGCTGTGGTTTACGGGCTGATGTGCAGAATCAGTGTCTGTCACTCTCCACATGTGTCCCATCTCAGCCATCAGTATGCCTTGTGCCAAGAAATGGACCCCTGCAATATCTGGATCTCACTGCAAATGGAAAAACATAATGTGCTCCCTGACCCTGATTAGGTCCCACACTGAGCTCAATCCTGTGTCTCTCCATGCAGTCAGTCCTTCCCAACAAATTTTCTATGGAAATGAGCCAAGATGTGCTGAATAAGAGATGGAGAGTACAGGATCATGTCCCTCAGTAGCTACAGGCCCAATACCTCAAATACACACTTTTAGCAGACTGTCAGCTCCACAGGGGAGCTGTGCCTCAGGGAGCAACATTGATCCCGCAATATCATGTGCACTGCATTTTGAGAACATGCTCACTTTGTACAACTGCCTACTAAACTAACTTAACACTGGCCATTGCAGTGGTCCTGCCACATAACATTCTTTTTAAAATGCACAGCCTTGACAGCTTTTGCTTTGGCTGCTGCAGCCTTCACTGAGCCACACTTATCATGACACTATTTAAGATCAACACTCGCAGCATGGTGCCAAGCTCCCTGGAGTTGGCACCAGGCACAGCCACTGCTAGGTGATGGCAAAAACACAAGATGCAGGGGAGCATTATCTCCTCAGTAAGTGAAACACAGCTGTGCCCTGTAACTGGAAGATTGATCATAAAAACCATCTGTGGACGTAATGAGGATATGGCCCTGCTAAGATTCACGCAATGAGATACTTTGCATCATCACAGTTACAGATACATATGTACAGAGGAACATCAAGTTCACGTATTACACTCAGCTCATCCGCCCTCAGGTCTTGTGGAGGATAATACACACAAAGGTAAAAAACTCCATACTTGGCCCAGTTAACACACAAACTCAACACACCCTGCAAATCTGATTGTCTCACACAAATATCTGGAATGACCCTGCAGATAGACTGAATATAGAGCAGCATGTCAACTACATCTATGGATGCTACATGTACCTCATTGCACAGTGGAACTCACCATCATTAACACCCCAGAAAAAGTTGCTGTGCTACCAGCTACATTGTCAGGGCAAAGAGAAGTAGGGAAAGGGGACAGCCCTGACAAGTTCCCCTGCACAACCTAAAAGAGCGTGACACTTGACTTGGGCAGTTGGCTTGGCATCAAAAACACGTGTGTTGTTGCAGCCGCCCTGCCATGTCCATGTTTGACAGAGTGGCAAACAGGTACACACAATCAACAGTTCTGTATGCTTTTACCAAATCTAGTCCAAAGCAGGCTATGTAGGCACACCTTCCATGGACCAGCCACAGCACACTATTATGCATAAGATCGTTAAGCATCATGGATCGCTCAGGGATAGGATCCTTTTGGACACCATGCATTGTATGCCGTTGGTGTACCAGCAGGTGAGGCTCCACTACTATACTAAGGATTAACAATTCCTGGCAAGCATGGTCAAAGGAGTGTGTGGCCATAGGCTCAGCTAGGTCACTGTTGTGTTTTAACAATGTACACTGAAGAAATTGCCACATGGATTGTGTGTCTCTCCAATCACTCAAGGTGGCCCAAGAGAGATACTGTGTTCAAGTACAAGCTCATAGGCATCATCAAGACTGGGCAGGAGGCTGTCCAACGCATGAGTGGACAACGTGGCAGGGCACATAATCACTCTGAGTATCTCTTGGAGCAGCCGACGGGGTGTTGATCACTGCACATGCGGCCAGATAAACTTCAGATAGAGTCAATCCAGTTAGGAATCAGGAAACGTCTACCATGCGTTCAGAGTAGGGGTGAATGTATAGGACACAACAATACACTGTGAAGGATTCATGGATGGTTGCCTGACTAGTGTGCATCTGTGGGCGGTGATCCATAATCAGCAACATCTGCTGGGTTGTTGTCAAGCAACAGAGGAGGCAGGACACAAGTTGCCCTGACTTATCCCACTCCGTGTTCATCACAGCTTGTCATGTTGCGAAGTAAAAGCAACCCAGTTGCTCAATCAGATGGGTGTGGTGTGTTTGAGCATCTGTCAGCATGGCAACTGAACCGCAGTCTATTGATGACATAGTGATGCCTCAGGCTACAGAAAAGCCCTGAGGATATTGGCCCAGACAACGTGCAAGTCGCCAGACTGAGCCACTCAGTAATGATTTCAGTGATTCCTGCTCCAACAACCTAGAAGTTGTTGTGTCCCAGTCGTCAGTGAAATATTTGGAGACAAGATCCATCATGAATTAGAAAAATGCATGGGCCAACAACAATGTAGGATCCTGTCACCATGTGTGAACTGGGGGTGCTGCCACAAGACACCCAATCTGTATGTGTCTAGGGTCATCTTCTGAGAGTGTCATTCACACCAATTCAGCATCTAGCTCCTCAGGCTGTAGTGTGTGCACTAACAAATAATTCCATTCTGAATGTGCAGATTGTGTACTGCAGAGCAGTAGGAGTACTCATGAGTCTCAGAACGTAGGTTCCACTGACAGTGTTGGAGTGACCAGTGCACAGCACATTGTGTAAGCTGAGCTGCCACCACTGGAGAGGATGCCGGGGGAGATGGGCAGGGGGGCTTAACCTGTGGCTCAAGGACACAATTGACATAGCCATCCTCAAGCCAGGGGATATGGGTACAGCTTTTGAGGATGAGGGATATGTGCAGAATGAAGCTTGCTTTGTCCACATTTGGTAATGAAACACTGCACCATATAATTTTGAGACATCAAGGAGACCCTCTACAAAGCCATATTGCCCTCAGGCTCTGTGGCACTTTTCAATGTGGTAAATGGGACCTCATATGGACCCACACAAGGGCTACCCTTGCCAAACCAGATCAGAGGCGGAAAAAGATATTCACAATGCAAACACTTATGGAACTGGGTGTAATGTTCCAGTGTCACACGTGTGTTTTGTGACAGTGCACTGTTTTTTCATCAGCACAACCAGAGATATCATTACAATAAATCAATCAATCAATCAATCAATAAGGGGTTTATAAAGCATGCTACTCACCCATGAGGGTCTCAAGGCGCTGGAGGGGGGTGCAGCTCCAGATCAGTCGAAGAGCCAGGTCTTGAGGCTCTTCCTGAAGGTGTTCAGAGTGGGGGAGCGTCTGATGTTGACTGGGAGCTCATTCCAGGTCTTTGCTGTGACGTAGGAGAAGGCTCTTCCGCCTGCTCTGGTTCTGAGGATGTGTGGGGTCTCTGCCAGGGCGAGGTCGGCGGAGCGGAGGTTCCTTTTGGGTACGTGGAAGGAGACTCTTTCATTGAGGTATTTGGGTCCGATGTTGTGGAGGGATTTGTAGGTGTGGGTGAGTAGCTTGAAGGTTACTCTCTTCTTGATGGGGAGCCAGTGGAGGTCTCGTAGGTGCAGGGTCATGTGCTCATAACGTGGGGTTCCGAGGACGAGTCTGGCCGCAGTGTTCTGGATGGTTTGGAGCTTGTGTAGCAGGGTTTTGTTGATTCCGGCATAGAGGGCGTTACCGTAGTCCAGTCTGCTTGTTACAAGTGCGTGGGTGACGGTCTTTCTGCATCCATGGGTCATCCACTTGAAGGTCTTTTGGAGGATGCAGAGGGAGTTGAAGCAGGTCGAGGCGACGGCATTGATCTGGCGGGTCATGGTGAGGGAGGAGTCTAGGATGATGCCGAGGTTCCGGGCGTGGTCCGTCGGCGTGGGTGGGTTTCCGAGAGCAGGGGGCCACCAGGAGCTGTCTCATGCTGTGGGGGAGGGTCCAAGGATGAGGACCTCTGTCTTCTCTGAGTTTGGTTTTAGGCAGCTGTCACTCATCCAGGCTGCGACATCTTTCATTCCTTCTTGGAAGCTGAGTCTGGTGTCTTCGGGGTTCTTCGTGAGAGAGAGGATGAGCTGGGTGTCGTCGGCATAAGATACTATGCTGAGACCATGCTGTCTGACGATGGCGGCGAGGGGGGCCATGTAGACGTTGAAAAGCGTGGGGCTGAGCGAGGATCCTTGGGGTACTCCACAGTTGATCTCTGTAGGTTCGGAGAGGAAGGGAGGGAGTCTGATCCTTTGGGCTCTTGTGGAGAGAAAGGAGCGGATCCAGTTGAGGGCGGTTCCTCGTATACCGGCGTCATGGAGTCTGGCTGCAAGAGTGCGGTGTGAGACGGTGTAGAAGGCCGCGGAGAGGTCTAGTAGGATGAGGGCCGCAGTGTGGCCCTGGTCGAGTAGCATGCAGATGTCATCGGTGGCGGCGAGGAGGGTGGTCTCGGTGCTGTGGTTGCTGCGAAATCCAGACTGGGAGGAGTCGAGGATGGCGTTCTCTTCGATGAAGGTGGTGAGCTGGACGCTGATGAATCTCTCGGTGACTTTGGCTGCGAAGGGAAGGAGAGAGATCGGCCAGTTGTTTTTCAGGTCCATCAGGTCGGCCGAGGGTTTCTTGAGGAGGGGCTTGACTTCTGCCCGCTTCTAGTCATCGGGGAAGATGCTGGATTCGAGGGAGGCATTGATGGTCCGGCCTAGTTCGGGGGCTATGGCGGCGGCGGCTCTGTGGTAGATATGTGGTGGGCAGGGGTCCGTGGGAGCTCCTGAGCGGGTGTTCTTCATGGTCTTGGTGGTGTCTTCATTGGTAGCAGGTTTCCAGGTGGTGATGATCGTCCGGTTGTTGGTGGTGGAGAGGGTGGTGGTGTCAGGAGTCTGTTCACTGAAGTTGTCCTAGAAGGCCTTGATTTTCAGGTGGAAGTAGGAGCTGAGCTTGTTGCAGAGGTCCTGGGATGGAGGGACATCCGTGGCTTCGCTGGGGGGTTTGGTGAACTGCTGTATGACGTTGAAGAGTTCTTTTGCGTTACTTGCGTTGGAGTGGATTTTGTTCTTGATAAATGAGTCCATCTCCCTTGGTGTCCCCATATCTCTGACATTCAAAGTCAGAATGTCATTAGTACCCATGTGTATAGTCAACTGGGAAGTGTGGGGATGCGTTTCTGGAGTAGTTTGACCCCAGGTGGCACAACAGCACACATCCTTGATTTTCCACTTGGGGGGGCTATAGCCCTCTAAGCAATGGACTGCCATCCAAAGTTTCTGCATTATGACATTTCAATATAAGCAATCAACACCTCCATCCCAGGGCAGTATCCAAGGGAAAGAATGATTGTTAGAAATGGGATCTCTAGTTGGCAAGGGCTTGCACCTTTGTCCAAGTAGGGACCCTTCTTCCTAGTCAGGGTAAGGGTGTTACACTCGTGAAGTAACACCTGCTCACCCTCGTGGTAGCTTGGCACGAGCAGTCG
Organism: Calotriton arnoldi; assembly: GCA_963921515.1. Taxonomy (NCBI): domain Eukaryota; kingdom Metazoa; phylum Chordata; class Amphibia; order Caudata; family Salamandridae; genus Calotriton; species Calotriton arnoldi. Next base: position 218,070 of record CAWUFW010002709.1, read on the forward strand.
GGCTTAATTCAGAGGCAGTGTGTAAAGCATTTGCACATAACCAACAGTAATACAGTGTAAGCACTACAAACGGACACCACACCAGTTTAGAAAAATAACCAATATTTTATATACTCAAGACAAGACCAATTACGACAAAAATCCACAATACTGTACTTTAAAAATGAATGCTTGATAAGGTAACTTCTTCTTTGCAAGAATAGTTCAAAAACAAAGTTCGTACGAGTCGGTAGCTCCGTCCGAGCCTACCGTGATGCTGAAAACCACAGAGTCTAACAGTTCCAGCCGACCGCGTCGATACGGGCCAGCAGAGTCGTGAACAGACTCGGTCACAGTACCTTTTCTCGTTGTGGCGGTACGGAGTGTACGAGCCGGTCGGCGTTCGTCGCGGTTGCGGTGCAAGACGGAGCGATGCAAGGTGCGGTGTCCCTCGATGCGGTGCAGGCAGCGGCTCGATGAGCGTCGTGCAGACGGAGTCGGTGAGTCCAAGGCGTGCGATGCAGGGTGAGACGATGCTCGATGCGGTGCTGACAGGTTGCGATGCAGGCGACCAAGCCGGAGTGCGGGAGCTGGCGTCGGACAGCGGTGCGAGTCGGAGTGGTGCGTCGCAGACGTGCGAGCGGTGCCCCAAATGCGGTGCGGTCACGACTCTTGAGCCAGTTGCAGCGACCTCGTCGGTCGGGTCCGGTTGGTTCAGTGAAGCGATGCGATGCGAACTAAGGTGCCCACAGGTCAAGGTGCAAGCAGCGGCTCGATGTTGGCGGCGTCGGACGTCGCCCACGGTGAGACCAGGGTTGCGATGCGAAGCGGGGCGATGCGGTCTGCGGTGCAAACAGGTCACCGGCCAGGGATGGATTCGGTTGACGGAGTCGGTTGCAGTTCCCTTCCTCTGTGGCGACTGAAACAGCGTTCCAGAAGCGGTACCCAGAGGCTTGTGAAGTCTTTGTAGTCCCTGAGACTTCTTAACAGGAGGCCAGCTCGGTTCCAGGCCCTTGGAGATACTCAGCACAAGATTGTAGAAAGTTCAGTCCAGTCCTTTCACTGCCCAAGGCAGAAGCAGCAGCTGCAGGCCAACCCAACAAAGCAACAACACAGCAAAGGGGCAGTACTCCTCCTGGCAGCTCTTCCAGCTCTTCGTCTTGGCAGGTTCCTTGATTCCAGCGAGATCTAAATTCATGGGGTCAGGGCCCCAATATTTATATCCCAAATTCCTTTGTTCTCTGAAGGCAGAGAGGCCTTTGCCTAGTCCAAACCAGTTCTGGAGCACTTTGTTGACAAGTCTCCGTCCCTTCTTTCAGTGAGTAGGTCAGGGACATCAGACGCACCACAGGAGGTGGAGCCAGCATTGTGGAGGGAAGGCACTGTCCTATTCAGGGCCCAGGTGCGACCCCTCCCACCCATCTACATGTAGATCTTGCTATTCAGCCCTGTGCTGACTCACCCTGTCTCCTGGCATCCCCCAGCCCCTGTCACTCACATTCCAGACAAGGAATACACAACCTCGCAGAGGCAGGCTTGGATGGTTAGACAAGAAAATACCCACTTTCTAAAAGTGGTATTTTCAAACACAGAATGTTAAAACCAACTTCACTAAAAGATGCATTTTATCATTCTGAGTCCAGGCATACTAAACTCGAATTTCTACCACGTTCCCGGGGTCAGTTAGGATTATAAACTGTAATAATCAAAACTGCCCGTTCTGGCCTAGGGGGAACAGGTAGCCTTGCAATAGTGAAAAACGAACTAGGCTGTAATTCACTATCAGGACATGCCGCACACACCAGGGCATGTCCTACCTTTCGCATTCAACGCACCCTGCCCACAGGGTACCTTGGGCCTACCTTAGGGGTGACTAACATGTAGCAAAGGGAAGGTTTAGGGACTTGCAAGTGTGTGCACTTGCCAAGTCGACATGGCAGCCCCAGGCTGCGCACAGGCTCTGCGATGGCAGGCACGAGTTACACTTTACGGGCTGTTTGCGTGGGTGGCACAATCCAGTGCTGCAGCCCACCAACAGCATTTGGTCTATAGGCCCTGGCACTCGCAGTGCACTTTACAAGGGACTGACAGATAAACCAAATAGGCCAATCATGGAAACACCAATCCATAACACATTGTATACAGGAGCACTTGTACTTTCCCACTGGACAGCAGTGAGGAAAGTGCGCAGAATCATTACACCAGCAAAAACAGAGTCAAAACCGGGAGGTCAGAAAGCAAAAAGTCAGGCGAAACACGCCAAAAGATGCCAAGTCTAACACATGTCCCCTCCAGCTGAAAGTAGGGAGAACTACCCAACCCCATTGGAGTTCTCTTCACTAAGGCGGAAGAACCTGGACAGACCATCTGCGTTGGCGTGTTCTGTACCAGGACGGTGTTCCACCGTAAAGTCCATTCCCTGTAGGGAGATGGACCACCTCAGCAGTTTTGGATTCTCACCCCTCATTTGCATCAACCATCTGAGGGGCCTGTGGTCTGTCTGAACCCGGAAGTGAGTTCCAAACAGGTATGGTCTCAACTTCTTCAGTGCCCAGACCACAGCAAAAGCTTCCCTTTCTATGGCACTCCACCTCTGTTCCCTGGGGAGTAGTCTCCTGCTAAGGAAGACTACAGGCTGATCCAGGCCCTCTTCGTTCAGTTGCGAGAGCACCGCTCCCACACCATGCTCTGAAGCGTCAGTCTGCACGACAAATTCTTTGGAGAAGTCAGGTGCCTTGAGTACGGGCGCCGTGCACATGGCTGCCTTCAGGGCATCAAAAGCTTTCTGGCAGGACTCAGTGCAGATCACTTTCCTGGGCTGCCTCTTAGAGGTCAGCTCTGTTAAGGGGGCAACGATGGTGCCATAGCCCTTAACAAATCTCCTATAGTAACCGGTGAGACCTAAGAAGGCTCTCACCTCTGTCTGGGTCTTGGGGGGCTCCCAAGCCAGAATGGTGTCAATCTTGGGTTGTAGGGGCGCCACCTGGCCGCTTCCTACCTGGTGTCCCAAGTACACCACCGAACCCTGCCCGATCTGGCACTTACTGGCCTTGATCGTGAGGCCTGCACCTTGCAGAGCCCTCAACACTTTCTCAAGGTGCTGTAAATGTTCTTCCCAGCTGGAACTGAACACAGCAATGTCATCCAGGTAGGCGGCACTGAAATCCTCCAGCCCAGCCAACACCTGATTGACCAACCTCTGAAAGGTGGCAGGGGCATTCTTCAACCCAAAGGGCATCACCCGGAATTGGTAATGACCTTCCGGGGTTGAGAATGCCGATCTCTCTTTGGCCCCATCGGTTAAGGCAATCTGCCAGTACCTAGACGTCAAATCAAACGTGCTGAGGAACCGGGCAGCTCCCAACCGATCAATGAGCTCATCAGCTCTGGGGATGGGGTGCGCGTCAGTCCTGGTGACGGCATTGAGCCCACGGTAGTCCACACAAAACCAAAGTTCTGGAGTGGCACCGGGCGCCGCAGCCTTTGGGACCAAGACCACTGGGCTGGCCCAAGGACTGTGGGAGGGCTCAATCACCCCTAACGCCAACATCTTAGAGACCTCCTCCTTGATGCTGGCTCTGACCCGGTCAGTCAACCTGTAAATCTTGTGCTTCACAGGAGGGCTGTCACCGGTGTCCACGTCATGGGTACACCAGTGAGTAACACCGGGGTCAGAGAGAACAGTGGGGCGAACTGTCCCAACAACTGGCGACAGTCCCCCTGCTGCTCCTGAGTCAGAGTAGGGGAGAGGATCACACCCTCTACTTACCCATCATGCTCCTTGGTAGACAGGAGGTCAGGGAGAGGCTCACTCTCCTCTTCCACCCCATCATCTGTCGCCAAGAGCATACTCACTTCGGACCTCTCGAAGTGGGGCTTGAGGCGGTTCACGTGAAGGACCCTCAAAGGGTTCCTTGGAGCCTGCAAATCCACCAGGTAGGTGACGTCACTTTTGCGCTCCTTTACCTCATATGGCCCAGTCCACTTGTCCTGCAAGGCACAAGGTGCCACTGGGGCCATGACCCACACTTTTTGCCCAGGTTGAAATTCGACCAGAGTGGCATTCTGGTCATACCATCTCTTCATTTCTTCCTGGCTTTCTTCTAGGTTCGCCTGAGCGAGTTTCCTGAAGCGGGCAGTTTGGTTTCTAAAGGCCAGCATGTAGCTAAATACATCCTGGGGAGTTTTCCTGGGAGCTGCCTCCCAGCCTTCCTTTACCAAACTCAGAGGTCCTCTGACAGGGTGGCCATACAGGAGCTCAAAGGGGCTGTGAGGCACCTCCCTGTATGCAAAGAGTAGGCATGGCAAGAGGACGTCCCACTTACGCCTCATGGGTTCTGTTAGACCCTTGATCATGCCTTTCAAGGTCTGGTTGAATCTCTCCACCAGACCGTTTCCTTGTGGGTGGTAAGGAGTGGTGAACTTGTAGGTTACACCACACTCCTTCCACAGGGATGTCATAAAGTTGGATATGAAATTGGTCCCCCTATCAGAAACCACCTCTCTGGGGAATCCCACACGGGAAAAGATCCCCATTAACGCCCGGCCCACCACTGGCGCCGTCGTTGTCCTGAGAGGGATTGCCTCCGGGTACCGGGTGGCATGGTCCACCAAGACCAGGATGTACCTGTTGCCCATGGCTGTCTTGGGATCCAGTGGCCCCACAATATCCATCCCTACCCTTTCAAAGGGTGTTCCAACAACAGGAAAAGGTTGGAGAGGAGCTTTGACCTTCCTCCCACTCTTACCACTTGCCTGGCAAGTTTGGCAAGACCTACAGTGTGCATCTGACTGCCTTCGCATTTGGGGCCAAAAGAAGTGGGTGACAAGCCTGTCAAAGGTCTTGTCCTGCCCCAAATGTCCTGCCGAAGGCACGTCATGAGCCAGACCCAGTAGGAAGGTCCTGAAGCGCTGGGGTACCACCAGCACACGGGCTGACCCAGGCTCAGCAACCTTAGGCTCACTGTATAGGAGACCACTCTCCCAGTAGATCAGATGTGACCCGGACTGTTTACCAGCTGCCTGGTCTGCAGCCTGCCGCCGCAGACCCTCCAGAGTAGGGCACTCGTTCTGCTCCCTGCAGAACTCCTCCCTGGTGGGACCCCCTTCTTGCTGCCAATGGGTCAGCTCAGAGATGTCTCCCAGTTCGGCTACCTGCTCCCCTGTAGGCACCGGGGCGTCCCCTCGAGGTCCGCCCCTCCCGGTCCGTGGGAACTTCTGGGGCCGGTTTCCCGCGCCCCCTGCCCTTTCTCTTGGCAGGGACTTGGGCCACTGTTTCAGGCTCCAAGTCCTCTTGATCACCCTTTCTGGCTGCCATTGACCGAGTAGACACGCATGCCCACTCTGGCAACCCAAGCATCTCCAAGTGAGACCTGAGCTCAACCTCCTTCCATGAGGACTGCTCCAGGTCGTTTCCTAGCAGACAATCTACAGGCATGGTAGGGCTCACAACCACCCTCAAGGGACCTGAGACCCCCCCATTCAAAGGGAACCTGCGCCACCATACATTAGCGCTCTGAGTTGTCTACCGCAACTACTTGGTGGAATGCCCCGGGGACTACTTGCTTCTCAGACACCAGGTGACACCGGACTGAGGTCACACTGGCTCCAGTATCTCTGAGAGCCTCTACCCTGTTCCCATTAATGGTCACCCAGGTGCTATATTTCTTCGTGTTAGGGGGCACCTGGTTTCCTGGGACCATCTCACTGTCCCCTAGTGAGACAAGGGTCATTTCTGCGGGATCCCCACCCTCCTGTGGGCACCCCTCCTCCCCAAGCGCTACACTAGCCAACACTTTGGACTGTCCACCGGTGGGTGGCTGTGTCCCCTTCGGGCACTTGGGGTCCCCCTTAAAGTGACCTACCTGGTCACATGCATAACACTTGCGGGGGCCGGTCTCAACAGGCTTCCCTGTAGAGACCCCTTTCTTCTTATCACCGGGGGCTGGGAACCTTTACCCTGGGTACTAGTTTGGGGCCCTTTAGAGAACTCCTGTGCTTTACCCTTGTCCCCCCACCTTTCTGCTGGGGACCCTGCCCACCTTTGGCTGAGTCTCCCCAAACGCTTTCTTGTGGACCCTGGTACTCACCCAGCGGTCCGCTTCCATAGCAAGCTTCCTGGGGTCAGTTAGCTTACTATCAACTAGGTGCTGGCGCAGATCTGCAAAACATAGACTAGACAAGTGCTCCCATGCAATCAAGTTGTAGAGCCCCTGAAAATCTGTTACACTACTGCCCTTTACCCAGCCATCCAGAGACCTGCAGAACACATCCACACATTCCAACCAAGTGTTGGCATCAGACTTCTTACTGGACCTGAACTGATCCCTGTACTTTTCAGGAGTAAGACCATACTTCGTGAGAAGGGCATCCTTCATGTCAGCATAGATGAGGTGATACCCCTTACCCAAAGCTATCAGAGCATCCCTTGCTTCTTCAGGGAAAAGTGGCCACAATCCTGCTCCCCAATTCTCCTCAGGGACCCCATTCATGTGTATGGCTGCCTCATAACCCTGAAACCACCTTTGTATGTCATCCCCCTTCTTGAACTCCTTGCCTATATTCTTGGGAATGTGCACAATCCTGTCTGCCTTTCTGGACGAATTGCTGCCACCATCTGAGCCTGACTTACTCCTAAGTTCTAGCTCCTTCAGTTCTCTCTCATGCTCTAAGAGCATCTTCCTCTCCTCTATGGCCAATCTCTTCTCCTCCCGCTCACTCTCCAGCCTGAGCTTCTGCAGCTCAAACTGCCTTGCCTCCCGCCTGTCCTCCAGCTCCTCTGGGGACAGACTGCTGCTGCCTGACCTGGCGGGTTCCCCCTACCCAAAAGCACATCCACCCTGGAAATAGGCTCCTCCACCTCCTCACTGAGATTACCAGGCTGCCCATTGGCATGTCTGGCTGCTACCCAGGCCCTCAGCGCCTTCTGTAGCTCCTCCTTCCTTGTGAGGCCTTTAATTTGGACTTTCAGGTTTTTACAAATCGCTCGTAGCTCCTTTACGGCGTAGGATTCCAACCTATCCTCCTCAAAGATAACTTCCAGAGATGCAACGGATGATGCAATTGATTCAGGCATGACAAAAGTAGTGAGTTGAAAACTGGCAAGATCAAAAATAGGCCAAAAGAAAAAGAACCAGTATGTGGTACGTAATGGTCTGCGATATGGTAGTAGTGCACACCAATCACTGTAAGTCAAGTGCAAACACAAGTCCTATCCTCACCGCTGACAACCAATGTTAGAAATGGGATCTCTAGTTGGCAAGGGCTTGCACCTTTGTCCAAGTAGGGACCCTTCTTCCTAGTCAGGGTAAGGGTGTTACACTCGTGAAGTAACCCCTGCTCACCCTCGTGGTAGCTTGGCACGAGCAGTCGGGCTTAATTCAGAGGCAGTGTGTAAAGCATTTGCACATAACCAACAGTAATACAGTGTAAGCACTACAAACGGACACCACACCAGTTTAGAAAAATAACCAATATTTTATATACTCAAGACAAGACCAATTACGACAAAAATCCACAATACTGTACTTTAAAAATGAATGCTTGATAAGGTAACTTCTTCTTTGCAAGAATAGTTCAAAAACAAAGTTCGTACGAGTCGGTAGCTCCGTCCGAGCCTACCGTGATGCTGAAAACCACAGAGTCTAACAGTTCCAGCCGACCGTGTCGATACGGGCCAGCAGAGTCGTGAACAGACTCGGTCACAGTACCTTTTCTCGTTGTGGCGGTACAGAGTGTACGAGCCGGTCGGCGTTCGTCGCGGTTGCGGTGCAAGACGGAGCGATGCAAGGTGCGGTGTCCCTCGATGCGGTGCAGGCAGCGGCTCGATGAGCGTCGTGCAGATGGAGTCGGTGAGTCCAAGGCGTGCGATGCAGGGTGAGACGATGCTCGATGCGGTGCTGACAGGTTGCGATGCAGGCGACCAAGCCGGAGTGCGGGAGCTGGCGTCGGACAGCGGTGCGAGTCGGAGCGGTGCGTCGCAGACGTGCGAGCAGTGCCCCAAATGCGGTGCGGTCACGACTCTTGAGCCAGTTGCAGCGACCTCGTCGGTCGGGTCCGGTTGGTTCAGTGAAGCGATGCGATGCGAACTGCGGTGCCCACAGGTCACGGTGCAAGCAGCGGCTCGATGTTGGCGGCGTCGGACGTCGCCCACGGTGAGACCAGGGTTGCGATGCGAAGCGGGGCGATGCGGTCTGCGGTGCAAACAGGTCACTGGCCAGGGATGGATTCGGTTGACGGAGTCGGTTGCAGTTCCCTTCCTCTGTGGCGACTGAAACAGCGTTCCAGAAGCGGTACCCAGAGGCTTGTGAAGTCTTTGTAGTCCCTGAGACTTCTTAACAGGAGGCCAGCTCGGTTCCAGGCCCTTGGAGATACTCAGCACAAGATTGTAGAAAGTTCAGTCCAGTCCTTTCACTGCCCAAGGCAGAAGCAGCAGCTGCAGGCCAACCCAACAAAGCAACAACACAGCAAAGGGGCAGTACTCCTCCTGGCAGCTCTTCCAGCTCTTCGTCTTGGCAGGTTCCTTGATTCCAGCGAGATCTAAATTCATGGGGTCAGGGCCCCAATATTTATATCCCAAATTCCTTTGTTCTCTGAAGGCAGAGAGGCCTTTGCCTAGTCCAAACCAGTTCTGGAGCACTTTGTTGACAAGTCTCCATCCCTTCTTTCAGTGAGTAGGTCAGGGACATCAGACGCACCACAGGAGGTGGAGCCAGCATTGTGGAGGGAAGGCACTGTCCTATTCAGGGCCCAGGTGCGACCCCTCCCACCCATCTACATGTAGATCTTGCTATTCAGCCCTGTGCTGACTCACCCTGTCTCCTGGCATCCCCCAGCCCCTGTCACTCACATTCCAGACAAGGAATACACAACCTCGCAGAGGCAGGCTTGGATGGTTAGACAAGAAAATACCCACTTTCTAAAAGTGGTATTTTCAAACACAGAATGTTAAAACCAACTTCACTAAAAGATGCATTTTATCATTCTGAGTCCAGGCATACTAAACTCGAATTTCTACCACGTTCCCGGGGTCAGTTAGGATTATAAACTGTAATAATCAAAACTGCCCATTCTGGCCTAGGGGGAACAGGTAGCCTTGCAATAGTGAAAAACGAACTAGGCTGTAATTCACTATCAGGACATGCCGCACACACCAGGGCATGTCCTACCTTTCGCATACAACGCATCCTGCCCACAGGGGTACCTTGGGCCTACCTTAGGGGTGACTAACATGTAGCAAAGGGAAGGTTTAGGGACTTGCAAGTGTGTGCACTTGCCAAGTCGACATGGCAGCCCCAGGCTGCGCACAGGCTCTGCGATGGCAGGCCCGAGTTACACTTTACGGGCTGTTTGCGTGGGCGGCACAATCCAGTGCTGCAGCCCACCAACAGCATTTGGTCTATAGGCCCTGGCACTCGCAGTGCACTTTACAAGGGACTGACAGATAAACCAAATAGGCCAATCATGGAAACACCAATCCATAACACATTGTATACAGGAGCACTTGCACTTTCCCACTGGACAGCAGTGAGGAAAGTGCGCAGAATCATTACACCAGCAAAAACAGAGTCAAAACCGGGAGGTCAGAAAGCAAAAAGTCAGGGGAAACACGCCAAAAGATGCCAAGTCTAACAATGATCAATCAGTGACAACATCTACCTACAAAGGGTAACTCGCCACTCATGCCCACACGCAACTCAGACAAGGCAAGGCTAGGTGGAGGCAAATTGTCCTGTGAGGACAATAGGTTTTGCATTTACCAGTGTACTCAAAGCGGCCATTCCAACAATCAGTCATGAACTTTCAGGGGCAGACAGCAAGCTCCAGTAAACACATACTACATCCTCATATTTCTTCTGCCAACTGTTTTTGCCTACTTACATCCAGATAATCTACACATATGTACATTTCAACATTACCTCTTGGCCTGCACAATCTCTACTTGTACGGGTATGACCCCTCTCACATCCACCTCAAAGTACATGCTCATCTCTCAAAACTATCATACATGCACAAGCACATCATAAGCTCACTCTGGTGCAGCTCTCTGGAAAAGAATGTCTGCCCCACAAGCTCCAGCCTTGTACTTCAGTCATTCGCATATCACCATTCACCCACCCTACTCTGCTTAAGTTCTACAGATAGTCATTTAAAAAACAAATGCATCCACAGGTTCAAACACAACATACATCAACTGGGCAACACCTCACATTTCACCATACAATACCCTAAATGTCATAACTGATGTATAGCCTTGACATACACTCATCCACTTTGTTACAAAAGACAAGTTTAACCTTGCTTCACTGTGGCCCTGTCACATCCACATCTGAGTCCCATGCTCCATACCTCCATTTACTTCTGCACATTAACAACTATCGTTAGTCAATGACACTAACCTGTTACAGTCATCTCTCACCGTAGTGCCACAAACTACAGCTCTCATCTCCTGCCAGACTCCAACCTTGTCTAGCTGGTTCTACCCCATCACATCTACCTATTCCTAGCATACCTTGCACAGGATTTAACCAGTCTTACAAGCTCGCACACTCTGACACACACCCCCACATTTCAAACCACTCACTTTGGAACAATGAGGAAACTCACGCCTCCTACACAAGAACTGCCTCTGAACTACACTCCTACCTTACACTCCCTGAAAAACGCAATATTTGTCCTGCCCCCATTACGTATGAGTCTCCACTCCATTCCCAAAAAGGGAAAACAAGTCTCTCTCACCTCTACCCTTGTTTAAGCTAGCTTAGCACATGCAACATGAACATTGCTAAACACATCAGCAGCTAGGCCTCACATTGCATAAACCACCTCCTCCCCTGTGTGGCAAATAAGAGCTTGGGTGTGACACTGGCTCCCGTAGCATCTGCACAGTAGGCGGACCCACAACACTTCTGCGCACTCATATTCCACTTGGCTTCCCACATGTAGCACAGGGTAACACGATAGACATGACAGCACTACCAGTTCAGCTCTGTGTGATCTGGAAGTTTTTACCATTACTTGGTGTACATGGGTATGTCCAAAGCCACTACCATTTAGTCAAACTCCATATCTATCCAGGTGTATAGATTAAACTGTAGTCTTCCTTCACATTACAAATATATGCAGCATACCTCTCCTAAACTGTTGCACTTTGAGACACGTGCACTATGTTGACATCTGAAAGCATGACCTATGTGCAATTGTGATTAAAAAAAATAAAGGTTTGTGACTTCATGTCACACTCATAGACACAAGCAATGTTAACATTGACATCTAGCCAAAGTAGGCACAACAATCTAGGATACATACTAACCAAGTGATTGTACTCCATGGACCATATGCAATCCATGCCATACTAACATCATTGTACACTTACATCACAATTCACACATGAATGACAGTTAACAACAAATCCATTTTGGGGACACACAGATATGAAAACAAAATCATAACATTGTTTATTCAGCAAAATAGTATGATTCTTTTATTGCAAAAAAGGCCAATGGCCAGTCCAATGCAGATTGTCATTTTTATGGGCCACATACATCATGCCCTTCTTCACTTGCCTGCACTAGTCAAGCAAAGGGGCACCTCCCACAGGAGGGGCATCTAGGGGGCAGGCCAGGCACCAAGGGAACAAGCCTAAGGAGGACTGGTTTGGGTTTTAGGAGGGATGGAATCAGGAGGGGGTGTGGGTCCACTGCAGTGGTAGGGTTAGATTGAGGGGGTGGTGGGTCCACTGCAGTGGTTGGCTGAGATTGAGGTGGGTTGGCAGCTGTAGTTGGAGAGCTAGATGCAGTGGCGTAGCTAGGGGGGATGAGGGGGGCGGACCGCCCCAGGCGGCACGAGTTTTCGGGCGGCAGCGGGCCCCCTTCCCCCCGCTCTTACCTGCGGCCGTCGCGGCCGCAAGAATCGTCCGCTACCACCCCCCCCCGCTCTTCTATCATTTTGCCGGGGGCGGCAAACGCAGGGGCCGCCACGGGCAGCCTAAGGCCTAGCTACGCCCCTGGCTAGATGGAGGGGGGATGTGCTGGGCTTCACTCATTTGGGTATTTTAAAATCTTTGATGGTGTGGACAGGAATAGGGAAGGGTTTGGACTTTTTAGGAGGTTTGTTTGGGGGGCCGGAGGTACTGGGCTGGGCTGGGGAAGGAGGGGATTTGCTTTTGGCAGACAGGGGGATTTTCTGGTGAGGGCTGATTTGGGGCTTTGTTTCTTCTCGGGGGGGCAGATGTAGATGTCAGGTCCGGGGGGTTAATTTAAGCTTCTTGGGAGGGGGTGTGTAGGATTTGGTAGGGAAGAATTCAATGGGAATGAGGTGGGGTGCCTGGGTGAGGGGGAACAAGAGAGTCAAGGGTAGGGGTTGTGGAGGCAGAGGGTTCTGAGGTGTGTGGGGTGTCTGTGGATGCATGTGTGTTGTCTGGTGGTATGTCTGTGGGGGTAGGTCTGCTGTCTGTCTTCTGAGTGTGCGTGCATGTGGGTTTGTCCTTGTGTCTGTGTGCTGCGTGTGGCTGTTGATGTGAATGCATGTGTAGATTTGCGTGTGCTTGGGTCAGGGAGGGGAGTTGGGATTGTGGATGGGGAAGAGGCAGGAAGGGGGTGGGTCAGCGGAGCTGGGACACTGCTGCCATAAGTGTGAAGGCCAGAGCCTGATTGGATTGCTGTAGGGCAGACATTTCAGAGTGAATGCCCTCCAGGAATTATACCATTTGTGTTAAATGATTGGTATGCACCTGGAGGACATTCAGCATTGCTGTCTGCCCCACAGAGATCTGCCTCAGGATGTTGATGGCCTCCACACTAAGGGCACCTGGAGAGACAGGGGCAGGGGGTGAGGTACCTGGCGTGAAGAAGATGGGTCCCTTCTAGTGGAGCGGCCACGGACAGTGGGCTGGGGAGCAGCTGCAAGGTTGGAGATGGTAGGTGTGGTGGCGGTTTCGGATGTAGATGATTCAGTCCCTGGGTCATCCACCACCACAAGAGAGTCATCACTGGAGCTTGAGTCATCTTGAGATCCAACGGATGTTGTGTCAGACCTGCCCTCAGTGTGGCTCCCCTCACCCTCCGCACCACTGGGTCCCTCCTCCTCGGACTCAGCACTGGACCGAGTCTGGTGAGCTGCTTCCCCTACGTCCATGGCACTGCCTCCTCCGCTGGCCGGTGCTGATGCTTTGAAAAAGCATGAAAAAGATTCACATAAGTCATCCGTATGTACTTGACACATAGGTATCATCACAAACCTTCACAGATCAACCAAAACCATCATTTAGGCTTGTGCCATTACATTTTTATATAGTTCTGTACATGGCACTTGTCAGTATGCCAGTTAACCATTGCTCCCTCACACATGATGTTATCTGCAACACTGGGTGCATCAATATCAAATTCCACAACCACAATGTCAACTACTCCACTATGTAGCAGGTGATGTATCGTCTTTTGCTCCTGACGGTCTCGTGTCATGACATACCTGTCTCATCTCATGCAAGGGAGTTCATACCTCACAATGGAAATAGGATTCACACAATTGAATTGAGATATGGTATCCATTCTGCAATCCCTACTCATCAAATTGGGAAGCATTGGCTTTATTGTCATACATTAAGTTGGCATAGTTATTGTATTAGTCATGTCACACAGATTACACTGATTGTGCTCATTTGTCCTGTAACTACGGTCCTTTACTGTCATGTCACACATCTGACTCTTATTGTGGAGACACTAAGGCAGTAGGCATAGCTAGGGTGAGTGGCGTGTGGCCCACAGTCTTGTGTCATCTATGCACAGTGTTATGAAGATGATTCAGAATGATATGCACATTGGAGACAGCTCACCAGTTTCAGATAAGAACAATGGTCGGCACACTTCTAAGTCCGATGACTGCATCTCCACAATGCCTCAGTTGGAACACTATGCCACTGAGCCGTCTGGGTGCATTGTCTGTAAAGACTATTAGTAATGAACCTCTATTCTTTAAGAGTCCAGTCAACACTGTGTACCAGTCCTGTCTAGACTGCAGAAGTCCCCATTTGCAGGGGCCAAGTCTGAATGTCCCAAAGTTATTTTAGACATAATGCACACTTTGTACAGCTTACATTGCTCTTGTTTAATATCTCATTTTGTTAACTTACACCAAAATTATGCACATTTCACATCTCTGAATCTGACAGTGAAGCATCAAAAACATGGTTTACAAAGCCATCAAGTATGAAGAGTCAAGTGTATTTACACACGTCAGCCATTGTGAATGTGTATCTAACATCATACCTCACAATTGCAGCCATGTTTCCACTAGTGACCACCTGCGTTTGCCATATGTTGTCACCGTTACAGAGTTGGACACATGGACTTACTCTTTTGAATGGAGAGAATGGAATCTTACACCCAATCATGTGAAAGGCCAGTGTGACAGATGATCTGAGTTAGCAAACCTGTAATTGGCCCATGGGATACATTTGAATACACTGAGCACCATGGCTGGGACCTAACATTGGCACACTGACCAAGCAAACCTCACCAAGGCCTCAACATAGACGTCACCTGCTGCCGGGATGTATAGCATGGGCTTTTCACACTTGAGTGCTCCAATAACAACATAATTCACAGATTTGTTGAGACCACACTGAGAACAGTTCATACATTAGTCAATGTGCTGACACATGTGGAGCAATCGCATTACTCCTGAAGGTTATCTCCATGCACATGTTGTTGCTGATCACATGAGCATGGCACTACTGTCACTACCCTGAACATAACTTCCTCACATGTCCCTGATGAAAGGGGCATAACGAGGCATCTCATAATCCTAGTGAATATGCATTTTTTAAAACTGAACAGTGGTTTGGGGTGTCTTACAACCTGTAAAAGGGCCAGCAGGTGAAGATACTTCAACATGCATGTTTAAAAAAAGGTGTGCGCTAAGGCACATACTCACCCCCTCCTTGCTGCTGTGTGGCTTACAACTTCCCATCCAGGTCAGGGAAGACCACCGCTAGGATCTGGAACATGTGGGGTTCAGTGTTCAGCACCCGCCCTTCTTGCCTGGAGCTGACAGGCCCAGCTTGACCTCAGCGATCGTCTTGGTGCAGCCACAAAGGTCCTGCCAGCGTTTTTGGCAATGATGGATGCGACAAATTGCGACTCCCACGGTGCGCACCCTCCGGGCGATGGTCCTCCAGAGCTCGGCCTTCTGATGGGAGTTGACCTGTAAGGATGACATGTTGACAGACCCTTAGTTCACATGTGACATGTTTCTGAGTCAAATACTTGTACACATAGGTCATGGTCAGATTGGCAGCAATGTCTAAGGGGTAGGCAAGTGGCATTATGTACAGTTGTCCTGTATTCAATGATGACTCCATCCCATGGGAACAGTGATAAGATGTTTAGCCCAGTACACACCCTTCTACAGCAGCGTACCCGCCCAGAACAGTTATCTACTCACTGTTAAACTTACAAACAGCTTACATGTTTGCCAATGAGATTCCTAATGCTAGTAGTGCATGGTAATTGCACATGTCCAATGAAAATGCAGTGTAATCATCACTCACCTGCTCCTCTGGTTTGCCATAGAGCTGGCTGTACAGAGGCAGGAGGGTATCCAGCAGGACCTGGTTTTACTCATGTGTGAAGGATGGGTCCCTGCCATCTGTACGTGCCATAGCAGCTCCCAGGGGATGTGGACACAGCAGCAGAGAGATGGGGAGGTGCAGGAATGATGCAGGTAGTGTAGGCAAGTGAAGTCTCTAGGGAACAGACAGACTTATATCTAAACCGCAGAGGCAGTCTTCATTCCATGCGGCCAAAGCGATAGGTCCGCGTCGGTAGCAGTTTCCAAATCGGTCCAATGCATTACATTGCTTGCAGATGACACGCCTACCGTGAGCTCAGAATAGATATCATTGAACCGCAAGTGACTTTGATACATTGGCAATGGGAGGTCACCGAGTCGGTTTCCATGCGATGAGGACACAATCCTAAACCCGCGTCTGTCATCATAACATCCAACAGCCAATTGCTGTGTCCGAATCGGTCATGTTGGTCCGAGCGTGTCATTTGAATAGAAACCCGCATCTGTCACCATGACAACTGACAGGCAATGGCTCCATACGCATCTGCTTTAGATGAGGTTTGCTCATTAGATACATCCAACAAAATAGGATGGATTAAAATAATTAGAAACCTCATCACTAGCTTTGGTTTAAGGGGGCATAACATCAACTGCCCAGCACCATATACTAAGAAACAAATTAAAGTATTGTATTGGGACCGGGTAGTGCAGTTGGAATCAATGGCTATCAACCGGGGCAGACTAACTGAGGAATTCATAGATTTCAAACCAAGCTGCTCACTGGAAGGCTAGCTTGACCTTATCAAGGTGCCGGCCGATAGAAAATTATATATGCAATTTAGGCACGGTTCCTTGCCAATAAACATATTTACAAATTCATGGTCATGCAATGCTGCCCAGATTAAAGTCTGCCCCTGCTGCCCTGCCCCTATCGAATCAATTGGCCACATTTTCTTCATTTGCCCTACATATTTTAGACCCAGGGCAAAATGGCTAAGCCCCATTTGTAAGCAGCTTGGAACCCTCGACTCTGGAGCAGCTCTGTGCATACTAAAACCAGATACTTGACCATCATTAGTGTGCACAACTGCGAAGTTCCTGGGCCATATGTGGGGCATAAGAAGGAAGGCCAAGAGCTCAATTTTAACTCTATCCTAATACGCCCTGGCTTTGATGGTGGAGTTACTGAGCTTAAACATGAGGGCATACTATTATCAAGCGAACCATTTGTCATTGATTTTATATTTTCTTATGTAGTGGAGCACAACTATAACAGATTACTTGCACCACCTTTTAGTAACCTAGTTTTAATTAGTTTTATACATTTAGTAGGCATCTTGAATGGATCTGCTGGTGTTTGTATAGCGAATATTGCACTGATTTTTAAGCTGCTGCCAAAATTATGAATTGCTGTGTCTTTTTAAAGCTCATGACGGGTTTTATTATTTTACATTTGTATTGGGTCGTATGTATGTATTTTGTACTTTTATGGTCTGACGACCTTATAAAGTTTATTGATGATGAGGAATCGGTTAGGGTGCGGCTATCGCATCCTTTGAATATACACCCGCGTCTGTCACCATGACAACTGACAGCCAATGGCTCTGTACGAATCGGTTAGGATGCGGCTACCGCGTCCTTTGAATATACACCCACGTCTGTCACCATAACAACTTGCAGCCTATGGCTCTGTTCGAATCGGTTAGGATGCAACTACCGTGTCCTTTGATTATACACCCGCGTCTGTCACCATAACAACTTGCAGCCTATGGCTCTGTCCGAATCGGTTAGGATGAGGCTGCTGTGTCCTTTGATTAATCGGTCGGCAGGGCAGACACTTCTGTGATTGATGTATTTTTGTGCATTACATGTGTGGAGGCTGATTTTTCATGAAGAAATGGACCTCAAAATGAATAGCTCACACTCCCATGAGGAGCTAACCTTGAGGGACACATGACACACTGATTGTGAGGCTAATACCAACATGAAACAAAACTACTCCATATAGGCTAATAGGCTTGGTCACAGTGCCAATGAGTTTTTGGGGATATACAAGTGCATTCTTGACATATTCACTGCATTTGGGGACTGTGTGACCCAGTGTGCAATCCGTGTGATTTCTGACTGTCAATGGTTTTTGTCAAAGTCATGGATAATGCATTTACCTTTGAATGAGTAGATCATGACATTAAGCAGCCACATCAGCTTGTGTTTGTAATGTGATTTACTAGTGTATCTTTGTGTCCCAGACTTAAGTGGATGATGGCGTTATATATGCAACTCCTACATAGTTAATGGTTTGTGTGTGTGTGAATGTGTATTGCAGACATGACACCATGACAGTGTCCACCCTCTGACAGTAGTGTGCATAATTTACATTGTGAAACGCTGTGTGTATTTGGTGTCCCAGATATCTGGCATTACATGTTCCTATTGTGGGTACATTTTAAACATGTAATCGTTCTCACAAACCTATATCTCAACTTATTTTTTGGGGAGTTGTTGAGTATGTGATGCTTGATCACATAAACGGTGACAGACACTAGTGAATTTTTCACTATGACACTCTAATTGCTGTGTCACCATACCTTGGTAACATATCTGGCAAGGGTCATAATGCTGTGATATGTATCAAAGGTCAACCTTATTCTTTCAAATGTGTATTTCCATTGTTATGTAGTTTTAGTTGTGCTCAGATTTCATGTTCTGTTTGTCTAAATGCATGTTGCTTTGTACATTGTGAACTAACACCAACTGTGTTTACACTCCACACATAGGTATCGCAGACGACCTCCAATGTACAGTCCCAATCCAGACCTACAGACAATGGAAGAATGGAATACCATACAGAAATACCATTTCAGAAGGCCAATAATTGAACAGTTGTCTGAACAGTTGTCACCTCATTTGCAGCCTGTTTGCACATATCCAACTGCACTGACCCCCAAAGACGAAGGTGATGGCAGCATTACATTTCTTTGCCACTGGTACATTCCAGTACACAATGGCAACATCTGGTGGAATGTCCCAAGCAATGTTCAACCATGTCCTTCGGGATGTGTTGGAGGCATTGCTCCGTTACCTGGACCAGTACATAAAGTTGCTGACACCTGGAGTGTTGTCAGACATCAAGGGAAAATTCTATGCCTTGGGACGGATACCCCATGTCATTGGCTCTATTGATGGCACCCACGTTGCATTGATCCCACCACAGGCAAATGAGCAAGCGTATCGGAACAGAAAACATTACCACTCTATCAATGTCCCGGTGGTATGCTTGGCTGACATGTCCATCTCCCACGTCTGCACACGTTTTCCTGGCTCGGCACATGATACGTATATCCTGAGAAACAGCATCATCCTCCATTTGATGTCTCAGCTGCAACGTGACCGTGCCTGGCTTGTTGGTAGGTGATGTTGTATGTGTATGTTGTGGTGCGTGTTGATTGTATGTCAGATAGTGCTCTGTTGTCATACAACTGAAGTTTTTTCTGTGTCCAATGTAGGAGATTCTGGATACCCCAACCAGCCTTGGTTACTGACATCACTCCGTAACCCTATCATCCCTGCAGAAGTGCGGTTTAATGAGACCCATGGTAGGACCCGGTGAGTAGTGGAGCGGACTTTTGGGCTACTGAAGACCAGATTCCACTGTCTGGATCGCACAGGAGGAGCCCTCCAGAATGCCCCATTGAAGGTGTGCCAGATCATCACAGCTTGATGCATGCTCCACAACCTAGCAATACGGAAGGCAATACCTCTCATGCTGTACGATGGAGACCAGCAGCCGCCAGCGAGGGAGGATCCAGGACTGGGACATGATGACAGTGCTGATGAGGAGGAGGGCTTGGATTTGAGACAACAGCTTATCCACAACATTTTCACGAGTGTAAGTATGCAATGAAAGGCGGTGACAAACCCCATTTTTTTGTTTGTGTGTTGCTGGTGTTCAATGTGTATCTATGCCTGTGAGTGTATGATAATTGTCCTGAGGTTTTTACTGAAATGGTTCATTTACATTTGCACGTTAACATGTACAGTGCTACTGTGAATCCTAGTTACTGTTCACACTGACATTCTTGTGCTTTAGATGACATTGTTTGCAAAATTGAGCTACCTTATTCCTGAGTTCCTAACTGTTCTATCTTTCTCCTTACCAGGGTACTTTGCCATGTCAACTGCAGAGTTGTGATCTCTCTAGACCCATGATGCTGTGACATACTCCAACATTGAACTGTTGCGGAAATCCCTGGCACACAATTCCTTCTGACCTGATGGTCATATGTTTTTTTGCTTGGGAGCATTTTGTTACTGTGTGATGTGATCTGATTTTGTGTTAAGGCGCCAGGTTGTTTCTGGAGAATAAACCTGTGTTCCACATTGAGGTGTGCCTTGTCTGTTATCACACATTGAAAGATTTTTAGAAACAAATATGGACCATGATGAGCTGGTTTGCTAACAATGAGTGTTGATTATGCTGGCAAATGGTGATAGTTTTGTAGACAATGGACTTCCATTGAATCAGTACCATGTACTACGGGTTGAGTGATAACCTGTTTGTGTCTATCTATCATGCTGTGACAGGGTACATTTACTCACAAGGCATTAGTTAACATTTTGGAAGTGATTTGTTACCAATGTTGTTGACACTTTCTTCTTTATGATTTTGCATGTCAGTTCAATCTGTACATCTGGGATTCAAAGTCACGACATGAGCAAGTATTTTGTGAAAAGTCTTTTATTCTTGTGCATGAAGGTAGAAGATAATTCCACACAATGGTGGTGTGCTCTCAACAAAAACAATAGAAAAGTGCACATAGGAGTTGAAAGTGTTTGTATATGAAGTCTTCAAAGGTAAATCCACAGTTATTTGAGTCCATAGTCCAACTTAGACCCTCCATCCAATGTGGGACAGTTCAATGACAGTCAACAAAGTGAACGCTTGGCACACAATGGAGGATATCAGTGGCACATTGTCACTTCCTGGGGGTGATACATTGCCGTCTGTCTCTCAGGGATTCTTCCTCAGACAACCCTTCCCAAGTTTTGCGGGGGGACCCCCCACTGCAGGCAACTAGGGTGCTGGGGACTCTCCGTCAGACTCCACGTCCCTCCCTGTGGCTTGGGCAGATGTTGAGGCACCAGATGTTGTGGGCACACAGGGAGGTGTGGACAGGTTGTTTGCGATCTGGCGGTGGCAGGTGACAATATGCTGGTGCACCGCAGTCATTTCATCGACTTTTGCCATGAAAGTGTCCAGACGTTGATTTTGGGCTGCCTGCAGCTGTTCGATGTTCCTGAGGATCCCCACGACCTGTCCAAATTCTATCTGGTAACCTTCATAAGCGTTGATTATCCGGGAGAGGTTTGGGTGATCCTCTTCAGCAGCACCAGCTTCTTGATGGCGTAGATCTCCACGGCCCCTCCTACCACCTCTACCCACTGAGCAGGCCCAGTTGGTGTTGGCACAGTCAACACTGAACCTCCCTCCTTGTTGACAGGGGTGTTATTGTCCGCCAACTCCAGAGTGCCCTGTGTTGCTGTGCTGTCTGTGGTGCCTCAGGCTGCTGTGTCCGTCAGGGTAGGGGTCAGCTGGGTGTTGTCAGCTAAGTCGGGAGTGGTCGCAGAGGATCCCGCTGTAGCGGCTGTTGGTGCTGTGGGCCAACCCAAACCTGATGGGCCAGGTCGTTCATCGTTGTCCGAGGATTATTGAGAGACATCAAAGCCAGAGAGCTCCTGGTCGAACAGAGTCTGGGACTGGCTGTCCTGGTCAGTTTCGGGGGTGTTCCCAGCTCGCCCTGTAGGTACATAAATGACACAATGATTGATGTGAATGTCCCCTGCACCTCAAATCATACCCATTACATAGGTTACTGAACCTAATGATGAGTTAATGTACATAGATTGGCCTCCTTCAGCCATGATGCTGGCCTATGTTTTTGGAGAAGAATGTAATTCGGACAAGATGGGGACTGATGAACATGTCTAGCTATGTGCATAAATGGGCATGTTGTGTTTAGTTCACATTAAAAGTCCAAAGACATTGTCTGGTTCCCGACACCCTGTGAATGACACAGATGGGTTGGTGTTGTCCACATCTGTACTTTCACGGTCACATACGTACTCTTTAGCTCCCAATGTTGGTATATTTCAGGCCTGTGTACTGGGCTTAGTCCATGTCTTTAGCAGTCACATAGGTGTGGCTGGCTACACAATCACAGTCTGTTTATTTACCTATGAAATTTGTGGGAATGGTGTGAGTGAGGTGCTTATTGTTCTCATCTCATTATATACAAGTGAATGGCTGTGAGGAGCCAAATGTGTGACTGCTTAGCTTTGTGCCTACACAGATAATATATTTTATACATTGACTCCATAGTCAGATGAGATCACAAACTCTGCTTTCTGCCATTTTCTGGGAAACTAATTTAATGAGCTGAGTTTTGAGTGTTTATGGTGTATTTGTGAAACTTACACTCCTCCTCCCACCCAGCCCAACCAGGCCACCAGGAAGAGTGTTGTCCAGACAATGCTGGGAAGTGTACTTGAATGAATGCATGAAGGAATTTTTAAAATGCCGGAATCACCCCCTAAGGGGTATCTCCATGCTGGAGGAGCAGACATACCAGACAAGGAAAATCACTTACAAAAGAGTTCTGTCTTCAGAAGTTTCCTGAAAAGGTGGAAATCAGAGCACTTTCGGAGGTGTAAAGGCAATAAATTTCAATATCGTGCAGCAAGATAGAAAAAAGCTTTGCCCTCCGTGCGAGATTTCCTAGAACGGGGGTGACAAGAAGCGCTTTCTCCCCTGAGCGTAGAAGTCTGTTCGGCTGATAACAAATAAGATTTTCAGTTAAGTAGCTAGGACCCATGCCATTAAGTGCTTTATATACAAAACAACAGGTCTTAAACTTAACTCTTTGTTGTATGGGTAGCCAATGAAGGCAACGCAACAAAGGGAAAGAGGCAGTTCTGGGTGGCATATTAAGAACAAAATGGGCCGCAGTGTTTTGAACCACTTGGAGGTTGTTCAGTAAAGATTCATTTGCGGCCACCAAAAGTGCATTGCAATAGTCTAGTCAACTAATCACCAAGGCCTGAATCAGAGTTTTTCATACAGATAAAGGAAGGAGATGGAACACTCTACGTAAGAGACTCAGCATGTGGAAACAAGTCCCAGAGGTAGCCATCAACTGATCTCTCATAGTGAGAGAATGGTCCAAACGGACACCCAAGTACTTGCAAGATGGTTGTCACTGGTGGCTGGTGTTTGTAGCACAAAGGTAATTTAGGTAGTTGTTATAGTTTCAGACAGCAGTCCCCAGAGTCAGCCATCTTGCTAGTACACATCAACTCACTGTCAGGTAGACATAGGCCCCAATGAAGTGGTTGTGCTATGTGTGTGGAAGAGTGTTTGCTGTTATTCCAACTTCCATCAGGCTCGGTCCTACATACACTTTCCCACCCAGCCCAACCAGCCAACATGGAACTATGCTTTACTAACCGTGAGAGGGAATGTACTGGCAAGATGTCTGACACTGGGACCTGGTGTTTGTAGCACAAGGCCATGATGGGAGTTGTGGACAAAACACAGCCCAGTCATCAGTGTCAAACATCTTGCTTGGACATTCCAAATAACTGTCATGAAAGCAGAGTTCCATGTAGGTTTTTGGTGCTGGGTGGGAATGTGTTTTTAGGACAGTGCCTGATGTGAGTTGTGACCATTGCAAATACTCCTCCTCCCACCCAGCCCAGACGACTCCTCTGTGCCTATGCCTACCTCACAGTGAGTGGCAATGTACTTGCAAGATGTCTGACACTGGGGTCTTGTGTCTAACTTGAGATCAACTTCCATCAGGGCCATGTGCTCCTCACACCACTCCCCAGTGTCAGCCATCTTGCCAGTACATTTACACTCACTCACAAGAAAGTGGAGTCCCAGGTGGGCTGGTTGGGATGGGTGGGAAAGTGTGTGTGGGCCCAGGCTTGGTGGTAGTTTTATTGTCAACAAATACTCATCCTCCCACACAGCACCGCTGACTCCTCAGTGCCTATGCCTCCCTCACAGTGAGGGGGAGTTGACTAGCAAGTTAGCTGACACTGCTGCATGGTGTTGAAGTTGAAAGCAGCTCCCATCAGGGCCTTGTGCTCCAAACACCATGCACCAGTGTCAGACATCTTGCTGGTACATTTCCACTCACTCTCATTCAAACTGGATCCCAGGGCTGCTGTTTGGGATTGATGGGACAAGTGTGTGTATGGCATTGCCTGATGGGATTTGGATTCATGGGAACCACTACTCCCCCCACATGGCACATCCACTTTATCTGGGCCTATGGATAACTGACAGTGAGTGGAGAATGGACTAGCAAGATGGCAGACACTGGGGACTGGTCTTTGGAGCATGCGTGTAAGGGTAGGTGTTGGAGCACAGTGCACCCAACGACAACCCCCGTTACGGTGCGGACGAACAAGTGATAGCCTATGGAGCGATCACAAATTTATAAATAGGTCGCAACAAGAGCAGTCACTATTTGAGCCTATGCCACCTTGTAGTTTTCACAAGGGGGACCGCTCATCTCTCTACATTAGGGTTCTACACTTATTCACATTTCACACTTTTTTACAATCAACTTTCTTGGTCCTGAGGAAGTGCCAGGGATCGTTATGACCACTGAAGGGCGTGAAACATGTGGACCGAGGAGTTACTGAGGCACATTATCGCCTAGCCAGTAACAAACAACCTGCGGGTCTTTTACCTGTAAGGGGAACCCACACATTAAAAAGCCTTTTTCGGTATCCCCTAGTCAGTTTTAGTCATTCACTCACTCACTCACTCCCTCTCACGAACCCTCTTTCTCACTGAAAATCTCACACCCTCACTCATCATACGGCGTTACTAAAAGATCTCTGCCAAAGCGACCCTTCGGGGGACCTGTAAGGCATTGCAGCGCCGGCCCAATGAGGAGCAACGCCCAATGAGGAAGAATGCCATCCCTTGGGGTGTGTGAGGGCAACTAGAGAAAAGATATGCGATTGTCTCTATCTTGTGAGGTTTAGACCTAGTCTCTTCTCTCTCTCTTTCTGTGGACAACAATAGTGTCCATATAGGAACAGTGACCCACCAGTTTGGTTCTACTTTGGAGCACGAAGCCATGATGGTAGTTGTGCTCAATTCAGACACCAGGGATCACTGTGAGCCATCTTGCTAGTACACATCCCCTCACTGACAGGTAGCCACAGGCCCAGATGAGCTGTTTGGTTTGGGTGGGAGGAGGAGTGCTTGCACTGACTCACACACCTTTCCGCCCAGCACAAACAGCCCAACAGGACTTAAGCTTACCTCACAGTGTGGCATAATGTACCTGTAAGATGCCTGACACTGGGCACTGGTGTTTTACTTTACAACAACTCCCCTCATGGCCTTGTGTTCCAAACACCAGTCCCCAGTCTCAGCCATTTTGTCAGTACATTTCTAGTCACTGTAAGGAAAGCATGGTTCATAGTGGGCTTGTAGGGCTGGGTGGGAAAAGGAGTGTTTGCAATGTCCAGATCTCACATCAGGCCCTGTACTACACACACTCTTTCCACCCTGCCCAAACAGCACCCCTGGAACTATGCTTTCCTGAGAGTGCGTGGATATGTACTGACGAAGATGGCTGACACTGGTGCCTGGTGTTTGGAGCACACAGCACTGTTGGTAGTTGTGGAAATGTAAGACACCAGTGCCCAGTGTCATGCATCCTGCTAGTACATTGTGAAAAACTGTGGGTAAGCTTAGTTCCTGTTAGGCTGATTGTGCTGGATGGGAAGGTGTATGTTGACAGGGCCTGGTTTGAGTTGTAGCCATTACACATACTCCTCCTCCCACCCAGCTAACTCCTCTGAGACTATGGCTAACTGGCAGTGAGGGGAAGTGCACTAGAAAGGAGGCTAACACTGCTGCATGGTGTCAAATTTGAGTCCAAATTCCAAACAGGGCCTTGTGCACCAAACACCATGCAACAGTATCAGCCATCTTGCTAGTGCACTTCCATTCACTGTCAGGTAGCCATAGGCCCAGCTGAAGTGGTTGTGCTTGGTGTGAGGAGGAGTGTTTGCCATTACTCCAACTCCCATCAGGCTCTGTCCTACACACACTCTTCCCATCCAGAGAAAACTGACCACTTGGCAGAATTGTTTCCTCACAGTGATTGGAAATTAATTATTAAGATGCATGACACTTGTGCCTGGTGTCTGAGTTGGCTACAAATCCCAACAGGGCCTTGTGCTCCACACACCAGTCCCCAGTGCCATCTATCTTGCCAGTACATATCCACTCACTGTCAGGTAAGCAGAGTTGCATGGGTGCTGTTTATGCTGTTTGGAAGGGGGAGTGTTTGCCCTGACTACATCTCCCATCAGGCTCTGTCCTCCACACACCTGCCCAGCCAGCCCAAACAGACCACCTGGAGCTATGCATACCTGACAGTGACTGGCAATGTACTGCCAAGATGGCTGACACTGGGGCCTGCTGTGCAAACCACAAGGCCAATGGGAGTTGTGTTAAAGTCAGAAAACAGGCATCACTGTCAGACATCTTGCCAGTTGACTTTCCCTCATTGTCAGAACACCACTCTTCCGGATGGGCTGTTTCAGCTGGGTGGGAAGATGTGTGTGGGCCAAAACCTGATGGGAGTTGTAGTGACAGCAAACATTCTTCCTCACACCCAGCACAACAAGCCCACCCAGAACTGTGTTTCCCTGACAGTGATTAGGAATGTACTGTTAAGATGTCTGACACTGGTGACTGGCTTTGGAAGCACAAGGCCTTGATTGGAGTTGGCTTCAAGTTCAACACCATGCAGCAGTGTCAGCCATCTCGCTAGTCCACTTCCCCTCACTGTGAGGGAGGCTTAGTCCAAGACGAGTCATCTGGGCTGGGTGGGAGGAGTATTTGCAATGGCTACAACTCACATCGGGCCTTGCCCTCCATACACCTTCCCACCCATCCCAACTAGCCTCTGGGACTCTGCTTTCCTGACAGTGAGTGACAATGTGCTTGCAAGATGTCTGACACTGGGGACTAGTGTTTGATTTGTGCACAACTCCCAACAGGGCCTTGTGGTCTAAACACTAGTCTCCAGTGTCAAACATCTTGCCAGTACATTGCCACTCACTGTCAGGTAAGCAGAGCTTCTGGTAGGTTATTTGGACTGGGTGGGAAGAGTGTGTGTAGGAAAGGGCCTGATGGGAGATGTAGTCAGGGCAAACACTCCTCCTCCCAACCAGCACAAACAGCCCACCAGGAACCATGCTTACCTGACAGTGAGTGGAAATGTACTAGCAAGATGGCTGTCACCGCTGCATGGTGTTTGGAGCAGAAGGTCTGGATGGGAGTTGTAGTCAAGTCAAACAGGCACCAGTGTCAGACATCCTGTTAGTACATTTTGCACCACTGTGAGGTAAGCATAGTTCATGCTGGGCTGTTTGAGCTTGGTGGGAAGGTGTACGTAGGACAGGGCCTGATGTGAGTTGTAACATTTGCAAATACTCCTCCTCCCATCCAGCCCTGGTAACTCCTCTGGGCCTATTCCTACCTCACAGTGAGGGGAAGTGGACTAGCAAGATGGCTGACACTGGTGCATGGTGTTGAACTTGAAGCCAACTCTGATCAAGGGCATGTGCTCCACAAACCAGTCCCCGGTGTCAGCCATCTTGCTAGTACACTTCCATTCACTGTCAGGTAGCCATAGGCCCAGATGAGCTGTTTGTGCTGGTTGGGAGAAGGAGTGCTTGCCCTTACTATATCTCCCATCAGGCTCTGTCTTCCACACATCTTCCTACCCACCCCTAAGGCGGACCTCAGCTATTTCATGCCAGCTGCAGCCGGGAGCGGGCGCATTAAGATAGCGCTGCTGCCCGATTTAACTGCGTTTTTAAATGTGATGTTAAATGTAATGTTGATCTGAATTTGTCGTGTTTTTAGAAAAGTTACCTGAAACCGAGCTGCTTTTTTCCTGGCATCGGCCACCCTGTTTGTGGTTGCCGGTCCATTTCACTTTTGATTGACACCCATTAGGAGTGTCCTATCACTGAGGGCGGGAGGCGGAGCTAAGGCGGACCTCGGCTATTTCATGCCGGCCGCAGCGCGGGAGCGGGCGCATTAAGATAGCGCTGCTGCCTGATTTAACTGCGTTTTTTAAATGTGATGTCAAATGTAATGTTGATCTGAATTTGACGTGTTTTTAAAAAGTTACCTGAAACCGAGCTGCTTTTTTCTTGTCATCGGCCGCCCTGTTTGTGGTTGCCGGTCCACCTCCCTTCTGATTGACACCCCTTAGGAGTGTCCTATCACTGAGGGCGGGAGGCGGAGCTAAGGCGGACATCGGCTATTTCATGCCGGCCGCAGCGCGGGAGCGGGCGCATTAAGATAGCGCTGCTGCCCGATTTAACTGCGTTTTTTAAATGTGATGTTAAATGTAATGTTGATCTGAATTTGACGTGTTTTTAAAAAGTTACCTGAAACCGAGCTGCTTTTTTCCTGGCATCGGCGGCCCTGTTTGTGGTTGCCGGTCCATTTCACTTTTGATTGACACCCATTAGGAGTGTCCTATCACTGAGGGCGGGAGGCGGAGCTAAGGCGGACCTCGGCTATTTCATGCCAGCCGCAGCGCAGGAGCGCAGCGGATGCGCGCAGCGGGCGCGCCGGCGGCGCGCCAAAGGCAAGCCCGTCTGCGCCCGTCCGTGCCTGGATGTCGCCAGACGCCAGTCACTCTGCCGGTTTTGGAAAAAAAACGCTTTCATATTCCCGTGACAAACTTCTGGCCATTAGGCTAACAAGGAACACTTGCTGCCTTCCCCCTTCTAACCTTCCTGTGGGTCCATTTTGCTGCAGGAACTTCGGCTTCCACTCACGGGCGACCACTCCATCCCCCCTTATCCAACTTTCTGGCGCTGGTCAAGACATTAAACTGTTTAGTCTTAACTGCCGGTCGTTAGTTAAACACTACCTGGATGTGTATGACTTACTACACGACGAATCTCCGGATGCTCTTTTCTTGACGGAGACATGGCTGTCAGCAGACATGGTGGCAGAACCAGGCCTGGCACTTCCCCCAGGCTATAGCATTACCATCCTTAATCGAGAGGCTAGAGGCGGCGGTGTGGCAGTTGTCTTTAAATCATGCTATACCTGCACACTTGTTAAGGAAACCGTAGCGGGTTGCGAGTGCGGACGGTTTGGGATTTCCTTTAATCCCAACTATACCATGTCTGGCTTACTGGTATACCGTCCCCCGGGCCCCTCGAAGGAATGCAGGGCTGCGCTGGCTGACATAGTGGGCTCTCTGGTCGTGAAGTACGCCAACTTCTCTGTCATTGGTGACCTAAACCTGCACCTTGATAATCCCCATGACTCAGAAGTAGCCAACTTCTCAGCGGACTTAGCGGCCTGCCAGATGCTCCAACTGGTCCATGGTTCTACTCACTCTGCTGGCCACCTACTTGATCCAGTTTTTTCCAACCTTCCACGTCTCTCTGTCTCAAACCCCATTCCGCTATGTTGGTCTGACCATTATCTGATCCCTATGACGCTTTCCGGGGTAGTGCCCTCTCGAAAGTCACCTCAGAAACTCTCGCTCCGCCGCCCCAGGCACAAATTCAATTTTGATCATCTTAGTACCATCCTTTCGTCGAGTGTGCCCAGCTGGCCGGATGATCCAGATACCGCCAGTGAAGCACTTTCTGACTGGCTAAGGCATCCTCTGGATGACTTGATTCCGGCCAAACAATCTAAGTGTCAGAGCACTAAGTCTAACCCATGGTATAATAACAATCTGTCCACTATGCGTAAAACATGCAAGCGGTTGGAGCGGGAGTGGAGGCGAGACTTTGATCCTATCCTGAAGGGCCACTATCAGTCAGCCACCAAGAAATATCATAGGGCTGTTCAGAAGGCACGGGCTAACCATTTTGCTGATGAGATCAGAAACAGCCATAATCCCTCCAAGAAGATTTTCTCCATCATTAAAATTCTCAAAAATGCTGGGGCTCCTGTGGCGGCCGCCGTTAAGTCAGATGAACAATGTGAGGACGTTGCCACCATTTTTATAAATAAGGTGGATAACATCTATAAGACCTTCCCCCAGGTGGGCTATGGGCTCTGATGTTGGGGGCCCATCCCCCGCCCATACATTGGCCACCTTTCCGCCAATCACTGAAGAAGCACTTTGTGTACTCTGCAGGAAGGTTAAATCTGGCTCCCCAACTGACCCCATGAAGCCTGAATATCTAATGAGACTGTTACCTGTGCTACTTACACCTCTGGGCCAGGTTATTAACATGTCCTTGTCTATGGCTACAGTTCCTAGGTCATGGAAGCAGGCCATGGTAATGCCTCTATTAAAGAAGCCTACTCTAGATCCAGCGAAACTGGAGAGCTTTCACCCTATCTCCCTGCTGCCTTGGACCTCCAAGCTCTCCGAAGCCTATGTTAATTCCATCTTGTCAGGCTATCTGGAGGAGAATAATATACTGGACTCCTCCCAGTGCAGCTTCCGCCCGGGTTTCAGCACAGAGTCCGCCCTCCTAGCTGTGACTGAACATTTAAGAGCAGCTCTGGATGAGGGACGTACCTCGGCACTGATCCTACTGGATCTCAGTGCCGCATTTGATACGGTCTCTCACCAGATTTTGATACGGAGACTGAACGAGGCTGGCATCGTGGGCCTCGCCCTGGATTGGTTTACTTCCTTCCTTTCGGATAGGTCCTTTCAGGTGTTGGCCCCCCTTTTACATCCAGGGTGCATTCCATCAAACAGGGAGTACCGCAGGGCTCTGCGTTAAGTCCAATGCTTTTCAACCTGTATGTCCAGCCCCTAGCCGCGATAGCCAAGAGGAGAGGGCTGACTATTGTGTCATATGCTGATGACACACAATTAGTAGTCGCCCTCTCCAATGACTGTCCGAATGATGCTGCTAAGTTTCGGAGCGGTCTTGCGGATGTTGCAGGGTGGATGACTGCCAACTGTCTCCAGCTCAATGCCAGTAAGTCTGAGGTCCTGCTGGTTGGGAAAGATCCTGAGCTATGGAGTGAACAGTGATGGCCACCACCCTGGGCCCTGCACCCACCCCCAAACAGGTGGTGAAAAACCTTGGTGTCTGGGTTGACTCGGCGCTTAGTTTTCAAACTCAAACTAAGAAGGTGGCGGCAGCATGCTTTGGTATTCTGCGCAGTCTCAAACCTCTGTTGGTTTTTTGACCCCTCCATCCGACAGATGATTGTCCAGGCATCTGTGCTGTCGAGACTGGACTATGCCAGCTCGCTCTATCTGGGGGTCAACAAGACGGAGATTTCGAGACTGCAGAGGGTCCAAAATGTTGCCGCCAGAACTCTTCTTGCTATGCCCAGATGCTGCTCCACCTCCAGTGCCATTCGTCAGTTACACTGGTTACCGGTGGTGAGACGGGTGGAGTTCAAGTCTCTCTGCCTTGCGTTTAAGATCTTGAACTCCCCCACCCCGGGTATCCTAGCGGGCTTGCTCTCCGCCTACATTCCCACTCGTCATCTTCGCTCAGCAGGCCAACACCTGGTATCTATCTCGCGAGTGAGGAGGGCTCGCGCCGGTGGGCGCTCTTTTCGCACCCTGGCAGCGAAGCTATGGAATGGCCTCCCTGTACATATCTGGATTATGGATAACTATCTAGCATTTCTAAAAGCACTAAAGACTCATCTGTTCCCTTCCCATTAGGTTTTCTGTAGTCCACGCCCTTCTGTCTGCCATTATGGCGCCTAATGGCCCACTGGCCTTCTTTCTTTCTCTCGTTATGTTGGGTCCATGCTGTCAGCTGCTATCATTGCTCTTAGCGCCGGGACGCCCCTTTGCTGGGGCAGCTGTGTGCTCTACAAGACATCTTAACATAACATAACATCCCAACTATCTTAGCTGGGACTCTGCTTTCCTGACAGTGAGTGGCAATGTGCTGCCAAGATGGCTGACACTGGGGACTGGAGTCTGATTTGTCCACATCTCCAAACAGTGCCTTGAGCTCCAAACACCAGTCCACAGTGTCAGCCAGTACATTCCCATTGACTGTCAGGGAAACACAGTTCTAGGGGGGCTTTTTGGGATGGGTTGGCGGATGAGTGTTTGCACTGACTACAACACCCTTCAGGCCCTGTCCTACACACACCTTCCCAGCCAGCCCAAACAACACATCTGGAACTATGCAGTCCCTGACAGTGAATGGAAATGTACTGGCAAGATGGCTGACACTATTGCATGGAGTTTGGAGCACAAGGCCATGATGGGATTTGGCTTCAAGTTCAACACCATGTAGCAGTGACAGTCATCTTGCAAGTACATTTCCCCACACTGTCAGGTAGCCATAGCCCCAGGTGAGCTATTTGGGATGGGTGTGAGGAGGAGTGTTTGCTGTCACTACAACTCCCATCAGGCATGGGTCCACACACACACCTTCCCACACAGCTCAAACAGCACACCAGAAAGAGTGGTGTTCAGACAATGAGGGGTAGTTCACCATCAAGATGTCTGGCACTCGTGCCTGGTGTCAGAGTTGACCACAACTCCCATCATGGCCTTGTGTTCCAAACACCAGTCCCCAGTGTCAGCCATCTTGCCAGTACATTTCCACTCACCATCAGGGACAGCATAGTCCTAGGTGTGCTGTTTGAGCTGGGTGAGAAGGTGTGTGTAGGACAGAGCCTGATGGGAGATGTGGTCAGTGCAAACACTCCTCCTCCCAGGCAGCCCAACCAGGCCATCAGGAAGAGTGATGTCCTGACAATGAGTAAAGTGTACATTCAAGATGTCTGACACTGGTGCCTGTTGTTTGACTTGACTGCAACACCCATCAAGGCCTTGTGCTCCAGACACCAGTCCCCAGTGTTAGCCATCTTGGCAGTACATTTCCACTCACCATCAGGGACAGCATAGTCCCAGGTGTGCTGTTTGAGCTGGGTGGGTAGGTGTGTTTAGGACAGAGCCTAATGGGAGATGTAGTAAGTGCAAACACTCCTCTTCCCACACAGCCCAAATAACTAATCTGGGCCTATGGCTACCTGACAGTGAATGGAAGGCTTCTATCAAGATGTCTGACACTGATGCCTGTTGTTTGAGTTGACTACATCTCCCATCAAGGCCTTCTGCTCCAGGTACCATGCAGCAGTGTAATCCATCTTGCTAGTACATTTCCACTCACTATCAGGAAAGCATAGTTCCAGTTGGGCTTGTTGGGCTGTGTGGGAGGAGGAGTGTTTGCTGTCAGTACAACTCCCATCAGGCCTGTGCCCACACCCACCTTCCCAGCCATCCCAAACAGCCTACCTGTGACTCAGCTTTCCTGAGAGTGAGTGAAAATGTGCTGGCAAGATGGCTGACACTGGTGACTGGTGTTTGGAGCACAAAGCCTTGCTGTGAGCTTATAAGATGTATGTACATGGTAAGAGTTTTATGCATTTTCATTTTCATTGCAGGTATGTTGTTTATCAATATGACATACACATCACATGCTCATTGACTCTAAATTTGTTTTTAATTTAAAAAGAGTCATTTGTATAACTGTATCCTTTAGTGATGTCTATAGAGGTGTAATTGGTAACTTTGTTGGAGTATGGAGTAGGTACTTACCAGACTCTGGTGCTTCTGGTAGTCCATAGACGCTCTCCGGTGAAAGGATGGCACGCACCTTCTCCTCCCAGGAAGTGAAGTGCCCAGGTGGTGCAGGAGGGCCACCGCCAGTCTGCTGGCTTTGAGCGTGTTCTTTCGCTAGCAGTTTTATGACCCTCCATTGCACATCATAGTACCTATTCCTGATATCATCCATTGTGCGCAGGACAGCTGCTTCAGCGTTCACCTTGTTGACTATCCTGTCTCACATCCTATTTCTCCGGGAAAGGGGGGGTCTGTTGGACTTGGTTCCCAAATAACTGTGGCTCTACTCTGACAATTTCATCTACAAGCACTTCCAACTCCTTCTCTGTGAAACGTGGCTGCTTCCTCTGGGGCATGGTGAGGGTGAAGGTGAGTGTGAAGGTGAGGGTGAGTGTGAAGGTGAGGGTGAATATAAAAAAAGAGTGTGTGTTTGTAATAAGTTGTTTAAAGTGAAATCTGTGCAAGGTGTATGGTGGGTGACGTGTGAGTGTGAGAGGCAGAGAGGCAGTGAGCAGGCAATGTGAACTGAGACCTGGCAGCAGTTGTGTTGTGGCAAAGGATCATGGTCAGGCTTTTGGCCCTTTATATAGGTGGATTGGTGGGCGTGGCTAATAGTTGACTTTTTTATTTATTTTATTTGGCTGTGCCAATGCTTGTTGTGAATGGTTTTATCAGTTTCAAGTTGCCATTTGTGACACAATCCAACACGATTCCGAAACCGCGTCGAATGCATCGTAATCTGGTCATCGGGTAAACCGAGTCTGATTCGTAAACGGAATGCCTCTTCGGCGTTTCCGAAGGTGTCGGTCGGATTAGGCTTCTTTGCAGACGATTCGGTCGGGCGGATTGCTTTCCGACCAAACTCAGTAGGAGTTTTACATGCAATGCATCGTAATCCGTCCTTCGGAAAGCTCGCGGTCGAGTCGATCGGAAACCATTCCGAAAACGATTCAGTTGGAAGGCTTTCCGAACGACATCGTAATCGGCGACTAAGTAGTAAACTTAAATGTCTGAGGATATCCTCATAGAAAAGATAGGAGAGGTGAGGGAGAAATATACATTCTCTTCAGCTTGTAAACAGCATTTTGTAGTACTATTGTAATGCTAGTAAGCATGCTGCAAAATGCATTTATTTTTATTGGTCCCTGAGTGTATCACACTTTTGAGTCACTGTAAAGCAAACATGCAATTGTTACATTTTTTTCCAGGAGCAAATTCATATGAGCCGGCTACATAATGTGTTTTTTGATGTATGTAGGATGGTCTTCCTATTTATTCATTTAAAACTTCTTTAAATAATCTTTAAATAAACCATTGTTTGAAGTATCCTTTGTATGAGAAGTCCTGCAAACTTGGTGGCATCTCATCCTCCTTTCAGCAGATCTTTAAGTAGAGAAGAGATGAAATGTCTAACATTTACTTATTTTTCATCCTCAAAAAGCCACAAACCTTTAGAGGTAGCTAAAACCTTTTTTTAATCCCGAATAATAAGCGATTCAATGAGTTACCTCAAAAGGTCGTGGCAGCTATTACCAAAATAAAATTGTCATGTTAAATTGCTTTTTCACCAGTAATAGCTAAGTAGAAATTTAAATTTTTCACAGAAACTGCTTATCTCATCAAGAGTAAAATGAAAGTATGTGAAATACTAATTAAAGTATTATGAGGACGAGT
This sequence comes from Calotriton arnoldi, assembly GCA_963921515.1. Lineage (NCBI taxonomy): Eukaryota > Metazoa > Chordata > Amphibia > Caudata > Salamandridae > Calotriton > Calotriton arnoldi. The sequence continues at coordinate 252,944 of CAWUFW010002709.1, forward strand.
GAACTTTTCAATGACACTTTATCAGTAAACTGAATTAAAATTGTGCAATATTAAAACTAGAAACCATTCATTATGGAAGTGTTTTTCATTAGCTAGATTGTGTTTTCACTGAAATGTATATACTGTTCCACATATTTTAATCTTTCCAAAACTACCGTATTTTATAACTACTCAACAATATCGCAGTTGGTTATGACTATATTAAAATGTACTCCGTTTGTAAAAGAGATGGGAAATGTAAGATATATATCATATCCGAATGCAAGTGGTTTCATTTTTGCAGCAAGGTAGAATTATACTCACGCAATGTGTAAAGTAATTGTTATATGCAATCTGTGTAAAAAGTTTTTTTTAAAGTATTTTTCTCATGTCACTGTGGTAATAAACTCGAATTTGACCTTGGCACTGTATTAATAAATGTGTGAATGCGTGAAAACAACTCTTCTTTTCACGACATCGCTTGAGTGTAAGTTTACTTTGCAGCAAAAATGTAACCCCTTGAATTCTGGTTTTGGGTTGATTACATTTCTTAAAACAAATACACATGCAACTTTGCTATAGCATGAACCAAATATGCAGATGTACATAGCATAATCTGTTATTTATTACTATTGTTGAGGGAGGCAAAGGGCATTACTCAAGGCTTAATCTCTTGTGAGTCATGACACCTCCCCACAATCAACAATGGCAATAGATGGGCCATCACACACTTTGCATCTGCCTATGTACTATACTTATGTTTTCCATCATTAGCAAGACATGTAGGGTACACATTACATAAACAGGTTCAATAGCAAAGCAGCTATAAAACAGGAGTGCGCACAGACCATTCTGAAAAATGTCATGAAGAACACATGGCATGACAATGCTATCTTAAGTCAATTACTGTCCAAGAATATTAAAACTGTTCACAGTCTAAATAAGTATGTCATTGAGAAGTGAAGACAAAGGGGTCGGATTCCGGGTCTAACACAGAATCAAGTGAGGAGAGCAGCGCTCCTGGCATGGGCACAGGAGGCAAGGGCACCATTTCAACGACACGGAAGACCCAATCCAGAGTGGGTAGAACCAAAAACCAAGGGCAGAAGGAACTGAGATGGGATTACTCCCTCGGAGATCAATTGATGGGGGACAGCAATAAATCTCCCAGTGAAGAACTTACTGTGGCACCCCCAACTCTGGAATCCATCCTGCAGTGTGTGGTAGCACACCGAGACGAATCTCGTCTGGAGAGTAAAAGATCTCAGAACGCTTCCCGTAAATTACAAGGGGCAATAAGGAAGGTTGCAAGAACCTGCAAGGATATAAGTGACCGGATGACTGAGATAGAGTCAAGAACGGCCTCTCTGGAGACAGAGGTAGCTGGATCAAAGGGACAAGTAGAAGCCCATGAAGCACAACTCGTGGACATCCAGTGGAAGCTGGAAGAGAGCGAAAATCGACAAAGGAGGAATAACTTAAGTTTTTTGGGTATTCCGGAGGGAAAGGAGGGGTCCGATGCACGGTCATACATGGTCCAGATGCTCCAGAAGTCCTTTCCAGAATTGGAAGGTTGGAACTGGCAGCAGGAAATACAAAGGGCGCATCGAGTACCGTTCACTATCCGACTGCCAGCTAGCACAGATGCTAAACCAAGGGCATTTCTGGTTTATTTTGGAAACTATTTGTTGAGGCAAAATGTGTTTGAAAAGGCAAGACCAGAAGCACAACGTACTGTGGATGGGTTCTCATTCTTCACCAGGCCAGACTTCTGCCATATTACTGTGGAAAGACGATGGCGTCTGCGCCAGATGATTAAGTATTTTCAGGACAAAGGTGCACAGGCCTTCCTTCTTAACCCGGCTCGACTAAAAATAATCTGGAATAACCAAACCAGATTCTTCACATCGGAGATCAAGGCGAAGGAGTTTCTAGACGCAGGGGGAGATGACTTTCTTCTTCAGATGGGGACTTCTTTCTCTCCCCTCTTTCCCGTCAAGGGAGACTAAGGCATTAAAATTAACCATAGGGGATCAAGAGGGTCCCAGACTAGATTAGATAGGGTTTCAAGTATATTTAGCTATAGGTAGCTGTTTTTCTTTGTTGATTTTGTACAGTTTGGGTGTCCTTTGTTTGTATATCTTTTTCTTTTTGAGTGAGGTGACATTAAGGGCTGAGGGGGTTTTATAAGGTCATACATATGCGTCACACACACACGTCGTATATATACATCACCATCGGGAGGGTCTCACCGATCATCAACCACAGACCTTGGTAGGTCTGTTGCTCATAAAGCAGGGAGGGAGGGTGGGGGGGTGAGAGGGAGGGGGGAGGAGGGGGAGGAGGAGAGGGAGGGGGGAGGGGGTAAAAAAAATTCAGAAAAAGCAGAGGTAAGCTGTAGTTGGATTGACATAAAGATGAAGGAATGGTTTAAGGGGCAACCCAGGTATTAAACAAACTATAGAGATGGGTAGGCTGAGGATCTGTTCATTAAATATTGGGGGCTTGAATGATAGGGGTAAGAGAGATAGGTCAGCAGCGGTGCTACGAACATTGAGTGCTGATATTATATGTCAACAAGAAACCCATATTCCATGGCAAAAGAGAGGGCTTAATGTTATCCCAGGATATACCCAGGTAATTAGCTCATTACAGACTACCACGACGAGAGGAGTCGCAATACATATCTCTAATCGGATACTACCAGTTGAGCGAACTCTATCGGATAAGTGGGGAAGGTGGGCGATTGTTTCATTATCTAGCGGAATAACAGGATGTACGATCTATGGGTCGAATTTTGATGACCCAGACTTATTGTCAGAGCTAGAGCTTGAACTAGCTTCCTAAGGTTGCCCCTAGGTAGCCCATAAGGCAGGTGTGTTGTAATTAAAAGGTGGGGCATGTACTTTTAAGTTTTACATGTCCTGGTAGTGAAAAACCCACAAGTTCATATTTACAAGTTCATATTTACCTACAGTGAGGCCTACCTGTCCCATAGGATAACATTGGGATGTCTTATTATATTGAATAAGTGCTAACTTTTGATTAGGCCCATTTAAGCATTTCTTCATGTTTGGTGTCTATGAAATTGTAATGACAAATGCTCTGTAATGGTAAAGTTTGATTTCAAATTAGATTTTTGAAAATGCCACTTTTAGAAAGTTGGCATTTGCCTGCCCTAGCCATTTGGTGCCTTCAGCCTCCCCTAGGTCACATGACTGGGTGCAATTGACAGACTTTGTGATTTCCTCCCAGGCAGTATTACTATAGAGGGATCAGGTGTGCCTGAATGCCCATCTGCTGTTAGGATGGGGGTTAAGCTTGGCACATCCCAACTTGTAACTGAATAGGGCTTGTCACCTCAGCATTGTCACTGCAACCAGCTAAGATCCAGGTCAGGGGAGCCAGGAAATTCCAAGCACTTCAAAGAAAGACCTCTAGAAACTTATTCCAACTTCAAAGGAGCCACCAGATATAAAAGTAGGGCCCTCAGACCCACTCTTCAGTTCACTTTCTGGGCCTGCTGAAGGATTCTCAGAGGACTATCTGCTGCTATGACTTGCTGTGCACTCTGCAAGACTGCTTTACTGCACGTGGAAGGACTGCTTTGCTGCTTGGAGCCTGCCTTGAGCCTTCAGATGGCAGCCCTGCTGTTTGAGCCCTGCATCTTCACTTGAACCCAGGACTACCAGATTGACTCCAAGGGCTAGTTTTCTGGCCTCCTGTTCAGTGCAACACGGACATAAATGGCTCCCACCTTCTTGAACCAGCACCTGGACCCAGCCTGAGTAAATCCTGAACCCCCAAGTGTTGTCCCACTAGACCTGTACCCTGAGTTGTCGTGCTAAAGGTACTCAGATAGCCAAAATCCAAAACCTGGACTTTTTGGCTAAAAACTAACCCTGGGCGTAGTTCGCGAAGTAGCGCTACGCGAAGCTACGCGAAGTGCACTTCGCACTACGCGAGCTACGCATAGCACTACGCGAACTGCGTAGTGCGCTGTTCGCGATGATTGCACAGTGCCGGATGCTTGTCCGCACTGTGCAATCATTGAAAACGGCATCTTGCACAGTGCGAGCTGTCTTTTACTGCCGCTCGAGTAGATTTTTACTCGAGCGGCAGCTTTCTCAACGCGGACTGGTAGTTTCTCATCGCGAGCGGTCGCAAGCATACGTGACCACTCACAATGAGAAACCTGACCTCCCCGCGTTGAGAATCTCGCCGGGAGGTTTATTTTCCACGCTCACGATCGGCAACTTGATGTTGCTGATCGCGAACGAGGAAAAAGTCTCGCCGGGATGTCATTTTGCTTTCTCGCGGTTGCCAACTTGACGTTGAGGACCGCGAGCAAGCAAAAAATGACCGCTGCACTACGCTACGCGTGTTTGCACTGTGCTACGTGCAATTCGCGTAGTGCGAAGTAGCGCAAACTTCGCAAACTACGCGAGCGTAGCGTAGTGCTTTGCCCACCCTTACTAAAAACAGCTCTGAGAACTGAGGGAAGACATGGACCAACTTGCCCGTTGATCCTCCCAAGATGCATTGCCGGTCAGCTTGACTCCGGGGCTGCTCCAGCTAAGTTTTTCTCCACTGAAGCAAATCCTTTTCAGGGATCCTTCGCCAAAGGGGTATCCAACCTCCTGGAACTTTCTTCATCTACAACCTCCTGCCTCGCCCGCTTTGGATTTTTGAATTCCAAAAAAGTGACGAAGTCCCAAAGTAGAAATCTTCACCACGACTTGGTCCAGAGCCTCCCTGACGATGACGCTCCCTCCTCGGACACCGCCTATAGTTTTGCCTTGCTGAACTTTACCTTCTCAGAGCATTTTGCTTGAAAATTCTAAAGGTAAGAACTAACCAGACCCAATCCACTTCTTGTATCTGGCCTGCACTACATTGTAGTCAGACATATTTTTTGACTTTTAACCGGTCTCCGGTGACTAGATGCCCACTGTTGGTGCTTTGATCTTTAGTCACAAGTTTTTACTAAAACCTTTAAAAATTAATAACTCCAGTTCTACTGCTTGAATTCATGTCATTTTGGTGTCAAATAATTTGTTAAAATGTACTCTATTTTCCTAAATTGGATTTTTTCTTGTCTAGTGTTTTCACTTTTTTACAGTTTGTGTACTTATAAATAGTTTACAAATTGCCTCTAAGCTAATCCTGACTGCTCTTTATGCCAAACTACCCAGGGTTAAGCATAGGTTAATTTAGTGACTTTTTGCAGTTCACTCTACCAGGTATTGTGGCTGTTGCTTGCCTAGGCTTAACATCTCAGTCAACCAACAACCAATTTCTCCCATAATCGATATAACATACTCTATATCATATATCCTTTAGAGTTGGGTATCACTTTGCAGCTATGAAGCTATGTCTTCCTCTAAACAGCATCCACCGTCGCAGGTAAGCTCGGTGGGGTGTGGGTGGGAGGGCGGAAGTTTACAAATGACGGAATAGGTAAAATTAAATAAATAAATAAAACCTATTCCATCGTCTGTCGACTCCCCCCCGTCCAATTGCACCGCCCCACCGCGCTTACCTGCACTGGCCACGACTGCTTATAAATACAAAATTACTCACCTGAAGCCTATAATAGAAAATATTAGTCTAAGGGTCTAACGTCTTTGAGTGTAAAGGCATGGGTCTGCAAACTAATACTTAAACTACCTTGAATAATATTGAATGCAGTTCAAAATATGTTTAGAAAGTCAAATCACATACATAGTTGACAGTCTTTAAAGTCTTTAAAAGGAATGAGAGTTTATCATTCCCAGTCAAGAATTTAATTTAAGTTCATTAAAGTCTATCATGAACAATACCTCCTTTGAAGAAGAATTCAAATATTATACGAAAGCTGATGGTGGTACTCCAAAAACAAAAACATTCAACAGGATCGTTGAAGCAGTCTTGCAACTGAGCGAGACGTGAGCAGACAACAATGTACCTATCGGGAAAAAAGGTTCTTCCAGGAAATTGCACTGATATACTAGAGCCCAAAGATGGCTGTCACACTTTAGTTCATGTTTGTTCTCGATTGGCATGAGTCATTTGTTATGTGAGGGCCATCTTGGTTTAGAAAAGCATTACAGACTTTTATCATTTCAGCTTCCATCTTAATGTGTAGCAAATTATTTAGATCTGCATTTGATATTAACTACATGAGATCATATTTTAAGATATAATGTTCTGAATCCCTAAAATTTGAGAAACTATAAATGTATCTATGATCTATATCCATTACTCCGATTGACTCCTGGGACAAATTCTCATCTATTCTAACCACAAATGATGCACATTGCGTTGATGTTTCTGACCCTCCCTCACAGAACGTGACATCTGATGTCAATGGTCACATAAGCATTTCTTTGTGCCTCTCCAAGTACATGGGACATTGTTTGGAAAATGTAGTGATTATTGCCCTCCTTTGTGGACATTCCTGTTGGACATTGCTGCTTCCACTGTCAGTGTTTTCTACCAGATGTGGGACATTTCTACCAGATGTGGAATATTTTTGCCAGTGTACAGAATCTAAATATGTACTTTATGCATGTGCATGCTTTACAATAATCCGAATATCAAGTCAGAGTTTTGTATTAGAAGTCCTAAGTCTTTTTCTTCGACAAAAAGATAATGTTCTAGAGGTAGGTAACCAAAGGTCCCTTAATTCCTCTGATTATGCATAAGAACATTTAGCAATCTGCCCCATTATGTTAACAAGCATTCACAAATGCAATATGTTTGACTGTGCCTGAGAGTCAGAATTTGGGTTTTCCATTTTGGAGGGTGGTACCCCTATCAACTTAACACAATGTGATTAGGCTAAAATACAAATCTTTGACTAGCTTAGCTCAGTTACTGGTGGCATAAGCATCAGGCAATTCCTTAGAGAAAAGAATGTTAAGTTCAAGCAGAATTTACAATTTCCCAATTGGCACACACAATTTATAATGAGTATTTCATTTACAGTAATAATGCAATCCTCAATTCATATGTTCCTTCAATTCTTGGACTCCATTCTTGGACTCCATAGGTCATTTATTCAAGATTAGGTCTTCAAAGTAGTCAAGGTAGCCAACACGTGTTTTGTCGAGAATACCAACTTCATCAGGGCTACAAATAACAGAAAAGATAAGATTTTCTTGCATATGTACAGTTCATTTTATAGACAGTCTCACGACATACAATATTGCCACCACCAGCGACTTAGTGTACCAAGATCTTTGGCATTTTTGTTCAACCACTATGGGCAGGCATGTGAGGAAGAAAGGCATTTCACCGGCAATCATGCAGTTAATTTTACAGAAGGTATCAAGGCACACATAAATGCCACCGCCAGTGACTTAGTGTGCCAAGATTATTAATTATATTAATATCCATTGTTCGTATTACCCTAGAGTATACAAACTCATTGTATTTGTATAGAAAGATTTGACACAGAATAATCATATTAGATAAAGATCACAGGGTCAGGGTAGTCACACATTGGGACCCACATGCAGGAGGAACCATGCAGGAGGCCATAGCCCCTTACCTGGTTGTCTCAAACAAATCTAATCTACAGAATAGCCATGCTGTTAGCTAGAAAACACATCACTGGTCCATCTATATATAAAGGGTTTCTGTCAGTCAACCATTAACTCCCAATCTACATCACATTGTATAATTATGTTCCGTATGTATGTAGGTTTACCCTAGTATATGAGAAGAGTACTCAGCCAATCAAATAATAATCGCTATATGAGGGGTCCTTCGAAACCTGTTATCAACCAAAGCATTAGTCTATTGTAAATATATATGCATACTAATATACCGATCCTAACAAAACCAAGAGGGCTTGTAAATAAATGTGGTTCACCTGTAAAAAGTAAAAGTTTTGCCGATCATCCATGCTTTAAGCAATAACGATTGTGATTTCGATTTTTTGTTGTTAATTTCATCACCAGTCCAAGTGTACCCAACAAGTCAATAAACCACTACAGACCTGTGTCTCTATATGCAAAGGTCATGATATTGGTGTTAGTGCAGGTAGACCCATACACCATTTCAGACAGCGCTGTGGTATTTTATTTCATGCTTCAATAGACTTACCTCAGTATTTCAAAAGGTGAACAATCCACCAATTAAATAATGGTAGTTGTGAACAAGGCCCAATAAACCTGTAAAAACCATGAAGCATTACTCCAATGAGGGTAAGTGTCCACATTATTCACTAAAGGGTAATGCTAAAGTAAAACTCCCTAGGAAAAAAAAATGAGAGGTGATCAACTGTGGTTAAAAACGGATGCTGAATTAGTAATAATGCCGTAATGGGCCCAAATAGTTTCTGGAGAGAATGAAAAGTAAAGGGTTCCATCAGAACAAACATCCCAAGCTACCACTATAAAAGCGTGAACACCAAAATTAATCATGGATCCCAAATAACGTGGTACCGCTTGCCTATTTTCGTCAGTATCAGAGATGACTGTGAGTACACAGCGCAATACAGCGTTTAGCACGGCCGCCATCTTAGATTCTCATTTTATAGCCAAAATCAAAGACAGACTCACAAGGTAATGTAAGTCCGTTTCAAGTACCTGGAAGCACTATCTTAGTATATCAACTGATATCCAATATCAAATTCAATCTCAGTAACACTATTGATAACGATATTGACATCCACCAAGAGAGTAACCGGAGAGAATATAAAGTAAAGGGGGTCCGTCAATACAAACATCCGAACTGCCCCTATAAGCGTGAACATCATAATAAATCGTGGGCCTGAGTTCCGTAGTATTGTTGACCAATTCCTGTCAGAGATGGCTGTGAGTGCACAGCACAATACGGCGTTCAGCACGACTGCCGTTCTCGATAATTAATGTAAAATTAAAAGATGGACTCGCAAGGGACTGTGAGTCCATTTCGTATACCTTGAAGTGTACTCTTAATATATTGTGTCCAATTTTAAACTCAGTAACAACACTATTGGTAATGATATGCTCTCCAATAGGGGAATAATCGGCACTTGGATAAGTTCTAGAGAAGTCTGTGAGGGGATTCCACCAATATTAGAAAAAAACCCTATTGACCCTGTGATAAATCTTTAAAATGATAACATATTTGCATGAATACAAAATAAACAGTTAACATATTGTTGAAAATATTTACAACAGAGGTCTCAGGTGATAGGCAGAAGGTTACAGTGAGGATATATAACATCATATATTGTGCACTCCGTCACTCACCCAAAAAGAATTGGAACTCATGATCAATATTTAAATCCTTTTCAATGAAGTGCAGACGTAAAATCCACATAGCCTCTCTGCATCTGAGACATAATTCCCTATTGCCCCCAAGGGGATCTCTGACAACATGATCAATTCCACAGAATCTAAAACTTTTGTGTTCTGTTTGCGCCTCACTTTCCATAGTGTGAGTTGCAATGGGGTACCATTCATCATTCGATTTGAGAGCCTGCATGTGTTCACCCACTCTATCTTTCAGGCACCTGATAATACTCCCAATGTAGATTTGTTCGCATTTACAGACAATCATGTACACCACAAACTTAGTGTTGCAGGTAATACTATGGGAAATGTCAAAAGTCCCTGTATTTGCCACATTAAATGTTTTTGATTTATCCATTGCCCATTTGACATTCCGTAGTGACCGCACTTGTAAAAACCCAACATGTGTTTAGACAGCCAATTATCCTTCTGTCTGCTCCTAGGGTAACTAGGGCTAAGTAGATTTTTAAGTGTCTGTCCTATGCGAAATATTATGTCTGGTTTGTCCAAAATATCACTTCTAAGAAGTCTCTCCGCTGTAAGTAAGTGCCAGTGTTTTTGCAGGTATTTACGGAACTTAAACAAGAGTTTACTAAAATTGGTCACTAGATGTACTCTCCTAGTTTTCTCCTATTCCTTTTGTTTCTTAGTCAATGTGTGTTTCCTGCTAATCTTGGCAATCCACTGTCTAGCAGTGCCAACCACTTGTTTGCTGTAACCTCTCTGTAGAAACCTCATTTCTATATCGTTGAGAATCCTCTCACTGTCCGTATTATCACTGCAGTTACGCTTTGCTCTTATCATCTCCACGAAGGGGATAGCGTTAACCTGGCATCTCGAATGTGCACACTCAGTGCATGTATCACTGAGTTGCATGACGTCGGTTTACGATAGAGTCTACTCTAAATTCTTTCATTTTTAATGTACAGTTCAAGGTCAAGGAAGGTGATTTTCTCAGAGCTATAGTGATAGGTAAACTTAATATCCTACTCATTGTTGTTAAGGTAGGCACAAAAGTTGTCAAGTCGTTCAATACTACCTGTCCAAATCGGAAAGCAGTTATCTATTTATCGACCCGAGTATAGTATGTCATTATTCCATGGCGTACACTGTGTTCCCCAGATCAGCTCCCCCTTCAGCCCTCCCATAAAGAGCCGAGCATACGAAGGAGCAAATTTTGAACCCATTGCGGTCCCCTGCCGTTGTCTAAACCACTCATCCTTGAATAAGAATACATTGTTTTTCAAGATTAACTCAAGCAGCATCCCTGTATGTTCCCAGAGACTTGCTGATCTCTTATTTAGCGTTCGTCATAGTACAGAGAGTCCATGTTCATGACCAGTGCTCGTGTAGAGGGATACCATGTCTAGTGTTACCATTGTCATATCAGGCTCCCAGTTTATGCTTCCTAATAGGCTGAGTATGTGTTTAATATCCTGTACATATGAGGGCAGGTTCCTAACAAGAGGCTGTAGGAACGCATCAACAAATTCGGAAAGTCGTTCTGTCGGTCCCCCAATAACAGAAGTTATTGGTCTCCCTGGTGGAAAAGGTACGTTTTTATGTACCTTCGGAAGTGTGTAAATACAGGGGTATCTGGGTCGATTTATTCATAAAAACATATACTCATCATCATTTAACAAGCTGTTATTATGCCATTTCTTCAAGCTTTGATTAATCCTGCTAGTTATCGCAAATGTAGGGTTGTCCACCACCTTCTCGTAACAGTTAGCACCACCTAGTTGGGTTAGTATTTCAGCCTCATAGTCACATCTATTCATTACCACAATATTTCCCTCTTTATCAGCCTCTGTCAGGATAATCTTGTCATTAGCCTGAAGGGTTTTGAGGGCTATTCTCTCCCCAGGGCTAAGATTATCAGTATCCCCACCTCGTCTGGTCCTATGGTGTTTGTTATTAAGTCTATCCAGATCATCACAGACCTGACCAAAAAATGTATCAATATTGTTAGCACCCGTAACCTGAGGTGTCCACCTCGATTTACTTTTCAAACCACTATCTATACTCACATCAGTCTGTACATTCAAGTCATCCAGAACTTTAGACACAGTTATGGGATCTTTTTCAAATTTGGAGATTGATATCAGCAGCACAGTATGGTGTACATCCTGAATAGATAATTTGCTATAAACCATCCTCAGTGCATCCGTATGTATGCCTTTATTAGCATTTGAATTCAATTCATAATATTTCTTACGTTTTAGACATCTGGCATGGGGAACGTCCATTACAACGCAGACATTACATCGTAATGCCTTTACAATGCATCCTTTACAATGCAAGTGACATTACAACGCATGTCATTACAATGCATGTGACATTGAATATGACTCGTTACAACGCGAGTCATCACAACGCGTGCCATTACAACGCTGTCGTTACAACGGCCGCGTTGTTATCACGCAAAGCCATTACTACGCAAGTAATTACATCGACTTGCAGTAGATGGCGTGCTGTCATTAGAAATGTATAATTTACTATTCCAACTCCAGCCTACGTAACAGTAGGGAAGGTGTTGGAATAGTAAACTATACTATTTTTAATGTTAGCACGCCATCTACTGCAAGTTGATGTAATGACTTGCGTAGTAATGGCTTTGCGTGGTAACAACGCGGTTGTTGTAACGACCGCATTGTAATGGCATCGCGATGTGATGCCCGTGTTGTAGTGGCTGTTTCCCGTGACATTACAACGAATGCCATTGCAACGCATTGTAAGGTGAGTAATGGAGGGAAGTGAGGTAAGTTTTTATTTTTGATTATTTTTTATATTTGGGTATTGTCCAAGTTTTGTTGGGAAATTGGGGTTTTAGGTGGGGGAGTGTTTTAATACTCAGTTATTCATTTTAATATTTGAGTATTAATTATTATTCAGTTTAGTTGTTTTTATTTTTATAAAATTAATAGACATATATAAAAAAAAAATATTAAAAGGGCATGGCACCCATCCCCAGGGATGGGTTGCTTGGGACACTGGGTGTGTAATAATACTCAGGTATTAAATTTAATTTTTGAGAATTAATTAATATTTAGTTTACAAGTTTGTAGTAAAAAAAAAAAGATACATATCAAAAAAATGTAATAAATGGGAATTGGTTTTGGGTGGGGTAGTGTATTACTAGGGTATTATTTTTAAAATTTGAGTATTATAAAAAAGTTAGATTAGTTATAAAAAAATTATATATAACTAAAATATAATATATTTAAAAAAAAAAAAATTAAACGTGCTTTGCACTTATCCTCTGAGACGGGATGTTTGTGAAACAGGGGTTTGGGGTGGGGGAGTGTTATGTTATGTTATGTTATGTTAAACTGATTTTATAATGCGCATAGCTACCCAAAAGGGTTTCCCAGCGCAGACCTGGAGGAACCACAAAAAAATAGAAAAGAAGTAAAAATTATTGATTAAACAACCAAGTTTTTACTAATTTACAGAAATTTGAATGAAGTGTTTCTTTACGGATCGCTATGGGAAGAGAGTTCCACAAGAGAGGGCCAAGATAAGAAAAAGAGCGGCCACCCATTCTTGTGAGTTTGACCCTGGGAACCATAAATTTTTCCTGAGTCGTAGAGCGTAACAGGCGAGAAGGCTGATAGAGGCGGACAAGTTTTTGCAGGTATTGAGGAGCAGTACCAGTCTTAATCTTGAACATATAGTCCAGGGCTTTAAACTTAGTCCGATTTTCCACTCTAAGCCAGTGTAAATCTCTCAAAGCATTAGAAGTAGAAGACATTCTTGGGATTTTGCAAAGCAGCCTGGTGGCATTAATTTTAATACTTGTGAATTAATTGATATTTAGTTTTAGTGATAGAAAATGTAAAAACATTTGTTTTTAAAATTAATAAAAAAGGCTTTGGTACCTATCCACTGGGACGGCATGCATGGTAAATATGGGTTTTGCATGGGCTAGTGTATTAATACTCAGGTATTCATTTTAAAACTTGAGAATTAATTGAAATTTAGTTTAAGTGATAGTACATTTTCATTTTTTTTTTTTTTAAATTAATAAAAAAAGGTTTTGGCACCTATCCTCTCAGACGGGCTGCATGGGAAGCAGGGGTTTTGGGTGAGGGAGTGAATTAATACTCAGGTATTAATTTTAATACTTGCGAATTAATTGAAATTTAGTTTAAGTGATAGTAAATTTTAAAAATATTTTTTTTAATATGGCTTTGGCACCTATCCTATGGGACGGGATGCATGGGAAACATGGGTTTGGGTGGGGAAGTGTATTAATGCTCAGGTATTAATTTTAGTGCTTGAGTATTATTTATTACTTACATTATAATTTATTTTATTGTAAAATTGTTCCCTTAATTTTTAATATTAAAATTAATAAAAGGGATATGCAGCAAAACACTAGGGGCCCGATTCCGATCTCGCTAGGAAAGCCCTCCGTACGACTCAGATCCAGAGGTTTTTCCGAGCGAAACGTGCTCCTGGAGTCCGACCGAGCGAGTACGATTCTGCTGTATGCTTACAGACTTGGTTCGCTCGGACTCCCATTAAACTCTATGGGAGCCTGTGTACAGACGTGTACACAGGCTCCCATGGCAGAAAAGGGGTGGGTGGGGAAAAGAGTACACCCTGAGGCGGGCACCCCATGTTGCCCGTCACACTGTGCATACCTGGATCGGGGGGACCCAGGGGCACACCCCCATGACAGATTTGGAGGGCCCCGGGTGCAGGGGGGCCTGCTACAGCCCCCCGAAGTATGCTTCCGACAGCCCTTTTGTCTCGCTGAGATCGAGGCGAAGCGACTGTCCGAATCGTGCATCATACTCACTCGGTCGGAATTCAGCTCCATTGCACTGTACGATCCGGCTGCGAATGAGTCGTTTGGAGCGGATCGGGTCCGGAAACAATTCGGTCAGCGCTTACGCGATCTTCGCATCGTACTTAGTCATTCGGACCTGTGTACGATTCGGTCGTAAACAAGGGCTACAAATCGGATCCCGCAAAGCCAAATCCGATTCGGAGGCCTTCCAAGCGAGATCGGAATCGGGCCCTTGGTGTTTTTGGGTAGGGGACTGATTAAATTTCAAGGTGTAATTATAAACTATCATTAAAACATTTATAAAAAAATTAAATTTTATTTAATAAAGTTATTAATCTTAAAACAAATATTAATATTGTTTAAATATTTTAAAAAAGCATATATGTACAACATAAGTTAGCAAAAATAGACATAGAAAATGTTTAAATACATTCATATAATAATAAACAATGTAATAGTTTACAAAACAAAAAATTGACACATTAATAGTATTGTAGGTAATTTTATTACATTAAAAAAATATAATACAGTTATAAAAAATAATCAAATTTAAAAAAAAAAAAACTTATTAATGGTATTATTTTTTAAAAATAAACATAGAATTTGAACTGTATTGTAACATATAATTTTAATTTTTTTGTAGGTTTTCCTACGGTTTTCCATTGAAGTGAATGAGAGAAATTGTCCTTTTTACAAAAAGAGATGACGTTGCCGCTTGTACATAAGTTTTGTCATTGCGAGGATCGTCGCGGTCAGGATCAGAAGCAAGGAAGAGCTATGTCCAGGTAAGGAAAATTTAAATTATTAAAAATAGATTAAGGGTGGCATAGTTGATTGTCAGGAGAGAGGAGGGAGGTTGTAAGAACTAGGGTAGTTGTATTTTGATTTTTTGTATGTTTTAACCAAAAAAAGTTTTCCTAAACAAGTAGCAGTCGTAGGCCCACGTCGGGTTGATTGCTTTCGGAACATTTTTAGTTTAACAGAATTATCTTAAAAGAACAATTACTTTTTCTATTGAACCATAGTGTTATGAAAGCAATATTTTTTGATTTTTTTTTATGCAACAGGTTTTTGAAATTAAGTTATTGCGTCGTCGCGGTTTTTCGGATAGGTCGAAAGAACATGGACACAGATTTCATGGATTGCAGAAATACTTTAAGGGACATTTTTAAAACATGGATATATGGATTTTTGGACTTGTGCTGGATTTCGGACGAAAGAGGATTGCATCGATGGACTTTTTTGTAGCAAACTTTTTAAAACATTTTTACTTTTTGGTGTTCTTTTTACTTGATTTCGATCGAGAGAGGATTGCAATGATGGATTTCTTGTTGCGTTTTTTGCCAAACAAGTATTCTTTTTCGGGATTTTTTTGGGGGATGCGTTTTTTGTAGGAGAGCACAGTACAGTATTCAGCACAATTTGTGCTGTAAAAAAATGGCTTTGCCAAACTGTGTCCATTTTGGTTAGTTTTACTTGGGTCATGGCTTACTTCACGGATTATGGATTATTTACTATGGATTAAAGGACTGCACAAGACTCTTGGTGAAATGTGGGATTGTACGCAAGTCCAATAATTGAAAAAAGACAATTGAAGGTAAGAAACCCGACTTTTAATTAATAATTTTTTTTTTTTTAGAAAAATGCAAATTGAATTAGGGAAATTCATTGTCAAAACAGGCAAGTAAGGTGGTTTAGGAGTTAGTGCAGATTAGAAATGTAGGATGTGTGGAATATTATCTAGGTAGTCTGAAGCCACCATCAACGAAAATTGTTGAATTGCACCCAATAGTCGCTCGAACATTTCTTCTTGAAATTCATGGATTCAGACTACCAGTTAATGATTGCGCAATTCTCTTTTCTTGAAAACTTTGCTCCTTCTTCAGAATTCCCAAAACTGATAGAAGTTAGGATGTGGTTTACCGATAGATTTGTTGAAGGACTTGTGCCATCCCTCTATGGCATTATTTGTTCTTGCTCCTCCCTCTAAGCAGGTCGAGTAGCAGTTCCACCACTTCACATGGAAACGTGGCTTCCTCCTGCAATCTGACCTGCTTAGATGGGCAATCCATGTGTCTTCAAAGTAATTTAGAAGGGGTGCCAATTTGTCCTTGTTTGCAGTAAAATAGTCAGATTCAGTAATAGATGTGTAGTATTCATCTACACTGTCAGGAGGAACAAAGCAAAGTGCTGTTAGTTTCTTCAATTCAAATTGCAGTTTACTGTCTGATATGTAATCCTCAACTAAGGATGTTTTTTAAATTGTTCTCCAATAAGCCTATGAAAAGTGAAAAAAACATCCTTGAATTTGGGTATCCGTGTACATTTTGGTAATTGTATTAATCATAGGTAATTCAAAGTCAATTAACACTTTTCTAGGACTTTTGTTCATGGTTTTAGCTTTTACCACTGACAAAAATTCAGTGTATGCTGAGGTTTGTTTATCAGGGAGTAAACTGTACACTTAGGGCCCTACTGTATGATTAATGTAGGCGTGAATAGTGTATACTTGGGTGAATGGGTGGGGTGTGGATTTAAACGCCCCATCCATCATCCAAATATCACTAGTCTCTAACTTAACAAGATTATGAGGGTGTGCTAAAGATTAGAATTATTTTAAGAGGGGTTTTGTTGTCATGCAAAAGAAAGGTTTCATTAGTAACGGTTACAGTAAGTTCAGGTGGAATGTTAATATCAGAAAAGGTTTGGGGTGTTACATGTAGGGTGTTACTTGCCTGTTTTTTACGCTGAATAATTCTGCATAGGTTGGGAATTGTGGGCGTACAACTTGCTACATGGATAGGAATGTTTTGTGATACCTCCCTCAAAACTGAGCCACAGGGTTCATTGGAGGTGGCTGCCAGGGCTTTCATTTCATTTATATTTTCTCTTACCTCTATCTCCATTGCAGAGGCAGAGTGGTTATGCTCGGTGGTCCTTTCAACAGTGTCACCAAGATTAACAGCTCTGCCTGTGCAATGGGATGAGTAATAATGCATACACCTCCAATGACACCTAGGCTCAGTTAATCTCTCCTTACAATAAACGTAGCCACTGTAACTTAACAGTCTATTTCCCCTGTTTGATAGCAAATATTTGGCTTGGTTTCTTGCTGCCATTCTCTGTAGAAAGAAGTAATAGAGAAAAAAATTAGTTTTAGTGATTTTGTGTGTGGTTGCTTTTAAAAATATTTTGCCTGCAAGTGAAAAGTTAGTGTACCTTAATTATTTTACAGCTTTTTTTAACAAAATTTTACCAGGATTTAATTGCATTGGCTTGATAATTTTGGTTTGGAATTGTTATTTTTGGAGAGACTTGACAGAATGAGACAGGTTACCTTTTTTAAGTTTTTCTTTTGTGTTGTTTGAAAGTCCTGGCGTAGATGCTGGTTTTCTTTGAATTTTTCTTTCAGTTGTTCTTTCTGTGGTGTTTGGAGCTTGAGCTTCTTTGGTTCTGATAAAATGAAGAAATGTTCTTAGAGGGTCATTATGATGTCTGGCGGATCGCCGCCGCCCGTATGGCGGTGGCGATCTGCCCACCATTCTTGTCCGCCCGCATAACATTTCCCCCCGCCATATTACGATGGCGGTGGGGACCCAGGCGGACGGAAAGACCGTCCTCCGCTTTTCCGCCGGTCGACTCGTCGACCGGGCGGAAAAGGGCTCTAACATGGTGGCGGTGTCTGCAAGACACCGCCATCCATATTAGGATGGTGGCGGAAAGCAGCCTTTCCATGGCGGTGTAGCCGCCATGGAAAGGCATGTGGTCTTTGCTTCGGGGGGCCCGTTGCGGGCCCCCAGGGTTTTGGGGGGGTGGGGTTGCACATTGGGGGTACCTATGGTACCCCCATACATTTGAATGCACAAGGTGGCAGGCACCGCGAGGTGCCTGTCACGTTGTGCATTTAAATGCACAACATGCGTTTTTCGCATTGCGGTGGGTGCTGCTGACAGCACAGCCCGCCGCAATGTGAACAATACGGGATGCCACCGTGGCGGTGGCATCCTAATACCCATGGCGGGACCGCCGCACCTCTTGCGGGCGGTCCCGTTTGCCGTTGCGGTGGCGGGCGGACTTTGTTCGCCCGCCTTCGTAATGACCCTCTTAGTTTTTTCTTTGAAAATTTTAGTTTTGCACATAGCCTGCAAAAAAATAGTTTAGTGCTTATGTACTAGAAAAAAAACTCAGTTTGCTTTTGTTTGAGAGGCTCTAATTTTTAATGCAATGATACTTATTCAAATAAAATGCTTCTTACTTGAAACCTGCAAAAAAAAATATATATATTTTGGTTTGTGATCATTTTTACCTGGTATAGTTTGGCTTCTTCAGTGTTGATGGGCTTGATTTGATTATTGTAGTTGAGGATGTGTTCCTCAGCACTGGTTGGTGAATATGATTTTATCTGTTGAGAATTGTTAAAAAAAACTGTTTAATTGCATGCTTGACAAAGAAAAGAAATGAAAATGTGAAATGTACACTTTAAATGTTTAATTTTTAATTTAAGTACAATCAATATGCCCCCACCACCATCCAACACTTTCCCTGAGGCAAGCACCTGTCGGAGTAGGAATAGTAAATTTGCCCCCACCACCATCCAGCACTTTCCTTGAGGCAAGCACCAGTCGGAGTATGAATAGTAAATTTGCCCCCACCACCATCCAACACTTTCCCTGAGGCAAGTACCTGTCAGAGTAGGAAAAGCAAATTTGCCCCAACACCATCCAACTCTTTCCCTGAGGTAAGCACCTGTCGGAGTAGGAATAGTAAATTTGTCATCACCACCATCCAGCACTTTCCCTGAGGCAAGCAAGTGTCGGAGTAGGAATAGTAAATTTGCCACCATCACCATCCAAAGCACTGTCCCTGAAGCAAGCACCGGTCGGAGTATGAATAGTAAATTTGCCCCCACCACCATCCAGCACTTTCCCTGAGGCAAGCACCGGTCGGAGTAGGAAAAGTAAATGTGCCCCCACCACCATCCAACTCTTTCCCTGAGGTAAGCACCTGTCGGAGTAGGAATAGTAAATTTGTCCCCACCACCATCCAGCACATTCCCTGAGGCAAGCACCGGTCAGAGTTGGAATAGTAAATTTGCCATCACCACCATCCAGCACTTTCCCTGAGGCAAGCAAGTGTCGGAGTAGGAATAGTAAATTTGCCCCCATCACCATCCAAAGCACTGTCCCTGAAGCAAGCACCGGTCGGAGTAGGAATAGTAAATTTGCCCCCACCACCATCCAACACTTTCCCTGAGGTAAGAACCTGTCGGAGTAGGAATAGTAAATTTGCCCCCACCACCATCCAACACTTTCCCTGAGGCAAGCACCTGTCGGAGTAGTAATAGTAAATTTGCCCTCAACACGAACCAAAACTTTCCCTGAGGCAAGCACCTGTCGGAGTAGGATAATAATTTTGCCCCACCACAATCCAACATTTTCCCTGAGGCAAGCAGCTGTCGGAGTAGGAATAGTAAATTTGTCCCCACCACCATCCACCACTTTCCCTGAGGTAAGCACCTGCGGGGGTAGGAATAGTACATTTGCCCCCACCACCATCCAGCACTTTCCCTGAGGCAAGCACCTGTCGGAGTAGGAATAGTAAATTTGCCCCCACCACCATCCACCACTTTCCTTGAGGCAAGCACCGGTCGGAGTTGGAATAGTACATTTTCCCCCACCACCATCCAGCATTTTTCCTGAGGCATACACCGGTCGGAGTATGAATGGTAAATTTGCCCCCACCACCATCCAACACTTTCCCTGAGGCAAGCACCTGTCAGAGTAGGAATAGTAAATTTGCCCCAACACCATCCAACTCTTTCCCTGAGGCAAGCACCGGTCGGAGTAGGAAAAGTAAATTTGCCACCACCACCACCCAGCACTTTCCCTGAGGCAAGCACCTGTTGGAGTAGGAATAGTAAATTTGCCCCACCACCATCCAGCACTTTCCCTGAGGCAAGCACCTGTAGGAGTAGGAATAGTAAGATTTGTCCCCACCACCATCCAGCACTTTCCCTGAGGCAAGCACCGGTCGGAGTTGGAATAGTAAATTTGCCATCACCACCATCCAGCACTTTCCCTGAGGCAAGCACTTGTAAGAGTAGGAATAGTACATTTGCCCCCACCACCATCCAACACTTTCCCTTAGGCAAGCAGCTGTCGGAGTAGGAATAGTAAATTTGTCCCCACCACCATCCAGTACTTTCCCTGAGGCAAGCACCTGCGGGAGTAGGAATAGTAAATTTGTCCCCACCACTATCCAACACTTTCCCTGAGGTAAGCACCTGTCGGAATCGGAAGAGCAAATTTGACCCCACCCCCATTCAGCACTTTCCCTGAGGCAATCACCGGTTGGAGTTGGAATAGTAAATTTGCCCCCACCACCATCCAGCACTTTCCCTGAGGCATACACCGGTCGGAGTATGAATAGTAAATTTGCCCCCACCTCCATCCAACTCTTTCCCTGAGGCAAGCACCGGTCGGAGTAGGAATAGTAAATTTGCCCCCACCACCATCCAGCACTTTCCCTGAGGCAAGCACCTTTCGGAGGAAGGAATAGTAAATTTGCCACACCACCATCCAGTACTTTCCCTGAGGCAAGCACTGGTCAGAGTTCGAATAGTAAATTTTCCCCCACCACCATCCAGCACTTTCCCTGAGGCTAGCACCTGTCGGAGTAGGAATAGTATTTGCCCCCACCACCATCCAGCACTTTCCCTGAGGCAAGCACCTGTCAGAATAGGAATAGTAAATTTGTCCCCACCACCATCCAGCACTTTCCTTGAGGCAAGCACCGGTCGGAGTTGGAATAGTAAATTTGCCTCCACCAACATATAGCACTTTCCCTGAGGCAAGCACCTGTCAGAGTAGAAATAGTAAATTTGCCCCCACCACCATCCAAAGCCCTTTCCCTCAGGCAAGCACCGGTTGGAGTATGAATAGTAAATTTGCCCCCACCACCATCCAACACTTTCCCTGAGGTAAGCACCTGTCGGAGCAGGAATAGTAAATTTGCCCCCACCACCATCCAACACTTTCCCTGAGTCAAGCACCTGTCGGAGTAGGAATAGTAAATTTGCCGCCACCACCACCCAGCACTTTCCCTGAGGCAAGCACCTGTCGGAGTAGGAATAGTAAATTTGCCCCACCACCATCCAGCACTTTCCCTGAGGCAAGCACCTGTCGAAGTAGGAATAGTAAATTTGTCCCCAGCACTTTCCCTGAGGCAAGCACCGGTCAGAGTTGGAATAGTAAATTTGCCATCACCACCATCCAGCACTTTCCCTGAGGCAAGCACCTGTCGGAGTAGGAATAGTAAATTTGCCCCACCACCATCCAAAGCACTTTCCCTGAGGCAAGCACCAGTTGGAGTAGGAATAGTAAATTTGCCCCCACCACCATACAGCACTTTCCCTGAGGCAAGCACCGGTCGGAGTAGGAATAGTAAATTTGCCCCCACCACCATCCAACACTTTCCCTGAGGTAAGCACCTATCGGAGTAGGAATAGTAAATTTACCCCAATGCCATCCAACACTTTCACTGAGGCAAGCACCTGTCAGAGTAGGATAATAATTTTGCCCCACCACCATCCAACACTTTCACTGAGGCAAGCAGCTGTCGGAGTAGGAATAGTACATTTGTCCCCACCACCACCCAGCACTTTCCCTGAGGCAAGCACCTTTCGGAGGAAGGAATAGTAAATTTGCCCCACCACCATCCAGCACTTTCCCTGAGGCAAGCACTGGTCAGAGTTCGAATAGTAAATTTTCCCCCACCACCATCCAGACTTTCCCTGAGGCTAGCACCTGTCGGAGTAGGAATAGTATTTGCCCCCACCACCATCCAGCACTTTCCCTGAGGCAAGCACCTGTCAGAATAGGAATAGTAAATTTGTCCCCACCACCATCCAGCACTTTCCTTGAGGCAAGCACCGGTCGGAGTTGGAATAGTAAATTTGCCTCCACCAACATATAGCACTTTCCCTGAGGCAAGCACCTGTCAGAGTAGAAATAGTAAATTTGCCCCCACCACCATCCAAAGCCCTTTCCCTCAGGCAAGCACCGGTTGGAGTATGAATAGTAAATTTGCCCCAACCACCATCCAACACTTTCCCTGAGGTAAGCACCTGTCGGAGCAGGAATAGTAAATTTGCCCCACCACCATCCAACACTTTCCCTGAGGCAAGCACCTGTCGGAGTAGGAATAGTAAATTTGCCGCCACCACCACCCAGCACTTTCCCTGAGGCAAGCACCTGTCGGAGTAGGAATAGTAAATTTGCCCCACCACCATCCAGCACTTTCCCTGAGGCAAGCACCTGTCGAAGTAGGAATAGTAAATTTGTCCCCAGCACTTTCCCTGAGGCAAGCACCTGTCAGAGTAGAAATAATAAATTTGCCCCCACCACCATCCAAAGCCCTTTCCCTCAGGCAAGCACCGGTTGGAGTATGAATAGTAAATTTGCCCCCACCACCATCCAGCACTTTCCCTGAGGCAAGCACCTGTCGGAGTAGGAATAGTAAATTTGCCGCCACCACCACCCAGCACTTTCCCTGAGGCAAGCACCTGTCGGAGTAGGAATAGTAAATTTGCCCCACCACCATCCAGCACTTTCCCTGAGGCAAGCACCTGTCGAAGTAGGAATAGTAAATTTGTCCCCAGCACTTTCCCTGAGGCAAGCACCGGTCAGAGTTGGAATAGTAAATTTGCCATCACCACCATCCAGCACTTTCCCTGAGGCAAGCACCTGTCGGAGTAGGAATAGTAAATTTGCCCCACCACCATACAGCACTTTCCCTGAGGCAAGCACCGGTCGGAGTAGGAATAGTAAATTTGCCCCCACCACCATCCAACACTTTCCCTGAGGTAAGCACCTATCGGAGTAGGAATAGTAAATTTACCCCAATGCCATCCAACACTTTCCCTGAGGCAAGCACCTGTCAGAGTAGGATAATAATTTTGCCCAACCACCATCCAACACTTTCACTGAGGCAAGCAGCTGTCGGAGTAGGAATAGTACATTTGTCCCCACCACCACCCAGCACTTTCCCTGAGGCAAGCACCTTTCAGAGGAAGGAATAGTAAATTTGCCCCACCACCATCCAGCACTTTCCCTGAGGCAAGCACTGGTCAGAGTTCGAATAGTAAATTTTCCCCCACCACCATCCAGCACTTTCCCTGAGGCTAGCACCTGTCGGAGTAGGAATAGTATTTGCCCCCACCACCATCCAGCACTTTCCCTGAGGCAAGCACCTGTCAGAATAGGAATAGTAAATTTGTCCCCACCACCATCCAGCACTTTCCTTGAGGCAAGCACCGGTCGGAGTTGGAATAGTAAATTTGCCTCCACCAACATATAGCACTTTCCCTGAGGCAAGCACCTGTCAGAGTAGAAATAGTAAATTTGCCCCACCACCATCCAAAGCCCTTTCCCTCAGGCAAGCACCGGTTGGAGTATGAATAGTAAATTTGCCCCCACCACCATCCAACACTTTCCCTGAGGTAAGCACCTGTCGGAGCAGGAATAGTAAATTTGCCCCACCACCATCCAACACTTTCCCTGAGGCAAGCACCTGTCGGAGTAGGAATAGAAATTTGCCGCCACCACCACCCAGCACTTTCCCTGAGGCAAGCACCTGTCGGAGTAGGAATAGTAAATTTGCCCCACCACCATCCAGCACTTTCCCTGAGGCAAGCACCTGTCGAAGTAGGAATAGTAAATTTGTCCCCAGCACTTTCCCTGAGGCAAGCACCTGTCAGAGTAGAAATAGTAAATTTGCCCCCACCACCATCCAGCACTTTCCCTGAGGCAAGCACCTGTCGGAGTAGGAATAGTAAATTTGCCCCCACCACCATCCAAAGCACTTTCCCTGAGCCAAGCACCAGTTGGAGTAGGAATAGTAAATTTGCCCCCACCACCATACAGCACTTTCCCTGAGGCAAGCACCGGTCGGAGTAGGAATAGTAAATTTGCCCCCACCACCATCCAACACTTTCCCTGAGGTAAGCACCTGTCGGAGTAGGAATAGTAAATTTACCCCAATGCCATCCAACACTTTCCCTGAGGCAAGCACCTGTCAGAGTAGGATAATAATTTTGCCCCACCACCATCCAACACTTTCACTGAGGCAACCAGCTGTCGGAGTAGGAATAGTAAATTTGTCCCCACCACCACCCAGCACTTTCCCTGAGGCAAGCACCTGCGGGAGTAGGAATAGTAAATTTGTCCCCACCACTATCCAACACTTTCCCTGAGGTAAGCACCTGTCAGAATCAGAATAGCAAATTTGACCCCACCCCCATTCAGCACTTTCCCTGAGGCAAGCACCGGTTGGAGTTCGAATAGTAAATTTTCCCCCACCACCATCCAGCACTTTCCCTGAGGCTAGCACCTGTCGGAGTAGGAATAGTATTTGCCCCCACCACCATCCAGCACTTTCCCTGAGGCAAGCACCTGTCAGAATAGGAATAGTAAATTTGTCCCCACCACCTTACAGCACTTTCATTGAGGCAAGCACCGGTCGGAGTTGGAATAGTAAATTTGCCTCCACCAACATATAGCACTTTCCCTGAGGCAAGCACCTGTCAGAGTAGAAATAGTAAATTTGCCCCCACCACCATCCAAAGCCCTTTCCCTCAGGCAAGCACCGGTTGGAGTAGGAATAGTAAATTTGCCCCACCACCATCCAGCACTTTCCCTGAGGCAAGCACCGGTCAGAGTATGAATAGTAAATTTGCCCCCACCACCATCCAACACTTTCCCTGAGGTAAGCACCTGTCGGAGCAGGAATAGTAAATTTGCCCCACCACCATCCAACACTTTCCCTGAGGCAAACACCTGTCGGAGTAGGAATAGTAAATTTGCTGCCACCACCACCCAGCACTTTCCCTGAGGCAAGCACCTGTCGGAGTAGGAATAGTAAATTTGCCCCACCACCAACCAGCACTTACCCTGAGGCAAGCACCGGTCAGAGTTGGAATAGTAAATTTGCCATCACCACCATCCAGCACTTTCCCTGAGGCAAGCACCTGTCGGAGTAGGAATAGTAAATTTGCCCCCACCACCATTCAAAGCACTTTCCCTGAGGCAAGCACCAGTTGGAGTAGGAAAAGTAAATTTGCCCCCACCACCATACAGCACTTTCCCTGAGGCAAGCACCGGTCGGAGTAGGAATAGTAAATTTACCCCCACCACCATCCAACACTTTCCCTGAGGTAAGCACCTGTGGGAGTAGGAATAGTAAATTTACCCCAATGCCATCCAACACTTTCCCTGAGGCAAGCACCTGTCAGAGTAGGATAATAATTTTGCCCCACCACCATCCAACACTTTCACTGAGGCAAGCAGCTGTCGGAGTAGGAATAGTAAATTTGTCCCCACCACCACCCAGCACTTTCCCTGAGGCAAGCACCTGCGGGAGTAGGAATAGTAAATTTGTCCCCACCACTATCCAACACTTTCCCTGAGGTAAGCACCTGTCAGAATCAGAATAGCAAATTTGACCCCACCCCCATTCAGCACTTTCCCTGAGGCAAGCACCGGTTGGAGTTGGAATAGTAAATTTGCCCCACCATCATCCAGCACTTTCCCTGAGGCATACACCAGTCGGAGTATGAATAGTAAATTTGCCCCCACCACCATCCAACTCTTTCCCTGAGGCAAGCACCGGTCGGAGTAGGAATAGTAAATTTGCCCCCACCACCATCCAGCACTTTCCCTGAGGCAAGCACCGGTCGGAGTAGAAATAGTAAATTTGCCCCCACCACCATCTAAAGCCCTTTCCCTCGGGCAAGCACTGGTCAGAGTAGGAATAGTAAATTTGCCCCACCACCATCCAGTACTTTCCCTGAGGCAAGCACCGGTCGGAGTATGAATAGTAAATTTGCCCCCACCACCATCCAACACTTTCCCTGAGGTAAGACCCTGTCGGAGTAGGAATAGTAATTTTGCCCCACCACCATCCAACACTTTCCTTGAGGCAAGCACCTGTCGGACTAGAAATAGTAAATTTGTCCCCACCACCATTCAGCACTTTCCCTGAGGCAAGCACCTGCCGAAGTAGGAATAGTAAATTTGCCCCCACCATTATCCAACACTTTCCCTGAGATAAGCACCTGTCGGAGTAGGAATAGCAAATTTGACCCCACCACCATCCAGCACTTTCCCTGAGCATGTCCCCTGAGGCAAAGTCATGAAGGTGATAAATTAGTATTTTTAATACATATCACTGATCAGTGCCTACTAATATATTATTTCTGATATTAATAAAGTTTTTTTTTTCGGGGTTCAGTTAATTTTTTACAGTTTACTTACAGTTGATTCTGTAAAGGTTTGTTTGTTCTAGGTTGGTATTTGGTGTTGCTGTATGCCCAATCTCTGTTAATATCAAAAGGAAAATTTAAATTTGTTTTTTTCTTATGGGCTTTTTACTATTAAAAACATTTTGTTCTTTTATTCACTTACTTTTCAAAGGAAAGATAATTTCATGAATATCTGCAGTAGATTAGGGGCTGCTTTTCAAATACAGTAAATGCTGTAAATAAGTAAAAAATGTATTGTAAGTACTTGAGAATTAGGAGTAATCATTTGGGAGCTGTTTACTTATAATCGTACACTTACTTCGGTCTGTAGAGGGCAGTGTTCAACTGGAGAGTCGGAAAAAATTTCCTGCTACTCCTGCTGTGTGTGGTCACCATGGAAGTCAGTTTACCACTGAGCACAAAATGGTGGTCGGCTTCTTTTATACGTTTTTGGGGGTAAACGAGAATTTAAAAGAAAATATGTTTTGGAAACAGTTTTTTCGTGTGATTCACACCCTGACAGAATGTATATTTATTTTGTCTTGTGTGAAAATGTTCATTTATACGTTCATATACGGAATGTCAGCCATTTGGAGTATATGCAGGGTCAGGGGCTGTAATAAAAATAGTTGAAGGACTGCCGTTTTATGTGCTTCCAATTGATTGTATGTATAATCACTTTTTGACTTTGACATTAGTGTGTATTTTATAAAAAATGCTGTCAATATATGTGTAATTTTCGCCATTTTTTAAAACATATTTTTAGATTTTATTATTAATACCCAGGTATTTTAATGGATAGGTACTATAAATATACCCGAGTATTACAATTAATACCTAGGTATTAATAATCTCCCCCACCCAAAACCCTTATTTCCCTTGTATCCCGTCCCAGGGGATGGATGCAAAAAAATTAACTAACTGAAATTTTAGTAATTAACAATGAATTGTATTAGTATGCATTTTAATGGAATGCGTTGTAATGGTAGTTTTAATATATCTCAATGAACATGCGTTGTAATGGTGTGCGTTGTAATAACATGCATTGTAATGGCATTTGCGTTGTAAAAACTGTGATGTAAAAGTATGCGTTGTAATGGTATGCGTTGTAACGTCATATATTCATCTGGCATATTTGTACAAGTCAATTTTCATTTTACA
The DNA here is from genome assembly GCA_963921515.1 of Calotriton arnoldi. Lineage (NCBI taxonomy): Eukaryota > Metazoa > Chordata > Amphibia > Caudata > Salamandridae > Calotriton > Calotriton arnoldi. The sequence goes on from CAWUFW010002709.1 coordinate 280,446, forward strand.
GATGTCCGCCCCTGCCTCAGGGCAAAAACCCATACCTTTCTTGAGTAAACTTTCCATGTCAGGGGTGAGAACAATATCAGACAGATTTATTATGGGTACATCTTGGGTTGAGGGGTCAATTATCTCTTTATGTCCCATGATCTTGCGTGCATCCCCCTTCGTTCTCCTCTCTGTTCCACCCCCTCTTTTGCTCCTTCTGGTCTTGAATAAATGACCTATGGAGTCTAAGTCTGGGCGGTGAACTCCGCTCCGCTCGCGGAGTTTGCAGAGTTTTCCGCACTCCGCGTTACGGGAGTGGAGTTTTTTTCCTCGCTGGCGCTAGTCAACATCAAATTGGAGAGCACGAGCATGGGAAATCCACCTCCCGGCGAGATTATTCTTCATTCGCGCTCGTCAACGGCAAGTTGGCAAGCGAGGGAAATCAACCTCCTGGTGAGATTTCTCAACGCGGACGGTCAGATTTCTCAATACGAGTGGCTGCGTATGCTCGTGACCGCTCGCATTGAGAAACCGTCCATAGAAAATCTACTCAAGCAGCAGAAATTAAGCAGCGCCCGCTTGCGCTGTGCATGGTGCCGTTCACAACAATTTCACAGCGCAGAAAAACACCCGTCGCTGAAAATTACTGCAAGTGGCTTTTTTTTTTTAACTCACTCCGCCGCTTGCGGAGCTTTGAGTTGTTTTGCACTACGCGAACTCTGCCCAGGCTTAATGGAGTCCAAGAATTGAAGGAACATATGAATTGAGGATTGCATTATTACTTTAAATGAAATACTCATTATAAATTGTGTGTGCCAATTGGGAATTTGTAAATTTTGAACTGGAACCTCTTTGGGCTCCAAATTGTGAATGTAGGGTGAACATTCCTCCCTTGCGTGCAACACCCTTATTTCTCCAAATCTTGATATAATGTGTTAATTTAACAGTTGAGCGCTGAGTTAACTCCATTTTTCACCCTTCTTTTTAGCTTTAAGTTCAAGCAGTACCAAAAATGTTAAAGTCATGAAAACAACACAATAAAATTAGAAAACCAAGAGAAAAAATTAATAAGCAAAGAGACACAAAAATGAGCAAAATTGTATAAGGGGACCACAGATTTAAATTGTTAAAGGTTTAAGGCACAAAGTGCCTAGAAAAAGTAAAGATGCCAATGTAAAGTCTCAGTTTGCGGTTGACTGGTGCCTAAGCACAAAGGCAGAAAGACCATGATGGGGCCGAGACTGGATATACAAAGCATGTCATCTCTGTGAATGTTTTGCAGTTAGACAGATTTTGAGCAGGGCAAGGCCCAGTTCCGAAACTGATGAGGGCCCCTTGAAGTCAGAGAAGTCATTATCAAGTTCTGACTGAAGCTGTTGGTATTGGCACCAAGAGCTCCAAGGAGGACTAAGATGGACTGCTGTGATCACTTCACCACTGGCCTGGTCCCAATCTAAGCTTATACCTTTGATTCAGTCATTGTTTTGGTTTTCAAAATGCTCCAGTGGGGCGGGATTATAAGTTGTAGATGAGCATGGATCAAAGAGTGCCTGATCCTCTGGAGGTGGAAAAATGACCAGGTTTCACTATTCTCCAGCTGCTGCAATTCTCTCTTTATCCATGGCCCTCTTGGAGTTAGGAGTCCTTCTGCTTTTTGTGTCCCTGGAGCAGCTAAACATGAGGTCAAAAACTTGATACATGGAGAGGAGTTCCTGACTCTCGGTGCCGGTAGGAGTCAGTAGTCCTTCATTACGTTTCTTCCAGCATGGCCTTCTTTCTTTATGTGGTGTATTCCCATATACAGGAAAAGTTCAATAATTCTGGAGAGGTGGTGGTAATGAGATGCAAATCGTAGTCTATATACTAGCCAGTGATTGGATAATTTTTCTCACAGAATCCTGTTTACTGTCACACCCTGTCTTCTTATCCATCACTTCCTATTTTTGTTTTATTGTAAAACTCCTCAGAAGCCCTAAATCTACAATGGCTAGCCCCTTCCTTCATCCGATCTGACTCTTCCTAAATCACTTCTCTTTTTAGAAGAAGGCTTCTATCTCTGTCATGGACAAGAACTGTTATTCCCTCTCTGGGATTGGAGAAGAAACTCTAGGTGGGCTCAGGGAATGAATGGAAGCAGATTCTGGCAGTCAGATGTTGCATTTTCAAGTCAGAAGAGGTAGTGTAAAGGCTGTCCTTTGTGCTGCCAACTGTTTCTGTCCCCTCACAGATGGCTGATCTCAATTGAGTCGTGTTGTCACATGTGCTCTCCTCTACTCCCATTCATCTCTAATTCCTAGACATTACTCGCCTCCTCTTCCACCCCTAGCTTGTGGAATTTCCATTCAAAATGGTGTATGGGCTGCATGACAAGAATGATGCTGGTCAGATTTACAGATGCCACATGCATGAAAATGTTGACCTTGACTTAAAATGTCTGACTATTGTCTCTCCTTTTACTTTGAACGACTCTCTCTTTAATCTTCATCCTTTATGGGCCTCCTCTCTCTGAGTACTGCATATGCTGTCATGTGCATGATTTCTTTAATTTCAATTATTGTATTTATGCAGATTGCCCACACCTCACCTCAAAGATCACAACCTCTCCTTCTTTGAAAGTCATATTTTGCAACCTAGCAATATATAGTCTGCTCTTACTCACCTTCTAATCCCACCAATCAGCTGCATAAACTCACATACCTCCATTAATGACCACACTTAACTCCTCTCAGTTTACTGCACCACACAGACATTGGTGTAAATGCATCGAATGACCGCCTTGAGAGCAGAAGACTACTTCCAATAAACAACAATAACCACTTGACTAACCAGTAACCTTAGGTTCCGGAGCAGCATGCTGCCCAGAGTAAAACACTTCAACAGCTAGTCAGTGGTAGTAAGCACTGCATAAATACAATTATAATCAAAATGACAATTTCAATTTAGCTGGTTACCCTCCATTCTTGCAGACTGATCTCAAGTGGTTACACTATCGCTATTTGATTTCTCTCCATGTGAGGTAAAATTGTTTCCCTTACTGGTAACATCAGCATTCAAAACTATTGATAATCATAGGCTTATTATCAAAGCATGCATATGTTTCAAAGGTGAGAATCTTAGCTGTTTTTCCCCTTTCTATCTAATCTCATACAGATGGTTTGATTGGGCAAACCATATCTGACACTATCACACTCACCTACAGCATTCCGCAAGGCTATTTACTTGCCCCTAAGTTATTGTAGTCTGAATATTGAATAACCCTGGGCGTAGTTCGCGTAGTCGCGCTACGCGAAGCTACGCGAAGACGTCGGAGCGCTACGCGAGCTACGCGTAGCTGCTTGGCGCGCCCGTTCGCGATGCGTTTTTCTTGCTCGGGAACGCGTTGTTCGTGTTCGGGACGCTGTTTGCGTGCTCGGGGGCGCGAACTTACCCATGCGGTCGCCTATGGGCGCGGCCATTTTGTTTTTCACTTGTCCCGCCCGTTCGCGATCCCTTATTTCCTGTTCCGGGTCGCGTATAGCGTGCTCGCGATGCGCATTCCATGTTCGGGAACGCGTTGTACGTGTTCGCGACGTTTTGCGTGCTCGGGGTGAAATATCGCGCGAACTTACCCATGCGGTCGCGATGGGCGCGGCCATCTTGTTTTACCACTCTATGCTATGGTTCTGGGCCTGCTTTTCTATCCTCCCTCAATCTTTGCAATCCTTAGTTTTTTACACTGTTTTTCAATTTTTCTTTATTTTTTACCTATCTCTCTCTCTGCCTAAGTCTATATTTTGCATTTTTTTCTACTTTTTACTGTGTTTTTTTTACTTTTCAACAGTTTTTTATAACTTTCTTCTTTAAGCTCCTACTTCTTCCCCTAACTTTATTTTTCCCTTCTAACTTTTCTTTTTCACCTCCTCCCACCCCAGAACCATGGCGAAGGGTAGCAGCAGCGGCTCAAAGGGCAAGGCGCGTGCGCCCAATCGCCGCCTGCCTTGCGGCAGACTGCGCCCTGCAGGGGTGCAAGCCCGCCAGCTGTTTACGGAGGAGGAGGTGGCCGCCCTTGTTTTTTTATTCAGCGCCACCTCCCCTTGACCTTGGCAGCAGGCGGCAGGCCAGGCTCCGGTTACCCGACCCAGGAGCGTCACCGCCGGTGGGCGAAGGTGCGTCGGGCAGTGTTTCGCTGCTCCGCGGTCCGGCGCACCCATAACCAGCTGGCCCACCGGTGGTCAGACATTCTTGACCGGGAGCAGGACCTGTTGGACCTGCTAGGTGTCGAGGTCGTGGGGCTTGGTGAGTAGCCAATATATATAGTAGTATAAGTATTGTGATTTGTGTATACATTTTTACAAATAACAAGAATAATGCTGCTTACATTGCAGGTAAATTACGTTTCAAAATCTTCTGTGATTGTAGGACACAGGTGCTGGGCGGTACTCTTACTTTTTGCAACTTTGCGCTCGCTTGTCATTATTATGTAAGAGTTTACTTTAGAGAACTTCAGTTAGGTAATGCTATTGCTAGAGAGACTGTAGTCCTTCCTTTGTCCTCCTGTCAAATAGTGGTGGATGGATTTGATACTAGGTTTAGTTACTATTAGTTGATAATTTTTGAGCGGTCTGCGTGACGCATCCTCTGTCACTGAGTGCTGCTTACCCCAGTCCTTAGTAGAACCTTTTGTAGTTTGTTTAGTGAGTGGTACTGGTAAGCTTAGCTTAGCAGTGTCAGTCAGCTGCAGAACATCAGACGCAACCAACCAACAATTTGGTGTATGCATTATGCACTGACTTTATGCATGTGTCCTCCTTCTCATCTATGCATTTTTGATGGAAAAAAAAATGGAAATCCAGGCTTAATGAACAATTGGCCCGCCTGGAATAGGTGGGCTAGGTCAGGTGGTACTTAGGCTTAGTTAGTGTTCTGGATTTTATTTGAATCAATCAGAATGGAACACTGAATTAGTGTTCCCAAATAAGTAGACTGTCCGTGAATCCCGCAAGCCAGTAGTCGATCGGATTAGATAGGTCAATTTTATTGCAATTTTTGTTTCCTAAAACGTTTTTGAGCGTTTTTTTAGATAATTTATTTGTTTCACAGCAATCATTAATGTTTGTGTCTTTCTTTTTCTTTATTATATCTTACATGATCACTGATCTGCAGCACCCAGGGGCAAGAAGACGGGGTCCGAGTCGGCGGGACAACCACCAGAGGACCGCTCCTCTACCGAGGGCCCTGCTGCTGGTCCCAGTAAGTCCTCCAGTGGTTATATTATCAATTATATTGCCCTAACTTTTACTGGACCTTATTTTTTCAGAACTATTAATTCTGGCTCCACTCCCTAATTATATTTTTTACAAAAGATTCTTTGATCTTGACTTGACTATCTGTTTCTAAATTCTGGTTATCCCTGCCTCTAAGTTCTAACTGCCTCTGCTATGAATGTCTGTACTACTACTATTAGTCTGTCGCTAAGCTTGCCCAGTTTGCATTGCCACTCTTTATTTTACGGTTTTGAATAAAACTCAGATTGACCAATACTAATAGCTCTAGCCACTGAGTCCAGTCCTTTCGGTTGTCCTCTTCTAGGCTTCTTAATCTTGAGGCTTTGACAATTACCACAAACAAAATGCACAACCAGATATTTGACTATTTTTGATAGGATATAGTACATACTACTTGGATTCTGCACAGCCCCATGCAGAACTATGCACAATGAAATAGGATGTTGGTGATGCGAGTTTGGAACTTGGACGTTCCTCACACCTCAGTCAGAAGTGAACCCACAATCCCCTGAACGACTAGCTAGTGTCTCATTAGGTCCCCGAACCCCCACCCGAAGATACCCAATGATTATGATTCCACAACCCAGAACATAACACCCTTTCGCTCACTCACTCGTGTAAGTCCACCACCACCACCACACCAAATACCACAGAGTCTATGTGTAAGTTCAAAAGGTTTATTTTCAAATAACAACCTCTGTATGTTGTTGTTCTATAAAATTCAGTGTACTCCAGCCAGCTCCAACAGCAAAATGCATAAGATTAAAACAATAAAAATATGATGATATAAGACAAAAGATCTGTGTGAATTCTGGGCGACTCCTCACCGTAGAATGTAGAATTACTGGTTACATGCATCATTCATAAGCTCTGCAAATCTCTGGTTCGTAGAAGGGAATCCTCTGCCTGAGAAAAATGGTGCGTGTTAATGCAAGCATTTGTCAGTCCTGCCAAAAAGTGTAACATGTTACCTATGGCTAAGTAATACGACTAACCGAACTCCATAACAAAGTGGCTTCTTGTACGCAACGCTCAGACAGTAGCTGTATGTGCTCATGTGGGCTCAAAAAGGCGTCTTACTGTTACTGCACAACAAGCTGCGAGGTAACATGCGCAAAAGACATGAAGCGAAAAATGGTTGCATGGCTCAGGCTAACTTTGCAAAGAGTAGAGTATAGTATAATAATGACCCTAGGGACCATAATAACACTACTAGTGTCTGTCTACTGACTGTACTCTAGTACCCGATTTGGACTATTGAATGTGATTTATAATAATAATATGTATGTATTAACTTTTTTTCAATCTTGCTAGTGAAAAAGAATAAATAGGGGAGGTGTACAGGCATCTAAAAATGTGTCATGTTTTTCTAGGCGTACTACCGACCACCAGTGCCGGTGGGGCCAGCGGCGATGGCGTTGCGGCCATTCCGGAGGGGGCAGGAGATGCAGCACCTGCAGGAGATACAGGGGGTGAGCCAGCAGCAGTGGCGGGCGGTGGTAAGTTATATTCATGACTTATTGACATTGCACTAGCTGGAAGGGTGTGTGGAGTGGACTTCACTCACTGTACTGTTGTTGAGACTTATTAGGTATGAAGTTGTAGTGAACATTATACAATGGTTAATAAAGAAGACACCCTTTACTTAGCATGAGCAATGCAGTAGCAATAGCATTACCAGCGTGACTTCATTAACCAATGGCCTCTTATATCTGACTCCAACTCAGCTGTGAAAGTTTTATGGAGGAGACTAAAAGTCAGATCAGATGACCTTGATGGATGTGTTGAACAAAAAGGGAAAGAAGGGTGGAAGGAGGAAGGGCGGGCGAGATTTAATATGACGACTGGCAGAGAAGGATACGTTGGAAGCATGGATAGGTGGCTGATAGGAATCAGATGCATGTGTTGTTGAAGGATGGGTGGGAGGTGAAAGAAGAATGGATGCCTGCCTGGGTGGGCGACACAGTATGGGTGGATACTGTGGATAGCAAGAATCATCAGCGGTGTTTGGGTGAAACTCAAAGCCAAGGCAAGCAACGGAGTGAGTGGACGCATGCGTTGTTGTTGGTGAAACAAAGTAACGTTTGTGGAGAGATTAAGAAGAATGATTGACATTTACTTAGAATGGATGGATGCCTGTATGTATTCATCATAGACAGCATAGGTGGAGACTGTCACGGGATGCACAGTTTTAGGGAATGTTAAAGAAACCGCGCCAGCGTAGCAAAGCCGATGTGGGGAGGGGCAGGGTGGAGGGTAGTAGTAAACAATGTATTACGCGGGCAAATACAGGTAACTTTACTGTAACATACAAATAAATAAAGTGAATTTCATTGTGCGCACTGCACCGCCAAATGCGATGCAGTGTGCGCAACAAAATTAGTTTCATTTATTTATATGTTTACTTACCTGTAATTGGCCGTAATCCATAGTTTACTACCCCCATCCTGCCCCTACCCACGTGACCGCCCGGCCGAACTCCCCGAGTCCCACCACCGACCGCTACTGACCTTATGTCGTTGTCCCATATAAAAGCAACGATCATTGGATCAGATATATAATCTGCCTTTTTGTAGTAGCCAAGGCACTGTGAAATTGAGCAATTGCCCTCCATGTAACAGAGAGAGTATGGCCAGTGCCACCCGTAATAGAAAAATACGAGCTTCCCTACCTGCAAACAGTAGTAAATCAAACTAATGTGACTCTGCGTCATGACTCGTATGTTTGTCTTGGGTTCAAGCATAGATGACCGAGCTGGCAATGCCGGCTACAACCAGGTTATGTCATTTCGCTAAACTAGAGATAAGAAGAACACTGGTGTACTGTGTACTGGTTGGAGTCCATAGTGCTAGTATAATGCCTGAAACTCCCACAAATGTTAGAGGCCGAGGAAGTGGGAGGATAGATAGATTATTACCACAAATGTTATGTACTGTGCTTCTTGCTAGTGCTACTGTGCCATTATGTGTTGAATTAATTTTGTGTAACTGTTTAGGTAAGAGTACTGGTTACAACAATATTTTTTTCTTTCTTTTCCCAAGACAAACCATCGCGGAAGGAGTTGGCAGTCAGGGCCCGGCGCCGGAAACTGGAGGCCATATGCCAGGAGTACCGGCGGCTGGTGGCTCAGGCGGAGGAGGAGGAGGAGGCGGCAGCAGCTGCAGCCTCGTCCGATGCCCCGGGCCCCAGCCAGGCCCCAACTCCAGCGGTACGGCGCCGCGGTCTGGTAGCCGCCCGCCGCAATTCACTAGCAGCCAGCACTGCTGTCCCCCATTGTGGATGCCACTGCAGGGCATTCCGCAGGAAGATTCTCCTCCGGATGGCACGGCAAGAGGAGCAAATGGAGGAGCGGGTGAAAATCCTGGTGGACAAACACCTCAAAGCCCGCCGTAACATCGAGGACCCTGTTGCTTTGCCCCTTTTTATTCCTTGTTTTGGTGGGTGGGAATTGGGCGTTGGGGTTTCGGGACATTCTTTGGACTTTTTCGTTTTGGACATTGGTTGGGGTTAGGGAGAGGGGTGGGTCAGGTGTGGGATAGTTTATTTTTGTTAGGGTAATAAATTATATTTATACTTAAACATACAATGTTAATGTTTTGTGGGGGGTTACTGTTTTACGAATTAACGTCACATTGGTTTCCTTGCTGCTGCAGGGCCGCAGCCAGTGTTTGATTTAAATAATCTGCTGATGATGTATAACAAACAGATAGATGCGGTACCCCTCACTGAGTTATTTGTCCTACTAGTATTCTACCTCCCACCAAACTTATCTTACCTGTGATTGATGATGACTACGTTCGGCACAGCGATGGCTGCATGGTTTCCATAGAGAATGTAGAAGATGCCATGGTTGTGGTGGTAGTAGTAGAGTAGACACTGGCAGTAGCATTTGCTAAAAAAATAAAAAAGAGACAGTCACTTGCCTGAGAAAAACTGTGGGAGGAGTAGTCGAACGAAGTAAAATACAGTACAGAAGACGACTGCCAAACAAACAATATTGCAGTTGCAACTGCTAAAGTCAAATTAAACATAATGGTGGCGGGGACAGCCTAGTACAGGAAGTTATAAACTGTAGTTGTGCTGTCGAGTGAGTCACTTAACTTAACACAATCGTAATTCGTAACCTTTACTGCTGTGTGGTAGGAGTTTGATGATTAATCCAATCAATGACGGCAATTAATTATGATGTACTACTATTAGCCGGTGACGGCTTGCACATAGACTGAGCATGGGTGGGCAAGCAGAAGAAGCTCCTCGCCCTGCCTTGCAATTGAATTAGTGTTGCTTTCACCACATCTGCCCCAGCAAGCGTGTGATCAATTGGTGTACATTTTATGTAGTCACATCACACCTCAATATAAATCACAGCCCGGGGAAGAGGGTTAGGGTGTGATGAATGGATGGGAAGGGGGTTTGGGGAAAGGTTTGAAAATGAAAAACAGTACGCATGGACAACAAAAGCAAAGCGCAATCTTGGCAGACGACCATGATCTTATCCAAAAATCAATAAAGGGAGAAAAGGGAAATGCATGCGTTAATGATGATGAAGATTAGATAACTTGATGGTTAATGAGTAGTACTTAATAACTCCTACTAGACAATTAGACAGTACAGGGCACCAGTATATTCTATGCAATTTGCCTTGCCTGTAATATGCCCTCAGAGACCCAAATTCCATGTTGTACTGGGCTTACTTGTAAAGATAGCAAAGACAATTAAAAAACATTTGTAGGGATCAATTAGCAAACAAACACACAACACACAGTCCTAATGATTGCAGAGAAAAAAGGATTCAAATTAATTAAAAGATGAATGATGAATGATACTAAAGTTACTGTATTATCATGCTAAAATTGTGGAGTTGAATCTCGTCCTTCCTCTTGGTCCTATCTTCCATGGACGCTCCGCACATCAATCTTGGTGGCCTTCCTGATGCCGATTGGTAAGGTAAATGTGAGTTGTGTCTCCCAGTATAGCAAGCACAGGGTAAAGGCCGGCCTGTAACGTCTAGATGGAAAAACAAAAGGGGTATTGAGAAATCAATGAATAAAAAAAACATCATTTACGGTGGAGTCCAAGAAGAGAAGAGAGAACACTTTCAGAGTGAGGCGGCTTGGATATATCGTGTAGATTCTGTTTACAGCATTAAGCTACAACAACAACAGGACAGAACAGGCCCACCACAGCACCAGCCCGTGACCCAACCTCCATTTACCTTAATTTTTGACATAGCCAGACAAAAGGCATACACAGCAACTTAGCATTTTCCTAATTAAGTGACAAAATCAATGCGCCGCTGTCAGTCATCACTACACTCGACTACACCACTACATGGACATGTAGGTCTGCTGTGTTTACTACTTTCTTGTTGAATTGTTGTGTTTATGTTTACCTTATGCCACTTCATGAAATGCAGTTAGTCCTTGAATCATCTCCGATCCAACTGAATGACTGCGCGCAAAAAGATAGTATGGTCATCATCAGGGTGTGGTACGTGTTGTCCAACTACAACTCAGTCTGTATTGACTCCGATTAAGTCCATATTCCATATTAAAAAATTGCAACAGATATTGGCCTGCACCTGCAGTAGTAGGAGTACAATTTGGTTATTAAACAACAAGAAGGGAAACATTGACTGTCACTGACTTACTTGAGTCACTTTGTAGATTAACTAGTAGAGTAGAGTTCGACTTCATGCACAACATCAACAACAAACAACAGCAATCGCTCAGAGTCTGCAAGCATCCAATGCATTCCATCATTACCTGTCTTGCTCTTCTCTTTGGCTGTCAGATCATCAGATGCCTAGTTCTGACATTTTTTTTTTTTTTTACCGGGCAGTGGCCTCATCATTACTCCAGTCCACATTCATTTTGAGTGTTAGGCGCTGTTTCGGTTTTCGTCTTATTCATCTGTGGCACTTTGTCACAGTTTAAGTTGCTTCCCATGGTCAGCACTGTGATGATGGGCCGCGGCCTGTGTAGTGCTCATTGCTGGTCATTTGAGTTTGCACAAATGTCAGCAAGTTTCTTCGAAGAGTCTCTTGTCTTTCTCTGCCAAGTACCTTCTGTCCTGACAGTGAGGACCTTTGGATGCCTGCTGAGGCTGTAGCCTTCGGACACTGATGAGTTTCGGCTCGAAAACAAAACGGAGGATAGCTATAGTAGTCACGTTTCACTTCTAATGGAGGCGGGACTGGTAAAGGCAACATTTCTTGTACTAATGTCTGGCTTGATGGAAATGTACTTGTGCGAGACAGGAAGATGAAGCAGGACTCTGAAGAGTGGACAGTTAAATGCACAGACGTGCAACTCCAATAGGGAAATAAAAAGAGAAGACGGTGGTGATGGTTTTGTTGTGATTTGATTTGAACCAGAAAGACAGATACACAGACACATAAAGGAAGGAAGAAAGCAACAATTTGAAAGCCTAGTTGTCAGGGAAGAGGAGCTCGTCCTCAAACTCTGGTGGTTCGGACAGAAGTAGGTCCTGTAACGCACTATTTACGTCATCCAAGTCGCTCTCCTCTTCCTGCTGTGATTCACGTATTTTGTAATCCGGTGGTATAAAGTGCTGATTCATTTTGATCATGGTTAACCTCTCCACGCTTTGGGCCGAGAGACTGGTCCTTTTCGAAGTTACAATGGCACCAGCAGCACTGAAAACACGCTCAGAGGAGACACTTGCGACAGGGGAAGCCAGATACTTTATCGCCAGCCTGCTGAGCACTGTCCATTGGATTCTTTTCCCATACCAATACACCAATGGGTTTCGATCCATGAAGACCTCTGTTGGGTCATCCAGATAGGCCTGGACCATCCGCTCAATGTTCAGGGGTGCTCTGATGTGCTCGGCCTGTTTTGCCTTTGCATCAGCACTGGACTTACCATACCCCTGCTGTAGAAACCAATCAGTTGCACATTGTGCTGTGGATGATCCTGTTCTTGATGTTATTGTTGGTGTAGGTGACTGCTGGGAGGCAAATGCACTGCCCTCAGGCTCCGAAGTAGAACTTGACTCTGGATGCCCTGTAGTACTGGTTATGGCCTGGGGTGGGGGGCCTGTAATTAACAGCCGTTCGCTTTCGAAAATAGTGGCTTCCTTAGCTATCAAAGTTTTGTAGTTGGCAACATCCACTTCCGAAAAGGAATTACTGCCTTGCTGTTCAGAAATACTTTGTACCGTGGATCCAAAATTGTGGCACTAATGTAATGTGGTTGTGACAAAATTTTATTTTTAATCCTTGTATTTTCCGATAAGCGAGCGGCTAAGGTCTCCGCCAAATGATATGAGTCTTGTTTGTCATCCACACCTGCGTACGTTTCAGACACATCCTTCAGCTGTTGCTCTAGCATGTGCAACAATGGGATAGCTTGGCCCATAGTACAGTCCTCCCTGCTGACTTCACGTGTGAAGATCTCAAAAGGAAGTAGCATCTCAGTCAGGCATTTAATGAGGTCCCATTGAGCCATCTCAACGGTCATGCCTCTCACAGTAGGTTCCCCTAATCTTTGCATGACATAAGCATTGAGTGGTATGTACAGTTCAAACAGACGATCAAGCATGTAATAAGTTGAGTTCCAACGTGTTGGCACCTCCTGGATGAGCGCTTTGACTGGCTGTTTATGCTCACGTTGAATGACCCTCAGCTGCTTCCGGGCTTTAAAAGAATGGCTGAAATGTGTGCATATTCCTCTGCAGGTGACCAGTAAGTTGCTGACTTTTGATTCATTTTTCAAAAAGTCTTGAACAACAATGTTAATGCAGTGTGCCAAACACGGGACCCTGAAATAGCCACCATTGCGCATGGCCAAAACTACATTACTGCCGTTGTCCGTGGCAACAAAACCAATCGTAAGCCCTCTTGGGCGCAGCCACTCAAAGACCTTGGTGTTAAACTCTTCCAAAATGTTTGCAGCAGTATGAGATTTCTCCATGGCAAACATGGCTACAGTTGCATGTTTGCGAGTGGCATGAAAAATCTCAGCAGCGTCAACACCAGCAGATATCTGTTCTCTAACCCCCGCTAAAGAGATCCAGTGTGCAGTGATGCACATGTAATCAGTGGCTTGGCAACTGGTCCACATGTCTGTAGTCAGGTGGATACTGTGAACAGCACTCTGCTTCAAGGCCTTTCCTAGCAATTCCAGCACGTCGTGATGTAGTGCTGGAACTGCAACTCTGGCAAAATAGTAGCGGCTGGGAACATGCCATTTTGGGCAGATGGTTGACACAAATTCCACAAAACCCAACCCTTCAACAAAAGAAAAAGGGAGAAGGTCCAGTGCTAACATTTTAGCCAGCTTCGCATTGTACAAACGTGCTATTGGGTGGTTGCGTTCGTACTGCCCCTCACCCCCAAACATGCTGATAATGGTAGGCTGCATGGTTTTCCTTTCTCTTAGGCTCAACGCACTTTTTGGTAGTGCGGACCTGGTACTTCTTGGTGTCTCCGGCTGACTCTTACTCTTGTGCCACTGAGATGTTGCTGAAGATGTGTGCAACGTTAAGACTGCACTGCTGGGGTCAGGGACACCTTGTGTACCACTACCAGAGAGAATGTCTCCCTGTCCTTCCTCTTCCACCGTTATCGGATCTTCTTCTTCTACTCCTTTATCCCCACCAACACCAATGGTTGCAGTTTTTTTTATGGCGCGAAGGTGGTCCTCCCAGCTGATCAAGTGGTGTTTTTTCAGATGGGTCATTTGGCCTCCGGTACCATAGTTTGTACCAAGCTTACCACGACTAACAGAGGTATTACAAATGGAGCATATAGCAATGTTCTCCTCCTTTTCGCTAACCGTAAAGAAGTCCCAAACTGGGGAGCTTAACTTTGGCCTCCTGCTGGAGGTGCCACTTCCAATGCTGGATGATCTGTAGGGTGTGTGTTGAATTTTACTGTGTGCTGCTGTACCACTACCTACTCCTACAGAGGTGGTGGTTGTGCTGGATGTAGGTCGCCGGGCCTTTGCTAATGCAAATATGCAAGCTGTAGGTCGTGTTGGTGTTACCTGTGGAGGTATGCGTGCTACATCCCTCGCAGCGATTTTGGATAGAGTAAGAATGTTGGTCTCCATCTCCTCGGGGCCGGGAGTGATGTTCGTGATGACTGGCTCGTCGTCATCATCATCATCATCTTGCTGTTCTACATCGACCTCCATAAGTGTAAGGCTTTCTGGAACCTTCCTTTTCCCTAGCTTGGTCTTGGAACGTGGCTCCCTCTCAGACTCAGTTTGTGGCTTCCAAGTGGCATCTAGATCATCAGAAGGGGGCTTGGCGAAGAACTTGATGGACTACCCCTCCTTTTCCTTGCTGGGGATTTGGAAGACAATGGATCTTCTGAATGAGTGGCTTCTTCTTCTACCTCTGCATGAGGCTCAATTTCCTGAACTGCCCCTACTTCAGGAGGAACAACAACTACTATTGCGGGCGGTGGTTGCGGCTGTTGTTGTTGACCACTTATCTGCTGTGTTTCCTCCTGCGTTGATTGGGTACTACTTTGAGATAGCGATAAGTTTATCTCCGGCTCAGCATCACTGCTTTCCACCATTAGGCTGGCTACCTCTTCCCCACTCGTGTGCTTGGGCCTGGGTTGGTGGGTTGGGTCCACTGATGCGGAGGTGCTGCCCCCAGCTTGCCCCCCGGACACCGCTGCTGCAGGCACAATTTTTTTTTCTCCCAAAAAAGTTATTGGCCGGCACACCAGACTTCAGTGTCACTTGCTTCTTCTGTTCCTTCTTCTTCTCAATAGCAACTTTCTTGGTACTGGAGGACCTGGTACCTGCTTTCTTTGGGCCCATCTTCTTCAGATGTCAGCAGCACTCAGTTGCAGAGATGTCTGGTCAGGTCACACGTCACGTTGTGTTGTGTGTACAGCAGCAGGATGTCTGTCTGGAAGTGCAACAGGCAATGATGAGAGACACACCTCCTCCTCAGTCTTTGTGCACCTAAAAGCAAAAAAGCCAGAACATCAGTCAAACATAGCACAAATCAAACAAATACAATATAGAACTTAGTGTGTGGTGGCCTCAATTATTAAATTTCAGAAACTCTGTGAACAACAACACACAGTGTAGCCATTTATGAGATGTTGACAACAAGGCCAGGGCTTTCCTGGCTACTGTGTAGTGCTAGTGTACACTCTGGAAGAATAAGAATAGTAAAGAACAAAAACTAAAATGTACTGGAGCATGTTTGGCCTAAATTTGTGCATCACGTGGGATGTATTATATAGCAGCATCAGGGAGCTGCAGCTGGCAATGGGGATGGATTTGGAAGCAGTAAGACAAGAGGAACAATGGAAAGACACGCAGGCCTATGTGGCAAAAACAGCACACTAATAACTACCACAACAAAATGGCCCCCAGAAACATGGTGACTCACAGGCACAAGGCACGGCAAACAATGAACTCAAGCAGGCCTATATATGGGCAGACAAAGGATGCCTTATAAAACACACACAGCTTTAATGCAAAAACTAAAATCCACATGGCTAAAAACACTTTGGAAAGTTAGACAACCACTACAACAACACAATTATAATTACACAGTACACACGCAAAAAAGGCATTTATTTAACACACCCAAAAAGTGAAATAGTCAGACCCTCCAAAAAACCCACATTTCGCAATTCAATTGAATCAATTCAATGCCATCCATGGCCTAAATGATGTCAAAATTCCACAGACTACACAGAAACAGTTTTATGCACCCATGGTGACTACCTCTGGGCCTACTGGCATACTGGGCCGCAAGCTTGGAGGCCTATGGCAAAAGCACAGTGGCTGGTTTAACAAAATGGCCGCCGCCCACATGGCCAGGCCACCAAAAATAACAAAAAAGTGAAGACAAAGGACAGGACCAGGCAGTTGGAGACTTTGGGCAACTTGCTACCTCTTGGAAAAAATTGTAAAAAAAAAAAAAATGACTCCTTGCTCACCAAACTACATCTAAATGACAGCCTGAGGAGTTTTTTGTGCAAAATGAACTAAATCAACATTTTCGAGAAGGTTTAATGATGCTCGAGAGATATTGTTCGCCAGATTGTAAATTCTGCGTGTTCGGCTGTCAGGACTCACGGGAGGTTTCCTCCTTCTAACTGTATGCTGGCTACCATTTTCCCCCTACAAACTTACCAAAAGTCAGATAATCCCTCAAGCTGGAGTGCTTGTTGGCACCGATGGAACTCCAAGATGGCTGCCAACATGCACATACTGCGACAGCACACCACTGTTAGCAGTCTAGTCTTTTAGGCTTCATTACATCAGGTGAAGTGTGCTTCAACATTCCACTGTGCACTTCACTGAAGAAATAATTTGAAGAGCACCTGTTTTCCCAGCGTCGTGGAAGTCAGTTAGGGTAGTTGCGATAAAATCGGGGTTAGCTTCGTCGGAACTACATTCCCTCACTAATCAGGTTAGTGTTAAACTTGTAGCTAATATAAAACATTCTGTGAGAAAAGGTTATCGTGTCAGAGGTAAATTTCTATTTAAAGAGAAAAAAGGAAACAAGTCAGAATATATTTTCCTTCGTTTGAAAACTGGAAATACTTTTTTTCAGTAATTGCTTTCCTTAGCTGAGAAGATTAAATAAAAAGCTTTTTGAATCAGCTGTCTTTTTCAGCTGTTCCAGAATCTGTCAGACGCAGGTGTGACCTTTCAACACGCAGTGTCTTCTTAGACTGAAACTTGTTCACTCTTCTGAGAATTAATTAAAAGGTGAAGTCAGGGTCAAAAGCCCGGCATGTTTCTTTCTCATGCCATGTGTTAAAGAACTCCAGTAATGTTCTCCTCACGTATGGCAGAATAAATTGTGCTTCCAGCAAACATTAAAACCAAAGGCCTGAATAAAAGGAACGCTTCCTTTTAACATTTAACCTAAGTTCTGAAGCATTGTTTAAAAAACTAATTAAAGACAGAAAACCAGTCATCCTACTACAGAAACCCCAGTTCAAGGCCCACTCCAGTCTCTTAACAGTGAGTTAATAGAAAGAAAGAGAAACCCAAATAATACATAAATTAGGAATACAGAAATAAATACTTACCTTATCTTTCTTACATTAAGGAATAGCAGGATCAAGTGCAGATTGTACCTGAGAACGAAAAGGAAAGAGATCTGAGTGAAGACTTCTCATACAACCTAGCAAACAATACATGAGAAGTAGAAGAGAAGTAAGCTTCAGTAAACATTCTGGTAAGATAAGTTATTTATACACCATAGAAAAAACAGTAAGTTAAAAGGCACAGTAAATAAAGGTTTTTACATGTTAATGTTGCAGTCCAGTAAGAAGAAGAAGACGTAGCTGAACAGGCAGAATATTGGAGCAGTCTCTTCTCTGTCCCCAACCCCTTTTCCCCCTTAGAACTTACCTGCAATGGAATACTAAAAGACCTAGCAGGGTTGGTTCTGAGAAGGGTATTGGGACCTAGCGTCATTCTGCTCCTGTGTGGTTCAGACAGCAAAAGGGATTTAGACCCTGACAGAGTGAAGTGCCCACGTTGGTACAAGCACCTGAGCAGAATGGCAGAAGGACTTGATTTAAAAAATTTGGGCGAGATTTTGAGTAATATACAAAGGGACTTGGAGGCAGTCAGAGAGGAAAATAAAATACTAAGACAGGAGATAATAACCTTTAAAACGGGAACACCAGCTTTGGGATCTAGGCCAAGCACCGCATCCTTTGAAACCCAGAGTCCTAACATCAGCACTTCATCCTTTGCCCCCACACAAGTAATCCACTCATTATCCCCAGTAATTCCTCTTGCCCCTCCAGAGCGATTTAATGGAGACCCGCAGAAAGCGCAAATTTTTTTGACCCAATGCTCTCTGCATTTTATGTGCCGTCCAACGATCTTCCCCGATGCTCAATCCCGAGTGGCGTTTATCTTGTCCTACCTTAGTGGGGACGCCGCCTCATGGTCCATGCCACTAGTAACCAAGGATGACCCAATTTTGTACAGTTTAGATGACTTCAAGAAGGAATTTCTCCGAATTTTTGATAGAAGAACAGCATCTCAAGCTTCAGACAACGAACTGTTGGAATTAAAGCAAGGAAACCGAGAACTCGTGTCTTACCTAGCCCAATTTAATAAACTAGTGGTCGAGACCAACTGGCCCGAGGATAAAAGAGCAGCAGTATTCTATAGAGGATTGCGAGAGGAATTGAAGGACGCTCTATCTCAAATCCCTAATCGACCCACCGATATCTCTGCCTTAGTGGATTTAACCTTAGAGATCGATTATCGGCAAAGTGAGCGGAAAGGAGAACGGCGGAAGGAGCTTAGACCAAGTGTTCCTCGTTTTGACCGTGTCAAAACAGAATCCACACGGACAGTAGAGAGTTCTTCGGGAATTGAACCCATGCAAATCGGTGTAGTCAGAGGTCCACTCTCTAAAGAAGAAAAAGAAAAGAGAAGGCTGAACAAACTGTGCCTATATTGTGGAAGAAGTGGACATTTTGTCAAGAATTGCTTAAAAAGACCAAAGTTGCCTGCTAAGGAGAAGGAAAACTAGAGGCACCACAGGTAAGGGGAGTTGGACCTGTGGATGCGAATGGAAAAACGACTCCAACAAATCACCAATTGGCAAACACACTACAAGTCTCCTCTCCCCATTTGGTTATGACTGTGACCTTAAGGTTTAGAGATGTGGTTTTGACAGGAATCATCGTCATGGTAGATTCTGGGGCAACAGGTAATTTCTCCGACCACAAATTCGCTAGCCTGATCGGTTTACAAGCTATCAAGAAGGAGAAAAGTGAGAAGGTCAGAGCGGTGGATGGTACGGATTTAACTTCAGGGCCCATAACCAGTCATACTGAATTGGTACACATGACTACTGTCGAAGGACACCAAGAGACCTTGCAATTTAATTTAATAGACGCCCCCAATTTCAACTGATTCTAGGTCTACCATGGCTAACGGAACACAACCCGTTAATTGATTGGGGAGCCCGAACTATTCAATTAAATTCAGACTACTGCACCAAAAATTGTTTCGACGACCAGACACATTCTTCTGTAATCTGCGCTGCCACCCAATTGTGTGAAGGTGGAGGTTCGGTATGTGCGATCCAAACTACCATGATACCAGATGAATACCAAGACTTTGCAGACGTCTTTGATGAGAAAAAGGCAGAGACGTTACCCCCCACAGGCCCTATGACTGCAAAATTGATCTAGAACCAGGGGCTAATCTACCATGCAGCAGAGTTTACGCATTAACGGAGAAGGAAAACATCCATTTGAAGGAATACCTAGCTAAGAATCTGGAGAACGGATTTATCCGACCGTCGCAGTCCCCTGTCTCTTCCCCACTTTTTTTCGTGCCGAAAAAAGGGGGAGATCTCAGGACTTGTATTGACTTTAGAGCGATTAACAGGATAACTGTGAAGAATCGTTATCCATTGCCTCTCATTTCGGTACTAATTGATCAAGTGAAGGAAGCAAAGATATACACTCGCCTAGACCTACGAGGAGCGTACCACTTGATTAGACTCCGGGAAGGCGACGAGTGGAAGACTGCGTTCAGGACCAAATTTGGCCTTTATGAGTATCTTGTGATGCCATATGGTCTCTGTAACGCACCAGCGGCCTTCCAGTACTTTATCAATGATGTTTTAAGTGAATTCATTGACCGATGCGCTATAGTATACATAGATGACATCCTGATTTATTCCAACACGGTTGAAGAACATCACAACCAGGTCAGAGCAGTTTTACAACGTCTACGAGAGAACTCTCTATACGTTAAATTGGAGAAATGCCTCTTCAACACAGATACAGTAGAATTCCTAGGTTTTGTGTTATCACCTGCAGGAGTTCGAATGGATGAGCAAAAAGTGAAGGCGATAACAGACTGGAAATCTCCTACCAGTATCAAAGAGGTTCAAAGCTTTATCGGATTCTCTAATTTTTACAGACGATTCATTAATGGATTCTCCAATAAGATACTTCCGCTGACTCGTCTTCTGAAGAAAGGAGTTCCGTTCCAATGGTCAGAAGAAGCAGAAGAAGCTTTTCAGTTGATGAAGGACAGTTTCACCACAGCACCGGTGCTGCTTCATGCAGATCCCTCTGAGCCTTTTTATTTGGAGACAGACGCATCGGACCTAGCCATCGGGGGAATACTTTCTCAGAGGCACAAGGACACGGGACAGTTACACCCGGTGGCATATCGGTCCCGCAAACTCAACCCTGCGGAATGCAACTATACGATTACAGAAAAAGAACTCTTGGCAATCAAAGATGCCTTCAAAGATTGGAGGCATTACTTAATGGGGGCAAAACACACTGTAACGGTGTTTACGGACCACCGCAACCTAAAATTTTTGCGATCTGCTCGAACTCTCACACCACGTCAGCTGCGTTGGTCTTTTTACTTCGCGGACTTTGATTTTGTTATCACTTTTCGTCCCGGATCCAAGAATGGAAAGGCTGATGTCCTCTCTAGACTCGACACAGAAAATCAAACTTCAGTCATTGAAAACCAGCAAATCATACCTGATGGAAAATTCATTGGAACTATCTCCTTAGAACCTTTTGAACATCACGTTCGAAATTTGATGACCGACCTTGAAATGGAGAACTGGGCCACAGAAGATCCACAACGTTTCATTCGCAATGGCCTCCCTATTTAGGTACCACCCTGTATTTACCCACCAAGGAGCTTCAGCTGAAGGCAATGCAGGAATGTCACGACAACCCTCTGGCTGGCCACAAAGGTGTTGTGAAAACCGAAGAATTACTCAAACGTCGTTTCTGGTGGCCATACATGTGCCGAGACGTCCGTCAATATGTGTTAGGCTGTGAAATTTGTGCACGGGGAAAATCGGACAGACAAGCTCCTAAAGGTCTCCTACAACCCATGCCAACCCCCATATCCTTGGCACACAGTCTCCTTAGATTTGATTGTTGATCTACCTTCTTCCCATGGGTATGATACCATTCTTGTAGTTGTCGACACTTTTAGTAAGATGGCACATTATATACCCTTCAAAGGTACACCCACTGCTAAACAATTGTCCCAACTTTTCAATCAACATGTTATTCGCCTTCATGGGATTCCTAGGGTCCTCGTTTCAGACAGGGGCTCTCAGTTCCTATCACGATTTTGGAAGGCTTACATCAAAGGCCTTAATATTGACCATCGTTATTCCACCAGTTTTCACCCAGAAACTGATGGTCAGACTGAACGCATTAACCAAGACCTAGAACAACACCTCAGACTTTATTTGTTAGATGAGGAGGGTGACTGGCCTGACCACTTATGGACTGCGGAGTATGCTCACAATAATGCTCTAAATGTATCCACTGGCCACTCCCCTTTCTTTATAAACTCAGGCAGACATCCCAATTCTCATGCTAATTTTGATGATATTAATGTTCCTGCTGTTCAAGATATTGCCCGACAGTTAACTAAAATTCATCACTCAGTAACCCAGAATTTGTCGATCGCGAAGGATCGTTACAAACACTTCGCTGACCGAAAACGTAAAAAAGAACCTGAGCTTCATGTAGGAGACTTAGTCTGGTTGAGTACAAAAATCTCAGACTCAAAGGTCCCCGTAAATTTCAGCCTCGTTTTATGGGTCCTTATCCAATTGAGAAGGTCATAAATCCAGTCACTTATCAACTATCTCTTCCTGGTTCTACCAAAATTCATCCAGTATTTCATGTTTCTCTCCTTAAACCAATTCAACCGGGGTTGCGTAGGGTTTCCCTCCTGATCCTCTGATGGTTAATGGTGAGGCGGAGTACGAAGTTAAACGAATTTTGGATTCAAAACTCATCCGCAATGAAATTTTCTACCTCATAGATTGGCAAGGTTATGGACCTGATGAACGTTCCTGGGAAAAGAGTACTAATGTCCATGCCCCCCGTTTAATTAGAGCCTTTCATGCCAAATTCCCTGCCAAACCACGACCGGAGGAAACCCCGTTGGGAGGGGGTACTGTCAGGACTCACGGGAGGTTTCCTCCTTCTAACTGTATGCTGGCTACCATTTTCCCCCTACAAACTTACCAAAAGTCAGATAATCCCTCAAGCTGGAGTGCTTGTTGGCACCGATGGAACTCCAAGATGGCTGCCAACATGCACATACTGCGACAGCACACCACTGTTAGCAGTCTAGTCTTTTAGGCTTCATTACATCAGGTGAAGTGTGCTTCAACATTCCACTGTGCACTTCACTGAAGAAATAATTTGAAGAGCACCTGTTTTCCCAGCGTCGTGGAAGTCAGTTAGGGTAGTTGCGATAAAATCGGGGTTAGCTTCGTCGGAACTACATTCCCTCACTAATCAGGTTAGTGTTAAACTTGTAGCTAATATAAAACATTCTGTGAGAAAAGGTTATCGTGTCAGAGGTAAATTTCTATTTAAAGAGAAAAAAGGAAACAAGTCAGAATATATTTTCCTTCGTTTGAAAACTGGAAATACTTTTTTTCAGTAATTGCTTTCCTTAGCTGAGAAGATTAAATAAAAAGCTTTTTGAATCAGCTGTCTTTTTCAGCTGTTCCAGAATCTGTCAGACGCAGGTGTGACCTTTCAACACGCAGTGTCTTCTTAGACTGAAACTTGTTCACTCTTCTGAGAATTAATTAAAAGGTGAAGTCAGGGTCAAAAGCCCGGCATGTTTCTTTCTCATGCCATGTGTTAAAGAACTCCAGTAATGTTCTCCTCACGTATGGCAGAATAAATTGTGCTTCCAGCAAACATTAAAACCAAAGGCCTGAATAAAAGGAACGCTTCCTTTTAACATTTAACCTAAGTTCTGAAGCATTGTTTAAAAAACTAATTAAAGACAGAAAACCAGTCATCCTACTACAGAAACCCCAGTTCAAGGCCCACTCCAGTCTCTTAACAGTGAGTTAATAGAAAGAAAGAGAAACCCAAATAATACATAAATTAGGAATACAGAAATAAATACTTACCTTATCTTTCTTACATTAAGGAATAGCAGGATCAAGTGCAGATTGTACCTGAGAACGAAAAGGAAAGAGATCTGAGTGAAGACTTCTCATACAACCTAGCAAACAATACATGAGAAGTAGAAGAGAAGTAAGCTTCAGTAAACATTCTGGTAAGATAAGTTATTTATACACCATAGAAAAAACAGTAAGTTAAAAGGCACAGTAAATAAAGGTTTTTACATGTTAATGTTGCAGTCCAGTAAGAAGAAGAAGACGTAGCTGAACAGGCAGAATATTGGAGCAGTCTCTTCTCTGTCCCCAACCCCTTTCCCCCCTTAGAACTTACCTGCAATGGAATACTAAAAGACCTAGCAGGGTTGGTTCTGAGAAGGGTATTGGGACCTAGCGTCATTCTGCTCCTGTGTGGTTCAGACAGCAAAAGGGATTTAGACCCTGACATCGGCATCGCGATCGTCACAAAATGTCGTTATCGCGCGCGCGAAAACGTACATTGAGCGCGCAAAGAAGATAAAAAGTGTAAGTCTGCGTTGTCGCGCAGTGCGGACTTGCCCAAAGTCCGCGAGCTGAACGCCCAGGGTTACTTACTGGCTGAAAAGGCCTATTTATTTAACAAACACCCAAAAAAATAAAATACGCCCCAAAAGCCACATTTTGCAAATCAATCCAATGCCATCCATGGCCTAAATTATGTTACAATTCAACAGACAACACAGAAACAGTTTTTATGCACCCATGAGGATGACTACCTCCGGGCCTACTGGCACACTAGGCCGCAAGCTTGGAGGCCTATGGCAAAAGCACAGTGGCTGTTCACACAAAATGGCCGCCAACACATGGCCAGGCCACCCAGAACAACAAGAAAAGGAACACAAGACAGACAATGCAGGCCTATGGCAAAAGCACAATGCCTGGCTTTACAAAATGGCCGCCACCCACATGGCCAGGCCACCCAAAATAACAAAAAAGTGAAGACAAAGGACAGGACCAGGCAGTTGGAGACTCTGGGAAACTTGCTACCTCTTGGAAAAAATTGTAAAACCAAAACAAAATGACTCCTTGATCACCAAACTACATCTAAATGACAACCTGAGGAGTTTTTTGTGCAAAATGAACTAAATCAACATTTTCGAGAAGGTTTAATGATGCTCGAGAGATATTGTTCGCCAGATTGTAAATTCTGCGTGTTCGGCATCGCGATCGTCACAAATTGTCGTTATCGCGCGCGCGAAAACGTACATTGAGCGCGCGAAGAAGATAAAAAGTGTAAGTCCGCGTTGTCGCGCAGTGCGGACTTGCCCAAAGTCCGCGAGCTGAACGCCCAGGGTTACCTACTGCCTGAAAAGGCCTATTTATTTAACAAACACCCAAAAATATAAAATACCACCCCAAAACCCACATTTTGCAAATCAATCCAATGCCATCCATGGATGCCCGGCCTACATGATGTTTAAACTTTAAATTCAACAGACACCACAGAAACATGCACCCATGGGTACCTCTGGCTCTAGTCCGGGCCTACTGGCTGAAATTCCAATCAAAGAAAAACAACTAGGCCCCTGCCGAAACTACAGGCCACAACAATACATTTTAAAAACTATGGAAATACCACAAAAAAATGTAGGTACAAACAAGCCCCAATCAAACAAACAAGTACACCAATTCTCCAACTTACTTGTAAAATCTCAAATCCAAGAGTCCTCAAATCCAATCCAATGATATGATGCAGCAGACAGACACAAAAAGTGATCCTTCCAGCTCCAAATCCAAATGAAAGTGAACAGCACATGGACAAAGCACTGGGAGGAGCCTGCTGGACAGGAACAGGAAGTTTGAGAATCAGGGGCACTTCCTTCCTCTTGGAAAAAAAGAAAAAGGACTCCTTGCTCACCAAACTACATCTCTAAATGACAACCTGAGGAGTTTTTTGTGCAAAATGAACTAATTCATCATTTTCGAGAAGGTTTTATGATGCTCGAGATATATTCTTCGCCAGATTGTAGTTTCTTCGTGTTCGGGATCGCGATCTTACCAACACTGCCGCCGGAAGTCAGATCGCGCGTCTGAATGACGTGTTCGCGTTCGCACACTCTCGCGGGATCGTGCGGCCGGATTCCAAATCTTGTGGCGCCCGCGAACGGATAGGAAGTCGCGTCGGCGAACGCAGAATCACGGTAGGTCGTTACCGCGCGCGCGAGAACGTATATTGAGCGCGCGAAGAAGAAAAACAGCTACGCTACGCCGCAAATTGCGTAGTGCACGGTAACTTCACGTTCTACGCGAATCGCGAAGTTACCAAAACTTCGCAAACTCCGCGAGCGTAGCGTAGTTCACCGCCCAGGCTTAATATTGAACCACCAAGGGGCACACTTACTAAGTTATGGAGCAATTCAGCAAGGCAACCAAAGTTGCTCTGCTGTATTGCAGCAAGGGAAGAGAACATCATAGAGTCATGAGCCACAGCCAAAAAGATATGACACTGTGGCTCGCTTCAACAACACTGGCACTCTTTGATGTGTAGCAGATGTTTGTTCTGGAAGGCTAGTTTCTAATATAAAAATACAATGCCTACACAAACTCTAAGCTTTCCACATTGGATGTGTGCTGTACAGAGCAGCGCACATGTTGGGAAAGTTTGGAGAAATTAAAAGAATTATTCAATTTAGTACCTGCCTCGGAGGCCTTATTTTTCGGAGGCCAAAATGGCCCTATCTACCATTGTTAGTAAATATGGCTTTGTATCACAAAACATCAGCGGAACCATGGGTACACTGATGTACCACTCATGGGTTGCCCCCTCAAAGCGCTATTTGCATTACTTTACATGGTACTTTTCAACACAAATAAAGTTTTGAGCTGTAAAGTAAATGCAGCACCAACCCTTTGAACCAGTTGCATCACATTTTGTGACTTTGCACCAATGAAAAACATTGATAAATCTGGAGGAGGCACGGATCCACCAATAACATAATCACCGTCTGATCACCTACCTCTCATTTTAGTTGCATTCGGATTTAATTAAGGTTGTTAAAGTACATGTTAATTTCAAAATTGAGATTACCTGTGTGTTTCAGCGAAGATTCTGTTTCAAAGCCTTTTAAATTTATGATTTAGTCCTTTTCTTCAAAAGTTGGTTTCAATGTATTGTATGCTGATGCCTTTCTGACAGAGTGAAGGTATATATATTTATAAAATAGAAACAAACAATATGCAGATGACATACAGATTTATCTAAATAAAATATCCACTCCAAGATAATCACACTCTAAAAAAACTGTTTTTCTAATCTGCACCCTTGGATGTACCCATTTGTGCAGAATTTCTGAATTAATTCTCAGTTGATAACTGCTATGCACTAAATTCATCAAAGGTTGACTCTATCAACAGCTTCCCTCCTATTCCAGCTAACAGAGTCAAATCACTGTACCTATTGAATGACCCTAATCTCATCATATCATGAACAAACAGTGAAATCTGCAAGAACTACCTTTTACTCCATCGCAAAGCGTAAACCTGCTCTACCACCAAATGACATTTGCACGCTAGTGGAGGTCTTGGAATTATCCAATAGTGATTGTGGAAATGCCCTCCTTCGGGCATTCCTATTTCCTCTTTAGCTCTAATTTAAAGTCCCGCCTAGCACTGCCAGACTGATTTTCACAGCTAAACAAGTCAACCACTTTTCTTTTGTCCTAAATGATCTCAATTGGCTCGTGCAGAACTGAGAGTACCTTTGCTCATTCATCAATATCTGTGGTGGCATCAAAATTTTGAGAAGCTCATATAATGTAGATTGCAAACCAAAAGATACAGGTCTTACATGGTTGCTATAGAATGATTCTCTGCAGCATCAACCCTGTTTGCAACTCTCTTCTATTTGACCTGAGATATTCAGAGGACCTTCTCCAATTCATAAAAAAGTTAAGAGCAAACATAACTTTACTTTACTGAACTCAGCCACCAATCTACGGACCTTCCATCTGTTCACTTCTTGTGCTTTTGTTTTCTCTTCTTGTGGTTTAACTATCCCACTCAACCTGACAACTTTTTTACCCATTCTTCTACTCAATGACTGTCCATTCCTCTTCCCCTCTTCTGTCATCATTTATCACCCATATCCTTTTGTTTGCACTTCTTTCCTTTATTATACTGTCTTGATGTCATACTAATTTACAGCCTCCATCATTTTTCCCAGTAAATAATTGCCAGCTTAGATCTTTTAATCTTTGATTTTGTACTCATAAATTCTGACAATAGTTCATCTAAGCTATCAAAATCAATTTCATTCCCTGGTAATATTGATTCATGCAAAAATCCATCTTGGTTTAAGATGCTGATTTCTTCAAATTAGTCTCTACTGTTAACCTTGTAGATATTGTTATGTGATGGTTGTTTGTAATGGATGCCATGCATTTCCAAGTTGTTTCAATGTGCAACAAGTAGGTATCTGTCCTGTACGATAAAGTTTTATAAGATTGTAAAATAAATAAAAACATTGCCTCACCTGGTGTGTCTTTTATGCACTCATGGTGTAGAATTCTGTTTGTAGCAAGGGGAAGCCCACTTCCATGACTAATCAAGCAACTTATTTTATAATCTGCTTGCTAGTGGTGTGGTAGTGAATGGTTGGAAATTTACTCAAGATGAATCTCTTTAAAACTGAGCATTTTCTGACCTACCCAATTTCCTCCTTTGGAGTTTCATTAGCCAGCCCTCTTCCAGGGGGTCTTATCGCATGACTGTAAAGGTCTGGGCACTATCTGAGCATCTTTCTTGACTGCCCTCTTTCTCTTCCCAACCAGCTGTCATCTGTCTGAACATCCTGTTTCTTTCACTGCAGGGTCCTCTGCTGTATTCTGCTCTTTGTGGACATTAATATCCGTTTGACCATCCTCAACGTCTTCATCAAATCAAGGAATAACTATAATAATAGCATCTATGTGTATTTTAGATATGTGCAGGTCATGTGAAGCCGTTCTAGCTCACATACTGCTAATGCAAAATGAGACTGCATGGTTTTTAATATGGCTAAAACAGTGGTGCCATATTATCCCATGCTGCTGCCTTTCTAGTGACTACCTCTCTGTCCGTAAGAAAGTGCAGTTCAAGACCATCACTGCTGTTCATAGGTCACTCCTTAACTCTTAAGTAACTGAGATCTATAAACCCACCCATTAATTTGACTCTTCTGGTGCAGTTCATATAGGTGACAAAGCCTTGTTGGTGGAGCTAAGCAGCCCACTCCATTTAGTTTCTTCATAGGCAACTAATAGATCTGGAAATTAAATGATCATAAAAACCACAACTCGCACACCGAATGCAAAGCTCATGACTTCACCCTTAATGGTGAGCAAAGAAAAATGGATTTAGGCCAAGATCTCTGTACTGAGGGAGAATGTTTGACATTGTTCAGCATTCCGTCCATCAATTGTTCTTTTGCATTTGTTGCCCTAAGTAGGACGGGTATGCTAGGAGGTGGGTCCCATGCTCGCCATGCCACTGCAGTCAAGCTAGCCTGGCTGATGAGGGGTGATACCCCGAAACTGGTTCCAGGATGCTTGTTTCCAGTCCTAGGAGGTCCTGGCCTGGCAATTCGGGCTGGACTGGTCTCTAGGGGAGCAGGGTCAAGACTGAATTGCACAGGGTCCATACTGGAATGGCATGGTGAGCAAAAAAAGTATAGATTTAGGCACAGATCTCTGAACTGTTGGCGAATGTTTGACATTGTACAACATTCTATACATCAATTGTTCTTTTGCATTTGTCACCCTAAGTCGTAAGGGTATGCCCAGACGTGGGTCCCATGCTCGTCATGCCACTGGAGTCAAGCTAGCCTGGCTGATGAGGGGTGATACTCCGGAATCGGTCCCAGGATGCTTATTTAAGGTCCAGGGAGGACCTGGCCTGGAAATTTTGGCTGGACTGTTCCCAAGGGGAGCAGGTCAAGACTGATTTGCTTATGGCTGGTTCCAAACTGGAATGGCATGGTAAGCAACGAAATAATGGATTTCGGCCCAGATCTCTGTACTGGGGATGAATGTTTGACATTGTTCAGCATTCCGTCCATCAGTTATTCTTTTTTGCATTTTTCACCCTTAATGTGGCAGGTGCAATTACAAATATTTTAAATAATCTTATTGATGAGATAACCTATCAATTACCCTCACCATTTTGAAATAGAGAACTATAAATGTAATACTATTTATTGGTTTGAAAATGTGTTGTTCTTTAATTACATTTTGCTTTTAGGTATTACTGTTTATTGGTATGAATATTGTGAGGTCATAACCATTGCACTTGGGGTGTGATTTATGGTTTGCAAGGTAATTGCTTGAGTTATTAATTGAGATCTTACTCTTTCAGTTCATAAACATAATTGCAACTGTGTTTTGTAAGGAACATTTTGAGGTTTCTATTAAACGTATGTTGAGGTTTTACAATCAGAGCTAATCATAACTTCGCTTAAAACTTTGTTCTTTTTCAGTGAGTTTTTTATCATTTATCACATGCAAGAATTTCCTGGAGCCACCTTCCCTGCAAATGGCCAAACCTGTTGTTTTGTTTATCCCTGCACCCATCCACTTTAGACAGCCAGCCCACTAGATCAGCAAATCCTAAAACCTCAGTATGATCAATGGGACAAGGGGACAGTCTAGATTCACAAATCTTTCACTGGATTTGTGAATCTCCTGATACTTTTTTTGTATTAATAAAATGTGTTCCTTTTCTCCGCCACATAGGCCTTCGGGTCAGGGTAGGATCTCCCTCCCCTATTATGACATTTGTGTTTATATTTTCCCAGCACAGTGCTCAGTGTACTGTTTTGGGTAATGGTGGCCACAACAGTCTTTTTCTGTGACACCCAGCATTTCAGACCCCAGCGGATTCATGAATCCACAGCCCTATTTATGAATCCTGAATAGAGGACGGGAGGAAAAATCTCACGATTCCAATGGCGTGCCTTTATCTTATGAACTGTATTTATAAATCCTCTGCAGATTTGAAAATCTGTGGAGGATCTGTGGCTATAATTTAACCCCTTCATGCTCGTCTTCAAACACTTTTGTAAACACAAAATTCTAAAAACATATTGAACAGATTTACAGCAAACTAACCAAAGGCACTTCATTGAATAAAGTCCTACTTTCATTCCCATTCTGTTTAGTCCATTCTGCAGGGTGTGGCCAACAACAGCTACGCATGGCCTTTGACCCCACAGATACCCCAAATGGTCCGGCCAACCCCCACTGTGAATTGCTCCTTTACCTGTTCCCATCCCTTTACCTTTGCCTTCCCTAATATCTTCTTGAAATCTGAGCTCCCTCCACTGGGCTTAACTTGCTTACAGTCTTTCAAATGCCTTGCAGAGTCATTAACCAGCCAAGGAGTTATAAGCAAATGAACACTTTATTGCCTCGCCTGTAACTCTGCCCCTTCTAGACGGACATTAATGCATCTCGATATATGCTAAGAGGATGGTAAACATGCCGAAACTACAGGCCACAACAATACATTTTAAAAACTATGGAAATACCACAAAAAAATGTAGGTACAAACAAGCCCCAATCAAACAAACAAGTACACCAATTCTCCAACTTACTTGTAAAATCTCAAATCCAAGAGTCCTCAAATCCAATCCAATGATATGATGCAGCAGACAGACACAAAAAGTGATCCTTCCAGCTCCAAATCCAAATGAAAGTGAACAGCACATGGACAAAGCACTGGGAGGAGCCTGCTGGACAGGAACAGGAAGTTTGAGAATCAGGGGCACTTCCTTTCTCTTGGAAAAAAAGAAAAAGGACTCCTTGCTCACCAAACTACATCTCTAAATGACAACCTGAGGAGTTTTTTGTGCAAAATGAACTAATTCATCATTTTCGAGAAGGTTTTATGATGCTCGAGATATATTCTTCGCCAGATTGTAGTTTCTTCGTGTTCGGGATCGCGATCTTACCAACACTGCCGCCGGAAGTCAGATCGCGCGTCTGAATGACGTGTTCGCGTTCGCACACTCTCGCGGGATCGTGCGGCCGGATTCCAAATCTTGTGGCGCCCGCGAACGGATAGGAAGTCGCGTCGGCGAACGCAGAATCACGGTAGGTCGTTACCGCGCGCGCGAGAACGTATATTGAGCGCGCGAAGAAGAAAAACAGCTACGTTACGCCGCAAATTGCGTAGTGCACGGTAACTTCACGTTCTACGCGAATCGCGAAGTTACCAAAACTTCGCAAACTCCGCGAGCGTAGCGTAGTTCACCGCCCAGGCTTAATATTGAACCACCAAGGGGCACACTTACTAAGTTATGGAGCAATTCAGCAAGGCAACCAAAGTTGCTCTGCTGTATTGCAGCAAGGGAAGAGAACATCATAGAGTCATGAGCCACAGCCAAAAAGATATGACACTGTGGCTCGCTTCAACAACACTGGCACTCTTTGATGTGTAGCAGATGTTTGTTCTGGAAGGCTAGTTTCTAATATAAAAATACAATGCCTACACAAACTCTAAGCTTTCCACATTGGATGTGTGCTGTACAGAGCAGCGCACATGTTGGGAAAGTTTGGAGAAATTAAAAGAATTATTCAATTTAGTACCTGCCTCGGAGGCCTTATTTTTCGGAGGCCAAAATGGCCCTATCTACCATTGTTAGTAAATAGGGCTTTGTATCACAAAACATCAGCGGAACCATGGGTACACTGATGTACCACTCATGGGTTGCCCCCTCAAAGCGCTATTTGCATTACTTTACATGGTACTTTTCAACACAAATAAAGTTTTGAGCTGTAAAGTAAATGCAGCACCAACCCTTTGAACCAGTTGCATCACATTTTGTGACTTTGCACCAATGAAAAACATTGATAAATCTGGAGGAGGCACGGATCCACCAATAACATAATCACCGTCTGATCACCTACCTCTCATTTTAGTTGCATTCGGATTTAATTAAGGTTGTTAAAGTACATGTTAATTTCAAAATTGAGATTACCTGTGTGTTTCAGCGAAGATTCTGTTTCAAAGCCTTTTAAATTTAGATTTAGTCCTTTTCTTCAAAAGTTGGTTTCAATGTATTGTATGCTGATGCCTTTCTGACAGAGTGAAGGTATATATATTTATAAAATAGAAACAAACAATATGCAGATGACATACAGATTTATCTAAATAAAATATCCACTCCAAGATAATCACACTCTAAAAAACTGTTTTTCTAATCTGCACCCTTGGATGTACCCATTTGTGCAGAATTTCTGAATTAATTCTCAGTTGATAACTGCTATGCACTAAATTCATCAAAGGTTGACTCTATCAACAGCTTCCCTCCTATTCCAGCTAACAGAGTCAAATCACTGTACCTATTGAATGACCCTAATCTCATCATATCATGAACAAACAGTGAAATCTGCAAGAACTACCTTTTACTCCATCGCAAAGCTTAAACCTGCTCTACCACCAAATGACATTTGCACGCTAGTGGAGGTCTTGGAATTATCCAATAGTGATTGTGGAAATGCCCTCCTTCGGGCATTCCTATTTCCTCTTTAGCTCTAATTTAAAGTCCCGCCTAGCACTGCCAGACTGATTTTCACAGCTAAACAAGTCAACCACTTTTCTTTTGTCCTAAATGATCTCAATTGGCTCGTGCAGAACTGAGAGTACCTTTGCTCATTCATCAATATCTGTGGTGGCATCAAAATTTTGAGAAGCTCATATAATGTAGATTGCAAACCAAAAGATACAGGTCTTACATGGTTGCTATAGAATGATTCTCTGCAGCATCAACCCTGTTTGCAACTCTCTTCTATTTGACCTGAGATATTCAGAGGACCTTCTCCAATTCATAAAAAAAGTTAAGAGCAAACATAACTTTACTTTACTGAACTCAGCCACCAATCTACGGACCTTCCATCTGTTCACTTCTTGTGCTTTTGTTTTCTCTTCTTGTGGTTTAACTATCCCACTCAACCTGACAACTTTTTACCCATTCTTCTACTCAATGACTGTCCATTCCTCTTCCCCTCTTCTCACCTTCTGTCATCATTTATCACCCATATCCTTTTGTTTGCACTTCTTTCCTTTATTATACTGTCTTGATGTCATACTAATTTACAGCCTCCATCATTTTTCCCAGTAAATAATTGCCAGCTTAGATCTTTTAATCTTTGATTTTGTATTCATAAATTCTGACAATAGTTCATCTAAGCTATCAAAATCAATTTCATTCCCTGGTAATATTGATTCATGCAAAAATCCATCTTGGTTTAAGATGCTGATTTCTTCAAATTAGTCTCTACTGTTAACCTTGTAGATATTGTTATGTGATGGTTGTTTGTAATGGATGCCATGCATTTCCAAGTTGTTTCAATGTGCAACAAGTAGGTATCTGTCCTGTACGATAAAGTTGTATAAGATTGTAAAATAAATAAAAACATTGCCTCACCTGGTGTGTCTTTTATGCACTCATGGTGTAGAATTCTGTTTGTAGCAAGGGGAAGCCCACTTCCATGACTAATCAAGCAACTTATTTTATAATCTGCTTGCTAGTGGTGTGGTAGTGAATGGTTGGAAATTTACTCAAGATGAATCTCTTTAAAACTGAGCATTTTCTGACCTACCCAATTTCCTCCTTTGGAGTTTCATTAGCCAGCCCTCTTCCAGGGGGTCTTATCGCATGACTGTAAAGGTCTGGGCACTATCTGAGCATCTTTCTTGACTGCCCTCTTTCTCTTCCCAACCAGCTGTCATCTGTCTGAACATCCTGTTTCTTTCACTGCAGGGTCCTCTGCTGTATTCTGCTCTTTGTGGACATTAATATCCGTTTGACCATCCTCAACGTCTTCATCAAATCAAGGAATAACTATAATAATAGCATCTATGTGTATTTTAGATATGTGCAGGTCATGTGAAGCCGTTCTAGCTCACATACTGCTAATGCAAAATGAGACTGCATGGTTTTTAATATGGCTAAAACAGTGGTGCCATATTATCCCATGCTGCTGCCTTTCTAGTGACTACCTCTCTGTCCGTAAGAAAGTGCAGTTCAAGACCATCACTGCTGTTCATAGGTCACTCCTTAACTCTTAAGTAACTGAGATCTATAAACCCACCCATTAATTTGACTCTTCTGGTGCAGTTCATATAGGTGACAAAGCCTTGTTGGTGGAGCTAAGCAGCCCACTCCATTTAGTTTCTTCATAGGCAACTAATAGATCTGGAAATTAAATGATCATAAAAACCACAACTCGCACACCGAATGCAAAGCTCATGACTTCACCCTTAATGGTGAGCAAAGAAAAATGGATTTAGGCCAAGATCTCTGTACTGAGGGAGAATGTTTGACATTGTTCAGCATTCCGTCCATCAATTGTTCTTTTTGCATTTGTTGCCCTAAGTAGGACGGGTATGCTAGGAGGTGGGTCCCATGCTCGCCATGCCACTGCAGTCAAGCTAGCCTGGCTGATGAGGGGTGATACCCCGAAACTGGTTCCAGGATGCTTGTTTCCAGTCCTAGGAGGTCCTGGCCTGGCAATTCGGGCTGGACTGGTCTCTAGGGGAGCAGGGTCAAGACTGAATTGCACAGGGTCCATACTGGAATGGCATGGTGAGCAAAAAAAGTATAGATTTAGGCACAGATCTCTGAACTGTTGGCGAATGTTTGACATTGTACAACATTCTATACATCAATTGTTCTTTTTGCATTTGTCACCCTAAGTCGTAAGGGTATGCCCAGACGTGGGTCCCATGCTCGTCATGCCACTGGAGTCAAGCTAGCCTGGCTGATGAGGGGTGATACTCCGGAATCGGTCCCAGGATGCTTATTTAAGGTCCAGGGAGGACCTGGCCTGGAAATTTTGGCTGGACTGTTCCCAAGGGGAGCAGGTCAAGACTGATTTGCTTATGGCTGGTTCCAAACTGGAATGGCATGGTAAGCAACGAAATAATGGATTTCGGCCCAGATCTCTGTACTGGGGATGAATGTTTGACATTGTTCAGCATTCCGTCCATCAGTTATTCTTTTTTGCATTTTTCACCCTTAATGTGGCAGGTGCAATTACAAATATTTTAAATAATCTTATTGATGAGATAACCTATCAATTACCCTCACCATTTTGAAATAGAGAACTATAAATGTAATACTATTTATTGGTTTGAAAATGTGTTGTTCTTTAATTACATTTTGCTTTTAGGTATTACTGTTTATTGGTATGAATATTGTGAGGTCATAACCATTGCACTTGGGGTGCGATTTATGGTTTGCAAGGTAATTGCTTGAGTTATTAATTGAGATCTTACTCTTTCAGTTCATAAACATAATTGCAACTGTGTTTTGTAAGGAACATTTTGAGGTTTCTATTAAACGTATGTTGAGGTTTTACAATCAGAGCTAATCATAACTTCGCTTAAAACTTTGTTCTTTTTCAGTGAGTTTTTTTATCATTTATCACATGCAAGAATTTCCTGGAGCCACCTTCCCTGCAAATGGCCAAACCTGTTGTTTTGTTTATCCCTGCACCCATCCACTTTAGACAGCCAGCCCACTAGATCAGCAAATCCTAAAACCTCAGTATGATCAATGGGACAAGGGGACAGTCTAGATTCACAAATCTTTCACTGGATTTGTGAATCTCCTGATACTTTTTTGTATTAATAAAATGTGTTCCTTTTCTCCGCCACATAGGCCTTCGGGTCAGGGTAGGATCTCCCTCCCCTATTATGACATTTGTGTTTATATTTTCCCAGCACAGTGCTCAGTGTACTGTTTTGGGTAATGGTGGCCACAACAGTCTTTTTTCTGTGACACCCAGCATTTCAGACCCCAGCGGATTCATGAATCCACAGCCCTATTTATGAATCCTGAATAGAGGACGGGAGGAAAAATCTCACGATTCCAATGGCG
Source organism: Calotriton arnoldi (assembly GCA_963921515.1). Taxonomy (NCBI): domain Eukaryota; kingdom Metazoa; phylum Chordata; class Amphibia; order Caudata; family Salamandridae; genus Calotriton; species Calotriton arnoldi. The sequence continues at coordinate 316,506 of CAWUFW010002709.1, forward strand.
TGCCTTTATCTTATGAACTGTATTTATAAATCCTCTGCAGATTTGAAAATCTGTGGAGGATCTGTGGCTATAATTTAACCCCTTCATGCTCGTCTTCAAACACTTTTGTAAACACAAAATTCTAAAAACATATTGAACAGATTTACAGCAAACTAACCAAAGGCACTTCATTGAATAAAGTCCTACTTTCATTCCCATTCTGTTTAGTCCATTCTGCAGGGTGTGGCCAACAACAGCTACGCATGGCCTTTGACCCCACAGATACCCCAAATGGTCCGGCCAACCCCCACTGTGAATTGCTCCTTTACCTGTTCCCATCCCTTTACCTTTGCCTTCCCTAATATCTTCTTGAAATCTGAGCTCCCTCCACTGGGCTTAACTTGCTTACAGTCTTTCAAATGCCTTGCAGAGTCATTAACCAGCCAAGGAGTTATAAGCAAATGAACACTTTATTGCCTCGCCTGTAACTCTGCCCCTTCTAGACGGACATTAATGCATCTCGATATATGCTAAGAGGATGGTAAACATGCCGAAACTACAGGCCACAACAATACATTTTAAAAACTATGGAAATACCACAAAAAAATGTAGGTACAAACAAGCCCCAATCAAACAAACAAGTACACCAATTCTCCAACTTACTTGTAAAATCTCAAATCCAAGAGTCCTCAAATCCAATCCAATGATATGATGCAGCAGACAGACACAAAAAGTGATCCTTCCAGCTCCAAATCCAAATGAAAGTGAACAGCACATGGACAAAGCACTGGGAGGAGCCTGCTGGACAGGAACAGGAAGTTTGAGAATCAGGGGCACTTCCTTTCTCTTGGAAAAAAGAAAAAGGACTCCTTGCTCACCAAACTACATCTCTAAATGACAACCTGAGGAGTTTTTGTGCAAAATGAACTAATTCATCATTTTCGAGAAGGTTTTATGATGCTCGAGATATATTCTTCGCCAGATTGTAGTTTCTTCGTGTTCGGGATCGCGATCTTACCAACACTGCCGCCGGAAGTCAGATCGCGCGTCTGAATGACGTGTTCGCGTTCGCACACTCTCGCGGGATCGTGCGGCCGGATTCCAAATCTTGTGGCGCCCGCGAACGGATAGGAAGTCGCGTCGGCGAACGCAGAATCACGGTAGGTCGTTACCGCGCGCGCGAGAACGTATATTGAGCGCGCGAAGAAGAAAAACAGCTACGTTACGCCGCAAATTGCGTAGTGCACGGTAACTTCACGTTCTACGCGAATCGCGAAGTTACCAAAACTTCGCAAACTCCGCGAGCGTAGCGTAGTTCACCGCCCAGGCTTAATATTGAACCACCAAGGGGCACACTTACTAAGTTATGGAGCAATTCAGCAAGGCAACCAAAGTTGCTCTGCTGTATTGCAGCAAGGGAAGAGAACATCATAGAGTCATGAGCCACAGCCAAAAAGATATGACACTGTGGCTCGCTTCAACAACACTGGCACTCTTTGATGTGTAGCAGATGTTTGTTCTGGAAGGCTAGTTTCTAATATAAAAATACAATGCCTACACAAACTCTAAGCTTTCCACATTGGATGTGTGCTGTACAGAGCAGCGCACATGTTGGGAAAGTTTGGAGAAATTAAAAGAATTATTCAATTTAGTACCTGCCTCGGAGGCCTTATTTTTCGGAGGCCAAAATGGCCCTATCTACCATTGTTAGTAAATAGGGCTTTGTATCACAAAACATCAGCGGAACCATGGGTACACTGATGTACCACTCATGGGTTGCCCCCTCAAAGCGCTATTTGCATTACTTTACATGGTACTTTTCAACACAAATAAAGTTTTGAGCTGTAAAGTAAATGCAGCACCAACCCTTTGAACCAGTTGCATCACATTTTGTGACTTTGCACCAATGAAAAACATTGATAAATCTGGAGGAGGCACGGATCCACCAATAACATAATCACCGTCTGATCACCTACCTCTCATTTTAGTTGCATTCGGATTTAATTAAGGTTGTTAAAGTACATGTTAATTTCAAAATTGAGATTACCTGTGTGTTTCAGCGAAGATTCTGTTTCAAAGCCTTTTAAATTTATGATTTAGTCCTTTTCTTCAAAAGTTGGTTTCAATGTATTGTATGCTGATGCCTTTCTGACAGAGTGAAGGTATATATATTTATAAAATAGAAACAAACAATATGCAGATGACATACAGATTTATCTAAATAAAATATCCACTCCAAGATAATCACACTCTAAAAAAACTGTTTTTCTAATCTGCACCCTTGGATGTACCCATTTGTGCAGAATTTCTGAATTAATTCTCAGTTGATAACTGCTATGCACTAAATTCATCAAAGGTTGACTCTATCAACAGCTTCCCTCCTATTCCAGCTAACAGAGTCAAATCACTGTACCTATTGAATGACCCTAATCTCATCATATCATGAACAAACAGTGAAATCTGCAAGAACTACCTTTTACTCCATCGCAAAGCTTAAACCTGCTCTACCACCAAATGACATTTGCACGCTAGTGGAGGTCTTGGAATTATCCAATAGTGATTGTGGAAATGCCCTCCTTCGGGCATTCCTATTTCCTCTTTAGCTCTAATTTAAAGTCCCGCCTAGCACTGCCAGACTGATTTTCACAGCTAAACAAGTCAACCACTTTTCTTTTGTCCTAAATGATCTCAATTGGCTCGTGCAGAACTGAGAGTACCTTTGCTCATTCATCAATATCTGTGGTGGCATCAAAATTTTGAGAAGCTCATATAATGTAGATTGCAAACCAAAAGATACAGGTCTTACATGGTTGCTATAGAATGATTCTCTGCAGCATCAACCCTGTTTGCAACTCTCTTCTATTTGACCTGAGATATTCAGAGGACCTTCTCCAATTCATAAAAAAGTTAAGAGCAAACATAACTTTACTTTACTGAACTCAGCCACCAATCTACGGACCTTCCATCTGTTCACTTCTTGTGCTTTTGTTTTCTCTTCTTGTGGTTTAACTATCCCACTCAACCTGACAACTTTTTACCCATTCTTCTACTCAATGACTGTCCATTCCTCTTCCCCTCTTCTCACCTTCTGTCATCATTTATCACCCATATCCTTTTGTTTGCACTTCTTTCCTTTATTATACTGTCTTGATGTCATACTAATTTACAGCCTCCATCATTTTTCCCAGTAAATAATTGCCAGCTTAGATCTTTTAATCTTTGATTTTGTATTCATAAATTCTGACAATAGTTCATCTAAGCTATCAAAATCAATTTCATTCCCTGGTAATATTGATTCATGCAAAAATCCATCTTGGTTTAAGATGCTGATTTCTTCAAATTAGTCTCTACTGTTAACCTTGTAGATATTGTTATGTGATGGTTGTTTGTAATGGATGCCATGCATTTCCAAGTTGTTTCAATGTGCAACAAGTAGGTATCTGTCCTAAACGATAAAGTTTTATAAGATTGTAAAATAAATAAAAACATTGCCTCACCTGGTGTGTCTTTTATGCACTCATGGTGTAGAACTCTGTTTGTAGCAAGGGGAAGCCCACTTCCATGACTAATCAAGCAACTTATTTTATAATCTGCTTGCTAGTGGTGTGGTAGTGAATGGTTGGAAATTTACTCAAGATGAATCTCTTTAAAACTGAGCATTTTCTGACCTACCCAATTTCCTCCTTTGGAGTTTCATTAGCCAGCCCTCTTCCAGGGGGTCTTATCGCATGACTGTAAAGGTCTGGGCACTATCTGAGCATCTTTCTTGACTGCCCTCTTTCTCTTCCCAACCAGCTGTCATCTGTCTGAACATCCTGTTTCTTTCACTGCAGGGTCCTCTGCTGTATTCTGCTCTTTGTGGACATTAATATCCGTTTGACCATCCTCAACGTCTTCATCAAATCAAGGAATAACTATAATAATAGCATCTATGTGTATTTTAGATATGTGCAGGTCATGTGAAGCCGTTCTAGCTCACATACTGCTAATGCAAAATGAGACTGCATGGTTTTTAATATGGCTAAAACAGTGGTGCCATATTATCCCATGCTGCTGCCTTTCTAGTGACTACCTCTCTGTCCGTAAGAAAGTGCAGTTCAAGACCATCACTGCTGTTCATAGGTCACTCCTTAACTCTTAAGTAACTGAGATCTATAAACCCACCCATTAATTTGACTCTTCTGGTGCAGTTCATATAGGTGACAAAGCCTTGTTGGTGGAGCTAAGCAGCCCACTCCATTTAGTTTCTTCATAGGCAACTAATAGATCTGGAAATTAAATGATCATAAAAACCACAACTCGCACACCGAATGCAAAGCTCATGACTTCACCCTTAATGGTGAGCAAAGAAAAATGGATTTAGGCCAAGATCTCTGTACTGAGGGAGAATGTTTGACATTGTTCAGCATTCCGTCCATCAATTGTTCTTTTTGCATTTGTTGCCCTAAGTAGGACGGGTATGCTAGGAGGTGGGTCCCATGCTCGCCATGCCACTGCAGTCAAGCTAGCCTGGCTGATGAGGGGTGATACCCCGAAACTGGTTCCAGGATGCTTGTTTCCAGTCCTAGGAGGTCCTGGCCTGGCAATTCGGGCTGGACTGGTCTCTAGGGGAGCAGGGTCAAGACTGAATTGCACAGGGTCCATACTGGAATGGCATGGTGAGCAAAAAAGTATAGATTTAGGCACAGATCTCTGAACTGTTGGCGAATGTTTGACATTGTACAGCATTCTATACATCAATTGTTCTTTTTGCATTTGTCACCCTAAGTCGTAAGGGTATGCCCAGACGTGGGTCCCATGCTCGTCATGCCACTGGAGTCAAGCTAGCCTGGCTGATGAGGGGTGATACTCCGGAATCGGTCCCAGGATGCTTATTTAAGGTCCAGGGAGGACCTGGCCTGGAAATTTTGGCTGGACTGTTCCCAAGGGGAGCAGGTCAAGACTGATTTGCTTATGGCTGGTTCCAAACTGGAATGGCATGGTAAGCAACGAAATAATGGATTTCGGCCCAGATCTCTGTACTGGGGATGAATGTTTGACATTGTTCAGCATTCCGTCCATCAGTTATTCTTTTTTGCATTTTTCACCCTTAATGTGGCAGGTGCAATTACAAATATTTTAAATAATCTTATTGATGAGATAACATATCAATTACCCTCACCATTTTGCAATAGAGAACTATAAATGTAATACTATTTATTGGTTTGAAAATGTGTTGTTCTTTAATTACATTTTGCTTTTAGGTATTACTGTTTATTGGTATGAATATTGTGAGGTCATAACCATTGCACTTGGGGTGCGATTTATGGTTTGCAAGGTAATTGCTTGAGTTATTAATTGAGATCTTACTCTTTCAGTTCATAAACATAATTGCAACTGTGTTTTGTAAGGAACATTTTGAGGTTTCTATTAAAACGTATGTTGAGGTTTTACAATCAGAGCTAATCATAACTTCGCTTAAAACTTTGTTCTTTTTCAGTGAGTTTTTTTATCATTTATCACATGCAAGAATTTCCTGGAGCCACCTTCCCTGCAAATGGCCAAACCTGTTGTTTTGTTTATCCCTGCACCCATCCACTTTAGACAGCCAGCCCACTAGATCAGCAAATCCTAAAACCTCAGTATGATCAATGGGACAAGGGGACAGTCTAGATTCACAAATCTTTCACTGGATTTGTGAATCTCCTGATACTTTTTTGTATTAATAAAATGTGTTCCTTTTCTCCGCCACATAGGCCTTCGGGTCAGGGTAGGATCTCCCTCCCCTATTATGACATTTGTGTTTATATTTTCCCAGCACAGTGCTCAGTGTACTGTTTTGGGTAATGGTGGCCACAACAGTCTTTTTCTGTGACACCCAGCATTTCAGACCCCAGCGGATTCATGAATCCACTGCCCTATTTATGAATCCTGAATAGAGGACGGGAGGAAAAATCTCACGATTCCAATGGCGTGCCTTTATCTTATGAACTGTATTTATAAATCCTCTGCAGATTTGAAAATCTGTGGAGGATCTGTGGCTATAATTTAACCCCTTCATGCTCGTCTTCAAACACTTTTGTAAACACAAAATTCTAAAAACATATTGAACAGATTTACAGCAAACTAACCAAAGGCACTTCATTGAATAAAGTCCTACTTTCATTCCCATTCTGTTTAGTCCATTCTGCAGGGTGTGGCCAACAACAGCTACGCATGGCCTTTGACCCCACAGATACCCCAAATGGTCCGGCCAACCCCCACTGTGAATTGCTCCTTTACCTGTTCCCATCCCTTTACCTTTGCCTTCCCTAATATCTTCTTGAAATCTGAGCTCCCTCCACTGGGCTTAACTTGCTTACAGTCTTTCAAATGCCTTGCAGAGTCATTAACCAGCCAAGGAGTTATAAGCAAATGAACACTTTATTGCCTCGCCTGTAACTCTGCCCCTTCTAGACGGACATTAATGCATCTCGATATATGCTAAGAGGATGGTAAACATGCCTTTATTTCCCACCTTTAGTCTGATCTGCCTGATTCCTGCCCCAAAGTTAATGTTCTAAAATATTTTAGCTGTTTCTTTAACCCCTTTAGTGTGGAGGAGGACCCGCTGACATCCTCAGCATTGCCTCCGTAGTGCAGAGGATGTCAATGGGTGATCCTCAGCATTGAAAAAGAAAATGCTTCTGTTTTGAAAATCATAAGTGTTTTCTTTTTCAGAATCCATTTTTTTTGTTTTGATGTAACACCAGTGCATTGACATCGCCGCAAACCAAAAGTGAAAGTAAACTGCTTTCTCTTTTGATCGTGCCAAGGTCCATAACTCTGCTCCCCGAACAACAATCAACAGAGCAGAGGCAGCTTTGGAAAGGGGACAGGGCAGCAGCAAGAGGTACTCCAGGCATTGATGAGGGAGCACCAGAAGAGACTCTCGGGGGAGATTTACAAAAAATTCACGCAGCGCAGCCCCCCGCGAGGCTGAGCTGTGTTGCACGACAGGGAGGGAGCAGGAGAGCACCGTCACTTCAGAGATATGGCTCTCTCCTCCCATTTCCCTTGTGCCGGCGCAGATTACAGATGCAGTGCGCCATGCACACACCTTATGGTCATAGCGCTAGGGTGTGTGTGTGAGTCTAGCTTAGGTTTTGTACAGGAAGGGTACTCTTCCTGTACAAAATACCATGCCTAGACAAGATGCAAAGCTTTTCCGACTTTGTATGAGTGCTGCACAGTGCAGCACGCATGCAAAGTCGGAAACGGAAGGAGAAATTAAAGCATTTCTCCTTCCCTACGCCTACTTTAAAAGGGTGCAGTTTTCTCACGCTAAACCCAATCTTCTCTATTTAGTAAATTGGGTCTAGCGTGAGAAACCTTGGGTGGTTGCATGGGCACGCCCATGCTACACCCTTGGCACGCCCTCATGGCGCTAAGTAATGTAAAGCAGCGCATGGCGCTGCTTCTCATTACTTTTCGGTTATTTCCAGCGCTAAACAAGTTTAGCGCTGGAAAGTAAATTGGAAATAAAAGATTTTGCACCGATTTGCTTCACTTTTGTGATGCAAACATGGCGTAAAATCTTCGTAAGTCTCCCCCTCAATGTGCTGAAATACATTTCAAATTAAAACAAAACTTAAGCAAAATATCAAAAAACTATTATAGTGTGCAAGCAAAATGCCTAACAGTGGATAATACATAAGTAATGGTTATCGTGCCACATAGAGGGGATATTGACACAAATAATTAAATCCAAAGCATCAAAAATCTTTTGGCGAGGCACTTTGGAAAAATAAGTGATTGAATAACATAAATTGTAAAACAGCTATTTTGAAGCTAAGGCCTTAACATTTCCATGCATTCAGGATCTTTAACCTGTACTTCTTAGTCATATAAGCATGACAGAGAATTATCTTTGAATGGACAGAATGGAGTTGCCATATTACACCTATCTCACAATATCAGGTCATAGATAGCAAGAGTATCCCTTAGGCGTGGCCGTTTTCAGAAACAAATGTGTATGTCCACCAATAGCAGTATTCTTAAGCAAATTAATCTCCCACTGTAGGATACTGCACTGATAAGTAGGGAAAGAGAGGCCTCACTCTTGAATTTAACAGGGCCTCGCCTCTCATCAAGTTAAATAATGTAGCACATAAAAGTTAAAGCATGTTTCTCTGAGGAATCCTGGGCTCAGCAACTGTGCTTAATTTGTAAAAAGTATAAGTTCCAGGGTATGAGGTATTCCTCAGGAGGCCACCACTGTGAGCTCTGTCAGCATTACCATTTATTAACCAGCACACGATACTAGTGAGACATTTTGAAATATTTCAGCTGACCTCAAGCTGTGTTGAGGCTAAACCCGCTGATTTTCTTATTTGTTTCTAAAGTATATTGAACACTTTGTTGATGAGCTCTACTAAAAAACAATAGGCAAATGTCACCACCATGTGGTGGGCTGTCATCAATATGTATAGGTGTTTAGAAATATGCCCCAGTGCCAACCACCGACAAACAGTGAATGTGCTTTGGACACTGAAAACACACAAAAAAGTAGCTCTGCTCTGAGCTGAGTTAGTTAAACGTTCAAGATATGGCCCTTCGATTTGAGAGAAACTTAAATGTCACCCCAGGAAGCTCTAACTCGCTATTTGATCAAACTGGCTATAAAAAACAGTGTAGAGATTAGCAAAGTTTAAAATTTCTAAAAACCGTCTTGTGACACTTTTACTGAAAATCTAACTATACCAAATAATTAGACTTTCTGTTACTAGTACAATGTTGTGAGATTGAAGATTCGTGATAGGCCCTTGCCCAAGCTGAACAAATTGGCTTTGAAAACACAAGGTAAGATTTACCAATGAAGTAACAAAACATGTATGTCCCGGTCACTTTTGAATGATGTAAGTTGGTGCAACTTTCGTTTCTAACTTCCGACCATTCTTCTGTTCCTGGAAGCTTCACGGCACGTTCATTGACCTTATTAGCCTCGCTGTCCACTTAATAAGGGACTAGCGTTTTCCAATCAGTCAACACGTTTTAGGGAAAAGTATAAAAACTGAAAGGTTTGGTAACAAATCCTCACTACGAGCAATAGCTGCATAAAATCAAACGATCTAGGCTGAACTTGTGAAAAATGTAGACTGCTTACAAAACCCCCTGAAAGAAGCTTGTCATTTTTATGAACATTAATACTTTTCTTGATTTTAATCAATAAACAAGTTTGGTCCGTAAATATCTTCAAATGTTAACAAATATGCACATGAGAAGATGTGAGGAAAGGTGGTAGAGATATCATGCTGGGGTGTAAGATATGGAAGTGGAAGTCCAGCAGATATGTCTTCCCACTATCTGGTGTAGATGTTCCTCGCCAGATGTTCAGATGCGCCCCAGTCAATGGTCATTATACAGCTGAAAGGACTGTCAGCCATCAGGAAGCTCTAGTCATTGTATTATGAAAGTAGATGCAATGGTACTACAAATGCTTATGCAAGGTCTTTTATAACTGCAATATTGAGAACAATGCATGGCCATTAATTTGGGACTGCCCCCATTCTTTAAACAATGAGACATCGACAAAGCAACAAACATGATAAATTCATCCGAAGCATAACCATGATGCAACATTGTTATATGGGCATGAATAAATTAGGCCTGGGCAGAGTTTGCGGAGTTCCGTTATGCAGAAGTCCACGAAGTGACAAAAAAACTCAGCAGAATTCCGCAAGCAGCGGAGTACAGCGCAAACTGCCGTTCGTGCTGATCTTCCTGCCGCTCGGGTAGAAATTCTACCCGAGCGGCAGCTCGCGTTCGCTAATGAAAAGGGAAAAACTCTGCTGCGCTATGCGGAGCGGAGTTTTATGCATTTTGCAAGCTCTGCGGAGTGCAGAAAACTCTGCAAACTCCGCGAACAAAGCGGAGTTTACTGCCCAGGCCTAGAATAAAAGTGCATTATGTAGTGACTGTAGGAAAACATCTTGTATACAAAGACATAAATAAAAAGCTAAATAAATAAATGGATATACTTTATCAACAATACCAAACACTGCAAACAAGTAGCATGTTTGTCAGTCAGATGGCTTTGAATCCTTTATCTCGGTGCATGCTCCTAGAGAAATTGCTGTAAACTTTGCAGAAGCGCATTGTAATACATTTATGCTAGTACATTTAGCAACATGGTAATTTTTGCACGCCTGCTATGAATACCCTGCAAGCAATTGTACCTTCACTCCTTTGCAATGTTTTCTCCAATCAGGTGTGCATCCTGAATATCGAAGCCAGAATAACAAAGTAGGCAACTGTTGAAGACAACATATCAAAATATCTAAAGAGAAGCATAGATTTTTGTATACCTAACCCTATTTAAATATACATTGGCGATATATTTATATATCATCAAGGTACATAGAGGTGGGGGGGTAGGGGTATAGAAAATCTATACTGTATTATGTATGTGTGTGTATGTTCATGGTATGTGCTAGACCTGACAGCCTTAGGTTGCTCTTTACCCCAACTTTTTGTCTTCCTCCTCCACTTTTTCTGGCTTCGTTTTTGCTGGCCTCAAGACTCTGAGCGCTTTACCACTGCTAACCAGTGCTAAAGTGCATTTACTCTCTCCCTAAAACAGGGTAATATTGGCTCATTCCCAATTGGCATATTTAATTTACTTTAAAGTCCCTAGTAAAGTGTATGTGCCCAGGTCTTGTAAACTAAATCCTACTAGTTGGCCGCAGCACTTATTGTGCCACCCACTTAAGTAGTTCTCTAACCATGGCTCAGGCCTGGCATTGTAGAGCCTGTGTGTGTAGTTTACAATGCCATTTTGACCTAGCAAGATAAACCTTTTGCCAGGTCCAAACCTTCCCTTTTCATACGTATTAGTCACCCAAGGCAGGCCCTGGACAACCCAGAGAGCAGGGGCAATGTCTTTTAAAAGCAGGACATATACTTTTAAGTTCTATATGTCCTGGTAGTGAAAAACTCTCAAATTCGTTTTTCAATACTGCAAGGCCTATCTCTCCCATAGGATAACATTGGGATTAATGTATTACATTGTCTTAATGTAATTCCCAATTGTGAAGAGGTAGACTTCCCAAATTTGGTGTCTCTGTAATCCTAATTTAAAATCCTAACTTATGGTCAAGTCAGACTTTAAATTACTATTCTGAAAATGCCACTTTTAGAAAGTTGGCATTTTCTTACTTTGGCCATTTGGTGCCTGTTGCCTGTCTCTTATCACATGTCTGGGATGAGTGACAGTTGGGCTTTGTGCATTACCCCTAGACAACAACACACAATGGGAGCTTAGGTGTGACTTGATGGACCATCCTGGCAGGATGGGAGGGAGAAGCTGAACCCAGCCTCACTTAAACCTGAATAGGCTGTGTCCTGTCTCCACATAAAGAGCTGAATTTCCCCTGTAGTAAGTCTAAAGCCAGGGCTGGAAAGAAGGACCTCTCTGCACTTCAGAGGCATGTCTTTGAAGTCTCCCCCACTTCCAACGCACAACTTGGTATAAGTACTAAACCTCACACACCACCACTTAAGTGCACTTCTGGACCTGTGAGACTCTGCCAGGAAGAAGGACTGCTGTGCTGCTGAAGGACTGCCACTTTGCTGGACTGCTGCTTTGCTGGACTTCTGGCTTGATTCGCTGCCCTGTCGCCTGCAGTTCCCTTACCTGGGTGAGAAGGACTGGACCTGCATTATTTGAACCCAGAGTGACTCCAATGGCTAGCTGGCTGGCCTCCTGATCTGACATCTCAGGGACATAAAAGACTACCAAACACCCTGCTTCTCCACCTGGACTGCCTGTGAGTCTGCCCTGCCAAGTGGTTCCACCCCTATCCTGGATCCTTGCAAGTGGACCTAATGTGCTTGTTCCAGTGGAACAGACACAGCCGCTGTTGAACCGACGCATCGCCACTGCTGCGCAGATCAGTGCTGACGCATTGCCTTTGCTTCGTGGATTAGCCTCTACTACGTGTATGGGCATCAATGCATCACCACTGCTACGTGGATCAGACCAGACGCATTGCCTTCAGAACCACCACTGTGCAACGCGCTTCCCAAAGCACGGTCTTCGCATCTCTGTCGATGGCAGCCTTGACACCAAAGCCTCTGCATCACAGCTCATTGAAGCTGATGCATCACTGCTGCTGCATGGATCAGTACCAGTGGATCATCGCTGCTGCATGGATCGGCACCGACGCATCACCTCGACTGTACAACGCATCCTCGATGTCGACGCACCCAGAATTAAGATACTTTGTTTCAGCGGGCCTCACTGGATCCCTGTATTGGGGCTGCGCTCCATCGTGGTCGGCGTGAACTTTTGACTTTGTCCCAGTCCGGTGCGACGACCAGCTATACCAAGTAGCGCTTTTTGCTTCTAGGCGCTATTTTTACCTAAAAACTTTTAAATTCAATATCTCAAGTTCTGCTTATTGGATTTTTATTGTTTTGGTTTTGTTTTATTTATTAGGTTAAATTCTATTTGTGTATCTTAGTGTGGAATCTTTTTATGTGGTGTTTTCACAGTTTTACTGTTTGAAGTGTTGCACAAATACTTTACACATTACCTCTAAGTTAAGCCTGACTGTTCTGTCCCAAGCTACCAGAGGATGAGCACAGATTAATGTAGGGTTTGCCTACTTCTTACCCTCACTTGGATTGTGGTTTCTGCTTGCCTACAGCTCATACCCCAGTCAACCAAGAACCCAATTTCTAATAGAAAATAGATATGTAGTTAGGAATAGTAAATGTATACTTCGTCTATATGCACCTACCTTTTGATATTTTGGTCTTCTAAATTTTGTCTGTGATATTCTTGTACCACGATATTCATAGCCTCGGCATTCAATAGAAAATCCTTTAATCAAGGGGCCTCAATCTTTTATGTGATTTGATCTTTGTTTTGCTGAAATTTTCAGTTGTGTTTGGTGGTCCTTACTTTTAAATCATTGTGTATGTGCTTTGAATTTTAGTTCTAAGGTGCCCAATGTATTATAGTTAACTGTTACATAATACCATCACATGCTTTTACATAGTTTAGCATCTACACTAATGCTCTGGGGCCCTCATTATTTGTGGCTCCCAAAATGTGGTGGCATTCTCCCACCGCTGGAGCTACATACACCGTGGGTACCAGTAACTCTGGGGGTAGAGAAAAACCAGATCATTTTGAGTTTGACTCTGAAGGCATACTAAGAAATGATGAATTATCAAGAGAATAACTAATTCTGGGTCCCATGCCCCCAGTAATTTCTCATTTTGAATACATTTTCACACACAGATTTCCGCATCTTTCAGCAGCTGAACTCTCCAAAGCTACGAAATTCTCTGTGTGAAACTGAAGAGATATGCACAGTTCACGCACATCACATTATTCAGATGGGGCAGTAACTGTTGTTATTGGCCTCATCAGAATTAAAAAGTCACTTGTAATGAGTGCCTAGGTTGTAAATCAGCAGACAGATGGCGCACCCTTTAAATAATGAAACCTATATATGTGTTCTATTTAATGTTAACAGTTTATATTGTACAATGCATGCTATTGTATATTATTGTAGAAAAATTGAAAATATCTAAAATGTCACATCACCTCTATCAAGGACCTTCTAAATCCAGAATGTACTGAAAAAAAAAATAGACAAGGCTAGCTCTTTTTTTCTAAATTATCAATGTAGTATCCACAGCACAGATTCAAAGTGGAAATGGAGCCTTCAGAGAAACCAGTAAGTTTCCTCTTTACAGGGGCGGTGTGCACTTTACCTCTTGAAGCTACACTGCAGATTTGCAAGTAGCTATTGCGAACAGACCATTAAAAGCATTTATTACAATTATGAAAGAGAAATGAGCAAAGCACGTTGGCAAATGTGCAAAGAAGCCCTTCACCCTACAATGTGCACTGCATACAGATGAAGACATAAAGTCAAGCACCCCCTGTGTTTTATATACTATATGAATATGAGAAGATATTATTGGAATATTTATTTACATCTAATTTCCAAACAGTGCTGGCATTGCTTCTGTCCATACCTTATACTTATAACATGGCTATAGGAAGCGATTTACTTTTATAAAGCAAACACTTCTAAAAATGTAAATTTTTTTGTACAACATAGCAACATAGAGAAACAATAGTACTTTACCATAGAAATTGATATTTGCATTGCCTCAATTGTTGTCAGTGGCAGACTGCAAATTTCTAAGACATTGATACACTTTTTATACATCAACGTTAAATCGTCAAATCGTAAACATCATGGCCCAGATTTACTAAGGGCTTGCGTTGTCCGTGAATCAGGCAAGGTGATCAATCCTTTAAGTGAGAATTACTATGCCATGCAGTCACCTTGCATGGCTCTGCATGGCATAATCAATCTGGAATAACACAAGGCAGTACAAGTCGCTGCCTTGCATTACTCTGCCCTGGGAAGGTGTTCCATGGGTGGAACGTGGGCCATGATTTTGGCACATTCCCATTCTGCAGCACACGTAGAACGAGTAAAAAGCCTCAGAGGATTGTTTTTTTGCAGGAACGGACACCTTCGTGCACAAAATCAACCCTGCCTGCAATGGAGGCACCCTTGAATCATGGCTCAAGGGTGCCTGCATTGGAGCTAGGCACCATACAGTGCTCCAGTGCAGATAGAGAGCAGGAATGTGCCATGCTCTCTCCATTTGATGCAGCACAGCAAGTTGTCTTGCTGCATTGCTCTGCATCAAATGCTACTAAATCTCCCCCTATTTTTCTGACAGCAGCCAAAAAACAGTTAACAATACAATCAACTGTCAAGACTAGAAAGCAAAAAGCCTCAGTTGTCTGATAAGTACTCACCAAACGTAGACCTTAATCTGGTTCAACATTTCTGACCACCTCTGATCGCAAAAATAGGATTCTATCATTTCTATTACGTAATTGTGCTAATCAACAGATTTCTGGTAATCATCTTTCAAAGACTGTCTAGAAAATTCTGCAGCACACAGAGGGCCCGATTCACAGAACTAACTTAAGACAAAATCCTAAACTTACTACCATTTTGGTATTCACAGAAGGCACTTACTCATTTTGGTATTCACAGAAGGCACTTACTCATTTTGGTATTCACAGAAGGCACTTACTCATTGATGAGTAAGGGCCTTCTGTGAATACCAAAATGAGTAACTTACTCATTTTGAGTAACTTACTCATTTTGGTATTCACAGAAGGCACTTACTCATTGATGAGTCCAGGGCCTTCTGTGAATACCAAAATGAGTAAGTGCCTTCTGTGAATAGCAAAATGAGTAAGTGCCTTCTGTGAATACCAAAATGGTAGTAAGTTTAGGATTTTGTCTTAAGTTAGTTCTGTGAATCGGGCCCATAGACGGTACAAAATGCTATTGGTGATTGTTTATGTGCAGGAAGGGACACCTTCCTGCACATAAATAATCTTTCCCTGCAACACAGGCACCCTTGCACAATGGTGCAAGAGTGTCTACGTTGGTGCTCGGAAGCTGCAATTAGCACCAGTGCAGGGTGAAAAACCAAGGCTGCACCGTATTCTTGTAAATATTGTGCAGCCCTGCATTTTTGAAGTGGCGGAGTGCAGCGTTAAGCCAACAAGGCTAATGCCAAGCTCTGTTACGTCATTGTGAATATGCCCCTTACTTTCGGGGATATTTAAAGCCTACCTTTTCTGGGAGGAGTTTTTCCTTTTTGTGCTCTGTTTTGCAATATTTAGCGCGGTTTATCTATAGAAGTAATAACCCGTGTCAGGATGCCTCATTGTTTGAATGATAACAAACTCCCTTACGCTGTTACCAAAGTAACACTTACGTGGCATGGTGTCAGCTGAAACTTTTAATATTATTTGTAAGTGTCGCTTCAGACTCGTGGGTAGCATCTCTAAGTTTGCATGAGTAACAGTCAGTCATTCAAATGTTAGAAGCAGCATGCAGACCCCTAAAAGAGAATTTTCAGCACCATGTACTGCTGTGCAGCGCGATAAGTCTCATGACATCTCACTGTGGGAACTGCAGAGGGTTTCTGTTTCGACAACTGGGAGTTGCATTTCATAAGCTACTATGGCTCTCACTACGAGTTGTATGATACTGGTGGATTGCAAGCTCCGCACACAAAATTAATGAAACTGTGCAAAAATACCCCGTCATTAGTTTGCAACTACGAGTTAAAACCCAGAATGGAAAATAACTCTGCCAGTGGTAACTGTGAGCTGGGGGCAGGGGATGAATAAGGGTGGATGTAGGGGGGCTAAGACGAAATAGGGGAAATGTGGAAAGGATGCCCAGTCAGGCAGGGAGCATTGCATTCTCCCCTCTTTTTTTAAAAAAATGCTTGCGTTAGCTTGGACAGCGGGGCTTGCCTGCTGTTTCAGTCAAAGCTTCATTTGATTTTATTAGTCTGATTTGCTGCCTAATTAAATTGAGTCTGGTGTTTCCACATCCAAGAAAACATGGGGGAATATTTACAAGCCCCTATCGCCACCACAACGTCACTTTCAGTGACGTTGTGGTAGCGATAGGAGCTTTGCCTTATTTACAAGGAAGCATTAAGCCACTTAACGTGGCTTTACTCTGCCTTGTAAATGAGGCCCCCTTTAACGCTACACTTAGCGTGAAAGGGGCAGGCAATGGGTGTTGTGGTGGGTCTTCCCCCACAACACCCATTGATTTTGACGCTGCCCCCTATTTACCCGTCTTTGATGCGATGCGACGACGTCAAGGCGATGCGTGCACGCCCGGCAGCCGTGCGGCGAACTCTGTAACTTCAGAGCCGCGACAGGCCCTGCGACACGCTTCTCCGGTGATGCGACGACGACCCTTGCGGTGGCGACACGCTTCTCCGGTGATGCGACGACAAACAGCTGCGACGGAGACACGCTTCTCCGGTGATGCGACGGGACCCTTGCGGTGGCGACACGCTTCTCCGATGATGCAACGACAAACAGCTGCGACGGAGACACGCTTCTCCGGTGATGCGACGGCGACCCTTGCGGTGGCGACACGCTTCTCCGATGATGCGACGGCAACAGCTGGGGATGCGACACGCTTCTTCTCATTGAGTCGCGCTTCCAGCTCCCAACAGCACGCAGGCTTCTGCAGACCGAATTCCCAGCAAGGAAATTCAGGGGGGAGCTGGGGGTGAAGTCTTGTATCCTTGAGACTTCAGCAGGAGGCAAGCACAGTTCAAGCCCTTGGAGATTCTTCTTCAAGATGATGAAAGTTCAATAAAAGTTCCTTCTCCTTTCCTTGGCAATAAAGAAACCACTGCAGGCCAACCCCAGAAAATAGCACACTGGCACAGGGGCAGTCAAACTCCTTCAGATTCCCTGGTTCTTCTCCTTGGCAAAGGTTCGTCTTGATTCCCAGAAGTGATCTAAAGTCTTGGGGTCTGGGCCCCAATATTTATACCAGGAAATCCTTTGTCCTCTGAAGGCAGAGGGTGCCTGTACCTAGCCAAAACCAGTTCTGTGCAGCTTCCTGGCAGGAGGTGGAGACAGCATTGTTGAAAGCAGACCTGGCCCAGGTAGCTGGAAGGAAATCTCCTCCCCCTACTCTCTATTCTATGAGGGCTCAGGGGAGTGAAAGGAAATCTCCGCCCCCACTCTCTATTCAGCCAAGGTCCTATTCAGCCCAGCCCTGACTCATCAGACTGCTGGAGCCCAAGCCCTCCTGTCACTCACAAACCAGACATGCAATACACAACCTAGCAGAGGCAGGCTGGATGGTTAGGTAAGAAAATACCCACTTTCTAAAAGTGGTATTTTCAAACATAGAATGTTAAAACCAACTTCACTAAAAGATGTATTTTATCATTCTGAGTTCAGGCATACTAAATTCGTTTTTCTACCATGTTCCCTGGTTCAGTTAGGATTACAAGATGTTATAATCAAACTGCCCATTCTGGCCTATGGGGACAGGTAGCCTTGCAATAGTGAAAAACAAAATTGGCTGTAATTCACTAGCAGGACATGCCACACACATCAGGGCATGTCCTACCTTTTACATACAATGCACCCTGCCCATGGGCCTACCTTAGGGGTATCTGACATGTAGAAAAGGGAAGGTTTAGGGACTGGCAAGTGGGTGCACTTACCAAGTCAATATGGCAGTACTGGACTGCACACAGGCTCTGCAATGGCAGGCCTGAGACACACTTTACAATCTGCTTCTGTGGGTGGCACAATCAGTGCTGCAAGCCCACAAGCAGCATTTGATCTACAGGTACTGGGCACACATGGAGCACTGTACTAGGGTCTGACAAGTAAATCAAATAAGCCAATTATGGAGACACTAATCCATTACAACAATTTACAATAGGGAGCACTTGCACTGTGGCACTGAATAGCAGTGGCACAGTGCCCAAAGCATCTAAACCAGCAAAACATATCAAAAACAGAGGAGACATCAGCAAAAAATGGAAGGGAGACTCACGCCAATGGTACCAGGTCTAACACAATCATTTAAAAAAAATGCAGTTTTGCAACTTCTATGTGTGCTGCATTAAGCAGCACACATAGAAGTAACAAAACGGCATTTAAAGATTGTTTATGTGCAGGAAGGGGGGCATTCCTCAAAAACAGAGGAGACATCAGCAAAAAATGGAAGGGAGACTCACGCCAATGGTACCAGGTCTAACATGTGTCCCCTCCAGCTGAAATGTGGGGAGAACTACCCAACCTCTTGGGAGTCCTCTTCACTAAGGCGGACAAATCTGGACAGACCATCAGCATTGGCGTGTTCTGTACCAGGACGGTGTTCCACCGTGAAGTCCATCCCCTGTAGGGAAATGGACCACCTCAGCAACTTTGGATTCTCACCCCTCATCTGCATCAACCATCTGAGGGGCCTGTGGTTGGTCTGAACCAGGACGTGAGTCCCAAACAAGTATGGTCTCAACTTCTTCAGCGCCCAGACCACAGCAAATGCCTCACGCTCAATTGCACTCCACCTCTGTTCCCGTGGAAGTAACCTCCTACTGATGAAGGCTACAGGTTGGTCTAGGCCCTCCTCATTCATCTGTGAAAGAACAGCCTCCACACCATGCTCTGAAGCGTCTGTCTGAACAATGAAGGGCTTTGAGAAGTTGGGCGCCTGAAGCACTGGTGCTGTGCACATGGCAGTCTTCAGGGCATCAAAAGCTTTCTGACAGGTGTCAGTCCAGTTCACTTTCTTGGGCTGCTTCCTGGAAGTCAGCTCAGTCAAGGGAGCAACAATGTTGCCATACCCCTTGACAAACCTCCTGTAGTACCCTGTGAGTCCTAAAAAGGCTCTCACCTGTGTCTGGGTTTTGGGGGGCTCCCATGCCAGGATGGTATCAATCTTGGGTTGTAGGGGCGCCACCTGGCCACTTCCTACCTGGTGCCCCAAGTACACCACAGAACCCTGCCCGATCTGGCACTTACTCGCCTTGATCGTGAGGCCTGCTTTCCGCAGAGCCATCAACACTTCCCAGAGGTGGCGCAGATGTTCTTCCCAACTGGCGCTGAACACTGCAATGTCATCCAGGTAGGCGGCACCGAAATCTTCCAGTCCAACCAACACCTGGTTGACCAACCTCTGAAAGGTGGCTGGGGCATTCTTCATCCCAAAGGGCATAACCCGGAATTGGTAGTGCCCATCTGGTGTGGAGAATGCTGACCTCTGTTTGGCCCCATCAGTTAAGGCGATCTTCCAGTACCCAGACGTCAAATCAAACGTACTGAGGTACCGTGCAGCCCCTAGCCGATCAATGAGCTCATCAGCTCTGGGGATGGGGTGCGCGTCAGCCTTGGTGACTGAATTGAGTCCTCGGTAGTCCACACAGAACCAGAGTTCGGCCGTGGCACCAGGCGCGGCAGCCTTTGGGACCAAGACCACTGGGCTGGCCCAAGGGCTGTTAGAGGACTCAATCACCCCTAAGGCAAACATCTTGGAGACCTCCTCCTTAATGTAAGCTCTGACCCTGTCAGTCACTCTGTAAGCCTTGTGCTTAACAGGAGGACTGTCCCCAGTGTCTACGTCATGGACGCACCACTCAGTGACACCAGGAACCAGGGAGAACAAATCAGAGAATTGTCCCAACAGTTGGCGACAATCATTCTGCTGCTCAGGGGTCAGCGCGGCACAGAGGATTACACCATCTACTGACCCATCTTGCTCTGTTGCAGACAGGAGGTCAGGAAGAGGCTCAGTCTCCTCCTCCATTCCAGCATCTGTCGCTAGGAGCATGCCCACTTCGGACCTCTCTAAGTGGGGTTTCAGGCGGTTAACATGCAGGACCCGCAAAGGGTTCCTGGGAGAGCGCAAGTCCACCAAGTAGGTGACATCACTCTTGCGCTCCACCACCTCAAATGGTCCGGTCCACTTATCCTGGAGCGCACAGGGCTCCACTGGGGCCATGACCCAAACTTTCTGTCCAGGCTGAAACTCGATCAGAGTGGCATTCTGATCATACCACCGTTTCATCTCTTCCTGGCTGGCTTCCAGATTCGCCTGAGCGAGTTGTCTGAATCGCCTAGTCTGGTTCCTGAAGGCCAGCATGTAGCTATATACATCCTGGGGAGGTTTCCTGGGAGCTTTCTCCCAGCCTTCCTTAACCAGACTCAGAGGTCCCCTTACCGTGTGACCATACAGCAGTTCAAAGAGACTGAACCCTAAGGACTTCTGTGGCACCTCACGGTAAGCAAACAGAAGGCATGGCAAGAGGACGTCCCACTTACGCCTCATAGGTTCCTCAAGACCCATAATCATGCCTTTGAGGGCCCGGTTGAATCTCTCAACCAGCCCATTACCTTGGGGGTGGTAAGGAGTGGTGAACTTGTACGTAACACCGCACTCCTGCCACAGGGACTTCATATACTTAGATATGAAGTTTGTTCCACGGTCTGACACCACCTCTCTGGGGAACCCCACACGGGAGAAAATCACCATCAGTGCACGTCCCACCACGGGGGCCGTCACTGTCCTGAGAGGGATGGCTTCCGGGTACCGGGTAGCATGGTCCACCAAGACCAGGATAAACCTGTTGCCCATGGCTGTCTTGGGGTCCAGAGGTCCCACAATGTCAATACCCACCCGGTCAAAGGGGGTGCTGACTACAGGGAAAGGCTGGAGGGGAGCCTTGTGCTTCCTCCCACTCTTACCACTTGCCTGGCAAGTCTGACAAGTCCTGCAATGAGTATCTGAACTCTTGCACATCTGGGGCCAATAAAAGTGGGTGACAAGCCTTTCAAAGGTCTTGTCCTGCCCCAGATGTCCAGCTAAAGGCACATCATGAGCCAAACCCAGTAGGAAGGCTCTGAAGCGCTGGGGTACCACCAGCACAGGGGCTGACCCAGGCTCAGCAACCTTAGGCTCGCTATACAGGAGACCATTCTCCCAGTAGATCCAATGTGATCCAGACTGATCACCTGCTGCCTGGTTTGTGGCCTGTAGCCGCAAACCCTCAAGAGAAGGGCACTTCTTCTGCTCCTCACAGAATTCCTCCCTGGAGGGTCCTCCTTCTTGCTGCCAATGGGTCAGCTCAGGCAGGTCCCCCAGTTCGGCCACTTGTTCCCCTGTAGGTTCCAGGGCATCCCCCTCAAGATCTGCCTCCTCCTGGACCGTGGGAACTATGGGGGCTGGTTTCCCGCGCCCCCTACCTCTTCTCTTTAAGGCAGGTACCTGGGCCATTCTTTCAGGCTCCAGGTCCTCTTGAACACCCTTACTGGCTGCCATAGACCGAGTGGTCACACACGCCCACTCAGGCAGACCCAACATCTCTAAATGAGACCTTCTCTCCACCTTAGCCCAAGGGGAGCTCTCTAAATCATTGCCCAACAGACAATTCACAGGCATGGCTGGCATCACAGCTACTTGGAGAGTACCTGAGACCCCCCCCACTCAAAGCGAACCTGAGCCACCTCACACTGGCTCTCTGAGTTGTCCGCGGCAACTACAGTGAAGAATGCATGGGGGATCACCTGCTCCTTAGACACCAGCCGACAACTGACAGCTGTCACACTGGCCCCGGTGTCTCTTAGAGCCTCCACCCTATGGCCATTGATGGTCACCCACTGCCTGTATTTTTTAGTGTTATCAGGCAGTTGGGTCCTAGGGACCACCTCACAGTCTCCTAAAGAGACAAGGGACATCTCCGCGGGACCCCACCCACCTTGGGCACCGATCTCCTCCCCTCCCAGGGCTACACTCGTCATCTGACGGGGTGGTGCACGGGGTGGTGCATGGGGTGGGCCATTGGCATCCTTCTGGGGACACTGGGGATCATACCAACGGTGGCCCACTTGCTTACACTGAAAGCATGTAGGGGGCCCCCTGTGAACAGGTCTACCTGTCGGGGGCTCTGTCTTCTTCTCAGGGGGAGGCTGGAAACCTTACCTTGGTTCCCTTGGGAATTACTTTGGGGCCCTTTCTGGAACTCCCTCTGTTTACCCTTGTCCCCCCCACTCTTCTGCTGGGGACCCTGCCCACCTCTGGTGGAGTCTCCCACATGACCCTTGTGGACCCGGGTACTGACCCAGCGGTCCGCCTCCTCAGCAAGCTTCCTAGGGTTAGTTAGCTTGCTATCAATAAGGTGCTGGCGTAGCTCTGAAAAACAATTACCAGACAAGTGCTCCCATGCAAACAAATCATAGAGCTCCTCAAAAGTACTCACTTTGCTACCCTTCACCCAACCATCCATAGCTCTGCAAAAGAAAGATACATACTCCACCCAGGTAGTTGCCTCCAGTTTCTTACAATTCCTGAATCTCTGTCTATAGAGCTCTGCGGTCAACCCATACCTGGTCATCAGGGCTTCCTTCATGTGGGCATAAATTATCCTACACTCACTGGGCAAGTCTAACAATGTATCCCTCCCATCACTGACAAAGCGGCCCCACAACCCCGCTCCCCAATCCTTCTCAGGGGCCCGGTGGGCCAACATTGCCATTTCATAGGCTGCAAACCACTGCCCAATATCCTCATGCTTATGAAAATCCTTGATGACATCTTTGGGGAAATATACCCTGCCTTCTGCAGGCACAGATGGTGCGCTGCCACCAGAGGGACTAATTTCTAAGCTTTTAGCTTTAAGTTCCAATTCCCTCAAAAATCTCTCATGTGCTAATCTCTCTTTTTCCCTTTCAAAAGCTAACCTGTTATTCTCAAGCTCCAGCTTCTTACTCTCTAGGTCCTTTTGACCCTCCATCTTGACCTTGGCCAGCTCCATTTTGTGCAATCTATTTCTCTCCCTGTCCTCCAGTTCTCCTGGGGTCAGGCCCTTGGAAGAAACACTGCTGCCTATGGGGGAAGACGCTCTCTCCCTGCCTGGACCCAATGGCCCATCTAGCTGCCCTTCTGCATCCTCAGCCTCCTCTGCAGGCTCATCCACATGCTCAGAGGCATTTCTTGCTTCCATCCAGGCCCTCAGCGCCTTTTGGAATTCCTCCTTTTTGGTGAGGCCTGTAGTAGCAACTTTAAATTTTCTACAGAAGTGCTTCAGCTGTTTCACAGTGTATACATCCACCTTCTCTTCCTCAAACTCTGGATCCATAGATGCTGGTTTGCTCATGGTAATAAGAATTGGAAGTCTTTAGTAAAAAATAACAGTTCCAAGGGAAAACAATTTCTACCAAAAAATGTATGTGGTTGTGTTTGGTCTGCACTCACTAGTAGTGTACACCAATCACTGTATATGAGTCACAAATGCAAGTCCAGAATCCTCACCGCTGACCACCAATGTTAGAACTGGGGGTCTCTAGTTGGCAGAGGTAGGTACCTTTGACCAAGTAGGGACCCTTGCTTCTAGTCAGGGTAAGGGGGCTACACTCCTAAATAACCCCTGCTCACCCCCTTGGTAGCTTGGCACAAGCAGGCAGGCTTATCTCAGAGGCAGTGTGTAAAGCATTTGTGAACACATACAGTAATACAGTGAAAACACTACAGATGGACACCACACAGGTTGTTTATAAAAATAAGTATACTTTATATAGACTTAACACAAGACCCAAACGACAAAAATCCACAATACAGTATTAAGAAAATGACTTTTTAGATGGTAAAAATAGCTTAGTTCAAAGATGATGGTAAATGCGACACGTTTCTCACAAAGTACTTTTGGATGCGTCACGCAAGATAAACAAAAGGTTCGCAGGGTGAACGATGTGTCGGTTCCTTGCTTCGGGGGAGGCGATGCCTCTGTTCCTCAGTGCTTGCGCAAAGTAGGCGATGCGTCTGTTCCTTACCGGAGAGGAGGTGATGCGCCGATCTCGTGTTGCGTTCCGGTTTCGATGCGACAAGATGACGCCTCGATGCGATGAGACAATCCGGTGCGATGCGACAAGATGGCGTCTTTGATGCGATGCGAAGACGTGAAGGCGATGCGTGCACGCCCGGCGGCCATGCGCCAAACTCTGTAACTTCGGAGCCGCGACAGGCCCTGCGACACGCTTCTCCGGTGATGCGACGACGACCCTTGCGGTGGCGACACGCTTCTCCGGTGATGCGACGAGAAAAAGCTGCGACGGAGACACGCTTCTCCGGTGATGCGACGGCGACCCTTGCAGTGGTGACACGTTTCTCCGATGATGCCACGACAAACAGCTGCGATGGAGACACACTTCTCCGGTGATGCGACGGCGACCCTTGCGGTGGCGACACGCTTCTCCGATGATGCGACGGCAACAGCTGCGGATGCGACACGCTTCTTCTCGTTGAGTCGCGCTTCCAGCTCCCAACAACACGCAGGCTTCTGCAGACAGAATTCCCAGCAAGGAAATTCAGGGGGGAGGTGGGGGTGAAGTCTTGTATCCCTGAGACTTCAGCAGGAGGCAAGCACAGTTCAAGCCCTTGGAGATTCTTCTTCAAGATGATGAAAGTTCAATAAAAGTTCCTTCTCCTTTCCTTGGCAATAAAGAAACCACTGCAGGCCAACCCCAGAAAATAGCACACTGGCACAGGGGCAGTCAAACTCCTTCAGATTCCCTGGTTCTTCTCCTTGACAAAGGTTCATCTTGATTCCCAGAAGTGATCTAAATTCTTGGGGTCTGGGCCCCAATATTTATACCAGTAAATCCTTTGTCCTCTGAAGGCAGAGGGTGCATGTACCTAGCCAAAACCAGTTCTGTGCAGCTTCCTGGCAGGAGGTGGAGACAGCATTGTTGAAAGCAGACTTGGCCCAGGTAGCTGAAAAGAAATCTCCTCCCCCTACTCTCTATTCTATGAGGGCTCAGGGGAGTGAAAGGAAATCTCCGCCCCCCACTCTCTATTCAGCCAAGGTCCTATTCAGCCCAGCCCTGACTCATCAGACTGCTGGAGCCCAAGCCCTCCTGTCACTCACAAACCAGACATGCAATACACAACCTAGCAGAGGCAGGATGGATGGTTAGGTAAGAAAATACCCACTTTCTAAAAGTGGTATTTTCAAACATAGAGTGTTAAAACCAACTTCACTAAAAGATGTATTTTAGTTCAGGCATACTAAATTCGTGTTTCTACCATGTTCCCTGGGTCAGTTAGGATTATAAGATGTTATAATCAAACTGCCCATTCTGGCCTATGGGGACAGGTAACCTTGGAATAGTGAAAAACGAAATTGGGTGTAATTCACTATCAGGACATGCCACACACATCAGGGCATGTCCTACCTTTTACATACAATGCACCCTGCCCATGGGCCTACCTTAGGGGTGTCTGACATGTAGAAAAGGGAAGGTTTAGGGACTGGCAAGTGGGTGCATTTACCAAGTCAATATGGCAGTACTGGACTGCACACAGGCTCTGCATCGGCAGGCCTAAGACACACTTTACAAGCTGCTTCTGTGGGTGGCACAATCAGTGCTGCAAGCCCACAAGCAGCATTTGATCTACAGGCACTGGGCACACATGGAGCACTGTACTAGGGTCTGACAAGTAAATCAAATAAGCCAATTATGGAGTCACTAATCCATTACAACAATTTACAATAGGGAGCACTTGCACTGTGGCACTGAATAGCAGTGGCACAGTGCCCAAAGCATCTAAACCAGCAAAACATATCAAAAACAGAGGAGACATCAGCAAAAAATGGAAGGGAGACTCACGCAATGGTACCAGGTCTAACACAATCATTTTAAAAAAATGCCGTTTTGCAACTTCTATGTGTGCTGCATGAAGCAGCACACATAGAAGTAACAAAACGGCATTTAAAGATTGTTTATGTGCAGGAAGGGGGGCATTCCTGTACATAAACAATCTTCCCCTCAACACAGGCACCCTTGCACTTTAGCTCCAGCGCAGGGGGAAACGCAGGGCTGCACCATATTCTAGTAAATATTGTGCAGCCCTGCCTTTCTAAATTGACAAAGCGTGTCATTAGCCTTCTTGGCTTAACGACACGCTTCGTACTTTATTGTAAATATGCCCCATGGTGTGGGTACACCAGACTAGCCGTCCCCTGTGAGAGAGGTATTCCACCAAGGAATACCACTTCCTCTGACTTCTAATGATGTCTATAAATGCATATAAATTTCACCCAAGTAAGAAGTGTGGCATGAGACTTGGTTGTCCAACGACTTACAGAACTCCATATCTACTACACCCACGCATTCAACAACTACAGCACAGAATTTAGTGGCGCCTATAGTGCCTAGCACGAATGGTAAGATATTACTATATATCTGGGTCGCAAGAAGCATAGCAAAGCTTTGTTATGAGTTAAGCTTTTAATGCAGCACAGCACTGCTTCAGTGTGGTGCAGGTGACAACAACGGTGGTCCTCAGTTACTGCACTGAAAGCAGCTAACCTAGGGGCACTGCAACTCACTCACTACTGGTATAGTGCCTGGTTCCAATTACTAAAGTCTGAATATCATTTATCAAATACCACCCAAAATTCAACATCTACATGGCACCCCTCGCCCACGTCGCCCGACAGCACAACCTCAACATCATCTCCTACGCCGACGACACCCAGCTGATCCTCTCCCTCACCAAAGACCCTCACACCGCCAAAGCCCACCTCCACGAAGGAATGAAGGCCGTTGCCGAATGGATGAGGACCAGCCGCCTGAAGCTGAACTCGGACAAGACGGAGGTCCTCATCCTTGGTTCCAACCCTTCAGCCTGGGACGACTCCTGGTGGCCAACATCACTGGGAACAGCCCCGCCACCCACCGACCACGTACGCAACCTAGGGGTCATCCTCGACCCCACCCTCTCCATGACTAAGCAGGTCAACGCCGTTTCCTCATCCTGCTTCAACATCCTCCGAATGCTCCGCAGGATCTTCAAGTGGATCCCCACCGAAACAAGAAAAACAGTCACCCAGGCCCTCGTCACCAGCAGGCTGGACTACGGAAACGCCCTCTACGCAGGAACGACGGCTAAGCTCCTGAAACGGCTGCAACGCATCCAGAACGCCTCTGCACGTCTTATCCTCGACATCCCCCGACGCAGCCACATCACACCCCACCTGAGAGACCTGCACTGGCTCCCTGTCAACAAGAGGATAACCTTCAAGCTCCTCACCCACGCACACAAAGCACTCCACAACTCCGGACCAGCCTACCTCAACAGACGACTCAGCTTCTACACCCCCACCCGCCAGCTCCGCTCGACCAGCCTCGCCCTCGCCACAGTCCCCCGCATCCGGAAAACGACCGCCGGCGGCAGATCCTTCTACCACCTCGCCGCCAAGACCTGGAACACCCTCCCCACCAACCTCCGACAGACCCAAGACCTACTGGCCTTCAGAAGACTCCTCAAGACCTGGCTCTTCGATCAGTAGCAGCACCACCCCCCTCTTCCCCAGCGCCTTGAGACCCTCGCGGGTATGTAGTGCGCTTTATAAGTGACATGATTGATTGATTGAATCTGAGATTCAATCAAATCACTGAAGACAAAAGTGAAAACGGAGGCAGAATGGAGTGGAGTGAGTGCTTGAACCTAGAATGGTGCCCTGTTTTTGTACTATTCCTGTTTACCAAAGATATTCAGATATATTTGCACTCTGGGAGCAAAACGATGAAGGTGGTTTGTCGGAACATGACACTTTACAACGCACGCGTTACAACGCGTGTCATTACAATGAATTTTTTACATCGCAAAATCCATTACAACGCATGTCGTTACAACGCATGTCGTTACAACGCATAATCCATTACAACGCAATTACTATTCTAACTCCGCCGGGGCGTTACTTTGGGGAATGCGTTGTAATGGATTATGCGATGTAATGACATGCGTTGTAATGGATTTAGCGTTGTAAAACA
Source organism: Calotriton arnoldi (assembly GCA_963921515.1). Taxonomy (NCBI): domain Eukaryota; kingdom Metazoa; phylum Chordata; class Amphibia; order Caudata; family Salamandridae; genus Calotriton; species Calotriton arnoldi. Next base: position 344,674 of record CAWUFW010002709.1, read on the forward strand.
TTCGTTGTAATGACACGCGTTGTAACGCGTGCGTTGTAAACGATGTTTCCCGGTTTGTCGAGGACCTGCGAGAAAGTGAAAGCAACTAATGCATATACATTTCTGGGATTTTTTCAAATTATTAATAATGGTCACAAAATGAACCTACATAGCCTTTTTACTTTGAGAACTTCAACAAACAAGAAAGCACAATTTTGCTTCAGTTGGATGGCCCGGGAATATATCTGAAGTCCAGGGAGAACCGCTCTTCATTTCCTGGTATTGCTCCAGTTTCTCTCTACTCTTTACCTTGCCTCTATTTTTTCAGGTAAAATTATTCTGAATTTTTGGAGCTTTTGATATTAGTTTATTATGAAAGAAAACAGGTAATATCGCAAAGAGGAAATTAAACTTAGGGAGTCTTATCATTTTATTTCATTTATGCTCCCTGTGCGTTTCAGCCGTAAACAAGACTATTTTATTGTATCCGTCTACATTTGTTCAAAGAGAGATATTTACATCTAAATATCCTACTTTTCTCGCCACCAATTCAGTGGCCTCATTGTCATTTCACAGCATGATTTCTCTTCCATTGCTATTTGCCAAAGCAATAAAACTGTTGTGCTGCCTCTCAACTAGCATCATTTGTGTGGAGGAACCATTTATCAACATACTAAAATTTTCTTGCAAATGCATGAGTTGAACTACTGTTTTACATTGTCCCCAAAACATATTTTTCATGACCTACCATTACTTTAGCAAATAGATTATTATTGGCAGTTTCGCTAATTTTAATACTGAAAGTGTTTATCCGTTTATGTTTGCTCGCTACATCATCATTCCAACTTGTTTGGTGCAAGTACTGGTATTAGAATACTGGAATAAGAGGTATATCCAACAAAATAAAGTTGGTTTACTATACACATTTTTTTTCTAGGGTATTAAGACTTCAATCATATTCTTTTATGGCAGTGGTTCAGGGTACACAAATGCTTCAATATCCCCATTATGTTACATATTTCCCTTCACACTTTTCCGAATTTTGCATACATTTGATGATTTTATCCATTCTTGGACAGAGGTGGGTTGGAAGCAAGTGTGGGTTGGATATCTCACCCTCTCTAACAATTCATTTTCATATATTATCCCTGCATCATGGAGTGGTCTATACATGGATGCCACTTTAATTTCCTGTATTTCCCTTTGGATACCCTTCTACCTGATGCAATTCAATTCCACCCTTATTTGTTACCGCCACCCCTTTCCCTCTTCTACTTGTCAGTTGCCTGGATAGTCATATTTGTGGGTGCTTACAAACATCTTGGGACATTCTTGCCATGAAATGACCAATCCCCACCACTCTGGAACTAATTTTACCACTGGTAAAGGTATATGTGAGTGAATCTTTTTAAGAGCGTAAATTTGCACAATCTGAATGCAAAACTATAGTTACTTTTTGGAAAGCAACCAACGTGTGCAAGTGGATTTGAAAATATGGTCGTTAGTGGGAAACAAAATGGCAGAAATTACTAAAATGGGATGAAGGGATTGAAATGAATTTCAAATATCAAACACCAATCCATTGAAAACAACCGCAAATGAAAAATCCTGTGCTGGTTGATGTTTGTGGTGGGCGGCGAACTAGAAAAAATTTGCTCTGACACACGAGAATGAAGCTGATCAAAAGTTGGTAGTTCATCCTGTCAAAAGCCTAACTTTACACATTTCTGGAGATTGAAGAGATTTAGAGATTCTACGTTTGGAAGCTGTGGCCGAGAAGATCTGAACAATATTGGGTCCCAATTGTTATAAAAGTTCAGTACTATCATGTTGAAAATCCTCTAAGTTCCTCTAAGTATCCTCTAAGTTTTCAGTAATGGTTTTGCCTATAACCATTGGCAGTTTCCAGTTCATGGGTCTCCTCACAGCTTCAATAAAACACTGCAGTAAAGTGTGAAGTGCCAGGTCTGCAGGATTTGTCAGCAACTGCAATAGCTTCCATTTTCCACATGACCTTCTATACTCTCCTGGACTGAAGTTTCATTGGGACACAGCATGAAAAGTTCAATGTCTAACTGGTGCTCTAGTTTTCTCCTAGGCATGCAACCTTCGCGGCTACAGGAAGTTGTGCACTGTTTAGCCAAAAGAGAGATGTTACCTAGCAGCCAGATGTTTTTTTCTGACAGTGCCTGGTTCCCTTTTAATCCTGTTGCAGAGGCAGATGAAATCAGGAAGCCCTGTCAGCTAGTTCTCCCTCCCTATTCTAGCCTTTGTGTGGATTTTCTTCAGTCTGCGGCTGACGCTGGATGATCAGAGATGTGAAGATCGTGTAAAGTGACAGGATTTCTGATAGGAAAGTTGATTTCATTTGATAAACACTCAATTCAATTCAATTCTTTATTCAGATTTATAAACAAATCCATAAAAGAGCAGCAATAAATAAATCATAATTTCATAAATCTAAAACATTCAATAAAAATATAAAATACACATTATTTATCTAAAAACATACTTATTTACCCATTGAAACACTCATTTTAGCAGAAACTGTCATAGGCATATTATATTTCATAGTACCAAAGTACTAGGAGCATTATAGGTAATATGAGTCAAACTTTACCAGCTATGTGATCGCCTACTGGCTTCCATCTCTGATGTAACAGAATCTGAACAGCTGATAAAATTTGACGTGGTTACTGTCAATTCTGCACCTCCTGAGACACATTGATCTTCTACTGGGATCTACTCCCTCCACTAAATGTATCCATTAAGGAATAACCACAGCTCAAAAAATCCTCCTGCTCCTCGAAGAGCATCTCTCAAATCTGAACACAAATGCATTCTGTAAGATGATTATTACCATGCATTCTATAAGATGATTATTACCACAATGGCAATCCAAGATGTGTATCCTACTTATCTCATCTCTCTTCCTGCATACAGGAGTGGGATCTAAGAAAATAGTAAGCAATATGCAAATGTCAGCACTACTGCACCAGGGCTGCCAAAAATAATAGCTGTCATTTTTTAGGACCAGGACACTTAAGTTTAGACAACAGCTTTAGGGTCTCATTTAGACAAAGTCAGCGATTCATCAGGGTGGCCAAAGTAATTTCCTCTGCTGCACTAGCTGGACTGCCATCCACCATATTTTGAGATCTTTGCCAGCCCTGCAGCATTGTAAGTGCCTCCAGAATGTACCACTGTCAATGCAGCTCCTATAAAGTCACTGAACATTTGGTTAGTGGCCACCATGTTTCAAGCAAACATTCATCATTTTTTTTTGTTTGCCAAAAGCAGACTATGAAAGTGAAGAATGCTTTTGAAAAACAAAAAGATAATGACCCATACACCATGGGAGTTTTCTCCCAGGGCACAATTTATTTTTAATGCTTTCTGTTTGGGGCCACTAGGGTTTCCCCGGCAAGCCCAAACAGAAAAAAGCAGAACATCAGACCATCCACTCTAAATAGGGTGGATGAACTAATGAACCTGAACCAGCAGCCACAACTCCATCATGCCATCAGTGTAGGGTTTCCAAAATCAGAGAAATTGGAGACACTTCCATCAGAAACTTTGCAATTCATCTGACTCTCAATAGAGGAGGGGAACCATTTGTTTGGAAGACAGACTACTCTACTATGTTTGTGGCATAGTACAGTGTCCATGAACTCTAAATCAGGCCCTAAGTCTAGAACCTGAGATAGGTGGCAATACAAAAAATGGACTAATAAGGAGTCAACACAAAGAGACGATGGATGGAGCACTGAAACTTTTCAGACACAGATCTGGGTTGAATCCATCATCGTTCTTTAGCTCACTTCGCCACCCCAGTTCAGACCTGGCTATATGCAAATCAGTCTTGACCCTGTGCCTCATGGGAACAGTCCAGCCCGAACTGCCAAGCCATGTCTTCCCTGGACCGGAAACAAGCATCCTGGGACCGGTTTCGGGGTAACACCCCTCATCAACCAGGCTAGCTTGAATCCAGTGGCAAAGTGAGCAAGGGACCCACGTCTGGGCATACCCTGCCAACTTAGGGCGAACAAAGCAAACACAAAGAGACAATGGACTTAGCGCTGACACTTTTCAGACACTCACCCCCAGTCACAGATCTGGGTTGAATCCATCATCGTTCTTCAGCTCACTTCGCTACCCCAGTTCAGACCTGGCTATATGCAAATCATTCTTGACCCTGTGCCTCATGGGAACAGTCCAGCCCGAACTGCCAAGCCATGTCTTCCCTGGACCGCAAACAAGCATCCTGGGACCGGTTTCAGGGTAACACCCCTCATCAACCAGGCTAGCTTGAATCCAGTGGCAAAGTGAGCAAGGGACCCACGTCTGGGCATACCCTGCCAACTTAGGGCGAACAAAGCAAACACAAAGAGACGATGGGCGGAGCGCTGAAACTTATCAGACACTCACCCCCAGTCACAGATCTGAGTTGAATCCATCATCGTTCTTTAGCTCACTTCGCCACCCCAGTTCAGACCTGGCAATATGCAAATCAGTCTTGACCCTGTGTCTCATGGGAACAGTCCAGCCCGAACTGCCAAGCCATGTCTTCCCTGGACCGGAAACAAGCATCCTGGGACCGGCTTCAGGGTAAGGAGTCACATATAGGTTCCTTAGGCCTGTTACAAAATTATACCAGTTTATAAGGTTCACTCACTCTGTGCCAGTGCTAAGATCAAAGTGTCAGAGTTAGGCACCTGTCTTTATTGATCCTACATATGCATCTTATAGGTAATAAATCAATAGGGAGCCATCACTATTAAATGAGAGGGCAAGCCTCTCTCCATTTCACAAAAGGGATCTTTGTGCAATAAAAGATATGGTCTGAGAGCAGTTTCAGTTATTATATAACCCAGCAGTCAGGCTAGAGTTTAATATAGCCTTATAGCCCGCTTCCGAGGGCTATTCCAGTTGTTACAGGCCCTGAGCTCAAGTTATAGGCCGCAGTCTAGGGCCTATAACGAAGTAGAGGGCTTTTAACAACTGGTATAACACAAGGCAGAAGGGCTAAAAGACTATTAGAACATTTCACCCACTAAGGATAGAATGTTCTAAATGAAAAAGATTGAAAGAGGATAAGCTTTAGAATGTTGAAGCTCTGGGCTTATACCAGCCATTATAATCCCGGAGCTACTTCATTGTCTTCAACTCCAACATTCCAATGTTCTAATACTGCAAAAGCAGTCAGAGAAGAACTAACTACTTGATAAAACAGGTCAGTTCTCCCAGAAGACTGTTCTGCCCTCCCCTGAGAGTCCAGGGCCCAAGGTACCACACTCTTCTCACAATCTTCACAGCTCACCTGGTTCCCAGAGATTCTATCCCGAGGTTCATGCAAAGCACCTTTGAGACTCTCTAATATGGAAAGCTCTTCAGTCCCTACACAGCTCCGGGACACTTCTGAAGACTAACCTGCCCAAGGTCCTGTCTTTCAATCCGTTTGCACTGTCCTGTGTGGTATTGGCCACCTGTCCAGCAGCAGTTTTGGAGACTTAAAAAACGTACAGTCAGCGATGGAATCCTCACTAAGAAGTAGCATGTCACGACAGATTTTCAAGTATCATTTATACAAGTGGCGAGTCAAACTTAAAAAAAATATTGCTTTATTAAAAATCAGCCACAGAAATTATGGTCTGCTGGCCTCCATCTCTGTGTTGCCTATGATTCCTAATAGGTCGTAACCTGCAATCTACCTCATTAATATTCATGAGGTAGGTTGATTTGCAACCCTCTAGGAATTGCTATTTGAAAGGTGTACGTTTTCTTACACAAGGAATTGCTATTTCCGAATTGCTATTCTGTAAGAATTGCAATTATACAATCGCAATTTTAAATTTTTGCACATGTGGCCCTAGATGAGTTAAAAAGAAGTTCATGAATTTCAAATCCAAATCCACTTGTCAATTCGGCAGAATAGAATAATTCTCCATTATGTTCTAAATTGTGACACAGCTCTATTGAAGCCTTTACAAAAAGGAATTAACCACACAATTAATGCACACACAACAGCTAAAGAAATGTCAGTTCCTATTTGCATAGTCCCAAATTCTGTTTGTGCCATGTTTGTGGTGGTGAAATTAAATAAGGAAGGTAGGCAGGGCGACTATGGTTTATGTGGATTTTTCAAGGGAATAATCTGAACTACTAAATCTATAGAGAAATCAAAAATGGTAATTTAGGTGAAAACTGTTATGTATCCTTTGCAGATGCTAACCACTGCGACGTAACTTAGCAAGCTTGTATTTATTCTAGGGGTGGGAGGCAAACTCCACTCCTCCAGCGGAGTTTGTGGAGTTTTGGCCACTCCGCACTCCAATTTGAGCCCAAAGTTTGGCAAAAACTCAGCCGACTGCAGAGTGGTGGAGTTTTTCTCGCACATGGCTCACCAACATTAAGTTGGCGGGCGTCAAAAAACCAGCACTAGACCGCCTCCCGGCGAGATTTCTCAACGTGGTCGGTCACGGCATCCTACTACTGCTCATGTTGAGAAAGTTTCCGCTTGTGTTGCAAAAGCTGCTGCTTGAGTAGAAAATCTACTCAAGAGGCAGAAGGAAGCAGCGCCTTCTGGCACGCTGCTAGGTGCCTTTCGTGCTGATTTTACGGTGCTAAAAATCAGCGTGACGGACTAAAACCAGCAGCTTGCAGAACTCCATGGAATCTCGCAGAGTTTTTAGCTACCTCCATGGAATTTCACGGAGCAAAACTCCGCAAGTTCCTCCCACTCCAAATTTATACACCACCAACTTAGGTTTCATTTTGATACTCAATTAATGATGCTCTAGTTCATGGGTACTCACAAACTTTCTCTCGGGGGCCAAATTTACAGTGTGGTTTGTGGCCAAGGGCCGCACCGGTGGGGGCGGGGTCAGTGGGGAGGGGAGCGGGGCTAGAGCAAAAAAGATAACTATGACCATGAGGTTGAACACAGGCCCCTGCAGCGGACGCCTTCGTCCACTGAGCCACCAGACCCAGCATACACACATCTCTCTCTCTATCTATCTCTCTCTCTGTCTCCCTCCCTCTCTCTCTGTCTCCCTCCCTCTCTCTATCTCTCCCTCTCTCTCTCTCTCTGTCTCCCTCCCTCTATCTCTCTCTCTCTCTCTCCCTCCCTCTCTCCCTCCCTCTCTCCCTCTGTCTCACTCAGTTTGTCTCCCTCTCTCTCTCCCTCCCTCTCTGTCTCCCTCCCTCCCTCTCTCTGTCTCCCACCCTCTCAATGTCTCCCTCCCTCTCTCTGTCTCCCTCCCTCCCTCTCTCTGTCTCCCACCCTCTCTCTGTCTCCCTCCCTCTCTCTCTGTCTCCCTCCCTCTCTCTCCCTCTGTCTGTCTCCCTCTGTCTGTCTCCCTCCCTCTGTCTCCCTCCCTCTGTCTCCCTCTATCTGTCTCCCTCCCTCTGTCTGTCGCCCTCCTCCCTCTGTCTGTCTCCCTCTGTCTGTCGCCCTCCTCCCTCTGTCTGTCTCCCTCCCTCTGTCTCCCTAACTCTGTCTCCCTCCCTCTGTCTCTCCCTCCCTCTGTCGCTACCTCCCTCTGTCTCCCTCTCTCTCTGTCTCCCTCTCTCTCTGTCTCCCTCCCTCTCTGTCTCCCTCCCTCTCTGTCTCCCTCCCTCTGTCTCCCTCTCTCTCTGTCTCCCTCTTTCTCTGTCTCCCTCTCTCTGTCTCCCTCCCTCTGTCTCCCTCCCTGTCTCTCTCCCCCTCCCTCTGTCTCCCTCCCTCTATCTATCTCCCTCCCTCTATCTCCCTCTGTCTCCCTCTCTGTCTCCCTCTGTCTGTCTCCCTCTGTCTGTCTCCCTCCCTGTCTCCCTCTGTCTGTTGCCCTCTGTCTCCCTCTGTCTCCCTCTGTTTCCCTCTGTTTCCCTCTGTCTCCCTCCCTCTGTCTCTCTCCCTCTCTCTCCCTGCCTCCCTCTGTCTGTCTCCCTCTCTGTCTCCCTCTCTGTCCCTCTCTGTCCCTCTCTCTCTGTCTCCCTCTCTCTCTCTGTCTCCCTCTCTCTCTGTCTCCCTCCCTGTCTCTCTCCCCTCCCTCTGTCTCCCTCCCTCTATCTCCTTCCCTCTATCTCCCTCTGTCTGTCTCCCTCTCCCTCCCCGTCTCCCTCTCCCTCCCCGTCTCCCTCCCTCTGTCTCCCTCCCTCTGTCTCCCTCTGTCTCCCTCTCTGTCTCCCTCTGTCTGTCTCCCTCCCTCTGTCTCCCTCTGTCTGTTGCCCTCTGTCTCCCTCTCTCTCCCTCTGTCTCCCTCCCTCTGTCTCTCTCTCTCTCCCTCTGTCTCCCTCTGTCTGTCTCCCTCTCTGTTTCCCTCCCTCTCCCCCGCTCCCTCTGTCTCCCTCTCTGTCTCCCTCCCTCTGTCTCCCTCTCTCTGTCTCCCTCTCCCTCCCTCTGTCTGTCTCCCTCTCCCTCCCTCTGTCTGTCTCCCTCCCTCTCCCCTGACTCCCTCCCTCTGCCTCCCTCTGTCTCCCTCCCTCTGTCTCCCTCTCTCTCTGTCTCCCTCTGTCTCCCTCTCTCTGTCACCCTCTGTCTCCCCCCCTCTCTGTCTCCCTCCCTCTGTCTGTCTACCTCGCTCTGTCACCCTCTGTCACCTCACCCCGAGTGTGTGTCAGCCGGGCTGGGCTGAGACAGCTTCCGGGCACACACACAGCCGCACCCGAGTACTTCACAGGTCTTTAAAAGTCCATTCACTTGTTAATGAGGCTTTGTTGTATTTCACCTCTTCTTAGCGCCCCTGCATCTCCACTCCGAGTGGAGATGCAGGAGAGGTGAAATACAACAAAGCCTCATTAACAAGTGAATGGTTTTTTAAAAAATCGCACGGCCCCCATAGAGCGCTGCTGCAACCGGCGGTGTTTGCGGACACTTAAAAAAAACAACAAAAAAAAACACAGGTCGGATAGCTGCAAGGTCCGCGGGCCGCCAAGGAAGGCTTGCCGGGCCGCTGGCGGCCCGCGGGCCGGACTATGAGTACCCGTGCTCTAGTTGATGAATCTGCATTGCACTTTCCAAAACAAGTTTATATGTAAGCAGGTTTCACTGAATACCAAAAGCCAACACAGTGGTCATTTTTGGTTGGTGTTTTGGAGGCACCAGATTTGGGCACTAGGTGTGATCACAGCATGTCTCAATCTCCTCGAGAATATTCATTTCTTCTTTGAATATCCCATCCATTCCATCAAATAACCTAAATGTAATTCCTGAATATAAATCCTCCTATATTTTAGCAGAGTGCATGTCATTGTATAATGATTGGTGTCTTCTTACAAAAGGTGGAGGTCATTTTCTCGTCTTTTAGACTCTTCCCGTTGGGAGGGATGGATGCTCTAACCATGGAGGCCAAAATAGCAATGGCAACTGACCTGCCGCCTATGCTGGACAAGTTCTCCCCAATGGCCACGAACGATACTATAAACATCCTTGCCGCTATTAGATCAGGCTCTCCCTACGACCCCTGTCCAGTCTCTGTGATTAAACTAGCCCTTGAGCCTATTGCTATTTCACTTACTTCTGTATTGAATACCATGTTCATGTCAGGGCATTATCCAAGAACATGGAAGATAGAATCAATTCTTCCGCTGTTAAAAAACAAAATCTGGACCCTAAGGATCCCAATAACCTCCGGCCAATCTCTCGCCTTCCACTCCCGGCGAAAGTGGTAGAGAAGACCATGAATATTCAGCTGAGTGCCTTCCTCCAGACGAATAATATTTTAGATCCTACCCAGTATGAGTTTAGGTAAGGACACAGTACAGAGTTTGCCCTTAGAAAATCTACTGAAGAAATAAGGGAAGCCCTGGATCAGGGAGGAAATGCAGCACTAATTATGCTGGACCTTTCTGCGGCTTTCAATACGGTCCACCATGATCTTTTGATGGACCGTTTGTCTGCCTGTGGGGTTCAAGGCTTAGCCTGGAAGCTACTGAAATCCTTTCTGACTGAAAGAACTCAAATTGCGGCCTTGGACAACTTTCGTTCTAAACCATTTTCCTTACCTTGTGGAGTGCCACAAGGGGCTTCCCTCAGTCCCACACTTTTTAATGTGTACGTGTCTTCCCTGGCAGAGCTGATTAGATCCTTCAGATTTCAGCTCACTTTTTATGCGCTCAAATTGTGGTGTCTCTGCTGCCGGGGCAGGAGTCAGAGAATGGGAAGAGGTTTGATGACTGTATAAATTCAGTCAAGATGTGGATGAGCCAGAACTGCCTGAAGTTAAACTTGGGCAAGACCGAGGTCATTATTTTTGGAAATAATGCCAATTTTTTGACCCCAGACTAGTGGGCGGAAGAACTAGGCACACTCCCAAAACCCACTAGGAAAGTAAAAAACCTGGGAGTTATAGTGGATGATAAACTCACTTTTGGGGACCAGATAAATGCGGTTGCATCTGCCAGCTTCCACCTCCTTAGAATGATCAGGAAAGTTATGCCATTTCTGCCGGAGGACTGTCAGCGAGTAGTTATAACATCCCTTATTCTATCAAGGCTGAACTACTGCAACAGCCTTTACTTGAACATTCAAAAGCGACATTTTAACAAACTCCAACTTCTGCAAAATGCAGCTGCTAGACTGCTTACCGGTACACCAACATTTGTATCTGTCACCAAGGAGATCAAAGGGCTACACTGGCTTCCAGTCAGACAACGGGTGCATTTTAAATCCTTGTGCACCGTTTTTGAAGCCCTTCAAGGAACAGGACCAGAATATCTGAAACATCGTTTTCAATTGTACTTCCCTAAAAGAGCCCTCCACTCTTTAGGAGCAAAGAGGATGGTAGTACCCTCTTTTAAAAAAGTCAACTGTGGAGGGAGAAGTTTCGTTACCTGTGCCGCAAGGGCCTGGAACGATATCCCCCTCCATGTTAGAAATGCCACAGATCTAATGGGATTTAGGAAAGGATTGAAAACATGGCTTTTCAGCATGTAGGTTTCCCATCCCATCCTCCGGTCAGAGGGCAGTAGCTAGCGCCAGGACACCCTTGGATAACCGCTACGCTTTAGAAAAATATTTAACATAACATATGACTTTAAATGGAGACTGTTCTTTGAATAAGTAATGAAAATGGAACTGATTGAGGATTTTGCCTAGAATAAATAAGGACAGTCTGCATTTAATGTCATATGTCTGTGGACAAATATAATAGAATAATATTCGCTCTTCTGAGACTCTGAAGGATGCAACTTCCAGAATTAAATATTTGTTTTTGATGGATTAAGTGGGATATCCAAAGAAATGACTAAGCTCCTGAATTAAAAAAATAATAATAAGGTATTCGAAAATTATCCAAGAAAACTAATCGTTTTCAGAAATGGCATTACTTAATCGAAATATGTACCTGAATAAAAAAACGCATTTCTTGCATTACATATTTGCTAGTAATTTTTAATGAAACATCATCCATCAGGATATGTATTCAACTTCCTTTAAGTTGAATATCTCTTCAGTACATGTAGTGTTTCTCATTCTGTATACAACAGGTTTTTAAACAACGTTTTGTGTTATCACAGATGTAAATAATAAAGTCAGCATTGCATGAAAATAAAAGTAATCTTTAAAAACACCAGGGAACGGAGAGGATGAGATTCCCTTTCACAGGCAGCGCACACATGAAGGTACAATTAGCTTTAGATTATTTATTGCCTGGAGTATTGTTTGTGTGAAATAGGATAGCTTCAGTGAAATATTTCCAGCCTTCCATTAACATATACCAGCACTGTAATTGGATTCTAGCTGAAGCACTGTGTGCATTATGCAGTGTTTGTGAAAGATGTTTGCCACTTCTCATGCCTTCCAAAACTCATAAAAAGAAAAGGCCATGTGTAAGAAACAGGATTATTGGTTGAGGGGGTGGAAGCCCCACTGAGGCAACAACCACAATCCTTGTCAGGGTGAATCACAAAAAGGCACTACATTAACCTGTGCTTAACCCTCTAGTAGCTTGGCCCAAAGCAGTCAGGCTTAACGTAGAGGCAATGTGTAAAGTATTTATGCAGCATGCAAACAGTAATAAAGTAAATTGCTAAAGGATGCTGTGTGTTGCGGATGGTCATCGCCAGTGTGAAGAGCCAGTTAAGCATCATGGATAGTCAGTCATTGCAGTAGGTTCACGTTGGCAGCTGTCGTGGACTGTTATTGCTGCAGTGTGGTGCTGCTGCTGGCGGTCACTGTTAATGGAAAGAGCAGGTCTTGCCATAGCGCATTGGTGGTCATTGCGAATGGCAGAATGGCAGAGTCTTGGCACAAACATGCCCTATCACGGTCACGATGAGACCACACTTCAGGATTCATTTTTTTCACTGCAGGAGTACACGCTGATGACAGCCAAGGGTCCAGGACATGGGTAGGTACATCTTGGGGAACAGGGACTCACTCCAGCAGAGGCCAGCAGGGCTCAGTCACCTCCAGTTGCAGGTCCAAGCAAGTCAAGTTGCAGCAGGTCAGGTCAGCTGGGTAGTTGCAGGGAGGGCTCTGAAGCCTGTTGTGTCCCTGTAGCTCACACAGTAGGTAAGCCAACTGAGCCTTGGAGTCTCTCTGGTTAGCCTGGGATGAAGGCAAGCAGCTCCATCCTTCCTTTGAAGGCAGCAAGTTAGTCCTTCAAGCAGCAGGACAGTCCTTATTTTGTAATCTTCACAGATCCAGGAGTGAGCTGATGAGTGGCTCTGGAGTTCCAATATTTATACAACCTTGTGCCACCCTTTGTGGGGATGTGGGGGGTCCCACTCCTACCCTCACATCTGGTTCTGAAAAGTTCTTCCCATTCCCCCTGTCAAGGTTTGAAACTGTCTGAGAGTGACAAAAGATAGGTCAGGACTGGTGTCAGGTTCCTTTGTGTGTGCATGATGCAAAGCCATTTGAAGTCCCCAATCATCCTGCTAGGATGGCCCATTCTGTCTACACCTAAGTCCCCTTTGTGTTACTGCCTGGAAGCAATACACAACACAAACAGCAGATCCATTCACAGTCATGTGACCCACGATACTGGCAGAAGGCACAAATGGTAGGGACAAGAAAAGGCAAACTTTCTAACAGTGGCATTTTCAGAATTGTGACTTAAAAACTGAGTTCACTATTGAAGATGATTTTAAATTACAATTCATTTGGGTGTAAACAGCATATCTCTATCTCCTCCTAATCAAACTTTAGCACATATTAAATGTAATACAGTAACCCAATGTTAGTCAGTGCGAGAGATAAGCCTTCAAACAGTGAAAAAAGTCTTTAGAAGTTTTTCATTCCCAAGACATGTAGAACTTAAACACACATGTCCTGCTTTTTAAATACAACGCAACCTGCCCTATGAGCCGTAGTCCAATTTTACCATGTTTGAAGAAGAGAGTACAGACACTTTAGGACTAGTCAGCAGTGGAAAAGGGCACAATCCTAAAGCCAACAATAACGAAATCAGCAAAACAGGAGTGAAGTAAAAACATTTGGGGGATTACCATGCCAAGGATGTCGGGTCTAACACCATACAAAAGAAGATGTCATGACGTGCACTTTTATCCTAATAGTGATTTCTCTCTGGCAGTTATGGCATTTCGTTCTCTCAATGCAATATTAAGACAATTAATCCTCATTAAGGTAGCCATAGACTTCAGGTAAGGAATATGATCACCTTTGAAGGTACGTCTTTAAGGCCTCTTGTGAGATGAATACATGTATAGTGGGTCTCCGTCTTCTGGTTACTCATAGGTGTTTGTCGGAAGCACAGTCTAAAATGTGAAAGCATCTGATTTCAGCACATTTTTGTGTAGATTTCTAATTCGTCTATAATACTAAACAACAGGACTGCCATTAGCTTCACCAAAAGGCAGACGGCAGTTGTGCATAGAGAAATGTGCAAAACACCACCGTTTCTGTGTTACTACACGTCATGCACCAATTATACTCCCAAAAAAAGCTAAAAATGAAGGAAAGCCCAGGTCAAAAAAGTACTTTCTGCTAAAAGGTTTCACCTTCGAATTTTGGCCTACATTACCACACACTGTACTTACTGCTACCGAGCAGATCAATGATTCCCAATTTCATGATACCGTCACATTACGAGTAATTTAATAAGAATATGAGACAGCTGACAAAATTAGTACTTTGAGGCCAATTTCTGCATTTTTTCCCAAAATATCTCCCACTTTTCCCCATTTTATATATTACTAGGTTTAGCTGACGAAATCCAAATAGTGGAATTTCAGATGTACGGGTTATCAACATCAATTATAATCCTGGTTTAACCAGTAACTCCTTATACCAACCAAATTGAAAGTTGTGGTCAACTCATGATGACAGCTTTGGACAATACGCTAAATGAGCACCTATATGCGGAAGGAAATAACCTCTTTCTTAATCAGATGCAATCATCCTCGGCAGCATGGCAGTGAAGGCTTTGCTGGTGGTGTCAAGCACAATAAAGGCAAATTAAGGGATTCTTTTGAGCCCAGACATGTGGTTTGTGGAATTATCTGCTGGACGATCTCGTTTTAAAGGAGCAATTTATGCCATTTACAAAAATTCTAAAAACATGGGTAGTATAAGTTATTTTCATGGTGCTCTATATTTCTGAAAGTGCTCAGCTGTAGGACGTCGACTGAGTTGTCCAGTGCAATATAAATTATGAAATTTATTTATGTGAATGACTTGAACTAAGACATATCACCAGGCAGTTGTAATATAAACCATGCTTTGCAGAAGAACAGAGGTCTAGGGAAATGAATGGTCATAAAATGTTGTCTATTCTATTCTGTAAGTTTTGAGTTAAGACATGCCAGTTAGCTAGGGTAAATTCCATGGGCTGGAAGTATGCACGTGTTGGAAAAATGAGTTGTTAGGTATTTAGCATATGCAATGATTACCGGCTGCATTAAATAACTCAACCATTGTTATATTTTGGCAGGTCAAACCTGCCAAAATTTGACAGGGAAATCCCTATGGTATTTACCATATCATGCCAATTTATGTGTGTCAAACACACAAATCTGAATGTAATTCCACAACAAGGCATAATAGGTGGTATTTATTGCACTAAAAAATAACGTACCCAAGGTATTGTTGTTTAGCATGTGCGATAATACCACCTATACTCGTAATAAGGGCCTAAAACGATTACATAATCAACTTATCTTTGACAGCAAATGGTGATTCTTCCCAATCATGATGGAAAACAGTATCCCCTGCCAAGAACTAGTATTATTTTCCAACATTCACAATTACTTTAGCCTATCTATCTTAGAAAACAAATGTCATTTGCAGTTTAGATTTACTCTGGCCAGGGGGGCGTGGCTTGGTGATGGTCCGGGATGGCCGCCGCTCTGTGAGCTCCGCTGTGGCCGGACCGGCAAGCTTTCAGGGAGCGTGTTTTCCTGTCAGCTGCAGGGCAATGTCGGAGGAATGTCTGCTGACTCCGCAGGTTCATTCCAATGAAGTATCCCTGCAGTTTCATTGAATTTCTGAGACTGAGTTTCGGCAGACACTGAAGAGAAGGTCATGTCCGCCATTTTGTTTTCTCCTCAGAATGATGCACACTTGTTTTTCAGCCTCTTAACTACTGGTTGTTGCTGACGCCTCCTATATAAAGTTCATGGGTATCTTCTAATAGCATTTCTTTGTCTCCAGCGGCCACTTAGGATCTTACATGCAATGTGAGAGTAATCAGTAAAAGAATGTAGAGGACGCCCTGCATCCAAATAAGGAGTCCCTGAAGTGAATTTTGTCACTGTGACCAGTGCTGTCCTTTATTTGTGCCCCGGTCCAGAAGTACAATATTTAAGGACCTTGGCCAGAGGAATTATCAGGAGTTGGCTATGAATAGACAAACTGTTAAGGAATAGTGTGGATATGTTACAATATCAGACATAGGTGTGATGCGCTGTTGGCTTATAGTGGCCGTTTGCTGCGAAAACCAATAAAGATTCCCCCCCATCACCACCTTTTGAAGTATCAGTATTGTTATTTGGTCCTGAAGAAGGTGTTTGGATATAACCAATGTCCACACCAAAATGTGGGTTGACCGTTTTTGGAAAAGTGATCCCAGTCCACAAAGCTGCAACGGATAAAAATCAATATTGTTTCTTTGTTGTTGTTTGCCTAATGGATGTGTAGAATGCTGGGTCATGGTGTGAATGTAGTGTATGACAGGGATTGACCTTGGATGAGTTTATGAGTGAGTGGAGTGATATGTGTGGTGTTATTTTAACCTCATGTAAAATATAATAGTTATTTCTTCATTGTGAAAAACAGGATTTTGTCACAGTACATGGAAGGAAATGTTGAAATGTACATGTCAACTTGTTAATGAGATGTGCTAACTAAGACCCATGAATATGACAAAAAACTTGAAACAATTAATAAACATGGTGTGTAAAAAGATTCTGCATATGTAGCACATATTGATTTGGGGAACAGAACCAATAGCAATTGTAAGATAGATGAGCAGAAATTCAGGTCAAGTGGGAATATTCTATTATTCAGTGGTCTTTTTCCCCTCCTTTCCCCAGACCTAAAAGCATTAGTGTAGGGGTTACCTTTGTACATGATACTTTCAAAGCAACTTCCAGAGATGTCATCATTTCCTTTGTGGCCCACAGAAAAAAGTCAGCTTCTAGAAAACTACTCCAAACCGTGAATCGTATTAAACAATAAGAGCTATACCTCCAAACCTAAAACATGCTTAGATGAACTAATTAAAGCCAAATTTACCTTTAATAAGAACTCAACAGAAATTGCTAATTCATATCTGCTTAAATCCAGGGCTAAATATTATGGAGGACAGAATAGATCTGGGAAACGTCTTGCAAACTTTCTTAAAATTAAAAGAGACCGTATCAAAGTGGATTCTACCTTGTCTGTTACTGACTCTTCATAAAAATGAGGACATTCTAACTGAATTCACTGTTTTTTCAGTAATCTTTATACACCTGAATCTCAGGCTTCTCAAGAGGATATTCTTCATTATCTAGCTTCCATCCAGCCTCCCCAAGCCTCAGATATTGATTTTTACTCCCTGGATAAAGATATTCTTATTTAGGATACTCTTTCCGCCATGCGTTCAATCAAAAAAGGGGAGGCCCCGGGACCGGACGGTTTAACTATTGAATTTTATTGACATGTTTCAAATTTTTAACACCCAAATTACATTATCTTTATACGTATTTTATCTCTGCTAACTCCGCTGCAGGTTTTTTCCAGGATGCTTTATTATGTCTTATTCCTAAAGAAAACAAATATGCAATGTTGTGTAAAAATTATAGGCCCATATCTCTTGTTATATTAGATTATAAAATATTCACTAAAAATCTTGCTCTTCGTCTTGACCCTCTGTTTCCTAAGTTAATAGGAAGAGAACAATGTGGTTTTATTAAAGGAAGACATATCTCTGATAACACTAGGCTATTCTTTATTTTCTTAAATAAATCCTATGTATATCGACACTCTTTGGCGGCCATTTCATTAGACACAGAAAAATAATTTCATCAAGTTCATTGCCCTTTTATTTTTGCTATTTGCTCTTGGTTTGGTTTTGGTTAAAAGTTTATTAACCTAGTTTCTTTATTATACTCCTCCCATAAGTTATCCATCATTGCAAATGGTCTTATATCATCTTTCTCACTTCAACGGGGTGTTCGTCAGGGCTGCCTCCTATATCCCCTCTTATATGTCGTTGCCCTAGTGCCCTTTCTAATGAAACTTTGTTTGATCCCAGTTATTCAGGGATTTCAGTTCGGAGATAATCAATTAAAATTCTCTGCTTATGATGAAAACATTCTTCTTTTCATGTCCAATCCACAAACCTCTTTGCCAGCTTTCTTAACAAAAGTTAAACATTTTGCTTCTGTCTCAGGATATAAGTTAAACAAAGAAAAGTGCAAAATACTCCCCTTAAATAAACTATGTTTTCATGTTGTGTTTATTTCCTCTCACATTCACTGGAATCCAGATAAAATCAAATACCTTGGTTTTTGGTTTAGTACTTAATTAAGGAAACAGTCTCTTCTTGCCACTACTACTTCACTCACATCCAAATGAAACCCCCCTTTTCTTATCTAGGTGGAGTAGTTTGGACACCCTAAAGAGTATGTGAGTACTGATAATACTTGTTTACTTATTCAATATTCCTATAAACATTCCCTGTGTTTATTTTAGAAAGATTTACTCAATCTTAACAAGCTTCTTGTGGAATAATAAATAATCGTGCATATCCCTTCAAAAACTCAAACAACCCAAACATTGGGGGGTAAACTTCCTGGATTTTCATTCAGACCATACTGCTTTCTTCCTCAAACAAGCCTCCTTTTCAATAAATAAGGACAAGTCTATTACGTCCCCCCTTTGGCTTGATATTGAGAGCTTTTTCCTTCATCCTTTCTCTCTCTGGGAATTTTTAACCTTTACTCAGAAACCTCTTTCTTTGTCTCTTCCTATACTAAAAAATACATGTAAACTTCTATGCCCTATTTTTGTACTCCATAATTCTACCAAAGATCAATTCTTACATTCCTCAATCTGGCATAATAATTATGTTCAAATTAATGATAGAACTATTTTGGGGAAATCCTGGCACATGAAAGGTCTAAAATGGGTTTATCAACTTTTTGAAAATGAATCTTGTCTCCCTTTTGCGCAAGCTCAACAACGTTTTTATTTTTCTGCTTCGTACTCCCGTAAATATCTCTCATAAATATCCGCTATTCTTTCAGCCTATGAGCAACTTCTAATTGATAACATTTCCATTACCCCTAGTTCCCAATTGGTGACTGCTCTGTCATCCTTTCCTTCATCTTCACACATTTGCCATAAACTCACAGCCCCTCCAGATGTAGAATTGCGATGGGAACAAGATTTGGAAACTTCCTTCTCAATCTCTTTATGGAATAGGATTTGGATCAAGCTACGGAAATCCTCTAGAGCAGCTAATACTATCCAAACCTTATTATTTATAATGGGCTATTGATTACTCCGGCCACTTTACATACAACAAACCCCACTTTCTCCTCCTCCTGTTGGTCTTACAATATCTCTCACTCTGACTTCAAGCACATGTTATTTGAATGCTCTTTTACCCATCAATTTTGGTTGAAAGTCTGGAAACAAATAAAGGCTATTTTCAACACACAAATCCCTTTTAGTTTCACAAATATATTTTTAGGTAGTCTCTTAGAAAAGTGGTCTTCTTACCATGACAGAATTGAAATTGTTTATTTACTTCTCGCAGTTGCATTTCAGCAGATCACCAAGTCATGGAAAGATTCTTCCTGTTTATCTTTTCAGGCCTGGTGGCATGGTGTTTTCTATAATCATTGGTTGGATAGAGCTTATGTTAATCCAATATCACTTGCTATTAAAAGAGATATCCTTTGGTTGTCTGTAATGACTTTCCTGGACGTTTCAGCACAATCTGCCAACACACATGATCCTCGGATTGAGGAAGTACCCCCACCTCCATGATTTCCTCTCACTGTTATACATATCGATATTAATGTATATTCTATTTCTTATATTTTAGAAATGATACTGCAACTAGATAATTGTTCATGCAATAGTTGCTCTTTTATCTTCCCTTCTTTTCTTATTTCTTTTTCACAGCTAGTTTAAGGTTTTCTTTTTAATCATATTGTGTTATTTGATTACAGATTTATTGATTGTCTTATTTCAAATGCTAATAAACCTTTCTTTCAAACTTAAAAAAAAAGATTTACTCTATCCAAAGTATCAATGGGAATTTCAATTATAATTCACACTATTAGCAGCTAAATTCATTCTATTGAAGACACCCGAATAATCAGTTAAGGCAATAGAGCTGAAAAGTTATCAGAATTAGAACAATACTTGTGAAAGTGCTATGAAAGAATGGAAGAAGTTTGCATCTGCATCTAATATTGCTATTATTCTGTACTTATTCAGACGTTGGTGGGACCATTACCCAAATGAAAGTTATTAAATGGTCAGGGCTGTACTTGCGATAGTACCAATCTGGCATTTTTATGGTGGACTGAAGACTAGGGTGCTGCTTTCTGAGGAGCATGAGCTGTCATGATGCAACCATACACTCATGGCTCAATTCAGATCACTTCAACGGCAGCGTGGGGCTGGTGAGAAAATGTTTGCCGGAGGCTGACTTTGATTTCCAGTCTGGCCTTAAATTATTTGACACCAAAACAACAATCCAATCAGTAGAACCAGAGTTGTGGAATTTTAAAGTTTAAGGTAAAAACTAGCACCTAAAAGATCAAAGTGCAAACCACAGACATCTAGGGGCCGATTCCGATCTCGGCATCGGATTCGGATTTACCGGATCCGATTCGGAGCCCTGTTTCCCGACCGAATCGTACGCGGGTCCGGCCGAGCGAGTACGATGCAAGCACCCGCGAAATCGCCGACCGACTCGAACGCGGCTTCAACACGCTCCGACCGACTCGCATGGACACGACTCGCACCGCGCTATGGAGACGCTTCCCGGCCGGGTAAGTACAATGCGCGCCGCGAGCGAGTCCGACCGACTCGTGCCGCCCGGCTCGGAAAGCTGTCGGAGCCGGACTTTGGGGGTCCGCGTCGGACCCCCTGTACGCGTAGGCGCGCGAAGTCGCACACAGGGGGGACCCATGGGTCCCCCTACCTGTGCATGTACGCCGCGATGCGCATGGACGCGTACACGCTGTAGGGGGCGCCCTTGTCCGCCTCGCACCCATCGAGTCAATGGGAGCCCGCGTACGCGTTGTACGACAGGCTCCCATTGACTTCAATGGGAGTCCGACCGACTCGAGTCCGATGGCATGCGTGCGCATCGTACTCGTTCGGTCGGACTGCTAGGGTCCGATTCGGTCAGAAATCTCTCCGAATCCGGCTCGGTCGGAGAGATTTCCGGCCCGAATCGGAATCGGCCCCCTAGTCGTGTGAAACTGGGTCGAAGTTAAAAAATGTGGCAGACCGTGATGAAGCGTGATTAGGATGAAAAAGTGGATTGAGCCCAGTCTGCGCTTACCTACGAACTTAGAAGAAATGTGAAGAAAAAGTCTCTGAGATGGTAGTAGTTCAGTGGGGCAAGGCTCCAGGTGGTTTCCGAGGAGAAGGCATAGTCAGGGAGCCGCTGGATGAAGTAGTGGTGAAGTATTCAAAGTTTAGACTCCTTTATTAGAAGCCGCAATTCTCCAGCAGGGTGAAGCTGGAGGCTGTAGCCAACAAGAGCTCCATGAGGCCGGAGACTCCTTTGGCGAAAGACCGCTGAACAGTATTTGCTGCTGCAGGGAAGAACATAGCAGGAGCTGCTGCAAAGTCATACCAACCAGCAGTACACCTTTGGAGGATCAACAAGCAGGTTGGTCCTGGTCTTCCCTCTGTTATCAGAGCACTTTTTAGCCAAAAATCTTTCAAGTCCCAAGTTTTGGATTTTGGCTATCTGGGTACCTTTAACACCACCCCCATAGGTCCAGGACTGGAAGTGGCCTCACTTGGGAGGTTAGGATTCAGTAAAGATACAGAAAGTATGCTCTTCCTAATTACGAGACAAGGGAAAATTAGGGGAACCGGTTTTGCGTGGTCATGAGAAGTAGGAGGACGGGGATTCCTCCTCTTGGAATTTGGGGCCCTCACACACCTGGCTGGGTGTCATGCTTTATCATAGGGCTGCTCCTCGTCAGGTCGGCGCTGCAATACCTGACGGGCTCCCTATGAGGGGCTCTTTGGCGGAGATCTTTTATTCCAAATTGCCGTTTGGTGCGTGTGGGTGAGGGGCCTAACCAGTGTAGATGAGATGAGACGCTCCTTGCATTCCAGTTCAGGGAGAACTTGGCCTGGAGGTCCGGACTGAGGAGTAGGGCCCTAAGTGATTTGTATATCTAGCCGAATGCTGCCTCCTGTTGCTCAGCACCAAAGAACCTCCCTGGTGAACTAGCCCTCTATAAAACGTTATAACATAGCATAACATAACATAACATAACATAACATATGGCTGGGTCCAAAATGAGGTGACATGGTGTGCAAAATAAGGATGGACTGGGATCTAGCCCAAGTGATTACCAGTGGCTTAGGATAATTCAAGCATTCCATCCATCGCTGTGTCACCCTAAGTGAGACGAGTATGCCCAGACATAGGTCCTGTGCACACTGTGTCACTGTGTCACTGGAACCAAGCTATACCTGGCTAATGACTCTATAACAAGGATGAAACCAATCATCCTGGGTTGCTTGCATTTCAGTTCAGGAAGGACTTGGCCTGGCAGTTTGAGCTGAATTGTTTCCATGAGGTGCAGGGCCAAGACTGATTTGCATAGTGCTGGGTCCAACCTGAGGTGACATGGTGTGCAAAATAACAATGGACTTGGATGCATACCCGAGTGATTACCAGTGGCTGAGATTAATTGAAGCATTCCATCTATCACTTTTCATATATATTAGTATGTTGATCCAAGAGGGACAGGCATGCACAGACGTCCGTCCCATGCACACTGTCACTGGAACCAAGTTATACCCGACTGATGAGCCCACAGCAAGGTGATGTAGGTCATGGGTTTCTTGTTTACCGTTCAGGGAGGACTTGACCTGGCAGTTCAGGCTGGGCTGTTCCTATGAGGAGCAGGGCCAAGACTGATTTGCATATGGCTGTGTCCAAACTGAGGTGACATGGTGTGCAAAATAATGAAGAATTGGGATGTGGCACCAATGATTACCAATGGCTGAGATGAATTCCAGCATTCCAGCCATCAATGCTTTGCATACTTATTGTTTCACCCTAAGTTGGATGGGTATGCCAAGACATGGGTCTGTGCACACTTTGTCACTGGAACCAGAATATACCCGGCTGATGAGTCCATAACAATGGGGAATCTGTCCTGGGTTGCTTGTGTTGCGGTTCAGGGAGGACTTGGCCTTGCAGTTCTGGTTGGACTGTTCTTATTGCAGCAGGGCCAAAATTGGTTTGCATATAGCTGGGTCCAAACTGAGGTGGCATGGTGTGTAAAATGATGATGGATTAGAATGTGGCCTGAGTAATTACCAGTGGCTAAGATTAATTTAAGCATTCCATCACTGTTTTGTATACTTATTGTGTCACCCTATGTGGGACGGGTATTCCCAGACGTGGCTTAATGCACACTGTGTCACTGGAATCAAGCTGTACCCGACTGATGGGCCCAAAACTAGGACAAAACCAGTCCTAGGTTGCTTGTGTTCTGGATCAGGTAGGAACTGACTTGGCAGTTCAGACTGGACTGATCCTTTTAGAGCAGGGTCTAGACTGTTTTTTGTATAGCTGAGTCAACGGTGAGGTGGCATGCTGTGCAAAATAATAATGGATTGAGATGCGGCCTCAGTGATTACCAGTGGCTGGGATTAGTTCAAGCATTCCATCCATCACTGTTTTGTATATTTATAGGGACCTACATCTGGGCATACCCATCCCACTTAGAACTCCACATGAAAGTATACAAAAATATAATCAGCCATGTATAGCTTGGTTCCAGGGACACAGTGTGCACAGGATCATCATCTAGGCATACCTGTCTCACTTAGGGTGACACAATAAATTTGCTAAAAGTGGCATTTTCTAAATTGTAACTTAAAATACGACTTTACCATAAAAGGGGGTTTTAAATTACAATTTCTAAGGCACCAAACATGAAATGTTTACCCGTTCCCAATCAATTACCAGGACATAAAAGACTGAAAAGTACATGTCCAACCTTTTATCTGCAATGCACCTTGCCATATGGGCTACCTCGTGCCTACCTAAGGCGTAACCTATATGTAAAAAAAAAGGGGAGTTTAAGGCTTGGCAAGGGGTTTATTTTGCCAAGTGAAATTGACAGTTTAAAACTGAATTCTGGCTGCAATGGAAGACCTGGGGCATGTTTTAATGGACCACATAAGTGGGTGGCACAATAAGTGCTGCAGGTCCACTGGTAGCATTTAATTTACAGGCCCTCGCTATATGGTATATCACTTTACTAGGGACTTGTAAGTAAATTAAATATGCCAGTCAGGTGTAAGCCAATTCTACCATGGTTCAGGGAGTGAGCACAAGCACTTTAGATCTGAGTAGCAGTGGTAAAGGGAACATAATCCTACGTCCAACAAAAACGCATTCATCAAATATAGGAGGGGTGAAGGCAACAATTTGGGTGTGACCCTGCAGAGAGGACCAAGTCTGACACAGATGAAAAGAGCCACATTTTGCATCTTCAAAACCGTACAGACAGTATTTAAAGATTATGTTTTATAAACGTTTTATACAACTGTATTTTCATCAACGTTTTGGAAAATAGATACATTTATACAGTGTCACAGAAGCTGACATCAGAAATGGTTCAAATACACTAAACTCTTTGCTGCTGTCTTATGTTTTTGTTCCAGACCATTAATTTCCATTTGGTACTAATTAGAGTAAGCATGTGCTGAAATATTACATGCAGCAAGCAAATGTTATTTAGTAGGAAATCTGATATTTGTAGGAGTGCTGAGCAGTTACAAAAATAACCCCATATGTCTTATTAGTAGTAGCACTTTATTCGGTTTCCATGAACCATCAAAGTATGCATACACAATACAATAACATATATATAAAATATAAATATAAAACATCAGGAATCTATGTCAGTTATAATTTATAACTGTCTGTTCGACCATAAAAAATCATAATAAGTGCACAGTCTATCTCTATAAACAATCAAATAAAGGAACAGCCTTGGGTCATATGCAAAGGAGCGAGAAAGGCAGCATTTTTAAAAATGGCATAATAATCTTAAACAGTAAGAATATATGGTCATATAAAATAAGGGAATAGTCAAAGATCTGGACAAAAGTCACTAGACTACAGTCGTTAAAATTTTGCTTTGCTTGTACCAAACAGCCTGTAAAAATTAACTAACAGCAAAGACAATTACAGAAGATGTGTCACTTTTCAAAATTCTAAAGGCTGCAAGATATCTAGTTAATACAGAGTTTTGACATGTTATGTTATGCTATGTTAATTATACTTATATAGCGCGCAGCTGCCTCAGTGAAGAGGCGTCCCGGCGCTGGTAGCAGTGTCAGTAGAAGACTAGGCTAGACCAAGGGGAACAGGTAAGTTTTGATGGCCTTCCGAAAGGTTAGCAAGCAATCCAGACGGCGAATCTGAATAGGGAGGGTATTCCACAGTTTCGAGGTGAGAAACCGGAAAGACCGGCCCCCAGCTCTAAGGCGCTTCACCCGAGGGACCGTAGCCAAATATTGCTCAGCAGAGCGTAGCTGGCGGGTGGGTACATAAGGAACCACAGATTAGACAGAATCTCAGGGGATGAAAGCTTTAGTATTTTGAAAGTCAGGCATAGCGCTTTGAATTCAATCCTTTTGGAAATGGGTAACCAATGTAGACGGCGTATTGCACCCGTCACGGAACAAGTTCTAGGGAGCCTCAACAAGACTCGGGCGGCTGCATTCTGTACTCGCTGAAGACGAGTCACTTCTGCCTTATTAGCGCCTAACATGAGTGAGTTGGAGTAGTCCAGTCTGGGCAAAATAGTCGCCTGGACTATCAGTTGGCGGGTGGGTGGATCGAAGAACCCCAACATGGGCCTCAGGCCCCGGAGTAGGCCAAAGCAGGTGCCTGCAACCTTCTTAGTGTGCTCCTGAAACCCAAGAGTAAAGTCGAGCCAGACCCCAAGATTTTTCACCGCCGACTTAGGGGTGGGGGCACTGCCCAAGGTTGCCGGCCACCATTGCGTGCTCCAGAGCCCCTTATCTCTCCCCACCAATAACACTTCTGACTTATTAGCGTTAAGTTGAAGGCAGTTGGTGGTCATCCACTGCGCGACCGCCGCTAGGCCACTCCGAAATTTGGAGGCACCCTGCGTAGGATCATCGGAGAGGGCCACCACCAGCTGCGTATCATCAGCATACGAGACCATGGTCAAGCCAGGGTCTCTGGCCACCGCAGCCAGGGGTTGAACGTACAGGTTGAACAAAACGGGGCTCAATGCCGAGCCCTGGGGGACCCCCTGCTTGATGGAATGGGCGTGAGAGAGAAAGGGGGGGGCCATGTCCTGGAATGTTCTGTGAGACAGAAAAGATCGAAACCAATCCAAGGCCAGACCTACCACCCCAGCCTCCTCTAGGCGGCGTAGGAGGATCCGGTGAGAGACCATATCAAAAGCGGCGCTTAGATCAAGCAATATCAGGGCCGCGGTATGTCCCTCATCCAGGATGGTCCGCAGATGTTCGCTCACCGCTAAGAGCGCAGTCTCGGTGCTGTGGCCAGGGCGGAAGCCATTCTGGGAACGATCCAAGACGCCGGTGTTGTTCAGAAAGCTCAAAAGGATGTTATTGGTGTGGGCCTCAGCCACTTTAGCAGCCCAAGGCAGTAAAGATATGGGACGGAAATTTTCAGGTTTAGTCGGGTCCAGTGAGGGTTTTTTCAGCAAGGGGACCACCCTTGCTTGCTTCCATAGCCGAGGCACCACAGCAGTGGCGAAGGAGGAATTGATTACCTGGCCCAAAGGTGTAAGTAGTGCAGGTAGGGAGTCCATAAATTGGGCAGGCCTCAGAGGATCCATAGGGGAACCCGATTTGACCTTCCTACTCAGCGTGAGAAACTCGTCCTGGGAAATAGGGGGGATAGCTGCCAAAGTGAGAGTGGGGAGGGAAGCATGCGAAGCAGCGGGATCGATAGGGAATATAGGGAAGGATTCGTAAATGGCTTCCACCTTCTTAACAAAGAAGGTGGCCAAGTCCTCACATTGCTGCCAGGACGTGATCACCGGGATAGAGGGGTCTTTCCTGTTTTTGAGGTCGGAAAGTATTTTGAAAATGCTTTTAGCAGGGTTCATACTGGACTTGATCTCATTAGAGAAGTAAGCCGCTCGTGCCAACTGTATGGCCTTGTGGTAGCACTTGATCGCATCCTGGTACGCCTTCTTAGCCCCCGGGTCATAGTCCCTTCTCCAGGCCCGTTCTAGTTTTTTGCAGGTACTGCGTAGGGCGGCCAGAGAATCGTTGAACCAATGATTGGAACTCGAGCAGCGACCCTTGGACCATTTAGCAGGAATGAGGGTGTCTAGGGCATGTAAGATCCAATTACAGAGTGATTTATATGCCCGATCCGGATCAGTGGCTGGGATAGGGGGACAGGATGCTAGGATGGCATGCAGGTCCTCCAGTTTAAGTTTATGCCAGCAACGTCTGAAGGTGGCCTTAGGATCAACTCTGGGCACTGGCTCAGATAGCGGGAAGGAGATGGCGACCAAAAAATGGTCAGACCAACACACCGGGCTGGGTGTTTTGACCAGAAGAGATGGAATGTTAGAAAAAACAGGGTCAAGCAAGTGCCCAGCAATATGGGTATGGCCCACCACAAGCTGTCTTAATTAGCAAGCGGCGAAGTCTGCGAGCAAGCTGCTGATTTCAGGATCAGAGGGACGGTCAAAGTGTAGATTTAGATCACCAATGAGACTAAAATTTGTGGCCGTCAGCGCCAGGGAACCCACGGCCTCAATGATTGCCGATTTGAATTCCGAGACTGGCCCCGGGGGGCAATAGACTAATAAACCTGTCATAGTGGAGTGGGCGCTAAAGGAAATTACAAAACGAGTGCATTCGCACCCGGTCACATCCTCCTTAACAAATGAGCAGCGGTGACAGGACTTAAAGATAACAGCTATGCCCCCACCTCTAGACTCCCTATACTGAAACCCGGGGGGAGTGCTAAGCCCGGTTCAGCCACCATAACATCAGTCAACCAGGATTCGGTTAGAAAGAACACATCAGGTGATTCAGCCTCTATTAAGTCGTAGATCTCCATGTAATGCTTAGCCAGAGAACGGACATTGAGGTATAAGATTTTCATAGAGGGCCTGGGTGGAGACAGGGGACGACAGGGGGGCAGTGCGGGATAGGCGTCAAAGCCACAGTTAAGACAACAAAAAGGCCCTTCCACAGCATCCACCAAGGGCTGTCTGCATGGGCTTGCCCGCCGGCCGATGGACATCAGGGCTTCTCTGGTATAAATTGGCGCATCAGACTTAAAACCGCCAGCATTTCTGGCGTCTGGCGACGTCCAGGCGCGGACGGGCGCAGACGGGATTGCCTTTGGCGCGCCACCGGCGCGCCCGCTGCACGCGTCCGCTGCGCTCCCGCGCCATGGGCAGGCTAAGTAGTGTATCAAGAACACAGGGGGTGGAAAGACTAGACCGCCTCCCCTGACAAGATGCCGGCAGTGAAACGGCAACCGGAAGAGGAGTTACACCGGCTGGGTCAATGCAGTACTCCCTCCACAACAATCAGCCCGCTAATGGCTGCGATGGACCGGGGAGGTGCAAGGACCGCGCAACACACCGTCACTTCAAGTGAGTACAATTAAGTAAAACAAGATTCATGCAGTAGAATTTTTAAAAAATCTGAGCAACTGAACAATTTGGGCGGATCCATTTGCGGCGATACCCAAGATACTCTGGGCAAAAAACATTATGGGCCCGATTCACAAAGGAAAAATTTGACGAAAATCTAACATTACGACTTTTGGTATTCACAAAGGGCATTTACGAGTAGTAAATGCCCTTTGTAAATACTGAAAGTCATAATGTTAGACTTTCTGTAGTGACAAAGGGCATTTACGAGTAGTAAATGTCCTTTGTGAATACTGAAAGTCGTAAAGTTAGACTTTTGTCTAACTTTACCTTTGTGAATCAGGCCCTATGTGTCTCTCAGTCTTGCTATCCAAACCACAGGCTGTGCAAGTACTGGAAGCCAAATCCTTATTCCATTTATTAGTAAATATTCTTAATGGGACGAAAATTAGTCGGAATCGGATGTACAAACGTTTTGCCATGGGGGGAGGAAACTAAATCTAAAATTGGCCCAAAACAAGTTAGCCAAGGATCCATTTGACCAGTTATTTATATAACCTTCATGAATATATGCCCAATAGCAGGTTTTCAAGCACTTGAGATCAGCTTTGCAGAGGGTATTTGGCACATCCCATAACCTTTGCAGACCCAACCTTTTAAACCAATCAAAAACAAATTTAACCCATGGTACTTACTTTACACCCGTAACATTTAACAGATTTATAAGGGAGTCTCTATAGTCACTTAGTTCAGGTGTAGACCAAAGATAAACCCAATACACTAAAGGTTTGAGTGCTTCCAAATCGGTAATTCTTTTTAATCCTAGGTCAAAATATAATGGGATAAGAGGAGAGCTGGTTGGAACAGAAACTACCTTCCTCACAAATTTATTTTCAGCAAGGGATAGTGAGTGGAAATCGGCGCAGCCCCAAATTTTGGCACCATAGAGTACAGCACCCTGTGCCATGGCACGGTATACCTCTAGGGCCGGTGAAACAGAAAATGAGCTTGTTTGCTTATACAATCTAATAATAGCATTAGATATGTGCTCAATTTGCAGTCCGCTCTTGGTAAGTTGTTCTACCCATTTAAAGTTCTCCATTAATTTGACCCATAGATAGTCAAAGTTGTGTACCCTCTCTAACACTTCACCACCAACGTGAATAACAGACTTTTTGACTGTTCTTTTTCCAAACGCCATATATTTTGTCTTTTTTGCATCAAGCTCCAAACCCCTGGATGTGCAAAATCCTATGAACTTGTCGATTTGGAGTTGGAGCCCCATAGGTGTTTTGGATATGAGGATGGAATTGTCCACGAAGAAAAGAATATGGACCTTCCTGTTATTCAAAGCAAGGGAGTCATTTCTACAATTCATCAAAGTGTCCACTACATTATCATGTATAGGGTGAACAACGTTGGTGCAAGAACACACCCTTGTTGCACACCGCGCTCAATAGGGATATGCTCTGTTAATTCACCCTTGTTGCCACATCGGACTTGTGCAAAGTTCTTAGTGTGAAGTTTACTCAAAAGTGGATCAAGTTTCTAGGGACCCACATGTTTGACAGAACTCGTCACAGATTATTACGTGGGATGAGATCAAATGTGGCTCTAAGATCTACGAACGCCACATAAAGCTGTTGTTTGGATAGTAGGACATATTTCCAATACGTCGTGGCAATTCTAAAAATCTGATCTAAAGTGCTGGTCTTTGGGCAAAAACCAGCTTGAAGAGAGGACATAATTTTATTAGACTCCACCCAATTAAGTAATCTATCTAAAACTTGTTTTGCAAATATCTTCTTACATTATAGATTGGTCTATTGTTTGTTGCATCCCCCTTTTTATATATAACAATAATTTCAGCTCCTCTCCAGGTATCTCTCCCCCAGGCAATATTGCATTTGACAATAAATTTACATAACTTACACAGACCCCACATGCCTTTTATAAATTGTCTTTTTAAATAACGATTCCACTGAATGACATTTAATTCAAGTATATTTATCAAAATGTCTAATTTTTAGGGGTGGGCGGTACTCTCCACTCCACCGGAGTTCGTAGAGTTTTGCTACTCTGCACTTGGCTTGGAGCGCAGAGTTTGGCAAAAACTCTGCCAACCGGCGGCGGAGCGAAGTTTACCGGCACCCTACTGAGCCAGGATGGGAATGAGCATGCACATTGGGTGTGGTTAGACGCTTGGATCAAAGTGTGAGGAATAACTGACCTGTGGGATGGAGAGCCGCCTATTGCTATGTGCCTGCCATCTCAAAGGGTGTGTACAAAATAGTACAAAGAGTCCTTATCTCAGCAATATGTAAAGAAGCGCCTCGTCAGATTGGCGTCATTGGGCAGGTGTGGAGGCCTGATTTCATTGATCGGGCAGGTACCAGGCTACGTATGTGTACACTAAATGTCCTTTGGCTAAGGGCAGGCAAATCTGAAACGATCGTGTGCCCCATTGGGAATAAAATAAATGTGACTGCGTATCAAGGACTCCATCCACAGATCCGCTTGTCTTTTGGGGTTAGGGGGTTTCCCCTGTGCATAATCCGATGCTATGACTGTGCTTGCACTGGGGGTGGCAGATGCAGGATTTGGGCCAGCCTTTGCTCCAGACTGCTCTCTCACTGACACGGCAGGATCAAGCCTAGTTCAAGAAAGCATCATGTCCAATGCATAACCCTTTCCTGTGTGCTCTTGTAGAGCAGATTGAAACTGCACTCTAATATTGCTTATTGGTGCCAGTGCTGTTGTACGAGAGAGTGCAAAACAGGACCTTCGAAACCATACCTCAGGCTTGAATGTAAGCTAGCACACATCATCTAAAGGGTTAAGTGTTCGTTGGCACACACAAACACTGGCAAAACCGTCTAAAGAGTTTGAGTTTGTTGGTACAAAATCATACACTAGCAAAGCCACCCAGCAGGCTTTAATGTTTGTTGGCTGCACAATTTTTGGGATTTTATTGGCACACCCAGACATACTTCAAACCAATCCATGGGTTTGT
Organism: Calotriton arnoldi; assembly: GCA_963921515.1. Classification (NCBI taxonomy): domain Eukaryota; kingdom Metazoa; phylum Chordata; class Amphibia; order Caudata; family Salamandridae; genus Calotriton; species Calotriton arnoldi. The sequence goes on from CAWUFW010002709.1 coordinate 375,956, forward strand.
GTGTTGGCACATAGGCATACTTCACCCAAACATCCAACCGGCTTCAGTGTTTATCACAGATCATACTCCAACCCATCAGTGGGTTTGAGTGTTGACAAGTAGGCATACTTCACCTAAACATCCAACTGGCATCAGTGTTTGTCGCACACACTACCAGACTCAACTATTGGACTTTACTGCTCATTGGCACAAACACTGGCAAAACCGTCTAAAGAGTTTGAGTTTGTTGGTACACAATCATACACTAGCAAAGCCACACAGCAGGCTTTAATGTTTGTTCACTGCACAATTTGTTGGATTTTATTGCCACACCCAGACATACTTCAAACCAATCTGTGGGTTTGTGTGCTTGCATATAGGCATACTTCACCCAAACATCCAACCGGATTCAGTGTTTGTCACACATGTTACTCCAACCAATCAGTGGGTTTGAGCATCACACATAGGCATACTTAACCCAAACATCCAATGGGCATCAATGTTTGTTTTTACCCATCATAATCCAACCAATCCATAGGTTCTAGTGTTGACCCCAGGCATACTATAATGGAATCCGCTTCAGTGTTCAGGGTCCTACATCATAATCCAAGCTTACTTACCACGGTATGCTGAGCGAGTGAAGCCCTTGTACAATTTATTGATTCCCACATTTCCTAAAAAACATTGGAAGAACACACACAGCTATCATACATGTACTGCAAGCAGACATTTTAAAGACCAAGGGCCTCATCTACGTGGCCCCTATGGTATTTTTGCATAGCTGGAGCATCACATTTTCGATCCTCTGGTGGCGCAATGTACCGCAGAATATTTACGAAGCCACACAGAGCAATTTGCGTGGCTTTTCCTGGCCTTGTAAATATGTGCCCCTTTCACACAGAACACTGCATGAAAGGGGCGTTCCATGGGTGTAGCTGTGGGTGTTTCCACGCAACACCCATAGAATCTGAAGCATTCCCAGATTCACGAGGAATCATAAACATGGAATGCGTCAGATTCTAACGCTACCCCAGGGATGGCGTTAGGGAGGTGCAAGTAGGAGAAATATCCTTATTTATCCTCTTTTATTCCTTTTTCTATGTTTGCCGTATTCTGCAGCACAAATAGAAAGAGGGAAACACTTCTAGGACACCTTCCTGCAAAAACTCAATCACCCCTACAATGCAGACATCCTTGCACCATGGTGCAAGGGTGCCTGCATTGGCACATGGAGCCATTGTGTGCCAGCGAGGAAAAGGGCAGGAATGCGCCATATCTCAGAGATATGGTGCATTCCTGCCCTTTTCTTGTGATGCAGGGTAGTGCAGCAAGATTCCTTGTGGCGCTGCCCTGCGCCAAAACCTCGTAAATGAGGCCCTAAATATGTACAGATGCAAGACAATAAAACTAACCTAGTTACTAGAGTTATCCCCAAAGTCATGCAGCACAGCAAGTCACCTTGCTGCGCTGCGTGACAGGAACACCCACGCAACACCCATGGAACGCCACCCTGGCACAGTGTAATGCAACGCAGTGATTTACGATGAATTGCGTTACTCTGAATTTATGAAGCTACTCACAGGATCGAAAGGTGGCCTTGCGTGGCTTCATAAATTGCATTTTGGGCTTCCGTTGCGCATGCACCAGATTGCTTGGTGCAAGCGCGACACAACCCCACTCATAAATATGCCTCAAAGTTTATAATGAGGGGCAGTCAATCCCCATTGGATACAGATCACATCTGTATTCATCTGTTGAGGAACACTTCACTTCTACTGAGAAAATTATCATTGCATTGCAGACAGCCATATTTCAAGAGCACTGTTTGGCACAGTGGAAACGATTTATGATAGTATCTCCTATTCCTACACAAGAAGCAGCAACAAAAGTAGGCCTGGGCGGTGAACTCCGCTCTGTTCTCAGAGTTTGCAGAATTTTTCCGCACTCTGCGCTCTGTGGAGTGCGTGGAGTTGCACGGAGCGGAGTTCTTTCCTCACTCGCCTTCGCCAGTGTTAAGTTGGTGAATAGGAGTGAGGAAAATCCGACGCTAGACCACCTCCCAGTGAGATTTCTCAATGTGGGCGGTAATGGATGGTCACAACCACTCGCGTTGAGAAACCATTTGTTCGTGTTGAGGAAGCAGCCGCTCAAGTAGAACATCTATTCGAGCAGCAGAAAGAAGCAGAGCCCTCTTGCGCTGTCCATGGTCCCTTTAATGCTAATTTTCCTGCACGGAACAAACACCGGGCTCTAAAAATCAGCGCATACGGCGTGACCTATAGCACTCATAAAAGTGAAGGAATTCACTCTAAAGGGAATTGTGCAGCCAACTTGACTGACGTGAAAATGGCAGGACAAACTCAAAGCTAGCTACTGTAACTCAATCTAAAGTGAAAATGTATGCACATATTTTAGTAGCAATACAAGTGACATTGAAAAGAGGAAAATCCTTCACCTTCTTGGAGTCGTTTTTCTATTAATGTGGTTTGTAGTGCTGATTATAATTTTGCTTCTGCTTAATAGGAACTATATTCCTGAAAAGATAGTGCTCTTTCTTGTGGTTCAAGAATTTGAGCCGCATTCGTCTTCTCACAGAACAGGTGAGATTATCATTCTGTGACCATCACTGCACATCATGTGCTGGATAGTGTTGTTAGGGAAAAGGTTCCTTATCAGATTAGTGGTCTAAAAAAAATTATTCAGATTTCATGTTTTGAAAGTCTCCTGATGATGTTATAATTACTGGTCCCCTTTCAAATTAATGGGACTGTTAAACAATTGTTCTCTGACTTGTCGTCCTATGCAATTCAAGATAATGAAGTTCCATATTTAAATGCTGAAAATCAACAAGAGCTGTTTTGTTTTCATCATTATGGACATCACTACAATCATAGAACAAGCAGTCCATGAGAAATGTATAATTATCCAAAGTGGGAGCATTATAGGGCCCCGTCCAAAAATATTACCTTAAATATTCTGAAAGGTTTTTCTTATCTTAACAGTGCTGACAGATGAGACCCAGCTACTTTTTAATATTTACAAAAAACAGAACTACTTCAGAAAAACCGATTGATAATTACAGGTTCATATATTCAGCATGATTTATTGAAACGCTTGCTGTCCAAGGTTATGACTGTTGCAAAAAATATAAATGAAAAAAGTCTATGGTGTTTCACGTTTTGATAGATCAAAGGTACCAAGGCTGTATTTAGAGCAGGTGTAATACCTAGAGAAGTTATATTTTTAAACAAAACAATCCAGCAGACTACATGCATGGGGTTTGCCACCACTAGAGATTTCAAAACCCTATACACTGGAAAAATTAATTTGATACAGTTTTCAGGTTGGCCATGGATGGAAACCATTACTAATGCTGAATTAAACACCATGATTCAGAATGGGACATATAATTTGATTGCATTTGATTAAGATGGAATCGCCAAAAAATACTGATATATACATGCACAGGTTTCTTTCAAAAGTTGCTGGACCCTCAGCAAACAGACCAGATCCTTCATAACAGTAACCACATATAGTGTAGGTAAAAGGTGCTTGCAAAGGCCAGCACATTCCAGTTTAAATGCTGTGAAAAGACACCTGTCCAAGATGAGTGAGGACATGGATTTCAAAGATTTTCTCCTGGGACTCCGTCCCGTCAAAAACAATATATCATGTCCATGTTAATATATGCATTATTAAGGAAGAGCATGGATATTCAAAAAGGGGAACTGAAGAAAGAATCTGGGAAATTGACTGAGAAATAATGCAGGACATATTTAAGGGTATCAATAATGGATTCAGAAACTCTCAAAACGGGTTTACACAAATTTCACTAAAGATTTGTCATCCCTCATTGAGCCTGACGGTATGAGCCTGAAGACTAGTGATGGGACGAGGAAGGGAGTTCCAGAACTTGGACGTGGCCACCGAGAAGGCTCTGCCTCCCCATCTTGCCTTACGGAATTTAGGGCCAATCACATGATTATGGCTTGCAGACCAGAGCTATCTGGAGGGAATGTACAATTGAATTATGGCTCTAATTTCTCCAGGCCCAGTGTTCAGCTTGTTCACTGGTAGACAGTGAAGCTTTGATGTTCCTGCCGAGACTGATTGAAATTTAGGAATATCAAGAACCAGTCCTGCTGCTGCATTTTGTACCAGCAGTAGCTTGGCTATTTCAGTCTCATTGATATCCAAGTAGAATGTATTGCAATAGTTTAGCCTGGATGAAATTATTGCCAGAGCCACTTGCTTGCGCGCCAAGAAGGGAATATAAGGAAACACCTTCCTGAGACTCCCGATAATCCAAAAGCAGGTCAATACTGTTCGATTGACCTGAAGGTCAAACAATAGGGGTCTTGTCTACCAGCACTCTTAGGTTTTTTGCGGAATCTGTCGGAGTGGGTAATGTGCCCAGCATTTCTAGCCACCAAGAGTTGTTCCATAAGTTTGGTTGGCTGGCAAAAATCAAGACCTCCGTCTTGTCTCCATTGAGTCTGAAATTGTTTTAGCCCATCCAGATGGCTACTGTCTGAATGCAGTTTTTGAAGTTGGTAGCAATTGTCTCCGTATCTTTGGTGATTGACACAATTATTTGCGTGTCATTGCCATACGAGAGAGCCTGTAATTCAAAAGGCCCTATGAACTTAGCCATTGGGGAAACATATAAGTTAAATAATGTAGTGCTCAGGGAGGAACCATGAGGAACCCCACATGGCAGGGTGATGGGCTCAGAACTGAATTGATTCACAATTACTGCCTGCGACTTGTCACTAAGAAAAGATGTTAGGAGCTTCAATGCTGAGTCTGGGAGCCTCAATTCCTGCAGCCGTCCTAAAAGCAGGTTCGGGGTGATGGTGTTGAAGGTTGCAGACAGATCCAAAAGGATCAGTGCAGCAGTCTGCCCTGCATCAACCATGGTTCCAATATTGTAAACTGCTGAAACAAATGCAGTTTCGATCCCATGGCTACTCGAACCGAAACTGTGAGGCATCCAGCAATTCATGTTGTTACACATATGCCATCAACTTTGAGTTCAAGTGCTTTTTAATGATGTTGGTATGGGTGGGCAGCAGCAAGATTGGACAATATCTTTTTAAATCATTGGGGTCCAAATAGTTTTTTTTTTTAAAGTGGCTTAACAGCAGCTCTTTTTCACAATTGTGGATAATATCCTGAGCTGATGGCTTTGTTCATAGTTGCTGTCAGAGGTGGAGTAATGCTCTTGGCAGCCAACTGCAAAATCTTGGAAGTGCAGGGTTCCAAAGGAGAGTCTGACTTCATACTGAGAAGATTTAGTTCTGTTTGGTCAGGTGTCAGGAGAGTAAAGCAAGAGATTGATGCTATTGGACTCTGCATAGTTCCCATAGTCTCTGACAGGCTTAACTCCACCTGGATATCCCCTTGGGATGGAGAAGGGGACTCTGCATTAAGGACATCCAGGTCCTTATAAATATTCAGAATTTTGGTATGGAAGAAACTCGACTTTCATTGTTGGACAAAAAACATGCCAGCATTCATTAGCACAACTGCATGCACCAATGCGTTAGGACATTTTCTCCACTGAGATTTCATAACTCTGCATTTAGCTTGTAACCCCCTGATACCAAGTTTTGCCTGCTTGGTATTTTTCACACACTTCTAGGAAATTAAGCTAATAAGGACAAATGATTGCTGTTGTGGAATGACCCCTGGGTTCACCTTCTTGTTAGCAATTCAAAAACTGTGAAATGTTGTGGTATTACATTATATCCTCCTTCAAGAAAATTGTTTAAAAGTGTTCCCTGGCCAGAAAAAGACATGATAAATGTGTGCTAGACAAGCTGGTTGCGACATTAATGCAGAAAGAGGTGTCTGTATCCTCTGTGGCAAAAACATTTGCCTTGCAAATAGCCAGTCCTGCATCTGAATCCCAAAGACACCAGCAGATACAGTTTCCAACCCATTTTGCTGACTACTGCATAAATTCCACTGGGTATAACTCAAGTTTTCAAACACATTGGACCTGGCTTATCGCTATTTTCGCCCTTATACCTTCATTCTTCAGTTTACTGTTTTTAAATGTGTTTGATTGATTTGCAGCTGCATTACTGATAGTTGGTTCTGCTATTCTCATTTGTCTACTAGTAAAGAATTAACACCAACATAAATGTCCATGTGAATGAAAAAACAGCTATCCAAAAAAACAACAGTGTCGAGGGAATATGGCATTCTTCTTCAGAGAATTATTGAATGTGATAAGTGCAAATTGTATTCTTTCATTTTGAAAATGTTATGTTCCTCGAGTTAGATCCTACTACTTTTGGTGCATGAACAGTTTTGAAACCATGAGAGAAGTGATTGAAGCAATATGATAGGACCAGTCTAACTGCACTGCAATGCTGTCTGTCTTGAAATATGCAGTATATGAAAAACCATCAATACCAGCAACACCTGCTCCGGCATAGGCTCTGTCACGAGTCAGACCACAGACAGAGTCTGCATCGTTGGATTCCCTTGAGCTACTCTTTAATATGCGTGCACTGAATCTTCAACGTCAACAACAAAACCAACACTGTAAAGTTCATCTGGTGCTCTTCTACAAGCTACAACAGCCCCATTATTATCATCAACCGCTCTGCTGCCGTCTGCAGGTTCAACATCTGCATTCATTGGAAGGTTCAACATCTGGAAGAAAGTAACAGTGACAAGATTGCATCATAATATGCAAATAACTGTTTCTACCTTTTTGGAAAATATATGAAGAAAAAGCTCACAAAGGGACGGTTGGAACATTTTACTTTTTTTCAAATATATATTTTTTTACCACAATAATTACGAAATAAATATAATTGCCTATTTTTCTTCATTTATTATTGTGCATATATCTTTACATTTATTTGGAAATATTTTCCTCACTATACCTTTATTATTCAGGGATTGTGTAAATATTGTGTCTTTTCTCTTCTGGGTATTCCCCTTATTGAGGTGTGTGTGCCAGTCAATCAATCAAATGTGAATACATGTGCATAATAGTATGAACATTCTGTTTATATTATTATGTTCTGCAACATGACAATCAAGTTTGCGGATATATATTCACAGTATTTTATCTAAATGCTTCTAGTCCTGTTTTACATTATTTGTTATTGATTTCCGGGGGGGTTTATAGAAAGTTGATAACTATGGGCCAGATGTATGTTTGCAATTACCAAATAGCAAGTTTTTGTGACTCGCTAATTGGTAATCATAAACACCAATGTACGAATGTGTGTCCTACTTCATTAATATTCATGAGGTAGGTCTCGGTTTGCGACCCATTGGGAATCGCAAAAATCACAGGGATGGTGGCCTGCTGGGGTCAGCAAACCACCTTACCTATACTTACTTTTCAATAAAGCATTGTTTTTTTTTAAATGCATTCCGTTTTCTTTAAATGAAAATTGGATGCGTTTCAAAAATAAAAATAAAAAGTTTTCTTTTCAGTTTTTAAGAGTAGTCAGTGGTCCCTGGGACCACTGCCTGCTCTTAAAAATGTCTTTACAAACATTCACAAAGGGAAAGGGGTCCCTTGCGAATGGGTTACCACCTACATGAAGTAGGTGGTAAAATATGAATGTTTTGCGACCACATTTCAGTCACAAAACATTCACCCAAACCATTGCGAATCGCCATTAGGAATGGATGCCCTAAACATGCCCCTTCCTAATTTTTTTATTTTTTTATTTTTTTATTCCTTTATTGTTTTTATTAATTTCCATGTAGTACAGTATGCACAAACAATTGTTATTACATGTTTGCATCTTTTACAGTCTCTATTTGCCACGAGTGGTGAACATTTTGCTGCAAGTCCTGTATCCGGTATCAAAGAATAAATTGTACAGCATTTACGATAACAACAAAATATTTTGTCTGCAAACATTCAACACAAATGTATGCAATTCTGCTTGTAGTAACATGTTAATTCGTAAGGGTTGAACAATGGGATAAGGGGTTAGGGGGTAGGGGAATCACATCTCACTGTAGTATTATATTGAGCGCAGATGGCGTTGCCACTACATTGCATTTCGTAAGTCTCATTGCCCCGCCCTTGCCAGCATCTCTCATACTTATGCCCCGATGTTGGTGTGTGCTATCTTGCGTATATGTCAAGGGTTGCTGCGTGTGTGATGCCCATGCTCCTCTTCCGAAACGGTGCTCACTGGGAAGGGGAATTCTATCTACTGTGAGGTATCCTCAGTGCGCTCTTGCGTCCTGTTTGTCGCTTGGGATAGCCCCTGTGTCCCCAGATGCTCCTGCCATGTGCCTTGGAAGTCTGTGAGTATGGTATCCCATGCGACTGCTATGGGTGTCTTACGTATGCCAGTGGCATCTTCTCGCCGGAGCGCCACACTTTCCGCTTGCTCCCAGCATATCATGGAGTGATACCACCAGTCTGCAACGAGGGCACCGTGCATCCTCCCGTTTGAAAATTTGGTTGATTGAGGCCGTGTCATGTAAGCTCTCTGTGTTATGTAATACTGTATTAACCGAAACCTGGCGTTCCTCGGTATGTAGGTAGGGCTCTCTAATATTTTTGCCCATTCCCGGTCCGTGCATTGTCTCTGTAGATCTGCGTCCCAGTGCTCTTTTAGTTTCACTAGCGGGGCTGCTGCATGTGCCCGCAATGACTCTGCCAGCCATCTGATGAGATGCCAGCCTGTACCCATGATGTGCAGATACTGGAGTGTTAGATGTGTTTTGGGTTCTTCTGCGATGTCTCCCCAAATGGACCTCAACGTTCTAGTGAGTGCCGCGTGCATTAAAAACTGGCCCTGCGGTAGATCATATTCACTCACAAGTGTGTCGAATGGGAGCAACTGACCGTCTTGATATAAGTCCCCTATCGTCTGGAGTCCTGCGTCGTCCCATGTGCGCAGTTCCGCTGCCGTGATTCCTTACTGCTGCCTTGGCGTGCCCATAATCGGGAGTACGGGCGCATATGTGACAACCTCTTTGGTGAGTCGTTGGACCTGCCGGAAGCAGGCGTATGCCACTTTCACCAGTTGCTGGGTGGGACTCGCCCCCTTCCTATCCGGATGAAAAAGGGCCACTACCTGTGCGTGGGTATAACCTGGTTGTAGCGTAGCAGTGTCAGCTAGCTGCCGCTCACTAAGCCAGCGGTCCACCCACTGCAGCTGCGCTGCCAGGTAGTAGTGCTCCATGTTGGGGACTGCTACCCCACCACCGTCCACAGGCAGGTACAGCTTGGCCAACGCCACTCTATTTCGGCTGCCGTGCCAGATGAAGTTCCTCATATCCAATTCAAATAAACGGAACATCGTTGGTTTGATACACACCGGCAGGTTTTCAAAGTGGTACAATAGTCGTGGGAGTGCCACCATTTTCAGTAGTGCCACCCTGCCCATTGTGGCAAGAGGCAGCGTGCGCCAAAACGCCATTTGCGATCTGATTGCTGTTACTGCTCTGGTGTAGTTACCTTCTAACAGGTCCAATGGCTCTCGATATATCCGAACTCCCAGGTATCGAAATGCTGTCTGTTACCAGCGTGCCATTCACTGTTAGCACAGGGTCTGGCATGGTTTTGTTAAAGGGGTAGAGACATGACTTGCCCCAGTTCACGCGCAGCCCGGACATAGCAGCAAAGTCCGAAAGTGCCTTTGCTATTTCGTCGCATGGTTGCCGGAGATCGCGCAAGTATATCAGAAGATCATCTGCGTATAAGGATACCGCATGCACCCCGTCCCCCAGGGGGATTCCCCAGTCTTCCATTGTGCTACGCAGGGCTACCATTAGCGGTTCTATTGCCAGCGCGAACAGTAACAGGGAAAGAGGGCAGCCTTGTCGCATGCCCCGTCCTATTGGGATAGGTTTGGATACATACGGGCCTCTCTTGACCTGGGCTGTGGGATGCATGTAGAGCAATTTAACTAGTCCTATGTAGTCATCGCCTAGGCCATATTTGGCTAAAGTGGCAAATAAAAAGTCCCACTCGAGCATGCCGAACGCTTTTTCCAGGTCTAACACTAAGCATCCCGAGTTTGGCCAGCTTGCTCTAGAATAGTGGGCTACTCTAAAAAATCGTCTCAGGTTGAGGGACGTGCTGCGCGCTGGTACAAAACCATTTTGATCACCATGTACCAGCTGCGGGACCACTGGAGCCAATCTACTTGCCAGCAGTTTGGCGAGTATTTTGTAATCCGAATTTAATAGTGCTAGTGGGTGGTATGAGCCCAGAATCTCTGTGTCTCTGTCCAGTTTGGGCAGCGAGACAAGCAGGGACTCACGCAGCTACCGAGGCAGGATGGCTGCCTCTTGCGCATTGGCATATAATGCAAGCAATTTCGGGGCAAGTGTGTCTTGGTACGCCTTGTAATACTCCGCTGGTAGCCAATCCGGGCCTGGCGTTTTGCCTGTAGCCAACGCACGAATCGCTAACTGCACCTCTAGTAACGTTATCAGCTCATTCAACTCAGCCCGCTGAGCGACATCCACCAACGGCATGGGTAGCTGGGTCAAATATGCATCCTGCTCCTCTGGAGTTACCTGTGCTACTGGTTTATACACTTCGGTATAATGGGCGACAAATTCACTGTGTATGTCATTTTGTCGCGTTAGCAAGTGCCCCACTCCGGATCTCAAGACCAACGTCAGTTGCTGCGCTCGGTCTTGCTGAATTAATCTTGCCAACAGCCTCCCTGCCTTATCGGCCAAGGCATGCGTACGGGCCGAATGCGCCGCATAATTCAGACATCGCAGTCTCTCCATTACCTCAGCCTGTTTCTGTCTCTGATCGTCCAGCGCGCGTTGCGTGCCTGTACCTACTACTAAGTCAGTTTGAAGTTGGGGTAGGGCGTCCTCTATTTGTTGAGCCTCACGGTCCAGCTGCCAGCGCATGCTCCAAGTCAGACTCAGGCACTGTCCCCATACCACTGCCTTGCAAGCATCCCAGAGTACCCCATGATCTGTCACTGATCCCTCATTTGTGTCAAAGTACGTTGCTATGGCCTGACCCACCGAGTCTCTAAAAGGGGGGGTCCTCCAGTGCAACTGCCTGTAGTCGCCAAAGTTTAGTGACCGCCGTCGAATCAACTTCACCTAGCCGTAACATATGCGGATTATGATCTGAATGTGTGCGCCCCAGGTAGTCCGCATTGATGCAGTCTGCTAGTAGTGTTGTGTGTCCTACAAACCTGTCTAGGCGCACATGTAGAACATGGGGTTGTGAGTAGTGTGAGTAGAGGCGTGTATTTGGATTCAACGTTCTCCATAAGTCCACTAGTCCCCACCCGTAAAGCCACTCAGTCAAACCTTTAGCATTGGATGCTGCAGTCTTCTGCTGCAGTGGCGGGAAGGATCTATCTATTCCTGTATCCAGCACTGCATTATAGTCTCCTCCTAACAACCAAGGAATATCACACCACTGGGATAGCTTTGCTGATAGTGTATGCCAGAATGGGGCTTGGTCCATGTTCGGAGCATATATTGATCCCAGTACTATCTGCCTACCATTTAGCCTGCCTTTCGTCAACGCATACCGGCCATAAGTGTCTATTTCCATTTCTTCCGATATATAGTGTGTGCCTGGTCTGACCCATACTATCGCTCCCCGTGCGTATGACGAGTAACCTGTGGCAAATACCTGTCCTCTCCACTTACGCTGTAGTCTGTGAATCTCGGGTTGTGATATATGCGTTTCCTGTAAAAATGCGATATGCGCTTTGTGTCTCTTTAAGTATGCATATGTGCTATAACGGCGTGCTGGCATGTGCATACCCCTGACATTCCAAGTGATTATTGTTGTCTGTGGCATCCTGTGGTTGCACTATATTGGTGTACGGTCGGTTGGCCTACTACTCTATAGGGGGGCCAGTGGCATATACATGTAGCTGAGGCCTATTCCGCCATCGCGTCTCGCAGAAATCCCAATAGTGTGGTAGTGAGATGTTATGTGGGGAATTAAACATTGTGGTGTGTAACTGGGATAGGGCAGAGGGACAACAGGTATCTGCCCAAACCTTGAACCACGCCTTTCGGCAACTATCGGCCTTGTGTGCCGTGTTACTGTGTGTGTGAAAAAGGGGGGGGTTAGCCTTAATTAAGCGTGTAAGGAGCAAATAGAAGCTCAGGCCCTATAACACCGATTTTCTATGCTCACTGCGTCTCATTCTGCCCATACTTCCGCACCCCCGGACCCGCTGCGGGAAAGGAGAAGGGGGGGGCCCGCGGGAGGGGAGACAGAAAGCCTAACTACGCAAGTGTTCACAGATTGATAAATCAGATCTCCATCCCACAGTGCCATACACTCTCCCCAAAACAACACCTCCCTCTTGGCACATGATCGTGATTACTATGGCTACCCTTTAGTTACATCACATAATATCATCAGCTGTTTGGGGCGTCACTTCAGGCAATGGCTGCAAATCTTCTCCCATCTGCCATCCCGCTGACACGCTATCTGCGCTCATGAAATGTTCCGAAGAGGCATCTGTGTCTTTGTTTACTGGACTCCTTCTCATAGTCGCTGCTGCCTGTAACACAGCGCGTCGCTCCTGTAGTCGCTGCTCGAAGTCGGGGACAGCCTTAAGCTGTGACGTGCGTTTCCTGGCTCTTCTGCGAGGTTTCTGCCAGCCCCTGCGATTGCTTTGTTGGGAGTTCGTGACTGTATTCCGCCTACTTGGTGACACGCTGTGGCCCTCCGCTTCAAGCCAGTCCCATGCCTCGTCAGCTGAATTAAAGAAGTGCGTGATGCCGTCCTTCACCACTCATAGCCGGGCCGGGAAGAGGAGTGAATATTTAATTTCTAACTCCAGCATCTTCTGTTTAACGGACATAAACGTGCCTCTCCGTTGTTGCACTCCAAGAGAATAGTCCGGGAAGAACATCACTTTGGAGTTTTCAACTCTGACTTCTTCTGGTTTGCGCAGTTCCTGCAGTATTGCGTCCCTGTCTCTGTAGTTCAGGAGTCGGAATAGGTACGGGCGAGGCCCAGTTCCTGGTTGTCGCTGGCCCGCCGGGACTCTATGCACCCTTTCTACTGCGAAGAAGGGGGAGAGTGAATTCGGCGGCATCAGTGCTTTTAGCCAGGTTTCCGTGTAGGACACCGCGTCCTGCCCTTCCGTTCCCTCTGGCAGGCCTACAATCCGGACATTATTGCGGCGCGAATGCCCTTCTGCGTCGTCTATCCTGCTCTCTAGCATGCGCACTTTCTCCGCTAACATGCCCCTTCCTAATATAGAAACATACCCATTTTCCGATTCGGTTGTAGGTTGCTGACTCGCAAATTGGGCCTTTGTACATAAAAAGATGCTTTTTTTGCAGTCGCAAACGGCCTGATTCTGGAAATCGGCGAATTTGCAAACTCAAAAAAGCTTTGTACATCTGGCCCATAGTGTATTGTTTATTGTTGTTGTTCTAAAGAACAATGAAATAGGGTTTTGGGTTCCACTACCTATCCCTGTAATGTCTCATTAGATTGATAATTACCTGAAAACATCTCACTTAAATATTGCTCAGTGGGTTGTATGGTGGTTGCAGTACAACTTATTTTTTGATTCGAGTTGACACATTGACTGAGTCTGTGATGCCAGGGGATCTACAAAACTGAAATCTCTAGAGAATTAACAACATTTATTAGAATGAGAGAACAATGGTGCACCAACAAAACTATGGTCGACCACTCCCTGTGATCTAACTTTGTGTACTTTGCTGATTAAAAATGGCTTAAAATAGATTGTTTGTAAAATGCATTAGATTAAAAAAGTCTGTTGTTTCTTATAGCTCAGAGTGTCAGTCATGATAATTATGTAAGCTTGTTAGAAATTAAGGTATCTATATGGTCAACATAGAATGGGGAAAACAGTTGTAGTGAGAGAATTATTGATTGCAGCTAGGTTAATGGGGACACGGAAATCTCCACATATCATGACAAACTGGAGAGGACATTTGTGAGCATCAATTCACCACAACAGCATCCTTCTACACTCTGCTGCTCCTTTTTAAAAACATTTAAAAACACGGCGAGGGTTGCAATGAGAAGCCCCCAAGCTTGTCCACAGAAACAATCAGCATAATTTACAAAGAGGTTCTCATTTTGTTCAGTTTATGGGGGCGCTGACAATCACTTTAGCAATGCAGCAAAAAAGCATCTTTTTATGTTCCATATATGGACGATATGGAAAGACATTGCTACATGCTGCCGAGAATGGAGTCATTAGTTGTAGAAATTGTCTGAACTTAACAGAAATAAAGGTTGTAGGTAGGTTAACACATACATGGAATTATGCTCCGTAGGTAAATTATATGGTATACAATAGTGGTCAGAACCAATAGAATATATCATTTTTTTATTGCAGAAATATAATACAGCACACTGAGACACTATGACTATACCTGGTGAGTTGCCACATCTGAAAAATCTTAAAAGGATGCTGTCAAGGTCAGATGTTGAACACAAAATGACCCATGCTGATAAAGAGATGACCATTGAGCATGAGTGACGGAAACCAACAATAGCCACCACTAAACAAAGCAGAATACACGGATTAGTATTCCAAAACACAAGCTATTACTGTTAGTTGAATGAACTCACAGTGGGCACATCTGAATAGCCATTGTTTAAACTCAGATCACTGAGACATTTTAAAAATAGTTTGGCATCATAGATAAGATGTCATCAAGTCTACCTGTAAATGAAAGGTCATGACTCACAACTATCAGCTTGTATTTAGGTCTTAAATCCACGTCGCCGTTTGTATAGTAGGGACAATTATTACATATATCACTGAGTGGTTTTAAAGTTAGAAACAGAAGTGTGACACAGCAATTTACAGCTATGATTTGCACATAAAACTAGCCATAGAAGTGGCGGATAAGTTTTTAGACACTATTTCCTATTGGTTTTCAGAACAATGTTCAAAATCTGGGTCTCAGCAGACCAACAAGTTAATCAGATAAAGTATTCTACTATCAAGTCTAAACTGCGAGTCAGCTGTGAGGTGGTTGCTAGAAAGAGGATCATAATGGAAAACGAGCACTTCATCAAAAACCATGAGATGAGATTCCTAATGTCAGTGATGACTGCTGTACACCCAAGAATTGTTTAGTTTACAAAATCACAAAGCCAGCTGAAAGTGCAGTATTCGAACATTCATCCATTGAGGGTGGCGTAGCTCTAGGAAACTCTGCAAACCATTCGAGAAAAATGAGTGTAAAAAAAAACAACACATATTTGTATATCGGAGTATGGCTAGAATCCTACTCGTGGGGAAGTGCTGGACAAAGAGTATGGCGACCACAATCCCTTAGCAGTTTTTTGCATTACCAATTGCCCATGTGCGTGTAGCTCTTCTTAGAATTTGCAATAAAGCTGCACTCAAACATAGAAAATCTACACTTAAAAGGAATATGTGGGCCTCTTTAATGGTGGCAAGTAAGGTGAAAGATTCTAAAGCATTCTGGTGCATGGTTAACTCACTAAACATGCAAAAGAGCCTTCTGCCCAGTCAAGAGACTCATGTCAAAGCTGAAGAATGGCTATGTCACTTTAATAAAATGTATCATGCGGAAACTAATTCTTGAACTAATGTGCATCTTGAGACATATGGCCCGCGGGTGTGTATTGACTTTATCTCCTTTAGCCCAGAAGAGGTTACTTTAGCCCTACAGAATACCCCATCAGGTAAAGCTCCAGGGGCAGACGGTGTGCCAATGGATATTTATAACAAACAAATGATGGACGGAATGCTGACAATGCAAACATTCTCCCCCAGTCAAAGGATCTGGGTTAAATCCATCGTTCTTTTGCCCACTATGCCACCCCAGTTTGGACCCAGCCATATGCAAATCAGTCTTGACCCTGTGCCCCATGGGAACAGTCCAGACCGAACTGCCAGGCCAGGTCCTCCCTGGACCAGAAACAAGCATCCTGGGACCGGTTTCAGGGTATGTCACCCTTCTTCAACCAGGCTAGCTTGAATCCAGTGGCACAGTGAGCAAGGGACCCACGTCTGGGCATACCCATCCCACTTAGGGCGAAAAGTGTTACAGCAAACAAATGATGGACGGAATGCTGACAATGCATACATTCTCCCCCAGTCAAAGGATCTGGGTTAAATCCATCATTCTTTTGCCCACTATGCCACCCCAGTTTGGACCCAGCCATATGCAAATCAGTCTTGACCCTGTGCCCCATGGGAACAGTCCAGACCGAACTGCCAGGCCAGGTCCTCCCTGGACCGGAAACACGCATCCTGGGACCAGTTTCAGGGTATGTCACCCTTCTTCAGCCAGGCTAGCTTGAATCCAGTGGCACGGTGAGCAAGGGACCCACGTCTGGGCATACCCATCCCACTTAGGGCGAAAAGTGTTACAGCAAACAAATGATGAACGGAATGCTGACAATGCAAACATTCTCCCCCAGTCAAAAGATCTGGGTTAAATCCATCATTCTTTTGCCCACTATGCCACCCCAGTTTGGACCCAGCCATATGCAATTCAGTCTTGACCCTGTGCCCCATGGGAACAGCCCAGACCGAACTACCAGGTCAGGTCCTCCCTGGACCGGAAACAAGCATCCTGGGACCGGTTTCAGGGTATGTCACCCTTCTTCAGCCAGGCTAGCTTGAATCCAGTGGCACGGTGAGCAAGGGACCCACGACTGGGCATACCCATCCCACTTAGGGCGAAAAGTGTTACAGCAAACAAATGATGGATGGAATGCTGACAATGCAAACATTCTCCCCCAGTCAAAAGATCTGGGTTAAATCCATCGATCTTTTGCCCACTATGCCACCCCAGTTTGGACCCAGCCATATGCAATTCAGTCTTGACCCTGTGCCCCATGTGAACATTCCAGACCGAACTGCCAGGCCAGGTCCTCCCTGGATCGGAAACAAGCATCCTGGGACTGGTTTCAGGGTATGTCACCCTTCTTCAGCCAGGCTAGCTTGAATCCAGTGGCACGGTGAGCAAGGGGCCCACGTCTGGGCATACCCATCCCACTTAGGGCGAAAAGTGTTACAGCAAACAAATGATGGACGGAATGCTGACAATGCAAACATTCTCCCCCAGTCAAAAGATCTGGGTTAAATCCATCGTTCTTTTGCCCACTATGCCACCCCAGTTTGGACCCAGCCATATGCAATTCAGTCTTGACTCTGTGCCCCATGGGAACAGTCCAGACCGAAGTGCCAGGCCAGGTCCTCCCTGGACCGGAAACAAGCATCCTGGGACCGGTTTCAGGGTATGTCACCCTTCTTCAGCCAGGCTAGCTTGAATCCAGTGGCACGGTGAGCAAGGGACCCACGTCTGGGCATACCCATCCCACTTAGGGCGAAAAGTGTTACAGCAAACAAATGATGGACGGAATGCTGACAATGCAAACATTCTCCCCCAGTCAAAAGATCTGGGTTAAATCCATCGATCTTTTGCCCACTATGCCACCCCAGTTTGGACCCAGCCATATGCAAATCAGTCTTGACCCTGTGCCCCATGGGAACAGTCCAGACCGAACTGCCAGGCCAGGTCGTCCCTGGACAGGAAACAAGCATCCTGGGACCGGTTTCAGGGTATGTCACCCTTCTTCAGCCAGGCTAGCTTGAATCCAGTGGCACGGTGAGCAAGGGACCCAGGTCTGGGCATACCCATCCCACTTAGGGTGAAAAGTGTTACAGCAAACAAATGATGGACGGAAGGCTGACAATGCAAACATTCTCCCCCAGTCAAAAGATCTGGGTTAAATCCATCGTTCTTTTGCCCACTATGCCACCCCAGTTTGGACCCAGCCATATGCAAATCAGTCTTGACCCTCTGCCCCATGGGAACATTCCAGACCGAACTGCCAGGCCAGGTCCTCCCTGGACCGGAAACAAGCATCCTGGGACTGGTTTCAGGGTATGTCACCCTTCTTCAGCCAGGCTAGCTTGAATCCAGTGGCACGGTGAGCAAGGGACCCACGTCTGGGCATACCCATCCCACTTAGGGCAAAAGTGTTACAGCAAACAAATGATGGACGGAATGCTGACAATGCAAACATTCTCCCCAGTCAAAGATCTGGGTTAAATCCATCGTTCTTTTGCCCACTATGCCACCCCAGTTTGGACCCAGCCATATGCAATTCAGTCTTGACCATGTGCCCCATGGGAACAGTCCAGACCGAACTGCCAGGCCAGGTCCTCCCTGGACCGGAAACAAGCATCCTGGGACCAGTTTCAGGGTATGTCACCCTTCTTCAACCAGGCTAGTTTGAATCCAGTGGCACGGTGAGCAAGGGACCCACGTCTGGGCATACCCATCCCATTTAGGGCAAAAAGTGTTACAGCAAACAAATGATAGACGGAATGCTGACAATGCAAACATTCTCCCCCAGTCAAAAGATCTGGGTTGAATCCATCGTTCTTTTGCCCACTATGCCACCCCAGTTGGGACCCAGCCATATGCAAATCAGCCTTGACCCTGTGCCCCATGGGAACAGTCCAGACCGAACTGCCAGGCCAGGTCCTTCCTGGACCAGTTTCAGGGTATGTCACCCTTCTTCAGCCAGGCTAGCTTGAATCCAGTGGCACGGTGAGCAAGAGACCCACGTCTGGGCATACCCATCCCACTTAGGGCAAAAAGTGCCCACTATGCCACCCCAGTTTGGTCTGGACTGTTCCCATGGGGCACAAGGTCAAGACTCATTTGCATATGGCTGGGTCCAAACTGGGGTGGCGTACTGGGCAAAAGAACGATGGATTTAACCCAGATCCTTTGACTGGGGGAGAATGTTTGCATTGTCAGCATTCCGTCCATCATTTGTTTGCTGTAACACTTTTCGCCCTAAGTGGGATGGGTATGCCCAGACGTGGGTCCCTTGCTCACCGTGCCACTGGATTCAAGCTAGCCTGGCTGAAGAAGGGTGACATACCCTGAAACTGGTCCCAGGATGCTTGTTTCCGGTTCATGGAGGACCTGGCCTCGCAGTTCGGTCTGGACTGTTCCCATGGGGCACAGGGTCAAGACTGATTTGCATATGGCTGGCTCCAAACTGGGGTGGCGTAGTGGGCAAAAGAACGATGGATTTAACCCAGATCCTTTGACTGGGGGAGAATGTTTGCATTGTCAGCATTCCGTCCATCATTTGTTTGCTGTAACACTTTTCGCCCTAAGTGTGATGGGTATGCCCAGACATGGGTCCCTTGCTCACTGTGCCACTGGATTCAAGCTAGCCTGGCTGAAGAAGGGTGACATACCCTGAAACAGGTCCTAGAATGCTTGTTTCCGGTCTAGGGAGGACCTGACCTGGCAGTTCGGTCTGGACTGTTCCCATGGGGCACAGGGTCAAGACTGATTTGCATATGGCTGGGTCCAAACTGGGGTGGCGTAGTGGGCAAAAGAACGATGGATATAACTCAGATCTTTTGACTGGGGGAGAATGTTTGCATTGTCAGCATTCCGTCCATCATTTGTTTGCTGTAACACTTTTCGCCCTAAGTGGGATGGGTATGCCCAGACGTGGGTCCCTTGCTCACTGTGCCACTGGATTCAAGCTAGCCTGGCTGAAGAAGGGTGACATACCCTGAAACCGGTCCTAGGATGCTTGTTTCCGGTCCAGGGAGGACCTGGCCTGGCAGTTCGGTCTGGACTGTTCCCATGGGGCACAGGGTCAAGACTGATTTGCATATGGCTGGGTCCAAACTGGGGTGGCGTAGTGGGCAAAAGAACAATGGATTTAACCCAGATCTTTTGACTGGGGGAGAATATTTGCATTGTCAGCATTCCGTCCATCATTTGTTTGCTGTAACACTTTTCGCCCTAAGTGGGATGGGTATGCCCAGACGTGGGTCCCTTGCTCACTGTGCCACTGGATTCAAGCTAGCCTGGCTGAAGAAGGGTGACATACCCTGAAACCCGTCCTAGGATGCTTGTTTCCGGTCCAGGGAGGACCTGGCCTGACAGTTCGGTCTGGACTGTTCCCATGGGGCACAGGGTCAAGACTGATTTGCATATGGCTGGGTCCAAACTGGGGTGGCGTAGTGGGCAAAAGAACGATGGATTTAACCCAGATCTTTTGACTGGGGGAGAATGTTTGCATTGTCAGCATTCCGTCCATCATTTGTTTGCTGTAATACAATGGATATTTATAAGGCAAATTTAGACCATTGTGCTCCCTTACTGACTATGGTTTTAAATAGTGCTTGTCAGTCTTCAATGCCCAGTTTATGAGCTATGTCCATGACAGTTCCTATCTTAAAAAAGGCAATAGGGTGGACCCCTGCTGTTACAGGCCTGACTCCACTGTTTAAGTAATTGGTAGAGTCACATACAGAAGATTTCTTGATTGGGCCGCATGCAACAATATATTCAGTAAAAATGCAATATGGCTTCTAAGAGAGGCTTGGCACAATAGAGAATTGCCTACGTTTCCACTTTATTATTAGCAAATGTACTATAAATATACAATTGCTAAAGTCTGTCCTTTGTACATGGCCTTCATGGATCAGTACCTTTGATCTTGTGAACAGATATGGCAACAGCTAAGGCAAATTGGCTTGCCCCCCCGCCCCCACTTGATTTTTTGTCCTTCATTCTGATTTATCTCTCGGGGTCAGTTTGGGAGCAATGGATAGTGTGAAAATTCTTTTAGCTTTGAATGGAGGTAAGACAGGGTTGTGTCTTGGCAATGATGTTATTTAATTTATACATTAATAACCTGAATTCTTTTCTGGTTATGACTAGTCAGGACGTGCCCGTAGTTGGTCCTAGGCTGACAATAGCTCTCTTTTATATGCGGACAATATGGTTTTATTATCCCTCACACCCAAAGGATTGAAAACCCTGGTTGAATATTTTGTGCCTTTTATGGGAGACCTCGATTTTAACATCACATGTAATATCCTGTGGCCCAAATAGCTCAAGTTCTCATACTTTATATGTTAAAGGTAAAGTTCTGGAAACATTAAAGCTGTTTCCTTATTTAGGGATTTTGTTTGATTCTGCAAACCAAACTTATGGACTGCCCTGCTTGACTGCTAGATGTCAAAAGTTTGCTAAGTCTGCAGGTGCAGCATTTAAAATTGCTGCCACTGTGGGATATAAACTTATAGCCTCTTATTAGAGATCTATTATGTGAGAAATTGGGTGTTGGTTGAGTGGGGTGTGAGCCCTGGTCAAGCAACTGACATAATCCCTTGAAGAGTGAACCACAAAAAGTCACTAAATCAACATGTGCTTAACACTAGGCAGCTTGGCACAAAAAGCAGTCAGGCTTATCTTAGAGGCAATGTGTTAAGTATGTATGTAGCACACAAACCGTATTACAGTGAAAACACAACGCAAGAAAAATCCCAAACCAATTTAGAAAACTAGAGTACATTTTAATTAATTGTTTGATGCCAGAACGACAAAAATCCAATCAGTAAGAATTTTTACATTTTTTAGTAAAAACTAGTGCTTAAAAGATCAAAGCCTCAACTGCGGACATCTAGTCTCGCAAGACCGAGTAAAAGTCGAAAAATATGGCTGACCGGGATAGACCGCGGTGGTTCAGATAAACGAAGTAGATTAGGCCTGGTCAACTCTTACCTTTGGAGAAGTAAAAGTGTCTGAGAAGGTAAAGTTCGGTAGGGCAAGGCTGCAGGAGGAGTCCGAGGAGGAAGCATCATCGTCGGATAGCATTGGGTCGAATCCGCTGTGAAGATTTCTATGTTCAGACTTAGTCTCAGAATGGAAATCGAAATTCTCCAGTGGGATGAGGCAGAGGCCTGCAGTCGCAGACAGTTCCACTAGGCCAGATGCCCCTTTGATGGGGGACCACTAAAAAGTATTTACTGCTGTGGAGAAGAGTGTAGTGGAAGAAGCATCAAAGTCACTCTGATTGGTGATGCACATTGGGCGGATAGACGAGCAGGTTGGTCCCGGTCTCATCCTGGTCCACCGAGCACTTTTGGGCCAAAATTTGTTGTCAGTTTTAGAATTTGGCCATCTAGGCACCTTTAGCACCACTTCTATGAGTCCAGGAATAGGGGAGCACCACTTGGAGGGTCTGGACGCACTCAGGCTGGGTCCAGGTGTGGGTTGTAGCCTCTTCTCTCCCTGAGGCTCTGTTCTGGAGGCCAGCAAAATAGCCCTTGGGAGTCACTCGTTTGCTCCTGGGATAGCTGAAGATCCAATCCTTGCAACCACACAGAAGGCAGCAGAACAGATGGGCAACAGGGCAGCAATCCAGCAGGGCAGCAGACCTTCAGAGCAACAGTCCAGCAGAATGTCAGCCCTTTCAGCAGCACAGCAGTCAATCTTCCTGGCAGAGTATCCACAGGTCCAGAAGTGTTCTGAAGAGTTGATATCTGAGGTGAAACTTTTATACCCTGATGGCCTGGTTCTGAAAAGTGGGCAAAGCCTCTAAACAGTGCCTTTGAAGTGCATGGAACTTCCTGACTCCCCTGCCCTGACTCTAAGCTGGCTTCAGGGACAATGTGGGGTGGTTAGGCTCTTTGTGTGGAGGCAGAACATACCCTATTCTGTTGCAAATGGGGCTGGGTTTAGCCCCGGCCCTCCGATCCTACTAACAGATGGCCCATTGAGGCACACTCAATCCCTCTATTGTGTGACTGTCTGAGAGGAATTCACAAAGTCTAACTGGCAGTTACACCCAGTCATGTGACCCAAGACAGGCTACAGGCACAACAAAAGGGCTAAGGGGAGGAAAATGCCAACTTTACAAAAGTGGCATTTTCAAAATTGTACTGAAAAATCCTACTTTACCATTAGATGGGTTCACCTTTACAATTTTATAAACACCAAACATGACATAGCTACCTGCTCCTATCATATAGTTTCCATTAATCAGTAGGAACTGCATGTTTGTGGACAACATAAACTTTGGGATGGTGTCAGACTGAATCCATGCACCTCCATAGGATGTGTTGTCCCATAGACCAACTAGCTAACAGTGTCACCATCAGCACCCCTAACCTACACAGGGAGAGAACGGTTCTGGCAACCAATTAACATCACAACCTTTTTCCCTTTAGGAACCGTGGTGGCAGATCTACAACCTTTCGCTCATCCACTCATGCTTTCTTTTGCTCAGAGAATGATTCAACGAATATACAAAGGGATGTTTTCAATGTTTATTAACCAACGTGATTCTTGAATAGAATATATGTGCAGCAACAATCAATAGACAGAAGCAGATGAAAGTTATAAGAAGAATCAAGACAGTGAACAACATAAAAAGTTCCACCATCATTTTGAAACAAATGTATATATGAAAGCATATAAAATAATATAACAATCTGGTGTACTACTGATATAAGGACCCTAACCTGCGTGTCTAGGGTGTGTGTGTATGTTCTGCCAGGAATCCCCCTACTGGATGACCCAACCCCATTACCTGGTGGGTGAGAATGTAGGACCCCATCTTGGTTACGAGATGGATACCCCTCACAGAGATGTTAGTCAGCTGCTGGGCAAAGGCATGAGCCTGTACAGACCTCTCAATGTCAGCAGAAGTGCCTCCTCTGACTATTCCTGGAAACAGATGTTTATTTATAGGAAAGGGCATCCTTGCCTTGGGATGAAATTGTGATCAGGTTCCATTGTTTGTGTGCTACAGATGGCTGTGTCGCCATATGGACGAAAATAACAAACACATTTGCACAACTTATGTGTAGGCCTTGTACATAGTGTCAGGGCACTATAATAATGTTCTTGTGGAGTTGACTCATGTAAGCAAGGTCGGTGTTTCCAAGAAACTAACCGAAAGTGTCATGAATGCAAATTAGTGTCAAAAGCCAATGTCACAGGTGAAGGCAGCTTTAGGAAAGCCCTGTGTTCATGTAATATGGCAACGTTTCCTTCTAGGTCTAACCGGGACACATGACACTCCCAATTGGTAAATACATATTATTAATTGTATTAGGAATCCCAATGTTATCCTATTGGAGAGGTAGGCCTCACAGTAGTGAAAAACAGATTTCAGAGTGTTTCATTATCAGGCATGTAAACATTAAAAGTACATGTCCAACCTTTTACTTACACAGCACCCTTCCCTATTTTCTATGTAGGCCTACCTTACAGGAGTTTAAGGCTTAGCAAGGGAGTTTAAATGCAAGGCAATGTGGCAGTTAAACACTGCATTCAGACTGCAATGGCAGACCTGGGGCATGTTTTAAAGTGCCACTTAAGTGGGTGGCACAATAAATGTGGCAGACCCACTGGTAGCATTTCGTTTACAGACACTGGGTATATGGTATTCCACTCTACAAGGGACTTACAAGCAAATCAAATATGCCAACTGGGTATAAGCCAATTTAACCATGTTTAAGGGGAGTGAACACAAGCACTTTATTACTGATTAGGGGTGGTAAAGTGCACAGAGTCCTGCTGCCAGTAAAAATAAGTTCAGCAAAATGGAGGAGGAGAGGCATAAAGTTTGGGCAAGACCATCCTAGAGCTGAGAGGTCTAACATATGAGGTGCATATAAGGTGCAATGTGCGTCTGTTATTTCCTAAGGCACTGATGTTTGGGGCAATGTCAACATTAGGTGTTTGAAGGTAGAGGAAATAGTTTTTGCCGCTGTCTTCTCTCCCTCCCTCTTAGCTCCATGCATTTTTTTTGTCATGAAGAGCTGGGGCTTTCTTATGTTGAAGATTTCATTAAACTCTCACTATTATTACTATGGATCCCGATATGGAACAATCCACATGCAGTGATACACCAAGATGTTATTGTTGATTGTTTGAAATGTGGCAACGGACATAAAATACCTTGCTTATCATATATTAAAGCTGCCATTATGGGTTTTGAATCCCTCTTCTATATGCAAGGTAGATAAAGCCTGGGTCAAAAAATCCTTTACGGATAAGAGGCACACACTTATAGAGGACATTGAATTCAATAGACCTACCATAGGATCCTATACTATAATCCAGACATACATGAATATTGAACCTTATCTCCTAATGAATTTTAGAGTATGGGAGAGAGGTCTTTTGATAAGATTTAGGGTAGGTAAATAGGAATATCTTTCCCTCAGGCCTAATATAATAGGGATTAAGTTTGTATTTGTCCATGTGACGTAATTCTCTGAACAGACACTTCTGCACTTTTCCTTTTTTGCAAATGTATTTATTTTGTACAAAATAGTTTTTAATCCCAGTGCTTAAGAAGTATAAATTGATTAGATGTAGGTCTGCATTTTATTTTTTTTAAATGTTATCGAATTTTGGTGTATGCTCTGTTGTTTTTTTTTTTTTTTAACTCAATTGTGTGTCACAGCAACTCTATGATGTTTTGGAGTATTTTAAATTGAATTGATATTTTTAAATCAAAATATAAATACAAAGTTAATGCAACATCTCCAGAAACTTTTATGATGTACCAATAAATGTATTTCTTTTAATCCATAACATTTAAAGATTGCACTGTGTCAAATTAACTAACACATACTGCATGAGAAAAAGGAAACAGATTTTAACTATATATGCCTACACCAGAGAAAACATTCCAAATTCTTGAACACATTGTAAGTATACTAAATACTACTCAAATGGCTGCTAAGGGCATGCAACCACAAATAATGATGACATAGAAAATGTAAGAGACCACAATAAAATGGGTGAAATGCAAATAAGAGGTAAAGTCCATAGCATAAAACCTGTTGCATCAAACTTCTTGGATAAATGCCACCAGGAAAACCCTAAGAAAAGAAAGGGCAGAGAGACAAGCTACACCAAAACCTTTGAAAAACTAAACCTCTCCCTTCACCTTACCCTTACCCACATTAAGTAATAATAGTTCATCCTCTATAATAATAATCACAATGAGAAGATATTAGTATTGTTCTCCACTCAAAGTAACATAATTTGCCTTTGCGTAATTACTCACAACTTCTGCAAAATTCAAGAAATTTGTGCAAAATTTTGTGAAATGCACATCTATCCTTTTGTGCTAATTTTTGGAGCAAGTGTTCATTCAAGGAAAGCACAGCGAACGAGAACCTCTCACAATTTGTTATTCTCATGGGTAAATTGTGTACCTCAAACTGCACTTTCACTCCAAATGTTTGCTTTTAATGATGTGTATTTAAGTAATGTAACAACAAGGCATAATTTCTGAAATTTTGCCTAACAACTGTAATACAAAATTCCCAAATTATGCGAATTATGCCAGTATAATTAAAATTTCTCCCAGGTGTAATACTAATCTTAAATCAATCCCAAAATTGACAAAGAGCATTCCCATACAATACTCATTCCTTTAGATAGACATGTATTAGCCTTTATATATTAGGTTTTTAAGGTATTTCAATTCCGAACCTGATTTGGATCTGTGCACTTAGGGTGGAGATCTCTGCATTCGGGTGTAAATCTTCGGTCATGGGCCGGAGTTCCCCGGTCTCAGAGTGGAGCTTGCCACCTATAATAAGAAACAGGAGATTACATACTGGAGGAAAGCTATTCTTGAGTCATTAATTGACCAGAACAGAATCTTCCTCCATTCTGGTGCTCCTTTTTCAAATTTTCCCCTAAAATGGTTGAGGATCGAAATGAGAGGGTCCATAGTTTTAGTAATGAGGAATTGAACATCATTTGTAACATGGTTCACCAACATTTTCCTTAGTTTTATGGGGGCCTGACAACCAGCTGAGCAAAACAGCATGGACCAGATATGGAAGGACATCCCCCCCTGCTGCAGTGCAGTAGGTTTCCATACCCAAAAAGCGAAGGAGTTCCGCAAACGGTGGGAGGACCTGCATCACTTGGCACGCCTGAAGGTACAGGATTGTTGGAGGAACCCACCCAACCAAATTTGTGGTATCCTAAACTGGCACCACTGCACAGGAGGATCTATCAAAAATTCTGACTGCCCTCCATGCACAGCTTGAAGACAATTAGCAGCAGAAAAGTGATAAATCAGAATTTTCAATGCAGGTCAAAGTTCATAAATGTTTTAAAAGTGTTGTCTTGTCACGTCTCTTTTTACTGTGTTTTATTTATCTCCTAGTTGGCTTTACCACATTTTGTCCTAATAAATGTAATTTTGATTAAATGCATTTTTGTGTTCTTTAATACAATTTTATGGTTCAATTCTTTTTATTAGCAGATTTAAAGATAAAACATACAGTGGCAGCAGCATATTCACTTTCCCCAAGAGAGAACATTCTCCGGTATAGCCATGCATAAAGTGCTAATTACGTGCTGGCAGAACCCTACCCACCTCCCTAACAGTATCCCCACCCCCCCTCCCCTCACCCGCACATAGGAACATTTGAATTGCACAGTCCTGGCTGTGTTCAGTGATCTAAAGTTGCCGGTGGCAAAGTAGCCTCTGATAAGCATAACAAGCGAAGAAATCTTGGGCATGTTAATTCCCGATATTCCTGTGAGAGCAGTGACACTTATGGGCTCCACAAGTCCCGAAATTCATTTCCCCTCCCAGCCAGGGACATAGTTATCTTCTCGATGCCTAGAATGTGCCGGAGCCTGTGCAGCCATGTTGAATGTGAGGGAGTTTTGGAAGTCCCCCAGAGGCTAAGGATATTTTGGGTGGCTGCCCCTAGTGCCATACCTATCTGGCGACCGTGTTTAGATTTCAAGGGATATGTGAGTGGGTTTGGAAGACCCAGCAGTATATAGGCAGGGAATCTCAGGAGTTCGGTATCCAAATGTCTGTCTATGTCATCTATGACTTGTGTCCAATATTGTTGAAGCAGTGGGTATTCCCAAAGTATGTGCGTCAAGGTCCCCTTTCCCCCGCAGCCTCGCAGCCAGTGTATGCTTAACTTGGGCTTGATCCTATGGAGCCGAACCGTACCAATAGTACCAATGTGTAGCAATTTTAGTGAGGGTTTCGGTAAGGGCATTGCTGCTGGCTGTGTGGCGGGCCCTATATGAGTAGTCCTCCCATTCCTTATCTCTCAGGGTCCGTCCAAGTTCCCCCTCCCATCTCGCCCATCCCGCATTATATGTGTGCCTGTTAGTTTGAAGTAAGAGAGCATATAGTCCAGATATGAGGCTTTTATCTGATGTTTTGGCAAGGAGCCATTTCTCATATTGCATAAGGTGACGTTGTGCATTAGGTCTATTTTGGGGGGGGGTGTAATCCAATGTATGAATTGAAGGTAATGGAGTCTTTCTGATTCCGGGAGTCTGTCTTCTTCGCGCATTTGGGAAAAAGAGAGTATGCCCTCAGTGTCGAAGAAGTGGCCCATGGAGTGACACACCGTTTGTCTCCATACTGCGAATCCCGCCACCCCCACCCCTGGGGAGAAGTCTGGATTATCCAATAATGGGTACACCAGGGAATGGAAATGTGGTTAGTCCATGCCTGATGCTAGTCTGGTCCCAAGCTGTCATAGTCGCCTGTGTAACTGGCAAGAGATATAGATTTGAAGGTCTATGAGCTTTTGGTAGGAAGGGAACCTTCCACAGTGATGTGACAGCAACTGCCCTGTCCTGGAAGAGCCAGTGCTTTTCAGACTCAGGACGCCCCCATTCCACTAAGTAGCGCAGTTGCGCCGCCTGATAATAGAGGTTAGGTATACCCAGGCATCCGGAGGAAGGTGGCTTACGGTCTTCTTCATATGTGGTTTCTTGCTTTGCTAAATGAATTGAGCTATTTCGGTCTAGATTTTAGCAATCATGCCAGGTGGTGGCGAAAGGTGAGGATCTGTAAGAGATAGAGGATCTTAGGAAGGTTTGACATCTTAGTGGCCACTATCCTCCCCAACCAGGAAATCTGAAGGCGTTTCCACTGTCTGAAATCGGATCGAATTTGCTGAAGCAGCACCATATAATTGTTGTCTGCTGTTGCCTGGGTGGTGAAAGCGAGGTTGATCCCTAAATAAGGCATTGTCTCGGTGGCCCATTGAATGGGATACTGCTTCACAAGTTGTTCCAATAGCTGGGAAGGAATGGAAAGATTAAGTGCTTGTGATTTCCCTACGTTGATCTGAAAGCCTGAGGCAGCCCCAAAAGATTGTAGCTCCCCGAAAAAGGCAGGCAGGTAATCAGCTGGTCTCTCCAGGGTCATCAGCACGTATTCTGCGTATAAGCTAATGGAGTGTCGGTTGCCTCCGAACGGCACCCCAGTGATTTCTGGGTGGTCGCAAATTCTCTGGGCCAATGGCTCCATATATAGAGCAAAGAGCAGATAGGACAGGGGAGAGCCCTGACGTGTGCCCCTGTGTATCGGGAAGGGCATGGATGTGTAGCTGTTAAGTCGAACCGGCGCTGTGGGCATATGATACCAGTTGAGTATACGTGTCCTGCATTTTTCCCCGAACCCAAAGTGTGTGAGGACTTTTTCCAAATAGGACCAGTGGACTCGGTCAAATCGTTTTTTAACGTCGACTGCTAGTAACATATAATCCCCTTGAGCTCGGGTGTCTTTTTCTATGATATGGAGAATGCGCTTAGTGTTATCGCTAGTTTATCTCGGGGAATAAAGCCGGCTTGATCCGGGTCCACTAATGAGGATATATGTGCATTGAGCCTATGTGCAATGATGCTTGTAAATAGTTTCAGATCTATATTCAACAGGGAAATGAGTCTGTATGAGCTGCATTGCGTTTTGTCTTTGCCTGGTTTGAGTAAAACTATAATGGAGGCTGTGAGCATCGAGGTAGGAATAGCCCCGGGCTCGGAGAAAGAGTTAAATAGTCGTGTCAAGATTGCCGCTAGGACAGGGCAAGTTTTAACCGGAAGATGGCTCATATAACCTCCTCTATATGGATGTCCCCATCTAGGGATGCCGATTGATCAGGGGTGAGAGGTGTACTGCGCTCCGACTGGCGATACCGGGCACCTGCCTCGGGTCTAGGAATTGATTTGAGTAGAGGTGTGAGTAGAAATCTTTAAATGTGTTCGCTATGTCCTTGTCATCTAAGACCAGATCACCCCCTGTCGTGTGAATCGAGAGAACATCCTGTTCTTGTCTCTTGACTCGCAATTTGTTTACTAGACGGCGGCCGCACTTGTCCCCCCCCCAACATAATAAGAATGTTGTAGGCGAAGGGCGGAATATTCCACTCTATCCATGTCTATCGCTGCTAGTTGAGAGAGTGTTGGCGAGTAGACTCCACACTCTTGGGGCGCCAGTGCGTTGATGGATGCGCTCTAGCTCTATAATTTGTTTAGTGAGATCTTCTCTCCTTTCCCTGCGGATTTTATTGTCCAGTGATGCGATCGCTATAAATTCCCCCCTTATGACGGCTTTTAGCGTTTCCTATAGAATCACTGGTGAGATTTCAGGGTTATCATTGTGTGTGAGAAAGTCAGTAAGTGATTGTTGGATTTGGTTTATCACCTCCTGAGGGTGAAGCAGGGTGTCGCACTAGTGCCAGTGTCTTGCCGGGCGGGTGTGGGGGGGGAGGGACATCGAGATTGTAACTGCCCAGTGATCTGATAAGGCAGCTGTGTGTATTGCTATTTCTTTTGTGAGGGTCTGGATCCCCTTTGTGCACAGAAAGTAATCCAGCCTGTCCTACGTTTTAAGTTAATTGAAGTAAACTGAGTATTCTTTAGCCTGCTGGTGATTAATCCTCCATAAGTCTACCAGTCCCAGATCCTTGAGCCATGCATGGCACTCGCTTGATAAAGCTCCCGCCTGTCCGTGTCTCTGAGCTGATCTAGCCAATGAATTGTCAAAGGTTTAAGTCCCCTCCCAGCAGCACCAGGCCATCCCTTGCTGTCAGCGCCCCCTCAAGTGTGTTGTGTAGGAACCCCTCCTGCCTTTCATTGGGAGCGTATATTGAGCCCACCACCAGGGATCTACCAGGGTAAACTGATATACAAGAAGTCTGCCTCTAATCTCTTTGACTTTCTGATCCACCTTTCCCTGAAAGGAGTGAACCATCAGTATGGCCACTCCAGCTGTTTTAGAAGGGGAGGAAGAGAAATAATGCTGGGAGAAGGCCCTCGATCTAAGCCGATGACAGTCTCCCGCAAGGAAGTGTGTCTCCTGCAGGAGGCAGATGTCAGCTCGTGTGAGCTCCAGATAGGTAAGTACTGCCCTGCACTTGATTAGGTTGTTGAGACCATGCACATTAAGTGTGAGAATTCTAAGAGGAGTACCTGTCAGGAATAGGAAGGGTATGCTGCATTTTCCCATCTATGATGCCACCACATTCCCAAGGGGATGGTGCTCGATCGTGGTGAGACCGTCATCCCCAGGTCAACTAGTCGATGGTATGTCCTATGTTAAGGTGAGTGTGTGCCCCATACGTTACCTGAACAGAACAAATTAACAAAAACAATGAACATCTTGGAACTTTGTCTTAAGTTCAGTCCTGCAACCTGGTGTGGATGCACAGCCAGACCAATGGGGTTTCAAATGTGGCCGATGGTCCCGTCCTTCCCAGCCCACCACCCGGCCCGAAGCTTCATATGATGCTAGAAAGTGTCCCAGGTTTCAAGACCCCTCAGGTCTCGCCAGGACTGATGGTACTGCCTCCTGAGCTGCTTGCTGTCTTTTGGCTATATCCTCTGGATCAGGCTTGTTTGGGATGCACTGCCGACCCTGTCTTATCCAGCCAGGCTGTCGCTCCCTTTGAGGGAAAGTGAAATACCCCCCGCATGCTGCTCCCCCGGGGGTTCAAGTCCCAACGCGCAGCATGTCTCAGTCAGTGAGCGTAATTGGTGAAGCCTTCCCTCCCAGCTAAAGATCAGATGGAAGGGGTGACCCCACGAGTAAGAAGCTCCATGGCTACGGAGATGCGTGGTCGCCGGTCGAAATGTTCTTTGCTTCTGTAACGTGAGGGCGGCGAGGTCCTGAAAGAGGGTTGGGGAGTGCCCCTGGAAGGTGATGGGATGCATAATGCGTGCTTTGCGCCGGATCTCCTCCTTGACTTGGAAATTATGCACACAGACTAGAATGTCCGGGGGGTTAGTTGGGTTCTGTCTAGGGAGACCCACTAGGTGGGCCCGATCCAGTTGAATTCTTGTTTCCGGGGGGCCTCCTAGGATATGATGGAAAAGGTCTCTAAAAAAGCCAAAGATGTCGTCTGCTTCCGCCTTAGACGTCTCTCCCCTAATACGGATGTTGTTCCTCTGAGACCTATTTTCTAAATCCTCCAGGTCAGACTGTAAGTCTATATGTTGTTCTCGGAGGCGGATGACCAACTGCTGAAGTGCTTCAGTCTCCTATTCCTGAACCCCCTCTTTGTCTTACAATTCCGTGACATGGTCTCCCAGCGCGTCCACATCCCTCCAGACCTCTTTAATATCTTGTGATAGCTCGCGCTTTAGTGATTGGAGGTCTACCCGGAGAGTCATGAAAAGCGCCTCCAGAAAAGCCAGTGTCACGGGCTCTTCGGTTGACTGGTCCAACCGATCTCCTGCTTGATCCGGTTGCTGGGCCGTGTCTCCAGCCGGGCCCGTTGTTGGGCAGGAGAACATGTCTTTAAGGGTGCGGTCCTTCTTGGGGCGGCCAGTCGCTATTTGGGAAGTGTCTCGTCTGGGACGCTCGCATTGGTAGACACAATGTACGAGTTAGGTCACATGTCCTGGTGACTTACCCTCCCTCCCGGAGTGTTCAATGTGGTTGTGGTTCTGCACCTGGAGGTAAGTAGCATTGGATGTCCCCACTTCAGAGGCTACGAGACAGCCCACAAGTCGCTGTTGTGCTTCTGCCGTTATAAAGCTCGGGCCAAACTGCCCGTCCGCACTAATAGAGGGCGGGGAAAGGCTCCACGATCTCACAGTCCCCAGACACCGCTGGGCTGATGGGTTTCCGTGCTCGCTGAGGAGAGCCTACTCCACCTCTCCACCTGGGCCTCCCTCCTCCCCTGCAGGCTCACTCCTTCCTAGGGTCCTGACTCGGCCACTGTGCGTGGGCCACCCAGGGCCCCGTCTGATGATCACTGCACATGCTCTGACTTTGGGGCAAGCCCGTGCCGATCCGCATGGCAACGCCAGCAGGTGGGGAGCCCTGTGTCCACTCACTCCTGGGCCCTCGCAGTTACCGCCTTGGTTTATCTGAGGAAGCCGTATGTGGGCCCCTCCCAGGGCCTGCTCCTACAGCCCTTGGCTGCCCAAGCTTTGTTGTGCTCGCAGGCCGTCCGCTCCATCTCTAGCCCGGGCCAGTCCACCCGGTGTCGCTACACAGGGGGAGCCCTTCTCCAACCCGTGGGCCCTCCATGCCACTGAAAGCAGCCGGTGTCGTCGCCCCACGGATCCAAGCCAATACCGCAGCGAGGGCAAGGACAGCTAAGGGGCTGGTCACCTCTCACCCCCAGGCCCCTCTATTGTTTCCTCAGTGTAGCTGGAGTGATGTGTGGGGACTTCTCCCTGGGGCCCTCTCTTCGTGATGCCAGGCCTTCACCTTTGGTTGCCTGGTCCGTGCTGCTCCCCCAGGCGAGTGGCTTTCCTCAAGGTCTGCCTGGCCCTGTCTTTGAATATGCTGGGGGGAGGGTCCATACCTCAACCGCACCTGATCCGCGGCCTGCAACTATTCTGGACCTTCTGTTCTCAGGCACTCCGCTTTGCGAGCAACCCTGGTGATTTCAAACCGGGGGGGGCCCGCCTGCAGTCCTTCACGGGCCCTCACTCCTATGGCGAATGGACACCGCTGTCCTCCCGGGAGGTGTTCGCCCCCCCGATCTCCTTCCCAGCGACAGGCGGCTCTCACCTGGGGGATGCCCAGGGCTGGATCCGCAAGGCAGAACCTACCAGCCCCCGCACTTCTCCGATCACCAGCGGGGCCTCCGATGTCAGGCAACGCCCAGAACTCAGGTCACATCCGACTGGCCGAGCTCCAACTCCCAGCCTCTGCGCTGCTCCCGCCCAGAGGACAGGAATACCTTTCTCTGGGGCCTCTGTACGTGTCCTCGACCGGGCACTTGCTGCCCCCAGGTGTCACCAGGTTGTGCCGACACGATCGGCAGCTCTGGCTCGCTTTGAAGAGCCCGGGCACAGTTTAGGCCTGCGGTGGCAGGAAGAACGGCGAGGCACGTCCTACCTTGGCGCCTTCTTGGCCACCCCCTTTCAATACATTTTTAAACAATATATTATTTATGTTATACTCATATGCTGGCACATTGTACCATGACAAAGCATTTGCAATATATCACAGTTTTAAGTAACAATTTCCAAAGGCCCTATTTGAAACTTTTAAATCTTTATTGTTAGATAAGCATATAAACCTTATGATCTGGTTACTTTTTTGGACCATGTGTAAAACAGATATTCTTTATTGGACAATACATATCCTTGCCATATTAACACAGTTTGACATACAAATTGTCAATTATCAAATGATATACAATGCCTACTTTAATAATAAACCACCACACATCTGTAAACTAGTTGTGGATGCCCCATTCATCAGTCAACATTGTTAGTACAGTCACTCCTATATAAGTTCCTGTTTGCCATCGTAAGTGAATATAATGTTAACGTTGCTTCAGTTCCTATAGGTATGTGATGTTAAATTGTGTAGTTTTGCCATGCCCAAGTTACACAAATAAAATTGGAAGAGAGCTAAGTAACAAGTTTCACAATGCATATTTGGCCATCCTGCCACTCTAGTATTTCCATGCTTAACAGCAGGATAGGTGGCTGAATTCTTGGCTCGAAGAGCTGCCATGAACCACTCATGCCCAGATGGCTCAATCCTTATTAAGGCATTCATGATTGCTGGTCTGCTTTGAAATGTTTACCCAGGTCTGATGCTGGCTACTACTTTTGCCCTTCAAGCAACCACTGTTAAAAGGGGACGGTAGAAATGTCGGAGCTGCACCCAAGCAAATTTTAGGTACTTGACAGTGTTATTCTTTGCCACATTTTATATCAAAATTTGGTTAAACATATATTAATGTATATGAACTACTGTACACGTGTACTCATCATTTGTTTATTTTGTCACCATTCCTTTTCAATGGACAGCGATTATGAAGGAAGATATGAGCAGAAACATGAGAAAAGGTCACTAAGGACCTTGTCTTGGCAGGTGGCACGTCCTTTAAGTTACACCTGTTATAAGGAGGCAGATAAAGTGCAGTCACCCAGAGAGTCACTTGAACTCAATTAAAAAAGAATCTAGATGGAAGATGTTGAGGCATCAGAGGAGGTAAATCTGGACAATAAACATATCAGGGGCAGTGGTATCATGAGGCTCCTCATGGTTTAAAAGAATATTCATCTGTGGTGTCCTAAGAATTGGCCCCACTGTCACCTGGATCAGTTTAATGGTAGGGCTGAACTCACATCAGCAACAATGTTCATTAGCATATGTCGTGCTCTGAATCAACAAATTCCTTGGTGTACTTTTTGGAAGGTACACTGAAAGATTTATGGCCTCTTTCAACAGGCCATGGCCAGGAAATCTGGTCTAGGGCACAGCCCAGATGAATGTCCTGGTCAGATGAGAGAGGACAAAAGAGGGGAAGGCAAAGGCCTCTGCTGAACCTTTCAATTGTGAGAATTTGTGAGCAAAGTATGACAAATAGCCACTTTTTGAGCTCTATAAAGTGAGTACATAAAAGGAATGAGGCAGTCATCTGTGCAGGGGATAGGAAAAGGGAGAATAAAGTCCAAAAGAGAATTCAAGCATAGAATATCTAACACATGCCCATTTGTGTGATGGGCTAGGAGTACTCATAACAAGATTAAAAGAATTAATTACCTCCCAAAAATTAATTCTTAAAAAGTGAGCAAGATTTTTCAAGAGGGTATTAAATTCCCTAATACACCAACTTTAGTTGCCTCGAAATCAGCTTCTAGAAAAGTGCCAGTAAACAGTTCCTAAGCTTCAGGACCCTCTTGAGGAGGTCTACAAATTACTGAAAGCCAAAAGGAGCCAGGATATTTACAGCCAAAGTTTTAGGGTCAGTGAGACTATTAGCACATAATGTAGTACATTTTAACTTATTCCTATAAAAAAAAAAAAAACACTGCCTCACATGCCTGGTTGTGAGCAAACAGCAGTAAGTATTCAGGAATTTCATACCATTAAAAATATCAGGCAAACCATCATGAAGCTATGCTTGCTTCAGAAACACAATAAACTGTGTGATGAATTCTGCATCCTGGAGTCTGGATGTATTTCATGTAGTCTGCAGAGTCACACAATCCAAGGTAACAGGGCAAGGCCTAGGATTTTGGTTGTATTTAGGTGTTTAGAGTGTTAATGACTGGCAGGTGTTTGCGAATAGGGTCAGGTGTATAGTGTTTTTGTATTCCCATTCAGTCAGAGTTCTCTGCCCCAAAGTAAAGCTCTACACCCTGGAGCTAGAGACCTGCCAAAACAGACATAGAGTAGAACTCAAACCATACAATTATTAGCAGTAACGTTACGGTCATAGTTTCAATCACAGGAGGCAACACACCCTCACATGAGGATGTGGAGAATCATAAATCTACTACAAGGTAGAGATCTCTGCTTGCGGAATACGATTTGTGCAGCAATCTATGCATAGGCATAAGTGGAAATCTCTGTGTGTGGAGGTCTCTACACAGAAGCTGACCTTTGTGAATAATGCAAAAAGAACAATTGATGGACAGAATGCAGAACAATGTCATACATTCACCCCAGTAGAGACATATGGGCCTCAATCCATCGTTTTTTTGCTTCCCATGCCATTCCAGTTTGAACCGAGCCATATGCAAATCAGTCTTGGCCCTGCGTCCAATGGGAACAGTCCAGCCCGAACTGCCAGGCGAGGTCCTCCCTGGACTGGAAACAAGCATCCTAGGACCGGTTTTGTGGTTTCACCCCTCATCATCCAGGATAGCTTGATTCTAGTGGCATGGAGAGCACGGGACCCACGTCTGGGCATACTCGTCCCACTCGGGTGGCAAATGTGAAAAGAACAATTGATGGACAGAATGCAGAACAATGTCATACATTCACCCCAGTACAGAGATCTGGGCCTAAATCCATTGTTTTCTTGCTCTCCATGCCATTCCAGTTTGAACCCAGCCATATGCAAATCAGTCTTGACCCTGGGCTCAATGGAAACAGTCCAGCCCGAACTACCAGGCCAGGTCCTCCCTGGACTGGAAATAAGCACCCTAGGACCGGTTTCGGGGTTTCACCCCTCATCAGCCAGGATAGCTTCAATCCAGTGGCGTGGAGAGCACGGGACACAAGTCTGGGCATACCCATCCCACTCGGGGTGACAAATGCAAAAAGAAAAAATAACTATTTTATGAATAGTATGTATGATATTGATTTAGATTAACTTTCAATGTTGTGATTTTTTTAAAATATTTAAAATAATTAGTATATATTTTCCCAACTTTTGATTTAGTTGTAGTGGCCCAACGCTTTTCCTAATATTGCTTAGGTTGAAAAGAAAATAGTTAATCTGTCCTCCGATGTCCAACACTTTCTTTACTGTTGCTTAAATTGGAGTGGGAAGAGTAAATCTTTCCCTCCAAAGTCCAGCACTTTTCCTACTGTTGCTTAGGTTTGATTGGGAATAGTAAATCTGGCCCCTCTGAAGTCCATTCCATTCCCTACTATTTCTTAGGTTGGGGTGAGAAAATCAGTTCTGACCCCAGCAAAGTCCAACAGTTCCACCAATGTTGGTTAGTTTGGAGTGGATATGGTAAATATGACACCCCTAAAATCCTATGCTTTCCAAATTGCTGTTTACATTGGAGTGGCAATAGTAAATATGACCTTTCCAAAGTCCAACACTTTCAGTACTTTTGCGTAGGTTGAAGTAAGAATAGTAAATCTGAACCCTCTAAGGTCCAGCAGTTTACCTGCTGTTCCTTGGGTTTCAGTGGGGATAGTAAATCTGATCCCTCCGAAGTCAAATCTCTTCCCTATTATTCTTTAGGTTGGAGCGTGAATAGTAAATCTGACCCCTGCAAAATTGAGCACTTTCCCTGCTGTTGCCTCTGTTGGAGGTGGAATGTTAAATCTGCTTTCTCCAAAGTCAAGCACTTTCCATACTGTTGCTTAGGTTGAGGGTGGAAATAGTAAATCTGACCCCTGCAAAGTCCAACACTTTCACAAATGCTACTCAGTTTGGAGTGGGAATAGTACCCCTTGAAAATGTAATGGTTTCCCTTTTGGTACTTACCTGGGGGTGGAAATAATAAATCTGATGTCCAGTGTCAAACACTTTCCCTACAGTTGCTTAGGTTGCAGTGGGAATAGTACATATTACTCCTCCATACTCCAATGCTTTCTCTATAATTGCTTAGGTTGTAGTGGGAATGGCACACCATACTTCTCCAAAATTCTTTACATCCATCGGTGTAATTTAGGTAAGAGTAGGGATATTAAATTTGACCATCCCACAAACTCCAATGCTTTTCTTACTGTTATCTTAGGTTGAAGTGGGAGTGATAATTCTGAATCCTCCAAAGATCAACACTTTTGCTTCTGTAGGTTAGGTTGGAATGGAAAAAGAATATTGTATCCTTCTAAACTGCAACATTTTCCCTACTGTTTTTTAGGTTGATGTGGGAGTGATACCTTTTTTCTTCAAAATGTAACTTTATTTCCATTTTTTTGGTGAATTTAGAATGTTAATTTTTCGTTATATTTATGCTTTTTTATTATGCTAGGGATGCAGCTTATACAAGTTTCAAATTATCATAATTAACCAACATAAATAAATTTACAATAATGTCAATGTATATATAAAAATTCAGGTAAGCCAACATGAAACATATTTCAAGGTATCAAAATAAGCAGAAAATAATACCTTTTCAAAAATACAGATATAAAAACTCACATCAACCAACAGGGGTCGTTCTCCTTGCCCATACAATTGCATTTAATGATGTTAAATGCAACACATAGAAAGTGGATTGATGGTCCATATACACTTCTCTAAAGTGCATGTCTCCTCAAAGTGCCTAGCTTATCAAACACAATCCCCACATCAGCGTAATGCAATGCACTGCAGCATAGTACTGTAAGGTGCCAATAGTGCATAGCAATATATAACAAACAATATGGAGCATGCACTGTGCAATAATATGAATATTTAAAATACATACGAGCCAACAAAGATCGTTCTCCAACTTTGATATATTTCAAGATCTCAAAATTATCAGATGTAAATATGCTTGCAATAATAAAGTCATGGAAATTCATTCAAACCAACAAGAACTGCTTTCCTCGCTGATATAGATCTATTCAACAATGTTTAATGGAGCTCATAAAAAAGTGAATTAATGGACCCATAGACACTGCTATAAAGTGCATGGGCTACCTAAAGTGCCTAGCTTATGAAATCCAATCCCCATACCACCATAACTCAATGCATTGCCACATAGTGCTGTAAAGTGCCAAAAGTGGATAATAGCACACAATACACAGAATGAAACATGCCACTTTGCATCATTTTCATCCTGCTATTAATACCAAAAGTGACCATGCATACTAGCGCACCTGCTTTCTTAAATCTTTGTTACTAAAAATGGACCTATCAAAATTTCTAAAACCCCCTTAGTTTCTAAAACTATATTTGCAACAGTTCCAAAGCTAACTATCTTTAACCTACTAGACCATTCCAAAAACATGGGGCTAACAGATGATTTCCAATATGTTGTAATAATTAATCGGGCCACCACCATAGAGATAAAAATAAATTGTGCCCCTTATTTACTTTAAAGAGATGTGGTTGCCAGGCCCAAATGTGCAAAAGAAGGTGACGTTCCAACCTTTTGCCCCACTCTAATTAATAACTAAGCGAAAATCTGTTCTCAATAATCTCTCTAAGCCTTATACGACCAAAACACAAGTTCCTAATCCCCTAGTTAATCACATCAAGGACAACATCTGCTTGCCTCCTGAAACATGTTATTAAGTCTAGCAGGGATAAATTAAAGCATCCAACCATTGTAGAACATCCATTGTATGGAATTCTGCCCCTCTCAATAAAGAGAACCTAAAACTAAAATACTTCTGCCAAGTATTCCAGTTCAGGTTGATACCCATGTGGCATCCCCATTTAGGGTCGGTTTCAGTTAGAATCGGTTTCGGAATCGTTTCTGACCGAATCGGGTTCTGCGAGTCCGACCGACCAATTACGATGCTTCCGAACAACGTTCGGTCGGACTCACATTGACTTCAATGGGAGCCTGTGTTCCGAGCGAGAATACAGGCTCCCATTGAAAAAAGGGGTGGTTGGGCAAAACCTTGCACCCTGTGACGGGCACCCTATGGTGCCTGCCACACTGTGCATGGTTGTAAAGAGGGGTCCCATGGGTAGCCCCACAGGCCCTAAACGGAGGCCTACGGGTGAAGGGGACCTGCTACGGGCATCCAAAGTCAGATTTCGACAGCTGTTTCGTGTCGGACAAACCGATTCGGAACAGCTGTCAGATCTGGACATCGTAATCACTTGGCCGGAAACAGTGTCCATAGAGCTGTACGATTCGGCTCCGAACGACTAGGTCTATCTGAATGCCGATCGGAAACGATTCAGACAGCCCGAACAGTTTCCTTGCATCATAATTGGTTGGTCGGACATGCATCCGATTCGGTCGGAAACATAGGTTCCGAATCAGATTCGCCGAATCCGAATCCCATTCGGAACTTTTCTGAACGCCATCGTAATCAACCCCTTAGTGTGAATCTCCTCATTAACCAGGGTACAATCTTGACAAAATTCAGTGTACCAGAACCTAAGAGAGTCATTAACCTTGTTTGCCATGAACAGCTTCTAAACCAATATCTCTCTGAATGATTTATATTTATCAAAGATAGATTCTTTAAAGCTGAGACAATCTGATTATATGAAAAATGAAAAAAGACTCCGTACTGAATATCAGGCAGATTAATTTCCCCATAAGATTTCATTCTGGCGCCTTCAATAAAATCTCCTACTATACCAATCTGAGGGCCCGATTCACAGAACTAACTTAAGACAAAATCCTAAACTTACTACCATTTTGGTATTCACAGAAGGCACTTACTCATTTTGGTATTCACAGAAGGCACTTACTCATTGATGAGTAAGTGCCTTCTGTGAATACCAAAATGAGTAAGTGCCTTCTGTGAATACCAAAATGAGTAAGTGCCTCAGAAGGCACTTACTCATTGATGAGTAAATGCCTTCTGTGAATACCAAAATGAGTAAGTGCCTTCTGTGAATACCAAAATGGTAGTAAGTTTAGGATTTTGTCTTAAGTTAGTTCTGTGAATCGGGCCCACAATAATCTGCCCCCAGTTGATGACACCCAGGGAAAAAATAGGGTGATAGGTGCTTACAATTATCCAAAGATGTTTCAGCACAGATGGCCGCAATGTTGCACTTCAAAAGTAATTGGTGCAGAGTAGATCATAGCTCTTGCAGGGAATTATATCTCACCTTTTCCGCACCTTTGGCTCATTGATGTCCTCGGGGAGGCTGATAGACCCACAATTATTCAGCATGTATAACAAAATTATCAAATTTAGAAGTCTACATTGAAAATCTCCTTATCTGTACTACATAGGCTGCCTAATAATGCAATCTAAAATTGGTAAGTGCCAGGCCACCTTCAACTTTGCAAAGAACAGTTTAAAATAAGAATAGTACAAGGGACAATATAGACATTTTGATAGGGTAAATTTCCCTATAATGGAGAGATGAAGAAGTTTCCAAATTTCACAATAAGACTGAATTTTGGTTAAAAGTGCCATGAAATTTAGAGAATAAAGATTGAGCATCAAATCTGAATAATGGACTCCTAAATATCTTTATAGGTTCTGATCATAATTAGACCTTAGCTTGAGTGGTCGGATATCAGGAGTTTTATCAAACAGAAGTGTCTCTGTTTTAGATTCATTCTTTTTATAAGCCCCCAGTTAAAAATACCTTCATGTAGTTTGTAGTGTGGTCTCACTATTGCTTCTTTCTTTGGAGTAAAAAAGGGCAACATCATTGGTATACAATTTTAATTAGCACTGCCAGCTATAGAAGGATTAATTCGTTCATGGGATCGAATAAATTGGGCTAGGGGTTCGATAAATAAAACAAAAATAATAAGGGACAATGCTGACGGGTGCCACGGCTAGGAAATACACTACACACATATTGATTATTTATAATACCTTAGGATGAAGTCTTCACATAAAGCCAAGAGATTGCCCTCCTGAGAGTTAATGGAAACTTAACCTTTCCCAAAAACCTAAATAAAAAATCCCAGCTCACAAGGTCAAATGTTTCTCTGCATTCAGCAAAACCTTGTTTAAAGGAATAAATGTCCCTCGGCGAGTCATACATTAATTAGTGTACTAGGGAATTGAATAATCCCAGAAAATGTGTTCAACTAACAGTTAAAAAGAAACATTTATACCATTGAAAAACAGTGTGCACACATGTTTTCCTCCCAGCGCCTTCTAGACACAGGACGCCATCCGTAACCTCCCGGCACAGGCCGTTTTCACCTCCATTGCTCACACATGCCCATGAGCTTGCCTTAATTCGCCAACCTTCCCATATGCCTTCGTCATTTGGGTTTTGAATCCTTGTTTGTAGTCGTAGGAGTGGCATTGCTGTCAATACCAGTTGACAGCTGAATTGAATTGCATAACTGCCCATGATTGTCTTCATTGACTTCCAACATTATTATAAGAGCGTACTATTTTGAACTAATCCTGCACCATCCAGATTGATTCGCTTGCTAATCTCCTTTAATGAAATTGGCTCCGTCATTAATACTAGGCTGTTTACTGGAGGTGTTCTTTGGTTACTATCTTGTAATACATCTCAGGCATGATTGTGAATGTCCTGATGATGATCCTCTAATGACATATGGATCGAAAGGTCGTTGACTCTGACATACTGACTCCATTATCATGTATAATTTTTGTAGAAGCAGTGCTGTCTCGCTGTGTATATTTTGTGACCTAACTTTTTGGGAATTTCTGTCACAATTTGTTGCCTGAGTCAATGTATGTTATTTGATGTTTTGTACCCCTTGTGGGTTCTTCCAACTCTAAAAAAAATAATAAGTACAATTGTATTTATTAATAAATGTGTCTTTTTAACTGTTAGTTGAACAAATTGTCTGAGATTATTTGTTTACCCAGAACGCTAATTAATATATGACTTGTCTAGGGACCTTTGTTCCTTTAAACATAAGTTACCCTGGTCCCTTGTTACCAGTATGTTTCCTTGTGCTTCTAAAACATTCAGCAGAGCTAAAGCCACAGGAATATTATCAGTTGTGACCAAATCAATGAATTCTGCTATGTAATGTGTTTGGCTTTCAGATATCGCCCCTATTAAAATCATTCTGATCTAAATGGATTAAGCTAGAAAAAACACAATTTATACGGTTGCCTAGAATTCTCAGAAAAATGTTGAAATCTGTATTAAGGAGTGTTATTGGTCAATAAGAAGATGGTTCAGTTTTGTCTATCCCTTTCTTCAAAAAAAATATGAACACTTCCTTTTTAAACAAGCTTGGGATACATTCCCTAGCTAATAAAACAGAATTGTCAGGGGGACTACCAATAAAAAGCTAA
Source organism: Calotriton arnoldi (assembly GCA_963921515.1). Classification (NCBI taxonomy): domain Eukaryota; kingdom Metazoa; phylum Chordata; class Amphibia; order Caudata; family Salamandridae; genus Calotriton; species Calotriton arnoldi. The sequence goes on from CAWUFW010002709.1 coordinate 419,319, forward strand.
AACATTTATAGAATACTGACAGCAGGAATTTTGGAGCCAGGAACATTTTTTATCACCTTCCTAAGTTCATCACAGCTAATGGCACAGGCCAGGTGATCCACATCTTCTCTCTCTCTAGCTCTGGTAATTAGTCTTCATGTAAAATTAGTCTATAGAACCTAATCCCAGGTTAGAAGACTCCCCTTCTATGCAGAGAGGAATCCAATTCCCTAGCTGTTTTTTAACAATAGTCCCAGTATCGGGATCACTTATCAAAGTAATCAAATTTTGGTTTAATTTTTCTTTTGGCGACCAAACAAAAAAGCTCCCCATTTTATCTCCATCTTCTCCACTTTCTTATTAAAAGTGTGACTATTTAAAACTTCGGGGCATATTATCAAGAACGGCGTTAAAAATTATCGCCGGTTTAGCGGCAGAAAACTGCCGCTAAAGCGGCGATAATGGGCTTGATAATATGCCCTGAGAATTCTAATAGAAGCCCATGTTCATGGGCTTCTATTGGAATTCTCCAGGGCATATTATCAAGCCCATTATCGCCGCTTTAGCGGCAGTTTTCTGCCGCTAAACCGGCGATAATTTTAACGCCGTTCTTGATAATTTGCCCCTTCATATTTAAACACAGTTCTTTCAATGCTTCTCTCTTATCCAATCAAAGCTTTATAATTTGCTTTATCGGCAGACAATTGTAGATTATATTGCTCATCCCTATCTTTTTTCCTCTGATAAGCCGAAAGGGAGATTGCAACACCCCAAATAGTGGCCCTTAAGCATTCCCGTACAGCAGCCATATTGGCAGTGTTTTCATTTATCTTAAAAAAATATTCTATCTCAATTAATAGTGCCTGAATGTTGTGATCTAGACGCAATAAGAGTTTACTTAAACTCCATCAAAACAATTTTAGGGCCGTATAGCGGGAATTTCAAAACTACCCCCGATTGCTGAAAAATTTAGGCATGATGAGGGGGGGGGGGATAAATCTATCCGAGATGCTGTCCTGTATCATTTGGAGAAGCAAGAATATACTCTACCAGTCAGTTTATGTTTTCGTCAGACATCATGCACTCCTAACTGAGTACAGAAGTGAGCAAAAATCTGCTCAGTCTGCCTTTTAGATTGAGTTCAATTAGTATTCAAATAATCGGTGGAAGGAGAAGGCTGAAAATTAAAATCTCCACCCACAATTGGATTACCAGACATTTTGCATAACTCCCACTGCAGAGACTGAAGAGGTTTAACATTACTGAGAATAGGGCCATCATACACAGCAGTATGATTCCTCATATTGAAAAACAATAATGGTACAATGACCCAAAACCCACCCTCGTCAAAAATCGGGGGTAAGCATCTGATTCCTTCTCTTGTAGTCAAAAATACTGTAGGCCCCATTGTGTGTAGTACTGGCTGATGAGAAAAAGCACTCTTTCGCCCAAGAATAATTCAATTTGTTTTCTTCCTTCCCCGTTATAAAATGAGTTTCTTGTAGAATATATTTGTGGGGTTATATGGTTATAGGCTAAAAACATAGCCTCTCTCATCCATCCATTGTTGTAGCCTACAATGACTAACTCTATTAACTTCTTTCTTTGCCCTTAAAATTCTTATTTTGAAGCTTGCTTTTGCTAGAGTGCACAGTAAGCATTAAAAAACTGTGACCATTTAGACCATTCAATCCAATAGCCAAGTGATGCCATATCATACAGCTGTATCCCAGTAATTTCTCCTTTTTCAGTGACCCCACCATCCCTCCCTCACCAGTAACCCTTGTGCCAGTGAAGCCTATTTCCTACTTACACTCCACCTCCTCCGTCCTGTTTTTAGCCCCAGGAGCTAAGACCCACTACCCTACTGTCTAACTGGTGCATTCGCCTGCATCCATGAAGGCCCGGGCTAGTCTTTCTCCCCCTCATATAACCCATTTGAGACAGGAAGTTCTCTGCTTCAGAAGTTTCTGTAAAGATGTGAAATAAACCCACCAAAGAACTTTCAGTTTGGTGGGGTGCAGCAGTTTAATCTGAACTCCATTTGCCTCATAGGATCCAGATAGGTGTAAAATGATCACAAGGTACGCAACAGAACAAAGATTCCCCTTTAACGGAGGCAGCATTGAAGGTCAGAATGGACTTGATGTACTTAGACTTGAGTCAGACTGATTGTCTTCCTGGGCTAGGAGAGAGGGAGGTGGGGCGCACTTACATTTGTATATGCTGTGTCCTACCCTCAACAAAGGGTTTGTTTACCCTCTACTGTACGTCTGGAACCAGGGCTGGGGTTGAAAGGAGGTGTTGTTCACTTCTAAGGTTTCTTTTGAAGTCACACCTACATCAAAGACATTTTGAGTATAAGTTGCAACTGTGACTGAACCTCTGCCGGAAGGACTGCCTGCGCTGCACAAAGGACTCATCTGGACTGCTCGTCTGTTGTTGCCCTGCTGCCTAGTACCTGTTGGGTGGCATAAAGGACTCACTGGAGTGCTTTTCTGTTTGTTGCCCTGCTTCCAGTAGCTCCCTGACTCTGGCTTTCCAGTAGACTGCTTTCTACTAGGAGGAACTGCCATCAGGACTACATGCCTATGTGCTGGCCTGCTAAGTACTAGCCCCCTCTGTGCCCCACACCTAGTGTTCTCCAGGCGCTGGCTGAAGGACCTCTGCTCTCTCAGAGTCCCCAAGCTGGTGGGAATCAAGGGTTGACTCTCCAAATCTAGCACATGATGAGCGCTCTGTTTTTCATTTCATCAGCTGCCCACAAAGACTAGCATGTGGTGAGCACTGCCCCTTTCAATTAGCATGTGTTGAGCACTTTTGGTGGAGAAGCCATGTGTGTGTGTTCTTATCACTGAAGAAAAGGAATTCACTCAGCATGACCCTACATGCAGGGAAGTCATACCATGCCACATTCTTGGAGGTAAGCGATCTTTCCCAACATCGGCATTCCTGAGAGCCGAGTGTCGGAGATGCTGCTCTCAACCTCCCCACATGGAGACCAACTGGTCACCGCGTGACCATTTCTGCAGAGTACCTAGGCCGGCCGCGTGCCGGAGGAGCAGTGCTCTTGCCTTTCTTGTGAGCCCTCCCCAACCAGCATTATTGGTGTGTAAGGACGTGGAGGGCTCACACTTGAGCATGTAACCAGCGCTCCTACCTAGAAGACAATGACTCACAACCATGACATGAGAGCTGTTTCCTGGCTGGTTTGGTTATTTCAGAAATGCGGGAGCTGCACCACGCGTTCACGGGCAGCTCGATTCCTTCTCCAGCATTTTTCTTCCCCAAGTTTGAGGCAGTTTTGAATCGTGACAAATGGAAACATGCAGAAGTCAACGCCCTCCTAAAGAAACCATCAGCCGATCTGAACCAACTGAGCACCTTCTGTCCCAGCTCCCTGCTTCCCTACCCAGCCAAATAATTGAGATGGCCGTCAACAAACAACTCTCAACCCACCCTGAGATGCACCACTGGCTAGACAACACCCAAACAGGACTCAGAAAGAACCACAGCACTAAAACAGCACTCATTGTGGCCACCTACAACATCCAGTCCATCCAACCATTCTGCAGCCCAAATAGAAAGAGCAAATCGCCTTTTGAGATTGTTTATGTGTAGGAAGGTGTCACTATTAGATCTGGGTTGAATCCATTATCAAACCCCTAAACTGATCCCAAGATTCTTGTTCCCGGTCCAGGGAGGCCCTGGGCTGGCAGTTCGGGCTGGAGTGTTCCAATGAGGAACAGAGTCAAGACTGATTTGCATATGGCTGGATTCAAACTGGGGTGGCATAGTGAGCAAAAGAACAATGGATTAAAACCAGATCTGTGACTGGGCGTGAGTGGTTGAAATATTTCAGCACTCCGTCCATCATCTTGTTGTGTTTGCTATGTTTGCCCTAAATGGCCAAGGGTATGCCCAGACGTGGGTCGCTTGCTCGCTGTGCCACTGGATTCAAGCTAGCCTGGCTGATGAGGGGTGAAACCCCGAAACCCGTCCCAGGATGCTTATTTCCGGTCCAGGGAGGACCTGCCCTGGCAGCTTGGGCTGCACTGTTCCCATGTTGGACAGGCTCAAGACTGATTTGCTTATGGCTGGGTCCAAATTGGGGTGGCATAGTGAGCAAAAGAATGATGGATTAAACCCAGATCTGTGACTGGTGGTGAGTGGTTGAAAAGTTTCAGCTCATCTTGTTGTCTTTCCTTCCTGCACATAAACAATCGCCCCTACAGCGCAGGCACCCTTGCAACATAGCGGCAGGGAGCCTGTGCTGGTGCTAGGCAGCTTTTTGTAGCGCCAGCGCTCGGGGAAACTCAGCACTCCCTTTACTTATGTGTGTAGAGTTCTCTGCCCAATTGCAGAGTCCCTGGGTGCAGAGAACTCTGCACAGATAAGATAGGGAGTATAAGTCTTAAAACTCCACACCTAGTTTATGAATACCAAGAAAAGGAGGTGGGGAGAGGATGTTGCTTAACAGCCAGAGCGGCCTACTTTGAATCTGGGGAACCAGGCTTGAGTCTGGCGGGAGGCTCAAGCATCTTGTGATTGTGGGCAAATCACTTAATCTCCCCGTGCCTTGAATGAATGTGTCCGTCTGTAATGCAACTGGTGCTCATGTAAAGCGCTCTGATACCTTCAGTTTGAGTTCGCTATATAAAACTGCAACAACAAAAAAGTAGTCAACTTACACAAAAGTTTACATTTACCATTGTAATCAGGCCCAAAAAATAAGAATTTTCCATTTCCTGTCAGTTCGAATGAGGGAACTGTTGGTGGCAGGAGTGGCTTTGATGGTGCTGAACTGTGTCCATAAATAAGGAAGTGCTTAAATCTACAGGTTCTTGATAATTTAACTGAGGTGCTCTCTCAAATGCGTTGTGTTGGTCTTGTGCTGCATGCTGTTTGGAGAACTATGATATCCCACTGCACATTGTCTATGTGTTCAATTTATACGTTTTCAACTCAAAATATTCCGTTGGGTGTTTCTGTTTGACTTTTTGTGGTGGCAAGTGCTGTTGAAGCACAAGATGACCGCAGCAATTTGGTGTTTCGATGCTGCTTTGGATGCATGACTATATGTCTCACATTTGTCATTGATTTAAGGAGTGCCACAGACCTTTGCAGCGATCATACCCAGCAAGGAATACTGGGGCATATTATCAACGGCCAGCGATAATTATCGCTGGCCGTGCTGAGCGCCGAATTCCCTAACGCAGGCTATCTCTGGTATTTATCGCCCTGGTAGCGCGTTATTAACAACGCGTTTCCCAGGGCGATAAGAATTCCAGAGATAGCGAGGTTATCGCCGTTTTGCAGGAACATCGCTGGTTTTCCAGCGATGTTCCCTGCAAACGGCGTATAACCTGCTGATACGACTCTGTGATCGTATCAGCATAATCCATCCCCTATGTCTAACATAGGTAAGTCAGGATTTTAGCAGACGTTAGATTTTGGCGAAAACGGCCGTTTTCGCCAAAATCTAACGTCTGCTAAAATCCTATGGGCTGCCTTGTTAATATCGCGATGTGAATATCAGCGATATTTTCAAGGCAGTCCATCCGAGGCATGCCTAGTGACGCCCACTTTGCATCTCATTAGAGATGCAAAGGGAAGCGTCGGGAAAAAGGGTGCTAACATGCGATTATGCATGTTAGCACCCTCTTGTTGATAGGGCGATAGTTTTATCTCCGTTTTTCTGGCTTTTAAAGCCAGAAAAACGGAGATAAAGCCCTTGTAGATATGCCCCACTGAGACGTCCATTCTTCCGGGGTCAGTGCAGGTGGCGCCATTAAACTGGGTTATATGGACATCTCTTTTTTAAAGCACTGTGAGGCGTCAGGAGTGGGGAAGCACTTTGTAAAATCAGGGGGCATATTAGCAAGACCGGCGATAAAATTATCGCCGTTTTAGCAGCAGGAAACTGCCGTTAAAACGGCGATAATGGGCTTGCTAATATGCGTTATAGAATTCCAATAGAAGCCCAGGTTAGATGTGCAGGACATCTAACCTGGGCTTCTATTGGAATTCTATAACCCATATTAGCAAGCCCATTTCGCCGTTTTAGCGGCAGTTTCCTGCCGCTAAAACGGCGATAATTTTATCGCCGGTCTTGCTAATATGCCCCCAGGTTATTATTGTTACAAGAAAGTTCGTGTGTGGAGAGTTTGTCACCAGTGTGCAGGAGGACAGATTTTAAAGTATTCCATAATGTGTACTATATCGATACAAACTATATAAAACTGAGTGTATATTTATTGAATACATTTACAATTAACAGACAGATGACATCCTTGCTGCATATATGAGATATTGAGGTATGTTCTCCCTCTCGTTTCATTTAAGATGCTTTGCATTTCTACCTGTTCTAGTTACATTCCAAGAATTCTCTAACAAAGCGTCTGCGTGTCCTAGGCCAAACGAGCACCTGGAACGATTATTTTGAAGATAGCTTTTTCACGTAGCCAGGACATATAAAATGCAATTTAACCTTTGCTTTTTCATCTCTGTGGGCTGCTGCGTTTGTCATCTCACAACATTTCTGTATCGGCAGGGGGTCATATTACTCTTCAGGCTGTAGATAATGCCACACATATTTCTAAAAAAGCTATTATGTGGAAAAATATTTCAATCCACTTCACTTGTTTCTAGAATGCCTCTCCTGTATGACATTTGTTTAAAGAGTTTATTGTTCATTTTAGTCAATAAACTTGTATTTTTCATGGTGTGCAGTAGAATCTTCTCATTCTGTTTCACGTCCGCATTCTTGCTGTTGGCCTAAAGACTAAAGCTGTTGAATGTTAATGTAATGTAAATATATGTTCCGCAGAAAGAGGTGGCGTTTGCAGAAAACATACCGACATGACACCATAATTACCTACTAGCATTCGTGAATCTTGTTAATCAGGTGAAGTCGTTATACATTGATAGTGTCCCCAAAGGTAGCCTTGCCTGGGCTCTGAGGCCAGGTTAAAAAAACTGAAGTGAGGCCCCTAATGAACGAGGGCCTGTTTCAAACAAAATTGTTTTGTAAGGAAAAGATAATACACAACCGATCCTTCAATTGGTGTCATCTGGTGGTAAAGACACCTCAGTCATTATGATGGTCCATTATCTTATTTCCTCCATAAAATCAACACACTCAACTTCTCACACCGTCTCCTTTGATCCGCTCAAAAGAAGTTCATCATATCTGAGATCCAAACTCAGATGGGTCATTCCAAGCAGTCTAGACTCAAACAAAAAGGCCCAGTTGTGATGGGGTAAATTACCACCCAGTTGTATTGTGGTAAATAGGCACTGAGGATTACAAATATCACAGATATCAGAAACTCCAGGATGTGGAGTTACCAGCGGGTTGCAAGTAAGTGACTATCAGTGGGGAGTAACAAAAGAAATCGGTGTAACTGAACATATTTCTGCATGTTACCCATGGTTATGAGCCTTTTTGAGAGAATAAGTCCCTCCAGGTTTGACTTTGAGATTTTTCCCCGGTGTTACCTGCAGTAATTTTGCTTGTTGTAATGCTGCATGCACAATTACACTTGACTGAATTTGGGCTGAAACTCCTGTTTCCAACACAATCATTGTTAAGAAGCCACATGTAATGTGGGTCGAAGGGCACAACATCAAAGTTTTTCAGTTCAGTTCCAGGTTACTGGATACTCAGATTGAATTCCTGGTGGCATCTCCCAACACAGCCTCCACCTCCTCCAATTTTTGATCCCTTTTAGTCACTTGAAAGGCAACTGAGTAGTGAAGCAGTTGAACATTTCTGACTCACTGCTATCATCAAGTCTAGAAAGCTTCAAGCAATCTGGTGTTGGGGAGAAACCTAACTGAGAAATTATTCTCATTCTGAGGACTTTTCACTGGCTCTTCATGCGTTTCATGAGCATCACAGGCCATAGATTCATGACAAGAATATACAGTATGTATCTCTTCAAGGACAATGCGAGTTCAAATTTCAGCCCGTTTTGCAGTGCTACGAAGGATTGGAGGAAGCAGTGTCTCCTTCTGTGCTAGAGAAGGACAGCTAATGCATTGCACCCGCCTATGTGAGGGCCAAAAACTTGAGGTTGTTTGATGTTGCTTAATGTAGTTAACCTGCTACCATGCTGCTCACTCCTGCATAGTGGAATAAAGGTATTCTATTGCTACCTACCCAACAGAAGACCTGCCACCTCTCTGCACCATCCTGCTAATAGGCAGACCTGCTGCTATTCTCTGGCCTGAGATATTTTATCGCTTTAAGTTTTAAATTGCAATTGAATGTTAGTATAGGACATTCACCTTCTCTGCCTGGTCACACCAGATTTTTCATCTATTTCTGGATCCTAGTTTTGTTGGTTTTAGAACTTTATGCACTTTACCCCTGCTAAACAGGAGTGATTTGCCTGTGCTCCCCCTTTAAACATAGTTAAATTGACGTGTTTCTAATTAGCTCATTAACCTTGCCTGCAAGTCCCTAGTATATGGTGTAGAAAGTACACCCAGGGACTTGAAGTAAAATGCCACTTATGGCCTGCAGCACCTATTATGCCATCCACTACAGTGGCAGTGCAAACATGGCTACAGGCCTGCCCTGTGTATCCTCACTGTTGCCCTGTAACAGTGCAGTGCTACCTGCCAAAATAACCATTTTGAAAGGTAAAGGCCTCCCTTTAAATATTAATAAATCACCAGGTAGGCCCTGTAGTCCACAAGGGAGAGTGCATTGTTTTAAAAAGTGGAAAAGGCAGAGTTTTAAGAGTTTGTTTTCAAAAGACTGAGATTACTGCAAACTCCTTCTTTTGTTCCAGGTCCTTTCCTTTGATTGATATGATCTTAAAAAACCCTTCCTCTTCATCCCTTACCTTTTTTTGGTCTCCCTAAAAAAGAGCTATAACAGCTGGCAGAGCTGACACTGTCAATGTACAGATAGAGGGCAATGGGTCAGTTCCCTAGAGTGATTGTTTGTTGTGGCTTGATGTTTTACTCCAGTCTAGCATACAACTTCTCTGCCTCCTCCTGCTTCATGTTTATTACATTTCGGCGGTGACCCCCTCCTTTCGTTTGGCAAAGACTCTACCTTGAAATACATAAGTGAAGAACTTTACACCCCAGTGGTGACGCATCAGTGCACAAGGAGGGCAGTTTACTCCTCGCTCAAGTCAATTTGTTTGCAAGTCCTTTAGTAAAATGTGACAGTGTTCTCGTTTATGAGACAAAACAACTATAGTTTGCCTTGAACTACAGTTTTACTGTCGTTGATTTTTATCACTGTTTATATAAGTCGATGTTTTATTTTTAAAGATATGTCCTTGTAGTAACAAAAGGTAAGGGGAATGAACCTGTTAACACTTGTGGCTGTTGATTGTTCAATTTAATGCTACAGCGCTTACACTATAAAATGTGTCATTTCGAAAAAAAAACGGTTCCATTTTGTAAATGTGAGTGGGAAGCTTATTGAATCAAAAAGCTCATGTAAATAACCTTTATCGGTGTCATTACTGACCTCCTGCTGCGTTTCCAGCATGGTACTTTGGCTTGCCTTGGCAGAGCAATTCTGAAAAATGTGCACTGAGCGGTGTACGCGCATGCAGCTGCATCATTCCAAGGGTAGAGCTTGAATGTAGAGCATATGTTCAAGGACTGCCAGGGGGTTAATGTACACATTTAAAAGGACGCTACATGCTGAGCATACATGACAATCAGGCGGGCACTCCTCATCACTGCAATGTCTTACTCTGCTGCGAATCTATTCATTAGCAACAGCTCATTTCCTGGACCCATCTGCTGTACACTGTGGTTCAGCTAGAATTCACTGTATTTGTATTTGCAAAAAATAGCAATTCTATTATCATTTCAAATCGCACATTGGAAAATGTATTCTCATCATTTCAAGACTATATGACAAGCAAAACATTTGCCACCAATTGCAAAATAAAGGCATCCTAAAGGCATATTTTCTACAAGGTTTTGACAGGGCCCTATAATCTAAAGTATTTTTGTTATAATCACAAAAAATCTAAGTGTTGTTAGTTTCGACCTTAGCAAATAGCAACAAAGGAGCACGATTTAGAATGTCCTTAGCATTTTAGTTAGTTGAATGACACACAATTTTGGTTCTTTTAATGCCTTTATAGGGATGCTTTTGTGTATTCATTTTTAATAGTGAGGTACTTCATGCAGCTTTGGGCCACAGAAAAGTTATATTGCGGGACAGAGGTCAAATTGTTGGCACAGGTCTAATATTAGAAGAGAAACATGGGAGATGCTTTGCTCCAATGTGACTACAATATTGTGGGTCACAACTGTCGATATGATGGCTAAGTCTTCTCATCACAAAGACGGTTATGCAGCAGCCATGGACGGGATGAGTGGAGTGTAGTACCTTGGGGCAGAGTGTCATGTGATAGGCACAGTAATGCGAATGGCTAAACAGTAATCACCCAAAAAAAAAGAACAACTGAGCAGAAGAGAGGAATCATCAGTCTTCACACAGCTTCAGTCGCTCATCCTGAGCTCTTAGATGTGAATGAAGTTAATCCATAGCAAATATTCTCGCAGATGGGGAGATGTCTGGGGCAGATTTTATTTCTGAGGCAAAACATTTTATGGTATTTTAAGCTTTGTAATACCGAATCTGTTTGGGGTTATTGTGGTCATTTCATGAGTTAATGAGTTCTATTTGTACACTTCTCTAAGCATCTTCTGTGTCAGACAGAGGGAGGAGCATGTTAGGAATTTGTGGTCCTTGCACTGGAAAAACTACAAAACATAGGCTCTGAAGACCATTCCCAAAAGGAGCACAAGTCTGCTTAAAGTCACTGACTTAGTAGGCAATTTAGCCCAAAATTATTTTTCAGATGTGATGGCATCAAGTTAAATACTACAATGCAAACCCTACAGTTCCGAACTAAAACGATCAACATCCAGAAATATAATTTTAAAACCAGTCAAAATGTATACATCTAAAATACCTGTGAAATGAAAATCCTTATGAAAATTATAATAGATATATTATGTTTAAAAGTAGGACAAACTATTTTGAAAATACAAGCAGGATGCAGATGGGACAAGAAATCCTCAAGAACATTGCTTTCTTGCGAGGTACCAGTTACTAAAAGCATGATAATGTTCTAATGAAAAACATTCTGACTAGACCACCACATTTGGTACATCATCTGCCCCAAGGGTGTAGTGTTCCTCCTTTTTTCTTCTATGACTGTCTCAGATAAGCAGAACACTTGATAGAACAGTCCACCACGAGACAAGCAGCTAGACCTTTTCGTAGCAATACTCAAGTGAGGCCTAGCTTTCTCTTAGTTCCTACATGAAGGTAGGACCACATTTAGTGTTGCAGCCTGGGATAAAGAGTGGAGATTCCTCTGTCGGTCAGGACTGGAGAAGTAATGGAAGAAACAGATCGCTGTCCAATAGGGTGGACAGACTAACAAACTTTCACAACTCCTGCCCAGGGTGAGACAAAAATGAATCGGTGGTAAGCTTTTTTTTGCTGGCAAAATTTTGTAAAGTTACTGATTTCTACCCTTTGAATTGTTTGCAATATGTCCTGATTTGCCTTCAACTGTATCATATTTTCACCACATTTTGAGGTAATTTTAATATTTTTCGCTGTCACGAAACTTAGCCAACATAGAAACTGTATGCAGAATTTCTGGCAAGAAGTTAACATTTGTGGATTTTCCTATGGACAGTGATATTTTACAAAATATCAGTGCTAATTATTTTCTGAAAAGTATTTATTTTGCAGAAATATTTTGTTAGTTGTAGGTCATTGGGTTATTGGCTGAGGGGGGCAACAACCTCAATCTTTCTCAGAGTGAACAGCAAAAGTCACTAAATTGACATGTGCTTAATTTCCTGGTAGCTTGACACAAAAGCAGTCAGGCTTAATTTAGATGCAATTTGTAAACTATTTGTGCGGCACACAAACAGTAATAAAGTGAAATCGCAACCAAAGAAAAATCTCAAACCAATTTAGAAAAATAGAGCAGATTTTAATAAATAAATTGACACCAGAACGACAAAAAAACGGGGCCTAAAAGAACAAAGCATCATTCGTGGTCATCTGGTCGTGATAAACCAGGGAAAAGTCACACGTTTTGGTTGACCCTAAAGGAGCGCAGGTCAGATACAGGGACCAGTTTAGTCCCACTGACTTGTTACCTTCTAAGTAAAGAGTGAGGATTTCCATTCACAGTGGAGAAGGCCACGAAGAAGAGGCTGAGCATCTGGGATGGTCATTGATGTAGGGCAAAGAGCTGATCAAGTGTTGCTGACTGTCATTGCTATAGCGTTGCATTGACAGTCATCTTGGGCTTTCATTTCTGCAGCGTGAAGTGTGGGTCATGTTTTGCTGGTTGTCGCTGGTGGTCGTTGTCGACACAAAAAACAATCTCACCCAAGCTTCGCATTGGCAGTCATCGCGGACGGCAGAATCTTGGCAAAAACAGGTCCTTTTGCTCACCAGGAGCTCACACTTCAGGATTTTCACTATGGTGCCACCCAAGGGCCTAGGACCTAGGAAGACACCTCTTGGGGGTCAGGGACTCACTCTAGCAGAGGCTAGCAGGGCTCAGGCAGGTCCGGTTTCAGCAGGTCAGCTGGGCAGTTGCAGGGAGGCCTCTGAAGCTTGTTGTGTCCTTGTAGCTCACACAGTAGCCAGCTGACCCTTGAATTCACTATGGTTAGGCTGGGATGAAGATAAGCAGGTCTAGTCTTTCTTCTCAGACAGCAAGACAGTCTTTCAAGCAGCAGGGCAGTCCTTCCTAAGTAAGCTCCACATGTCCAGGAGTGTTCTGAAGAGTAGCTCTGGAGGTCCAATATTTAACCTGGTGCCAGCCTTTGTGTGTGGGGGTAGGGGAGTCCCTGTTCTACCCCCACGTCTGGTTCTGGAAAGTTCTTCCCTTTCCTCTGTGAAGTGTAAGCAAGGCTGTGTACAGCTCCTCCATCAGCCATCCTTCCTGGATAGCCCATCATGTCTACACCTAAGCCCCTTTTGTGTTACGTTGTTGAGGCAATACTCAAACCCCAACCGTAGAGCCATTAACAGTCATGTGAACCAGGACACTGGCAGAAGGTACAAATGGTTGGGACAAGAAAAGGCCAATTTATAAAAGTGGCATTTCTAGAATTGTGACTTAAAATTCGACTTAACCATTAAAGACGATTTTAAATTACAATTCATTTGAGTGTAAACAGCATATATTTATCTGCTCCCAATCCAAAGATAGCACTTATGAAGTGTAATAAGGTTACAGCAGTGAAAAATGACTTTAGGAATTTTTCACTGCCAGGACCTGTAAAACCTAAGCACACATGCCCTACCTTTTACAATGCTCCATGCCATATGAGCCTTAAGGGCCTATTTTCAGTGGTGACTTATAAGCATTGAAGAGGAAAATTTAGATCTGGTGAAAGGTTTGTTTTAAATAATGCAGAATATGCTGGTCCTAATTACACTCCAGGTAAACACCACTAGTGTACCTAGGTGAAATACAGGTCAGCGAGAATATTTAAATTTTGAGGCAAGAGCCCTCACCCACCAATAATGGTTGATGCATCATCATCGGGCAGCTCCTCGTTGGGGCAGTGCTGCAATGCCCAGTGGGCCATTAAAAGGAGCTCTACGCCGGAGTTCTTGTACTTGTCTGGCCATTAATGAAGGTCACTTGAAGGTGAAAGGCTTTTTATGAATGTGAGGAAAGTGGAAATAAAATTCATCATCCTCATCAAAGTACTTTATTTCGGTCACGTGACCATAAAAGTGCAAATGCAATAAATACATACAATACATAAAAATAGCTGCCGTCATAGGTGCACAGTCCCAAGTCCAATGAATAACCAATTAATCATTATACAATGTCCTCTGGAGGGAAAATAAGCTCGAAACAACATAAACCTCCAGAAATCCTAAAACTGGACTAAAGGGGTCCGCCATGTTGAATGTCTAGTCCACACCAATCTGAGGATAACTTAATCTTAAGACTCATGACTGTTTAAAATGATCGCATTCTGCTATTTGATAGTTTAAAGCAAGTTGCACAGATAAAATAAATCACCTCTAAGGGGTCGATTCCGATTTCGGCTGGAAAACATTGTTCCCGACACGGACCCGTCATATTTCCCGACCGAACCGTACACACGCCTTCCAAATGGCTGAGTACGATGCGATGCTTGAAATTTACAACCGACTCGGCCGGAATTTTTCTTTACGGCCGAGTCGGAAGGAAAGGAGCCTGACGCGATAGACTCGTACGCGCAAGATTCGAGATAGCCAAGCATCAACCCGACGCAACAGACACGTACGCAAACGACTCCATGTAGCCAAGCATTAACACAACACGACAGACTCGGACACGAACGATGCCACATAGTCCAGCATCAACACAACCCAATAGACACATATGCGAACGATTCTACATAGCCAAGCACATACACGACGCGAAAGACGCTTACGCGAACGATGCCACATAGCCTACTATGAATGGAACAGACTTGGACAAAACAAATAACACAAGAACAAGCATCATGTGCCGTCAAAACGACTTACATAATCCTGAAAAAATAATACAATAGAAACAGAAAAAAGACTACCAAAAAATGCATTGTCATCTACAAAAAAACCTAAATTTAAATATTGAGACACACCCACAACTCAACCTATATAAAGGGAGCAAAAACTTCCCAACACCATTTGCTACTTCGACAGACATGCAAGCAGACCACACTACTACACAGACAACTCATCTACCCACTACAAACACACACAACTCATCCACCACACAACCTCCACACAACTAGCACCACTGAAACACACCTCCACTCACACTCACTCACCCTCACCTTCACACACACATACACCTCCACCACCACCCATCACCATGCCCCCAAAGAAGAATCCAAAGTTCTTAGATGCTGAGTTGGAAGTCATGATAGATGAAATCATCCGAGTTGAGCCACAGTTATTTGGCACCTTGGCCCAACAGACCTCCCAGTCCCAGAGAACCAAGATGTGGGAGAGGATTGTCAACAAGGTGAATGCCCAATCACCTACCTTGCGCACAAAGGAGGATATTTTGGAACCGGTACTATGATGTACGCAGGAGGGTTAAGAAGCTGATTGCCAGAGAACATGCCCTGAGCAACAAGACTGGCGGTGGCCGTCATAAACTGGTGCGTTTCACCACCTGGGAGGTGAAGGCGCGGGACCTCCTCCCACCGGAGGCCATAACTGGATTAGCTGGAATACCGGAACCTGGTGAGTACATGTCCAAATAGTCTAAAATTACCTCAAATACACAGCCACAGACATCACAGCCAGACATCTTGAATGTAACTTTGTACTCACTGTCATGGAACCATGGTACATGCTGGCACATTTGGTCTGGGTGGGAGGAGGAGTGGAAGCTATGACTACTGCCACCAGCACCCACTCGTCACACACCCACACCCCACTCCCACAATAACACACCTGTCACTATGCTGTCCCTGAGAGTGAATGCAAATGCCCTGTCAAGATGGCTACACAGGGGCATCATGTACGAATTAGGAAAAACTGACAGCCAGTTCTTGGCCTACTCACACAACTACAGACCATAACCTTAACTGTACATTCCACACACTGACAGGTAAAGATTAGTCACATGTGCCCTCACTGTGCATGCCACAAATGTGCGTGGAGGACAGGCCACAGTCTAGTTAGCAGTCACACCACATAACACAAACCACACACACTAAAAACACACATCAGGGACAATGCCCATCTGACAGTAGATGTGAGGTGCAATGCAAGATGGCTGACACTCTTGGGTTGTGTCATGTGCACAAGGCATTGTTGTGTTTTGCATTGTACTTCAACATCAGTCAGCGGTGTCAGCATCCTTGAACTACACTACCCTCACTGTCATTGATCCTCTGTCAATGCTGAGTAAGCTGGTCTGTTTGCCATTGGGAAGAGGGGTAGAAGTCAACGCAGCCTAACTCAAGCACTAAACACACTGTACCTCACATCCCTGACCATGAAAAGGCAACTGATCATCCTTGGGAAACTCCTCTGTCCATGGAGAACAAGTAGATTGTACATGAAGTGATCATGCGCAAAAGTAAGCTGCGACAAAATGTACTACAGAAAGATATTCACATGTGTGCAAAGTGATGAGAAATATCAACACAAATATGTCTTCCCACATTGCATACGTTTACAAACCCTGCAAAAACAACACAGGCATAACAACGACCGTGTTGTTACATTGCAGAACATCACAACGCAAAATATCACACAAACTTGCTGTAGGTACTGCGCAGGATTACGAACTGATACAATTTACCATTACAAGTCCAGTGTGTGCAACAGTAGGGAATGTCAGATCATACAAATATCTGATTATACAACCACTCATGTTAGCGAATCCCCTACTGCATGTCAATGTAATGACTTGTGTTTCAATGGACTGCCATGTAACAATGCATTTGTCATAACAAACGCGTTGCTATTGCATTCGATGTCACACATGTGATGTCATTGATGGTTCACATCAACACATTCATCCAAGCTAAATTAGTAAATGCTGACACAGATTCAGGATAGTGAGTATGTATATCACCTCAGCAATGTGACAGTTACAAACATGCACAAAGGCAAGCACAGATGCACAAATCTTGCTAAACATCAGAATTGTTACAGTATGTAAGTCATAGTGAAAACACTGATGTGTGAAATAACAACACACCTGGGCCATGCACAGTGTGTCACTTGACAATCAATTTCTTCGTACAGTCAAGGATAAAAAGACATGCACATTGATGCACAGAGCTGGACATGCACAGTAAAGCACATCTTTACTAAATCCCAATGTCCCATGAACAAATATCCCAGTGTCTGTGACGATTGATGAGTATAAATTTGAAGGAAACGCTACATTATCCACAACATCTTCACATTTGTCTGTGTATGACACCATAACATGTGAAAATACACAACTAACATTGTGTCCCTCTTCTACCCACAGGCACTCCTGAACTGAGGTCAGCATCTGGACACGATTCTGAGTCCACCAGCACCTCCAGCACTACGTCGGACACTGAGACCTCCAGTGGGGATGACTCTCACACCTCCTCGGGCGATGTGGACCAACCTGGCACCTCCGGTGTGGGTCAGCATGCGGCACCAGTACGATCACCAGCCCCAGCGACCACTCCGGCAACATCTGTGAACATCCAGATGCCCAGGATCCCCACGGACACACCCAGACAACAAAACACTGGGAGCACAGCAACACAGGCCACTCTGGAGTTGGCAGGAAACACCAGCCCTGTCAACAATGAAGGAGGACAGGAGCTGTCAGTGCGTGCAACGCCAGGCAATGTCCGTGCGGGTAGGGTTAGGAGTGGTGTGAGGGTGCGTGGTGGGAGGACACGTCCCACAGCTGGTGTCGGAGATCAAGCTGACCCCGAGTTGCAACGCATATATGATGTATATCGCGAATGCACCGGAGACTTTGCCCAGGTTGTTGGGAACCTCAGGGACATCAAACATCAGCAGGCTGCACATTTTGACCGGATGGACCTCCATATGGACCGTATGGACCAACACATGGACCGTATGGACCAACACATGGACCGTATGGAGTCCAACTGGTCGAAAATAGAC
This sequence comes from Calotriton arnoldi, assembly GCA_963921515.1. Lineage (NCBI taxonomy): Eukaryota > Metazoa > Chordata > Amphibia > Caudata > Salamandridae > Calotriton > Calotriton arnoldi. The sequence continues at coordinate 436,957 of CAWUFW010002709.1, forward strand.
GATCTCACAGCGGTGCATAGGGACATACTCACATGCCTACGCCAGATAACTACCAACATTACCCCACCTCCCCGTGTGCACTCCACACCTGTTGACTCAACATCTGCAACTGCCACAGTGAGGGATGAGGAGTCTGGCGTAGAGTCCCCTCCACCGCAGCAGCCTGATACTGAGGGTCCCCCCTCCGAAGAGGAGGGGCCGTCCAAGGAAGACTGGCAAGTGAGAGACTGATGGCCATGCATCCCCCCCGGAAGTAAAGAAATGCTCAGGATATCCTCCATTGTGTGCAAAGAATTCACTTTGTTGACAGTCCCTGGACTCTCTCACATGGGATGGAGTGTTTAAGTTGGACTACTTGCTAAAATTACTGTGGACTTTGCTTGGAAGATTTTCATCTAACAACACTTCCAACTCCTCCATGAACTTTGGATTTAAAACTTTGGAATGCAATTACCCTTAACTGTTAGATTCATCATATGCACATTAATAAAATCATATTCACACAATCCCTGTGTCATCTGTGAATTATACACTGTACCCACAATTGAAATTATGATCAGCACAACCTGGCACTGTCTCCAAATGATGTGCATGAGTTCTGTGGTAGGGATTCTGCACATACAGAACCATGCACAATAAAATAGGCCGTTATTGAAAGATGGTTGGACATTCCTTGCACATCAGAACCCACAATCCAAAGAGCCACTACCTCTAGTGTCCCATTAGCTCAACAAGACATACAGAAGATACACAATGATTCTACCACCCAGAACACAGTACTATCAACCTCTCAGAGTCGCGGAAGCAATGCACACCTTCTCGCTCACTCACCCATGCTTGTCCACAAAAATATAATGCATAGTCTAAGTAAAGTCTAAAATGTCACGTTTAAGAAAGAACAATCTCTGTCCGTTGTCTTACACTGCAGTATACGAGCTCGCACCAGCAGCAGAATACATGATAATCAAACAATATTCATCTCCACATTTCCATAGAAGACAAAAGGTGAAATGTGTATCTATGAACAGTGTGGAAATCACCACCCTCCCTGTGATGGTGACATATTTATCATACTAATGAAGATCTCTGTGCCAAATCGGGTGAACCGCTCACCTTAGAAACTATGAGTACTGGTTACAGCATATGCACAGCAAAGCTCGTGTTCATAGAAGGTAATCTTCCATCTGTGTAGATGAATCCCCTGTGCGTCAATGTAATGCTAGTATTTCTCATTTGTGTCAAAAAGTGTACCATTTCATGGATAAACAATACGTGCTGACTAGATCGTCCATTACAAAGAGTCTTGAATTTCAACCTTGTGGCGCAGCGCTTGAACAGTACCAAAATGATCTCATGTGGACTCAAAGGCATCTTGTACAACAAGCAGAGAAAGAATGTGCGCAAAAATCTAAGACACAAAGCTAAAATGTAAGCTTGGATCAGGGTAACTTAGCATAATCCAGCATGATCCTAGGGACCAGCTGACAAATCATCTACCGTCTTGTGAATAAATGTCACATGACACATACCAGAGATAGACACGCAAGGTCACCACAACACACATAGCACATGCAACATTAAAACATTGCACACACTGTTGTCAAATTAGACCATTGAACCGCACAAACAATGACCATTGTCTAATGAAATGAACACCATGGCATAAATACAGGATATAAACGATTGTAGCATGTGTGGAAACAGACAAGGCAAACATCAATGTGTGTAACAGGTTTATTACACAGGCACAAGCTCTGCTCAACACAAAAGCAAACTGATTACAGTTCCAAGTATTCAAATAAACTAAAGAAATGAAAAATCTGACCGAAAACATTGTCTGTCAGAGAGTACTGTTCCAAATTGAAATTCCATTATGGAACAGCATTGTGTGTACCCACACAACAGCCAAAGGAGCCTGTGAAGGAGAGACATAGTACAGTCTTAAATACAACTTGCTATGATGACATATCCAATAATTGACTCACTATTGTCCGTTGTAACTTCTGAACCCAAGCTAGGAGTAAGTTTAACAATGTAGTGGTGACCATCATAACTTAACATACACTGTACAACAACAATGACCCTGTAAATTAGCATACACACAAACGTATCACAACATATAGTTCTACATAAACACATCCCGCTTAGGAAAGGCATTATCAAACATCTTTGCATACTTACACTCATGTAAAAAAGTTGTTAATGAGCTGTCTCCTGACATCCACCTCCTCCTCCCCCCCTCGTCACTGGCAACATGCCCGAGGCCTGGATCCTCCCTTGATGGAGGCCGTTGGTCCCTGTCATCCTGGATGAGCGGGAGCTCATTCCTCACAGCCAAGTTGTGAAGCATGCAGCACACGATTATGATCTTGCACACCTTAGCCGGGGAATATTGAAGGGCACCTCCTGTCCGGTCCAGGCAGCGAAATCTGGTTTTCAGCAGCCCAAATGTGCGCTCTATCACTCGCCTGGTCCGCCCATGTGCTTCGTTGTAACGGACATCAGCTGGGGTGACCGGGTTCCTGAGTGGTGTCAGCAACCAGGGCATGTTGGGGTATCCAGAGTCTCCTACATTTATCAAATATAAAAGATCATTTGAGCAAAAACAGGGTACAACATGACAGACAATGAACACACAACTGATACTGACACCATGACTCACCAACAAGCCAGGCACGCTCATTCCTGAGCTGGGACATCAGCTGGGGTATCCGACTCATCCTCATTATGTATGCGTCGTGGGCAGATCCCGGGAAACGCACACATACATGGGAGATGATCTGGTCCGCCAGACATACCACAAGGGCATTGATCGAATGGAAGTGTTTACGATTTCTGTAAACCTGTTCATGGGCTCGTGGTGCGACCAAACCCACATGTGTCCCATCAATCGATCCAATCACATGTGGCATGTGTCCCAGGGCATAAAAGTCATCTTTAATGGCACGGAACTGTGGCGGTGTAGGAAACTGTATGAACAGGTTGAGGAACCTCAACATGGCCTCACACACATCCCGGAGCACTCGACTAAACATCGTCTGTGACATCCACCAGCATCAGCCACAGTAAACTGGAACGATCCTGTCGCAAAATAATGTAGTGCCGCCATCACCTTCACCTTGGGGGTCAGGGCAAAGGGATATGTGCGTCCAGGTTGCAAGTGTGGTGACAACTGGTCTGTCAATTCAGAAATTAATTGCCTCGTGAACCTGTATTTCCTCATGCACTCACGTTCCACCATGGTCGCAAGGTCAGGGAAGGGTCTGTGGACATTTGGTCCCCTGCGTAACATATGACAAAGTATGCACACATATTACTAGTACTAATAAAAATCACGTAATCTAGATTCAACATATCGCATTACATTTTCAATTAAGACACAGTGAAGTCAGAGGTGTGAGGTTGAGCTAATACACAACTGACAGTTATGTGATCCTGAACATACACTCAATTTTGTCATGGATATTAAAGTGATACAGTGTTGTACTGTGACTATTCACTATTGTCTGTCACTCTCCATGTGATCAATCGTAACACACACGACACACACCTAATTAAGTATCAAACATAGATGTCAAGGTCAACTAGCACATGTTCTAAAGGTACACAGACACGGATCATGTATTGCAACCTAGCAACAACACTAGATACAGACAGCTTGTCACCATGCACACCACTGTCATGGTGTGGACATTGTCATGATGTGATGTCAGACCTACATGTCCTATCACATACACAAAAAATTGATGATGTGTAGCACAGGAGGATGATCTGTGAAGTGGTCACTCACACTTGTCCTGTTCCTCACAAACAATGCAATTTTTGCACTGTAAGCTAGGAACATCATGGGAGTAGTCTTGTATATGTCTGTGTCTCATTTGACATGTGCTTCACTCCATACACACAGGGCATACAGCATGATATGAATCTTACATATACTGTCTGACATGATGAGTGAGCATTGCATGGACGCGTGAGCCAACTCCTGGCCGAGCCGGACTGACAGATTGCATGCTTAAGACAATGCTGTTCGACGCGGGTGAGTTCTCAAAATACGCATCTGCCACATCCTGACCGATCCGGACGCACAGATTGCATGCTTGATTAAATGCTGTTCGATGCGGGTGAGTTTTCAAAAGATGCGTCGGACACCTAGGGACCAAGGCGTGCGCACACCTTGGACCCTGAATGTAATGGTGAGATACGCAGGTGGGTTTTCAAAAGACGCGTCAGACACCTAGGGACCAAGGCGTGCGCACGCCTTGGACCCTGAATGTAACGGTGACATACGCGGGTGGGTTTTCAAAAGACGCGTCGGACACCTAGGGACCAAGGCGTGCGCACGCCTTGGACCCTGAATGTAATGGTGACATACACGGGTGGGTTTTCAAAAGACGCGTCGGACACCTAGGGACCAAGGCGTGCGCACGCCTTGGACCCTGAATGTAATGGTGACATACGTGGGTGGGTTTTCAAAAGACGCGTCAGACACCTAGGGACCAAGGCGTGCGCACGCCTTGGACCCTGAATGTAATGGTGACATACGCAGGTGGGTTTTCAAAAGACGCGTCGGACACCTAGGGACCAAGGCGTGCGCACGCCTTGGACCCTGATTGTAATGGTGACATATGCGGGTGGGTTTTCAAAAGATGCGTCGGACACCTAGGGACCGAGGCGTGCGCACGCATTAGCTATTGACTGCCATGGAGACTGACGCGGATTTGATACTTGTACGATTCGTGTGCTGAAAAATCCGTTGGCTCCCTACAACAATGTATCAAACTCATTGTTGTCATGAAGTTGAACTTTATAAACGATGCGGAAGGCGTGTACGAGGCGTGCAATGCGATGGATTGGCCAGATTCATAGGATTCAAACGTGTCGGACCTATCGCTTTGTACGCATGGTTCGTAATCTGCCTCTGCAGCACAGATATAAGGCTGTCTGTTCCCCTGAGAGCTCACTTGCCTGCACTACATGCTCCAGATTGACATCTCTGCTACCACTGCTGCTGTCTCTGCATCCTCTGGCTTCAAGAATGGCACGTACCCTGGAGAGGGCCCCAGCCTTCACAGAGGAGGAGAACCAGGCCCTGCTGGACAGCCTCCTTCCACAGTACAGCAAGCTGTATGGGAAACCAGGGGAGCAGGTAAGTGTGCAGTCCACGTCCTTTCTCATTGTGCATGTTGTCTGTCTAGCACTAATGGCATTGTGTACACCAGTGGCTAGCAAGCTCACTGAGTAGTTGTAACCCCCAAAGTGTGTGGTACCTGTAGGGAACAGGTACTGTGCTGAAAACGTGCATTTTTACACTGTCATAAGACCCAGGCAATGTTTCCATGTTGTTAATGCAGGACAACTGTCCATTACCATAGTTGCACTACCTGTGTACATCATATGCCCTTGTGATAACGACATGTATATCCAACTGTGTGATGCACAAACATGTTGCATGTGTAGTAATGGTCTTTTAACTTTGTCATCCTCACAGGTTGATGCCCATCAGAAACAGGAGATCTGGAAGACCATCGTCTGGGCAGTTCGATCTGTGGGGGTCTACAAGCGCCGCATCCGCAACTGCCAGAAGAGGTGGCAGGACCTATGTGGCTGGACCCGTCGCATCGCAAGAGTCCAGCTGAAGCTGTCGCCTCCTCGCAGAAGGGGCGGACGATGGACCCTGACCCCCCACATGCTCCGGATTCTGACGGTGGTCTTCCCTGACCTGGATAGGCAGTTAAAGGCCCGACAGCAGCAAGGAGGGGGAAGTGCATGCCTTTTCTGTGAACTATGTCTCACATGCTATTTGCACTCCTTCAGCCTGGTTACACTCCCACAGTTCATCTGTCTGCTTGAACAAGAGTCATGTGCCTAAATTAGGTGATGGCCCATCCTCATCTGATACACAGGTGTGGCCCTTTCAGTCTGTGACTTGTGTCACTTGGGTTGTGTGTCCCTGCTGTTGTCCAAGGATAAGGTTTGAAACAGCATCTGCTACCGGTGCATTGTTTTGGGCTTCATGAGTGAGGCAATTGATTGACATGTGTCTGCACATTGCCAGAAAGCTGACATGTACTCTGTGTGGCCCATTAATATATTGTACTAATTGCTGCTCTGTCTCACCATATATGTCTGGGGTATTTACCACACACCCATGCAGCAGGTGAGACAATGTTGGGGCCTCAGAAGAATGTGCATCATGTGTGCCACACATGCATAGACACATGTCTAGTGTTCAGGGTTATCCCATGTTGCACATGGACCAGGACAGGTATGCCTACTCCGGACATGAAAGTACACTCTGTTCTCCTACTCCTGTGTGCCAGCCTACATTTTGTGTATTATGAAATGTGCAATCAGGTGTCTGCCTCTGTGTCATTGTGGCGTGGCCTAGCTTTTTAGACTCCTGGGGTGTTATACAGTTTGGGGTGGGCAGCCAGCTGAGATGTGGCTGTTGGATCAGCACAATGGGGTGAAATATAAGTGTGTAATCACTTGACTGTGCCTAATGGTGTATTCTACATTAAAGTGCAGGCAGCTTTAATTCGTTCTCATCAGACTGTGATGTGATCATGTTTACAGATTTGTGCTTGCAGTCACTCAACTTTAGCATTTGTATTACGTGGGATCATCAGATGCCTTAAGATGTGGGTAGCAGTGGGTGGACATGTGCACTTGACAGCTGCAGAGCTTGCATTCCCCACAAAAACATGATTGTGACACAGTGCAGACTGTTTGTTTTTGGATGCACTGCCCCTGTGACTGAAGCCAGTAATGACTGATTAGCCAGACTGGCCTGTAGCATGGTATACCACTTGCAAGTGTATATCCTGCATTAATGTCAGTTGTCCTGCATGCACTCAATTGTGGCATTGACCATCAATACATGAGCACATCATGGTGTCTGGTGAAGGAAGCATATCCATATTGCTGACAATGACTTTGGCCATCCCTTATCCTGACACATGTACTGAGTCAGTGGCAGGAGATGGGATATGTATGTACTGACACATTTCAATCACAAATCCTGCAGTTCAGACAACTGTCTATGTGGTGCATGTGTGCACATATGAGTAGTGGCATACTACATGCACCAGACAGATGGGTCCATGGACGGGAAGGATATGAGTGGCATGGTTGACTGGCAGACTGACAAGTGTCTTGTTCAAATATGTGTCAGCTCTTTTTGCAATATTTTGCAAATGATGCCAAGGCGTGCTCTGTAATGTGCTGTACTGACTGTGATGTATCAGGTCAATACAGGTGGCTGATGTGGATCTGTTTATCCTGTTTGTTTGCAGATACATCTACGGCTACTGGAGGAGACAGCTCCACGGACCAAGAGGAGCTGCAGAGCCAGATTAGGTCCGCTGCAGAGGAGTCGAAGCGACCCAGTGTTACGGAGGGTGAGGGAAGCCACACTGAGGAGACCTCAGCTACAACCACCTCGGCTGAGGAACACAGCAGCTCAAGTGATGACTCCATTGTGGAGGCGGGTGTCAGCAGACCCCAGACAACACCTAGTGAGTCTGTCCCCACCACCACCACCATCTCCACCCTCCCATCTGCTCCCATCCCAGATGTCCGTGGAGGCTCCCGTGTAAGGGAGCATGTCTCCTTCGTGCCAGGCACTGCACCCCCTGCCTCTGTCTCCCCTGCTGCCCTGAGTGTGGAGGCTGTGGACTTACTTAAGCAGATCCATGTAGGGCAGACAGCGATGCTGAGTGTCCTCCATTCTCACACCAGTCTGTTGACTAGGCCTGGGAGGTAAATTCCGTTCCGCTGGCGGAATTTGGGTAATTTCGCATTCGGCGGAAAATGCGAAATGGCCAAAAATTCCGCGATCCGCGGCTTCGCAGAGTTTTTTGCTTGTTCGCGCTTTAAAAATGCGTGTTCGCGAGATATTTTTCCCCGAGCACGCAAACAGCGTTCGCGAACAGGAAAAAGCATCGCGAACGGGCGGAACAAGCAATTCCGCGTGTTCGCTGAACTTTTGCATGCTCGCGGAGATTTTTTACCGTTTCGCGGAGCTTTGTGTAGCGCGACTACGCAAATTCCGCCCACCCCTACTGTTCGCCCTTAGTTGGCAGGGTATGCCCAGACGTGGGTCCCTTGCTCACTTTGCCACTGGATTCAAGATAGCCTGGCTGATGAGGGTTTTGAACCTGAAACCGGTCCCAGGATGCTTGTTTCCGGTCCAGGGAAGACATGGCTTGGCAGTTCGGGCTGGACTGTTCCCATGAGGCACAGGGTCAGACTGATTTGCATATGACCATGTCTGAACTGGGGTGGTGGAGTGAGCTAAAGAATGATGATGGATTAAACCCAGATCAGTTGACTGGGGGTGAGTGTTTGATTTGCTCTAACGCTCCGTCCATCATCCCTTTTGGTATCGCTTTGTTCGCCCTTAGTTGGCAGGGTATGCCCAGACGTGGGTCCGTTGCTCACTTTGCCACTGGATTCAAGATAGCCTGGCTGATGAGGGTTTTGAACCCGAAACCGGTCCCAGGATGCTTGTTTCCGGTCCAGGGAAGACATGGCTTGGCAGTTCGGGCTGGACTGTTCCCATGAGGCACAGGGTCAGACTGATTTGCATATGACCATGTCTGAACTGGGGTGGTGGAGTGAGCTAAAGAATGATGATGGATTAAACCCAGATCAGTTGACTGGGGGTGAGTGTTTGATTTGCTCTAACGCTCCGTCCATCATCCCCTTTGGTATCGCTTTGTTCGCCCTTAGTTGGCAGGGTAAGCCCAGACGTGGGTCCTTTGCTCACTTTGCCACTGGATTCAAGATAGCCTGGCTGATGAGGGTTTTGAACCCGAAACTGGTCCCAGGATGCTTGTTTCCGGTCCAGGGAAGACATGGCTTGGCAGTTCGGGCTGGACTGTTCCCATGAGGCACAGGGTCAGACTGATTTGCATATGACCATGTCTGAACTGGGGTGGTGGAGTGAGCTAAAGAATGATGATGGATTAAACCCAGATCAGTTGACTGGGGGTGAGTGTTTGATTTGCTCTAACGCTCCGTCCATCATCCCCTTTGGTATCACAACTGGTGTCCTTCATGGAGGGCATTTCATCAAACATGTCTGCCCTACAGCGGACCATTCAGTCCATGGCCTCCTCACAGACGGCAACAGTGTCCCTCCTCCAACAGTCCCTCACCCCTCCTACCTCTGCCCCATCCACAATCCCCACTACCCTACCTGTCCAAGGCACACACACTGGCACAGGTACGCACCACAACCGACACAAGCAGCACACAGCCACTCAAGACAAAATCCAGACGCACAAGCATGCACACTCCGGGGACTGATGGCACACACACAGGGGATGGGTTACAGACACACAAACAGCCATCCACGAGCACTCTGCAGTCCTCAGATGCCTCTCCCTCCAAAACCCCTTCCCTTGCCTCACCTAAAACCCCCCCTTCCCAGAAGCTCTTCCTCTGTGACCTTGGCCTCTTCCCCACCGATCCATCTGATCCAACTTACAAGGGGAAGAGGAAGTCACCACGTGCAGAGGGGAGTTCCCCTGCCACACGGACACCCTCCCCCAGGCGCACAAACACTGAGGCCCCCACACGCAAATCCCCCCGGACAAGGAAGGGCAAGACCCCACCAAAACCACACACTTCCACCTCACAGTCTCCGCCCTGCAGCCCCCAGGCCACCACTCGACAGGTCCCACCACCATTCCCTGCCCCAGGTTCACCCACACACCGATACCACATCCCCAAAATGCTTAGACCCTCCCCCCCTTCCACATGCACTTCCACCCCCACATCACATGCTCAGCCTGTTCCTGCCACTGGTGTGGAGTCCGTGTCCCCCCCCTGACCTGCCCACCTCATCAGAACCCCATTTCACTCCTCTTGAGATTGGCACTGCAGTAGGGAGCACATCCACCCTGTCTGACTTGGGCACTGCAGTGGAGACCCCGTCCACACCATCTGACCTGCCCACTGCAGTGGTGCCGGCAACCACCCCATCAGACTTGAGCCCTGCAGTAGTGACAGCACCCACCACATCTGACTTGGGCCCAGCAGTGGTGATGCCACCCACTGTGACAGACACCTCCACTGCAGTTGCCAGCAACACTCCTGCACCCACCACCACACCCCTGCCCCATTCTGCTGTCCCCTGATCCTGACCCTGCGGTGCCTGGCCTGCCCCTATGTATGCCCCTCCAAGGGGAGATGTCCCTTGGCCGTAGCAGTGCAGGCAAGCAATGGGTGTCAAGTTTCCACATGTCACCCTGTTGGGACTCCTGGAAGAACTGGCCATTGGCCTTTTGACATTGTTGAGTTCACAGTTACATGGATATCATTGCTGAATAAAGCAATTTGTTGTTATCCAGTGGTGTTGCATCTAATGTACATGATGTTGATGATGTGTATCATGAACTTGCAGTTGTAATGGTGTTTTAAAGGTATAAGAGACTGATTTGTTGATGTGATGGACTGCATGTGGTCCATGGGATATGTGTACTTTCCTGGTATGTATTCATGACATAATTTGCTGCTATTTCAGGGTGTTATGTATGCAGAATTTGTGGACCAGGTATTACTCCTTCTGTTTGCTACTTCACATCTTTGCCATGCACTGTTGCACATATATTGGGCTTACATTTCGGCACATTGTAAGATTCCCTGACTGGGCCCATCTCTCCACTGGACAGGCAGGTTTGTGCATCAATGGTACACAAGTCATCTGTGTCATCAGTGCAACTAGCTCTACATGTGTATTGCGTATGTGCAGATGACTGAAGGGACACTCCCGTACACAGGCTGATGTGACCAGAGCTTTCATTGTGTTGTAATTGTTGGCTCACTGAGCAAGTGTTATGCTGACATGACAGAGCCCTGCACAGACAACGCTTGGCACAGCTAACCTTCCCCAGGAGTGGAGTCCCCTCATGGCAGTGTGTCATACTGTGACATTGCCTGAGCCCATGGTGTGTGTAGTGTGAGCATGTCTGTGTGTGTTCCATTCACTTTTTCTACACAGCCAGATGTTCCTGTTCGTGGCGCTTGCTGAGTTGTCCTGTGTTCATCCAACATCTTTGTCCTGGGTTTCCTGGGATGTAGGTGCATGGCAAACTACTGGTCATTAGGGTGTCATCCCTAGGTGTTTTATTTGTAAAGCCCAGGGATGTTGTCAGACGCACGTGGGACACATTTAGGATTCCCCATGGCACTTCTGTGTTGCCAACATGATGTAGTTTTCCCTATGTGGTATCTGTCAGTGAGTGGGTCACTTGTATGTGTGTGTGACTACTCCCACTCATCAGGGTCATAGTTGCAATGTTGGAAGGTGTCGACAAGTGTTCTTTGTGGCTCTGCTTTGGTTCATCATTGTTGTGGGAGTGTGGCAGTGATCCCAATGATTCAGGTAGATTTCATGTCATGCCCAGGTACCGCATACTGTGCAGTGTGGCGGACATTCACAAGGGTTGTTGACTGGCCATGTGTGTGTATTTTTGGGAACCTTAGATCTCCCCACCATCCCTGGGATTGTCATGGGTGCATGAGCAATTTCACCAGTCCATGTGTGCTTAGCTGATGCACATTGTTGCAGATCAAGGTGTGTTGTGTTGAGGGTGGCCAAATGTGAGTTGTCTCATGGCTAGGCCCCTACCTACTTTGTGTTCATTGATGACAGGCCCTGGCCAGTGATTTGTTTGTGTAGGTGTGATGGAAGTTTGTTGGTCAGGACGCATGCCCCAGTGCGCGCAGGTGACTGTACTCCACAGTATGGGCAACATCTACCTTTGTCATCACAGTGGGATTGTACAGGCTACTGTCACCCCAATGTAGGGTCCCTGAGGGTAGTGCTGTGTTGGGCTGTCTCTTGCTGTGTTGTTTGCTGTGCCGCCCAGCTTGTGTCACATGAATGATTTGGGATCCCACTCACCTGACAATGCCTGCTTGCCCACCAAGGGATGCCCAGTTCATGAGTTACTTTTGTATGGCACTGTGTACACATCTGTGTCATTGGAGTTCTGCCCACTGTCATGTGTTGTGTACTTGCCTGGGGACACTGAGAGACACACACATGTTGTGTATGATATGCAGTGTGGGGCTGCCTGTCTGTGTTTGTGCATCTGCTCCACTGCATTGGTATGGCTTTTGCAGTCCATTGGCTTATGTTGCTTGGAGGTTTTTCCCTAGTATCCCTGCGTCTCCTGGCTCATCAGTCTGCACATTCATCATGTTTGGTGTGTTCCATTGCTGCCATGGTATGGGACTTAGGGCCATATGTTTGAAGCCAATTTGCGATCGCAAACGCCGAAATTCGCAGAATTCCGGCGTTTGCGATTGCAAATTAGCAGTGTGCAATGTATCACACTGAAATTCCCCTCGCAAAATAAGGAATCGCAAATTTTGCGATTCCCTATTTTATGATTGCATTTAAGGAATCGCTAATTGCGATTCCTTAAATGCAATGTAAGAAGCACCCAAGTTGTGCGATTTGTGCTTAAGGAATCGCAAATTACCACCAACTTCAAGTTGGTGGTAACTTGCGATTTCACTTAAAAATGCACTATTTTGCATTTTTTAAAGTGCCATGTGGCGCACATACATGCCCTTAGGGCATGTATGTGTGCCACATGTGCACACATGCACATTTCAGGGGTGTAACAGGGTGTCCTTTTGACACCCTGGCACCCTTGAAATTGCATTCTCAATTTGCGATTCTCTAATTGCTAATCGCAAATTGAGAATGTCTTCCCATTCATTCCTATGGGCCTCTAGGCCCATAGGAATGAATGGGGAGGTATTCCTTAATTGCGAATCGCAATTTGCGATTCGCAATTAAGGAATATGAAGGATTCACAAAATGTATTGCAAATCCCACATACATAGCGTTTTGCGATTTTCAAATAGCGATTCTCAAAAAATCGCTATTTGAGAATCGCAAAAGGACATTTTGATACATATGGCCCTTGGTCACCTGACATCTACAGTCTCCACAGGATTCCTTAGTTTGTGTGTCTGTTTGTATAGATTTGTGTGTATGCATCATGGTGCTCACTTGTCGCATTGTCTAATTGTACACTGGAGTAATTGTCAGGGATCATGGCCATAGCTTGTCTGCACATGGCAGAGGGTGTTCTTGTGATACACAGCAATCTTTGCCTCACCAAATCTATGTTTGTGTGTGACACAACCACTACATTGCCACAACATTGCTTGTGGTGTGGGGACCAGGAATCATGCATTTTGGTTTGGAGATGCTGTTATTTTCATGTCCACACTCACCTTATGGTCACTGTAGTAATGGGGGTTAGGACACATTACCACATTGGTCCTAAGATGCTGGATTTTTTAACCCCACTATCACCTTTTGGTCACTGTAGTGATGGGGGTTTAGACCCCCATTACCACATTGGTCCTGAGATGCTGGATTTTTGAACCCCACTAACACCTTTTGGTCACTGTGGTGATGGGGGGTTTAGACCACATAAACACATTGCTCCAGAGATGCTGGATTTTTGAACACCACTGACACCTTTTGGTCACTGTGGTGATGGGGGTTTAGACCACATTACCACATTGCTCCAGAGATGCTGGATTTTTGATCCACACTATCACCCTTTGGGCCCACATGTGTTGGGAGTCACAATGTATGTTCACTGTCAGGATCTGTGTTGTGAGCATTTTACACACAGATACATTAAATCTTGCAAAGATGGTAGGGGGGGTTTGCTTACTCATCCTATGTGTGTGAATCCTGGTAGTGCTAGGCATCCAGGCCCCTATGAGTGGGGATGGTAATAGTGATGGGCATCCAGCCTCCTATGGGTGGAGGTACTGGTGGTGATGGGCATACAGCCCCCTATGAGTAGGGGGTACTGGTGGTGATGGGCATTGTACCCCCTATGAGTGGGGATGGTAATAGTGATGGGCATCCAGCCTCCTATGGGTGGGGGTACTGGTGGTGATGGACATTCTACCCCCTATGAGTGGGGATGGTAATAGTGATGGGCATCCAGACTCCAATGGGGTGGACTCTGCTGGTAGTGATAGGCATCCACCCCCCTATGGGGAGACAATGCTGGGATAGGCATCCACCCCCCTATGGGCTGGACTCTGCTGGGAGTGATAGGCATCCACCCCCCTATGGGGAGGACTCTGCTGGTAGTGATAGGCATCCACCCCCCTATGGGGTGGACAATGCTGGGATAGGCATCCACCCCCCTATGGGGTGGACTCTGCTGGGTGTGATAGGCATCCACCCCCCTATGGGGTGGACAATGCTGGGATAGGCATCCACCCCCCTATGGGGTGGACTATGCTGGGCTAGGCATCCACACCCCTATGGGGTGGACAATGCTGTGAGTGATAGGCATCCGCCCCCCTATGGTGGTGTTTCCTTTCGTGTCATTTTGGTGTGTGGTAGGTGTCTGACTTACCTTCTGCGTCGTGCGCATCGGTAACGGTAGGCATACAGTATAGGGAAGACATGCGCGATTGGATACATGTCTGCTCCGTCTCGTCCCCGTTGATCGTGTTCTGGCCCGAATCGGAGCTTCAATACGCCTCGTCCGAATGCTGTGACGTGCTGGAAGCGGCGCCCTGTACGACGCATAGTGAAGACGCATCGTACTTGCGTGTCCGGAAACTGGTTGGGAAAAGCCTCCGTACGACTCGATTTCCGTGTTTCCTGAGCCTATCCGGTCGTGAAATAGAGCACGGAGCGGACGAATAGGTCGGAAATTTGCCTGTAATACGCATCGTACTTGCTCGTTTGTAGATGGAAGCTCCGGATACGAGTCGGTCGTAAGGTAAGCCTACGAATGGCATTGGGAAGGCATTTTTAGCGAGATCGGAATCGGGCCCTAAGAGTATAAATCTATTTATATTCATCAAGGTTAAAAATTGGGTCTTGGGTCGTCTCACTTAATTAAGCAATACTCTTCAATAAAATTAACTAAGGAACCCTACCAAACTGATTTATTATTTGGGGGTTCCTTCTTCATGAATAAAAACAGAGTAGAATGTAAAGGAAGGTAATATTCCTTTAAATTCTCTATAACTGGTCATCATGTTTCTTGACCTTTACTTAGTCAAATGATGTACAGCAATTCATCAGGAACCTACTAACTTAATCTACAAATGAATGGGACTAAAACCTAATTAGAGGAGTGTCCCCACATTCAGTAACCGCCAAATTTGAGTTGAAAAAAAGAGATGAACCTCTAGTCAACCGCAGAGATACTCAGTAACCTAAAATATCTGACCTAAACTCCTTTAGGATCTAGCCCATTATGGTTTGCGGGGTCATGGAAAACCACACATTTATTGGTTTGAACACGCTCATGGACACTGCCAAGAACCTGCCCCATCTCTGCGCTCCGGGATCCCTCTTGGCTGGGTGAGAAGGACTGGACCTGGCATCTGTCGAACTCAGGACCCCAAAATGACTCCAAGGGCTAGTTGGCTGGCCTCCTGACTAGATCTTCAAGGACAGAAGGCTCCAATAATTTTGAACCACCAGCACCTGGACTCTGCCATCTGTGAGTCCTACACTGCCAAGTGGTGCCTCCCCTGTTCTGGAGGCTCGGAAGTGGGCCTCAAGGTGCTCTGCCAGCCCATCTCTGGACCTAGCAGAATCAATGCATCTCCTCTGCTGAGCAGTGTAATCCCAAGCAGAACCAACCCATTGCCTCTGATGCAAGAGTTCTCCTGACACAAGGACTCCACATTGACCAAGCAGTCTGAATCGGAACCGCCGCCTGTGCAAAGCTTTCCCAATGCAGGCCCTCACACAGCAAATCTCTCAGTGATGACAGCCTTGGTGATGATGCAGGTTCTCGCATCGCAGCCTTGCAGCTCTTTGGAGTTGGTGAACTGCCTCAACTGGGTGACGCATCCCCAATGTCAGACTTCACATCACAAATCCTAAACAACAACGTCGGACCATTTATCGCAGCTCCGCAGCTACTCAGAACTGGCGCATCCCCATGGCTGCATGACGAATTCTCAACCTGGGACCTCACCACGCTCCATAAACCAGGATTTAACTTACTCTTCTTCGTCAGCCCAACCTGTGTCCCTGTAGCCGGCCCACACTCCTTCATGGTTGGCCTGAACTTATGACATTGTCCCGGGCCGGCGTGACCAGATATCCACAATTGGTGCTTTATGCTTTTTGTCACTATTTTCACTGAAATCTTTAAACTTGCATGTCGCTGGTTAAACTGAATGGATTTTTGTTGTCCTGATCTTATTTTTCCTTATTCAAATGTACTTTATTTTTCTAAATTGGAGTGTAATTGTTCTTGTTCTGTGCTCTTACTTTATTACTGTTTGAATTTCTGCTAAATACTTTACACATTGCCTCTAAGTTAGGCCTTATTGCTCTGTGCCAAACTACCAGAGGGATGAGCACAGGCTGATTTTGGGTTTTCTTGTGCCTCACCCTGACAAGGATTGTGGTTGCTGCTTGAATAGGGTTTCACCCCCTCAACCAGTAACCCAATTTCTCACATTGGTGTCAGCAGTGGCATTAGGAGTTGTGTTTGGGAGGTGCCATACAGTGATTTTGTGTTACATTAAATGTCCCAGATGAATAATTTAAGATCAATAGAGTTTAAATTTGTCCTGGATTGGCCTTTTTGTTTTTTCCAACTTCACCCTTACTCTATCTGACTAGTAGTTCTGTGGCTTAACCTGCAAAGATGGAATTTGAGCTCATCAATCTGGAGAACTACACTGTGATTGATCTCAATGAATTTTGCAAGTAGGTACAGCTGCCTGCCAAAGAGATCATCAAGAAGTTCCAAAAGGTTTGAGAGCCCAGGCAGTGGCCAACCAGTTTCCAGTCCCCTTCAGAGGACCAGGATGGAGAGGATGATTTTGGAGGGCCGGAGATGAAGCAGTCAGCTGAGGGGGAATGACTTTTCCTCCGAGTCAGAACTCCCTGCCAGAGCAGAGAACAGTGTCTTTTCGAGGTTTGTTCCCAAAGGAGTTGGCAAACAGGAAGGCAGAGAGCAAGTTTAGGCTGCAGATGGCCCAGTTGAGAATGGAGGAGATGAAATTGGCTATGGAGGCACAGGAAAGAAAAATGGGTCATGGAAAGAGCCTCAGAGAGCTGGACATAAGGGGTAGGTAAGCAGAGTCCACCAATATTGGTGGCTGGCTTTGTTGTGGGGGGATGACATTAACAAGTGGTTTGAAGCTTTTGAGGTGGTTTTCACAGATGCATAGGTTCCCTGAAGAGGATTAGGGGGCTAGCCTCTGGAAGCATATATAACGAGCGAAGGGAGGGATGTCCTACTGGTCCTAGAGAAGAGGGGCAGGATGAGGTATCCCCATAAAGGAAACACATTTTCGGAAATATGGCCTAGCCCCTGAGAAGTACAGGCAGAAGTTTAGGGACAGCCAGAAGCTGCCCCAGCAGTCCTGGGAGGATTGCGTGGATTCGTTTTGCAGGGCACTGTACAATTTGATTGCTGTGTTAAGTCTTTGTTTTGCAGATCTGCTTCAACACCTTCAGGATAGTGAGCTCACTGACCGCAGGGAGCTTGCTAAGGAGGCAGACCACTTGCTCAGCAGCAGGGTCCATAGGAAGATATCTGGAGGGGATCACCACAAGTGCGGGCAGGCTCCCCACCAGAAGAAGGAGAGAAAGGCAAACATAAAAACAAGGAGTTCTTTATGGTGCGCAGTCAAAATATCGATTTTTTTTATATCGACCTACACTAATATCGAGTTTTTAATATCGTAGGGACAGAATATCGATGTCAAGAATATCGGTGACCAGAATATCGACCTTAAGGTAAGTAATATCGTTTTTTTTTATATCGAAGCAATACCGAAGTAAGTAATATCGTTAGCAAAAATATTGTTGTTAATAATATCGATAATTATATTAGTGTTATGTAAGCCTGGGCGTAGTTCGCGAAGTAGCGCTACGCGAAGCTACGCATAGTGCAGTTCGCACTACGCGAGCTTCGCGTAGCACTACGCGAACTGCGTAGTGCACTGTTCGCAATGATTGCACAGTGCCGGATGCTTGTCCGCACTGTGCAATCATTGAAAACGGCCTCTTGCACAGTGCGAGCTGTCTTTTACTGCCGCTCGAGTAGATTTTTACTCGAGCGGCAGCTTTCTCAACGCGGACTGGTAGTTTCTCATCGCGAGTGGTTGCGAGCATACGCCACCACTCGCAATGAGAAACCTGACCTCCGCGCTGAGAATCTCGCCGGGAGGTTTATTTTCCACGCTTGCGATCGGCAACTTGATGTTGCTGATCGCGAACGAGGAAAAAGTCTCGCCGGGATGTCATTTTGCTTGCTCGCGGTCGCCAACTTGACGTTGAGGACCGCGAGCAAGCAAGAAATGACCGCTGCACTACGCTACGCTACACATGTTTGCACTGTGCTACGTGCAATTCGCGTTGTGCGAAGTAGCGCAAACTTCGCAAACTACGCGAGCGTAGCGTAGTGCTTTGCCCAGGGTTAGTGTTATGTATTGCAGTATGTATTTTATATGTATGTTTAACATCTTTTGTAATGTATTTTTATTATTTTTAAATATATGTATTAAATGTTTAAAAATTAGTAATTTTTTTAAAGTAAATTTTGCGTTTTAGTATCAGAGCAGGTTGTGGGCTTATAGGGGAATAGGGTGGGAAGTAATTTAATTATAATTAATTAATTAATATGTTTTTATTTATTGTTATTGATTATTAATGTCTTGTTAATTAATTATTAATTGGTAATTAATTTGTATTAATTGATTAATTTATAATTAAATTAATTATAATTAATTTATTATTATTTTTTATTTATTGTTATTGTTAATTAATTTATTGTTAATTTATTATTAATTGGTAATTAATTTTTATTAATTGATCAATTGATAATTAAATTCTGTTCTTTTTTATGTGTAGCGGGTTGTGGGTTTATAGGGGAATAGGGTGGGAAGTAATTTAATTATAAGTAATTAATTCATATTTTTTTATTTATTGTCGATAATTAATTTATTGTTAATTAATTATTAATTGGTAATTAATTTTTATTAATTGATTAATTTATAATTATATTAATTATAATGAATTTATTATTATTTTTTATTTATTGTTATTGTTGATTAATTTATTGTTAATTTATTATTAATTGGTAATTAATTTTTATTAATTGATTAATTGATAATTACATTAATTGTGTTCTTTTTTATGTGTAGCGGGTTGTGTGTTTATGGGGGAATAGGGTGGGAAGTAATTTAATGTTATTTAAGTAAATATTAATTTAATTTTATTGGTATTTATTATTAATGTTTTAGTTAATTAATTATTAATATGTTATTTATTTTACGAAAATTATTTAATTAATAATTATGTTAATTTAACCCCTACGCTATCCAACACTTTCCCTACTGTTGCACTGACTGGAGTGGGAATAGTAATTTTTACCCCTACGCTATCCAACATTTTCCCTACTGTTGCACTGTTTGGAGTTGGAATAGTAATTTTATTACCTCCGCTATCTAATATTTTTTGTATTATTTTAGTTAATGTAGTATATAATTAATTTAAAAAAGATTAAAAATAATGTAATTTTTTAAAATTTGTTATATATATTTATTTACATTTTCTTTAAATTATTGTTTTATGTGTATAGATGTATTTATAATTTATATGATATTTAAAAAAATGTGTTATTAAAATAATTATTAAACATTTTTAGTAAGTATATATATTATATATTATATGTATATGTTTAATTTATTTTTACATTACATATATATTACTTATAATTTTTAAACATTTTAAAATATTTTTAACTTTGTTTATTTTAATTACATTATTTACTTAATTTTACATTTTTTTAACTTAAATAAAAAACGATATTTTTAACAACGATATTTTTGACATCGATATTTTTTTCGATATTTTTGTACCATAATGTAGATAGGATGTCGATATTCTTCACTTCGATATTCTTGCGTCGATATTTCTGTAGGTCGATATTCTGACCTTCGATATTTTGTCAGTGATTCGTTCTTTAAAGGTCCCCAAACTAGTTCTAAGGGTCAATATTCCCAATCCCTCCCTGAACAAAAAAATAAGTGTATTCCTGATAGTAAGTCCTCTGGGAAAGCATCCCCTAAGTGCTATGAATGCTAACAGGTTGGGCACTACAAGGGAGATGTCAAGAGTCCCAAGCAGGCATGGCCTCTCACTGGTGGGCAGATACTGGAGCTGGTTAGTGTAGCACTTGTGGAGGAGATTGCCCCAGATAGTATGGGGATTAGTGTAGAGGTTACCGTAGTGCAGAGTTCTTCAATCTGTGGGGCGCGCCCCCAGGGGGGGGCGATGCCATCTCAGGAGGGGTGCGCACTCCACCCTAAAATCCTACCTTTGTTTGTCTTCCACTGTCCCACGTCGCACGTCTGCACCCATTTTAAATGGGGATGTATGATTGGAGAACTCTGGGGCACGTCACCACTGACGTTCCGCCAATGAGGGGGACAGAAGCAGAGATGGCAGAAAGTGGCGTGAAATTTGTGTGCATAAAGATCCTGCAATCTAGTCCTTGCTGCCATTTCTTCCTTGTTTCCTGTTGAGGCTTTCCTGGGTTTTACTGACGCCTCGCTGTGAAGGACTTTGCTGAAATCTACATCAACAGGTAAGAGGGCTTTGCTGAGCCATTGAGAGCTGCCCAGTTTTCAAAGTCCGGGGCAGGGGGGTGAGGGGGCAGGCGTTGGGCAGGGGTTCAGCGGTAACAGAGGATTGGATGGGGAAGGGAGGGGAATCGGTGGGGCACGACGTGCCCATGCTTTTTTGTCATTGCAAGAGCTAACGGGGGTTAATTGGTTAATTCCTACAGTTGAAATTCTGTTCATTTTCCCTCGCATGGCACAGGCATACCAATACATATGCCCCACAGCTTCACATAAAACCACTTGTGCGTCGGAACTGATGATGAGGTGACTGATGAAGGGCTACGGAAGCGTTCGCCAATGGAAGTCTGGGTGGGAAGTTTCCACATTATTCATATTTACGTTACGGGTGGGACCTCACTCCTCACTCACCTGACACCGGGGCTACTGCATGCCACACACCCCCGGCCGCCATGGCAACGGCAAGCAAGAAACAGCTCACAGGAGCAGGCCTGCACACACTGACACGGTGAGCCAGCGAGGCATGTGGGGCGCCCGGAGAGCATGAATTATTCACCGGCACTGCTCCGGACAGTGCCCACCTGTCAAGGTCATGCAGCCTGGGAGCGGTGTGTGCAGCTCTTCATTACTTCATCATGAGCCGACAACGGCATCTCCAGTACCGGCGCTGCTCAAAGAGCAGGGCAAACACACCTGCTTCAGTTTTACAGCTTGTGTTGTGTGGGATAGGTTAATTAAGATTTGCACCAGGGCAGACATGGCACAAACTGATTCTGATTTATTTTTTCCGTGTTAACATAATAACTGAATAAAATAAATGTCTCCCAGTTTTCAAATTATAGAGATGGGAACTCTTTGATGCAAATCAGTTTGCTCCATTTGTGGCGTGAAAGTAGTAGAATCACTGCTATCTCAGATTGCGCTATATTGAATGATTCCTTATCTACGATTTCTTTGCTGGTAATTATGGTACTCATAAAATGACAAACTGCTAAAACTGAAAGCCAAGGAACAGACAGTCCACTGTGGACTGTTGGTTTCATAGCAGAGGAGACTCCCTTGCCTCCCATTGCAGCTGAAATGACTTTCTGTTCATTGCTTTCAGTTTCAGCAGAGGAGACTCCCTGCCTCCCACCTCAGCTGAAGCATTTCAGCTCTAGGAATTTAACCCCGTCCTGGGACAATTTCTTTTAAAATGACACAGGCAGGCATGCAACACAGCTAAAAGGGTTTCAAGTTGCCAAAAAAATGCCAGCCATGTGTTCTTTAAACAGCCTGCAAAGACCTGGTCTTGACACTTAGGGGCCTATTAGGATGACGGGCGGACTTTTGTCCGCCCGCCACCCTAGCGGTGCTGGGACCGGCCGCCAGTGGTGCGGCGGTCCCGCACAGGCGATTAGGATGCCACCGCCACCGTGGCGGTGGCATCCTCCATTCCCAGCATTGTGGCGGGCGGTGCGCACAGCTCCGCCCGCCACAATACTGGGAATGCACTGTGTGCATCGTCATGCACAAGGTGACAGGCACCGCGAGGTGCCTGCCACCATGTCCATGACAATGCAGGGGGTACCATAGGTACCCCCCATGTGCACCCCCCACCCCCCGACATCTTGGGGGCCCGCAACGGGCCCACAAAAGCGGAATCCGCCTGGCTTTCCATGGCGGAGTCACCGCCATGGAAAGCCCTGCACCGCCGACCATCGTAATATGGATGGCGGTGCCTGCAAGGCACCGCCACCATATTGCAGGCCTTTTCCGCCCAGTAGGCAATCGGGCTGATTGCCTACCGGCGGAAAACCGGCGGACGGTCTTTCCGTCCGCCTGGGTCCCCACCGCCATCATAATATGGCGGTGGGGAAATGTGCAGCGGGCGGTGGAAAATAGCGATCCGCCCGCTATCCTAATGACCCCCTAAATGCGGGTTATAAATAAAGAAGTATGTATTTATTTGTAATGTGACTTTTCTGTCTTTGTTCCCTTTAATTATCAGTCATGGATCATTCAGGCAGCCCTAGAACACAATTAAAGAGCTTTCTATTTATTTTTGCTGTTCGAAGTATGCACAGATAAGTGCTGAAAATACAGCTTTAGTGACTGCTTATTTTTGTACCACCTGGGACATCAAAATAATGAGCTGGCAACCCTAATCATAAAACTGGAAGTTTGTTGCAAGATCAGCACATTATTTGTTTCCTCCACCCTCGATCCCTAATTAATGCCATAATAGCAATAGCTTAACTTATATCTGAAACCCTACGCTGCTGTCAATAACATGCTGAGTTACTTCAAGTGTCTGGGAATGCACCCTGTAGTCAGACATCTCGCTCCTCATTCTCGCCCTTCACTTTCACGCTCACCCTGCATTCACAGCAATCACAATGCCCTCACACTGATCCCCATGCACTCACACCATTCACCCGCTCACCCTGTACTCACAGTGATCACTCTGCACTCACAATGCACTTGCGCTGTTCACCCTGTACCTCACCCTGCAGTCACACGAGCACACTACTCAACCTGCGCTCATGTGACACTTCACTCACCTGTCCCCCTTACTGCTCAATCTGCAAACTCACTCAAATAAGCCCATTACTAACCATACATTTATTCGTCCCACTCTGCACTGACATCTGCACCCAAATTCATATCGTCACCTCACTCACCCTGCAGTCACTCCTCTTACCCTACTCTCACACTGTCGCATCGCTCACAGTGCACTCAGATGGGTGCTCCTGACACCCACACAGGGCAGAGGGTTAATGTGCCTGCTACAAAGAACGTGTACCATGCAGATCAAAGAACTGTGGGGCGTATGTACAAGCCCCTATCTCCACCACAACGTCACCTATAGTGACGTGGTGGCGATAGGGGCTGCGCCTTATGTAGAAGGCAGCATTAAGCCACTTAACGTGGCTTAACACTGCCTTGTACATAAGGCCCCCTTTCACGCTATGGTTAGCGTAAAAGGGGTGCGCAGTGGGTGTTGCGGTGGGCGTTCCACCGCAACACCCATTCATTTTGACGCAGCCTCCTATGTACAAGGGTGGCGTACAAAGGAGGCAGCGCCAAAATTAAGACCAGGTAAAAACTGGTTTTAAGATGGAGAAACGAGGAGAAATGCATTATTTCTCCTTGTTTTTGGTTTTTCCATGTGTGCTGCCTTGTGCAGCACACATGGAAAAAGCAAAATGCCATTGTTTGTTTATGTACAGGAAGGTGTCCCTTCCTGTACATAAACCAACTTTAAACAAAAAATGCCATTTTGTCACTTCCATGTGTGCTGCATGAAGCAGCACACATGAAAGTGACAGAATGGCATTTCTAGGATTGTTTATGTGCAGGAAGGGACACCTTCCTACACATAAACAATCTTCCCCTGCACGCAGACACCCTTGCACTCTGGTGCAAGGGTGCCTTCATTGGCACTAAGTTGCTATACTTAGCGTCATCGCAGGGGGAAACGCAAGGCTGCACCACATTCTAGTAAATATGGTGCAGCCTTGCGTTTCAGAAGTGGAGGAGAGAGGCATTAAGCCTCCTCCACTTCCTTGTACATATCCCCCTGAGTGTGAGTAAACTATGAGTAGCGCTATAAAAAAATGAAATGTTTGTCAGAAAGGTGCTATAGAGAGATGAGGTGCATTGTTGATGAGTGGTATGAGGGAATTCATGGAGAAAAAGGAAATGGGGGAGGGGCGCCTCAAAAGACTGTTGCACTGTGTGCCATCAGTGCTAGCGCCAGCCCTGGCTGGGAGTGTTAGCCCCCCCTTAAGTTCGGGTTTAGTTGCGCCCCTGTACACAAGTATGGGCATGTCTTGCCCCATCAAGGTTTTCGTCCTAAATTACAAAAGTACACATTTACGTGCACTGCAATCCAGCCTTTCAGGGGGCCCCTTGATAGAGACAGCTCTGTTTTTGCCCTGATGGCCTGGAATAATTCCTAAACAGATTCTTGTACATATTGTTTTTTTCATTTCTTTTTAATGTGATTGATGTGAGAGAGTCTATTACTATTTGCAGAGAAATGTGTTTGTTTCATGCAACAACCATAAAAAAGTTTATTTTAGATCAAAACGGGTCCTCACATATGAGAAATTGGAGGATGTCACAGATAATATTCGCTGTGAAATTAGTGGGCTGCTGCTGTTACAACAGTGAAAACACACATGACTATCTCTGAATATTGGATGTACACACTTTTAGAATTTCAACCATAGTGCCTGTGCACCATTAGTAGACTGGATAAAGAGGGTATGGCAGAGCTGAAAGTGAATCATAAACTGAAAGCTGTTCTGAACAGGGGCCCCTTAAATAGTTTTGGCCCAGGGCCCCCAAAATCCTTAGCATGGCCCTGTCACCACAAAGTCTGTCAGATAACATTGCTCTGAAGTAAAATAGGCAAAATCATGAATTTTTTATTAGTTCTATTTTTTTAAACATAAGCCCGACATGTGTCCTAAACCCCCACTGCTTCAGGCAAACAACTTATCGGACCACTAAGGAATTCTCAATGAGTAGTTTCTTCAGCGCCCGGTCTGTGGACTTTCACCTTTGTCTTCGGATCCAAAACTGGTTGGTGGGCAATTATCCCATTATAATGCTGCCTAGAACGTTTGTTTATGATTTCTAGGGAAGAATTGTTCCTCATGTACCAGCTCTGAGCTAGGGAGTGCACGAAAAATCTGATAACACTGCCTCCCTTACAGACACTCAAACGTTTACATGGGTACACATTCTGCCACACATAAACACATTCTAGTGCGCGTGTGCGCCCGCACACAGCTATCGCTAGCAGCCTTGAAAACAGTACAGAAGTTACAGAGATTCAAAGCGTCATACACACATTATTGCACTTATCATGATTCCACTTTTAAGATTGATTTGGGCTGAAAAAGCATACTTAAAATTCAAATTTCTGCAATTTTTAGCTTTGTTTACATAAGAATGCTAATTTTTCATAGCTACCTGGGTGTGTAGGATGTTGGATGTCTGTAAAATTGAAGCGGAGAGGAGGTGGTTTTATAGTCAGAGCTGCAGACTTTGTAAATGGGGAGTCCGGTTTGAATCCTGGCCTTGGCGCAACATCCTGTGATCTTGGACGAAATAATTTAATTTATTCATGCGTAATGTAATCTGACCCTGTCTAATGTAACTGGTGCTCATTTAAAGTGTTCCTGTGCCCAGGAGCTGAGTTTGCACAATGTAAAACTGTGAAAATATAATATTTTTAACGTAATTATTGGCACTCATTTTTCCCAATATATCAAGGTGGTGTCTTAACCAATGGAGTCTTAGCATTGGCATAGGAAAGATTTATATTTTGAATACAATTTTTTTTTAAAGGTACAGTTTGGCGGTACAGAGTATCCCAGGAGCCCTCCTTGTTCCTTTCCAGATGCCCTTCAGCAGCGCACGTTGTATGAACCTTTTTTGATGCAGTAGAATAAGTTATTTTTTCCAGTGCTTTTTTGCACTGGCCGTCAGTCTGTAATATCGCAAAGGCCAATGAGCAAAGGCCAGGGCTGCATGAAAATTATACGTCCATACTCAAACAGTCCAAAAATCACAATTAAGACCTCTGAAGTTGAGAATAAAAGGCAGTGCAAGTTTCTCATAGTGCCTTTCAGTGGGTCCTAAAGTTGTTCCAAATACATGCTAATCCAATCCTGCGCTTCTCTGAAGAGTGCACATTACATTAGTCACATGTGCCAGTTGTGATACTGTGCAAACGTGCAAGAAGGAACTGCACAGGTGTTGAAATATTAACATGGCACAAGTAAAAGAAACTCTGTGCTCACAGGAGAGTTGATGTGTTATGTATGGGGGGATATTGAAGTGAAGGAGCTGCAAGGAAGTACATGCAAGATCAATTTAACAAACTT
The DNA here is from genome assembly GCA_963921515.1 of Calotriton arnoldi. Taxonomy (NCBI): domain Eukaryota; kingdom Metazoa; phylum Chordata; class Amphibia; order Caudata; family Salamandridae; genus Calotriton; species Calotriton arnoldi. Next base: position 463,476 of record CAWUFW010002709.1, read on the forward strand.
GAAAGAATGGAAAGCTAATGTGGCCCTGCCAGAAATCTAATTTTTAACTTGGAGATCTTGGCTATCTTACCAACCATCAGGACCTCAAACTAATAACTTGCAGATAATGGCGTATTTTATTTGCCCTTAAGATAAGGCAGCAGGTAACTTCTAGGCATGTCATTCACTCCCTTGCCCATCACTATGATTCTGATCTCGGGTGAGTTTTCGCGGTGTCTCATGCAAAACATACTGAGAACATGCAAGCAATATTTCTTAAACATTTTCTCTTCATTGCAAGGGAAAAAGCTACTTGATCGCTAGGCCGAGGACTCCTATTCAAGCAGCAGGAACATCTGAGGAAGTGAATAAGACGGTACGCATTTGTTTTTGAGTGATGGGTGAAGGAGCAGTGCTGAAGTTTGCCCTCACTAACCTTTGAACAAGTAACTTGCAGAGCCTCATCAGTGGTATACAACATCTATATACTGCAGCAATTTTGGGAGCACCTACTTAAAGCCTGGATGAGCTGGAATTACTTTTTATCCACTTACCACAAAATTATTTTTTTATCCAAATGTATTTTATTTAAAACATAAGAAGATTTTTAAAAGATTTTTTTGAAACTACAAAGTTAAAAACCTGCTGTACCTCATGCAGCTGTAAAATTGCAGTCATGTACTATTCATTAACATGCAGCTTCGAATTTTGTATCTTAGGTTAAGCAAACATTTGACATGGATCGTTCTCTGCTCCCAAAAGAATGTGGAGTGCTCAAGCGAAAGGCTGAAACAGAAACAGATGGCGAGAGAAAAGCTGCAAAAACAAGGAAATATGATTCCTCCTATTTGGACATTGGTTTCACCTGCATTGTTGTTAGTGGAGAAAGTAGACCACAGTGTGTGCTTTGTGGCGTGAACCTAGCTAACGACAGCTTGAAGCCAACCAAACTAAAGCGTCACTTTGAAACGAAACATGGGTCTCTAGCAGGAAAAATCAGGGATTTTTTTGCCAGAAAGTTGCAAGAGATAACTCAGCAGAAAGAAGAAGTGAAACATGTGGCAAATGCTCCTGCAAATGCATTAAAAGCATCATGCCAAGTAGCATACCACATTGCCAAAAATAAAAGGCCCTTTGTAGATGGAGGAAAATTGATTCTCCCAGCATTGCTCGACGTGGCTAGGACAATACTTGGTGAAAAAGCAGCAGAGAAGTTCAAAAGTATACCCATCTCAGACACAACAGTTTGCCGCTGCATCTGTGACATGTCAGAAGATATCCAGGGACAGCTCATAGCCTGGTTGAAATCAAGTTTGTTTGCTTTGCAGTTGGATGAAGCAACTGATGTGTCAAAGGATGCTCATTTAATTGCTTATGTTCGATACTGCTATGAAACGCTATTATTGGAAGATTTTTTATTTTGCAAGTCAATCAAGGGGCAAGCAACAGGATACAATTTGTTTGCCATTATCAATGACTTCCTGAGTATCCATGGCTTAAAATGGGAAAACTGTGTTGGAATCTGCACAGATGGTGCTCCTTCAATGTGTGGTGCTAGGGCTGGCCTAAAAGCTAACGTATTGAAATTGGCTCCACATATTCTGTGGACCCATTGTATGATACACCGGGAAGCCCTTGCTGTTTGAAACATGGACAGCGAACTTGAGGATGTGCTGAATTCTGCTATAAAAATAGTCAATTTTATAAAGACCCATCCCACAAGAGCTCGTCTATTTGCAATTTTATGTGCAGAATTGGGAGCTGAGCATGATGGCTTGCTGTTTCATACAGAAGTGCTGTGGTTATCCCAGGGGAAAGTGCTGACTCGCATCTTTGAATTAAGGAATGAAGTATGGCAGTTTCTTCTGTGTTTTGACCCCTGCAAAGCAGAACAACTATGCAATCCCCGCTGGCTTGTGCTTTTAGCATACCTTGCTGACATTTTTGAGAAATTAAATTCCTTGAATTTGTCTCTGCAAGGAGCTGAAATCACTTCTTTTACCATGAATAAAAGAATAACTGCATTCAAGAAGAAGCTTGAATTATGGAGAAGACTAGTTGAAGATGTCCTGTTTGAGCAGTTTCCTTGTTTATTAGATGGTCTTGAGGAGACTGAATATGAACGTCCAAGTGTTGCTGACATAATAAAAAATCTCCTGACATCTCTCAGGGACAGTTTAGAAAAGTATTTTCCGGAGGACAATGATCACTTCAATGACTGGGTCTTTCAACCATTTCTGGAAGAGGTGGCAAGCCATCTCCCGATTCGTATGCAGGAAGAACTGATTGATCTCTAAAGGGACTGCACTCTGCAGATGCATTTCAGCAAAGTCTCACTGGGAGAGTTTTGGCTGAAATTGTCTGCAGAACATTCAGCTTTGAAAGAAACCGCTATAAAAACTCTCTTGCCTTTTAGCTCGTCCTATTTATGTGAGATTGGGTTCTCAGCACTTGCGGTATTAAAGACTAAGGGGCCGATTCCGATTCAGGCCGGAAATCTCTCCGACCGAGCCGGACCCGGAGAGATTTCCGACCGAATCGGACTCTGGCAGTCCGACCGACCGAGTACGATGCGCACGCATGCAATCGGACTCGAGTCGGTCGGACTCCCATTGAGTCAATGGGAGCCGGACGTAAAACGCATACGCGGGCTCCCATTGACCCAATGGGTGCGAGGCGAACAAGGGTGCCCCCTACAGCGGGTACGCCTCGAAGCGACTCGCGGCATACATGCACAGGTAGGGGGGACCCATGGGTCCCCCCTGTGTGCGACTCGCACGGCTACGCGTACATGGGGGTCCGACACAGACCCCCAAAGTGCGGCTCCGACTGCTCTTTCGAGCCGGACGGCACGAGTCGGTCGGACTGCTCGCGGCGTGCATCGTACTTGCCCGGCCGGGGATCGTCTCCATCGCGCGGTGCGCGTCGTGTCCGTGCGAGTCGGTCGGAGCACTTCGGACCCGCGAACAAGTCGGTCGGCGATTTCGCGTGCACTCGCATCGTACTCGCTCGGCCGGATGCACGTACGAATCGGTCAGGAAAGAGGGCTCCGAATCGGATCCGGTTAAGCCGAATCCGATTCGGTGCCCTACCGGCCGAGATCGGAATCGGCCCCTAAGTTCCGTTCAAGACTGGATGTGGAGCACAACTTGAGTATGGCAGTAGCAAAAATCCATCCACAGGTGGCAAAAAACAGGCACACCCGTCACATTAATGTTGGTGGTGTTATCAATCTATGTCGTGTAAAACAAAGCATCCTAGTAAAAACAATTTGCGCACATTTTATCTTGGAAAATTGTGTTTTGACCTGTGTAATAAGCCTGTCATTTAACCACACCCACTCACAAACCTGCAGTTTACTAAACACTCTTATTGTGTTGAACATTATTTGCCAGATATGGCCCGGGAGACCTCTGCGCTAGTGTCTCTGGGTGACGAAGAAATGGTGCAGGGAATTCACATGTGTAGTAACATTAGGAAATACAGGCAGGGGGTCACCATCAATAGGCTGAGGGTGGAGGCTCTGGGAGACACTGGAGCCAGCATGATAATTGTCAGATGCCATCTGGTGACCTCAGAGCAGGTAGTCTCTAATGCATTCCACCAGGATATTGCAGTTGACAACCATGAGAGTCATTACCGAGTGGCTCTGGTTCTCTTTAAGTGGAGGGGTCTCAGGTTCCTGAGTTTAGCTATGAGTCCATCCATGCCTGTGGATTGTCTGCTTGACAACGATCTAGAGCACATCATCTGGATGGAGGTGGAACTTAGTTAGCATATGGATTTGTTAGGGTTGCCTTAATGGGTGTGCCTGATCACACTGTACATGACCAGGGTAGTCAGGAGGACCTGGAGCCAGGAAGAATGGCCCAGGGTGCCTGCCAAAAACAGGAAGGGCAAGGGGTGTGAGAAACCCACTCCTGAAACTCCCACAGTCTAAGAGGAGGCTGAGCTTGAGAGTGATGCCCCGGAACCTACAGGGGAGGACACTGCCACCCTGGGAAACCTACCTGAACTGACCAACTGGCAGTAGGAAGGGGATCCCACCAGGGAGGACTTCTGTAAGCTGCAGATGGAGTGCCCTACTCTTTAGGGCCTACGACGGCCGGCCAAGGCTCATGCAGCTATTGACACATCTGGTGATCACCTAATCTATTGGGAGAATGGCCTCCTGTATGGCAAGCCTAAGGTTCATGAGCCTGGTGCAACCCATGTATTGGTGGTCCCCCAGTGATACAGCAGGGCCTTCCTGCTGGAGCTGGCTCATGATGCTCCCCTGGCAGGTCATCTAGGGCAGGACAAGACCTTTGAAAGACTTGTCACACACTTTTGCTGGCCTGAGATGAGAATGGCCCCAGATGCGTTCTACTGGTCATGCCCTACCTGGCAGGCCAGTGGCAAGTCAGGAGGGAAGCGCTAGGCTCCCCTGCAGCTATTTCGTCATTGGCACTCACTATGAATGGGTTGGCATCGACATTGTTGGGCCTCTGGACCCCAAGACAGCTCTTGGTAACAGGTTAATCCTGGTACCCTAAAGCTATACCTATGAGGTAAGTGACTGGACCCTCAGTGGCCAGGGCACTGATGGGGATCTTTACCCGTAAGGGGTTCCCCAAAGAAGTAGTATCCGACTGTGGTACGAACTTCATGTCTGCGTACATAAAGTCACTGTGGAAGGATTATGAGGTAACCTATAAATTCTCCAGTCCCTAACATCGGCAAACTAATGGGCTTGTTGAAAGGTTCATCATGACCCCAAAAGGTGTAATCATGGGCCGATCCGACTCCTTGAGGTGGAAGTGGGACTTCATGCATCCTGACATAAAGTTTGTACCTCGGTATAACACAACCTCTTTGGGGAAGCCCACCTGGGTAGTGATCCCCATCAGTGCCAAGGCAACTGCAGGCACAGTCATAATTCTCCGAGGTATGGTCTCAGGGTACTGAGTGGCGTGGTCCACCAAGACCAGGACGAACGTATTAGGAGGTGCCAGATCTATTTGTTAGACCCCAGCAGGTAACACAGTGAGAAAACGCTTGGGTTAACTCTGGGCCCGATTCACAAAAGAAAATCTGAGACAAAATCCTAACTTTACTACGCCTAAATGCCCTTTGTGAATACCAAAAGTCGTAAAGTTAGGATTTTGTCTCAGATTACTTTTGTGAATCGGGCCCAGGAAGAGGGCATTTGTGACATTGTGCTGGGAGGGGGAGGAGCTGGAAAGCTATCCATGAATACTTTTAATCTAAATAACAGCAAACACAGAGCCATATTTAACCTTGTTCACAAACACTTGGGAGAGATTGTTGTTAGCAACATTTTGATTGGGCTCTATCAGTAGCCGTCTTAGCTGTCCCCAGGACAATATGAGCCAGCTGCTATATTAATTTGTTCTTGTAATGACCCCTTCACGCAAACACTGTTACACTTTGCATTTTTCTATAATGCTTTAAAAGTCGATTTTAAATTTCAATTCTTAACAAAATATTCCCTGCTTTTTTAATCGTATCTTCAGTACCGGCTGGCGTCTCGATAGAGTGGCGGGCGGGGGGGAGGGGAGGGACAGACTGCTGATGAGACAAATAAAGAAAAACAAAAATACACTTACCTGCCGCATCACCACATCATGCTCCTATCTACTGCATGCACAGACTCCCAGAGTCCACTCTGGACAATCCTGATGCTACTTTCATGATTCTGGCAGCATGAGAGCAACATCAGGATTGGCCTGAGGGCCCTTGATTTGCGCTCCCAGTTAGACTGTGAGCCTGTGCTTGCTCTCTCCAACCTTTAGAGTTAATGGGGTAACACTGTGTCCCGCAGAACCTGGGTATTTATGCTATAACACACAAGTGGTTCTGTTGGGTAGTATAATAACTAAGTTAACATGTATTTAATACCAAAGCAACCAGAATAATCAAAGTGTTGCCCAAGTTTCATAAAGATTTGTTGAAAACAAACAGTAAGAACACACAACAGAACAACAATTTTTGCCAAACAATGAAATATTTACTTTTTTTCTTTTTAATAAACGAGAGCAAGTATGGCTGTCAAGGATTGCATAAACGTATTGAAAAGAGACAGAGGTGACCTTTGTGACATAAAGAGAGGAAAAAGTGACAAGTGATATCATTGGTGAAAATATGTACAAGACAAACATAAGTGACATGAGTTTAACAACATAAACATACTGTCGCATATGTACAATTATTTACATGAATCCTAGTCCAAATATTATTCCAAAAGTAGAGGACAAGGAGACTGTTTGGACATGGGTAATCATTAACGTCGACGTTTCGTCCCTTTCATCAGAGCGCCGAATGTATAGCGTCATTGCGGGTCTTCATCAGGACAAAAAGACAAAGTAGACAGCCTATGGAATTAAATTCAAAGAATCAGGGGTGTTCTTACTGTGAGTTTATATAAGGGTAAGTAAAAATATAACTTCCCACAGAAAAGTGGAATCAACTTAATAGATTCGTAACAAAGCAATTGATTTGCAAAGGTTTCCACAATGGGAAGGAAGATTGATAATCTACAACCAAACAGGGGACAACCATTAATAATATGGCAAAAACATACTTGACTCTGTATCAGGACAAGTGGTTTGGGACTTACCAATATAAATTCACCTCAGTGCTTGAGGGTGACAATAATTCCAAATGGCCAAAAATATTTATTTGGACCTCCTCCAACCGGTAGGGGTCTAAAATTAAATATAAGAACCAATCATTCTAGAGTACTGGAGTAGCATGACAGTACATACGAAAAACACAACGGTGTAGCAGATTCCTACCTTGTCGGATTCTGATGCTTAATTATATGAGAGCTCCACCAGCGGGTAAGAGTCTAAATGGAGAAGAACATCGAAATGCATGTAAATATTAAACCTAACTAAGTTAAAAATGAACAACCAAATGAGCAAAGTTAACGACATACCTGAATAAAAACTGTAATGCTTCCACCAGCCGTTTGGAAATGGTAGAGCATTTCCTTCCCACCACAATGGGTCGAGTACTGAGGGATAAACAAATCAACCATTTAGCTCCAACACACACTGTTTATTACAACCTGGGGCATACGTGAGTGTGTTTTAATAAGCGCTCCTAGCTGAGAACCTAACTCACGTATGAGAGATCCTTTTGAGTATTGCCACGAGGGCGTGAAGGCTATTCAGCTCAAATCCGCGCTGCTTATAATGCAGGGACGCAACGAGGATGTTTAAATAAACGCTGTTAACTCAGGACCTGGCCCGAGAGTGAAATCCTTTTTGGTATTGTCACGGGGAGCATGGAGGTCATTTAGCTCAGATACGCGCTGCTTCTCATACAGAAGCGCAATGAGGGCATAAGCGAATACGTTAAGATTCTCATACCTCGGGGCATGACTCACGAGTAAGGATTCCTTTCTGGTGTTTCCGCGGGGGATTGAGAAGCCTTTGACAGTTTTGTGACGTAGGCATCAGCTGCGGCCGGCTGCGTGCACGCTAAGGTGCAGCAGCTTGATCAGGCTTCTCTGATTCACGGCGCTCAGCCGTGTTCTGTCAACAGATCACATGGGCTCATTGGAATGCGTGCCTCAGTGACAGTTGACGTGCACGCCTGTAGTGTAACTAAATAACAAATCCAATAATCTTTTTGGAATATCACGCACCATTTCAGATGGATTATTAACGCGAGTACAGTTAAATACGAAGCTTCGTTTGTAGCAACAGGGCAAAGACAGCATGATTTTACAATGCAACCCGCAATCCTTCGCGGACACAGATGGTACCATCAAAATGAAGCAAATGACAACACCCTTTGTATGTGTAAAATGAACAGATACATTTAAACATATCAAAAAGGCCAGTTTGCGAGCCCTTTATCTTACAAACTGAATGATTCATATTTAAATATGTCTTCTTAGTCAACAAGCAGCATGAATATCATTTTATTATAAATACATTATTGCTCATATTCATTTAATCGGTAAGGGACAAAACATATACCCAGAGCCCTTTGTCTCACAGTTTTCGTCTAAAGAGCACAAACAAGGGGTAACATCTATCTAGTGAGCTGAACAATTGGTCAGTTTGCGAGCCCCTTATCTTACAAACTGAATGATTCATATTTAAATATGTTTTCTTAGTCAACAAGCAGCATGAATATCATTTTTTATTATAAATACATTATTGCTCATATTCGTTTAATCGGTAAGAGACAAAACATATACCCAGAGACCTTTGTCTCACAGTTTTCGTCTAAAGAACATAAACAAGGGGTAACATCTATCTAGTGAGCTAAACAATTGGTCAGGTTAGCCAAGGAATAAGCTGTTTCGTGCATCAACCAGATCAGATTACAGCAAGGAGTAGTTGGACAATCAAAGTGCTATAACCTAGCCATCTGCCCATAGGTTTCCTCCTGTTCATTGAGGCCCTGGTTATCACAGTCCAGAACATGTATCCATCTGCACTCTTTCAGATTGAGTGCCGAAAGAATGTCACCACCTCTAGGGTGTAGATGGATCTTCTCCAGAACCCACCATTGTTGGTTGTCTGCTGTATGCCCAATTAGACCATAGTGTTCTACTAGTGGGGCTCCTTCCACATTACAGCGTATCCTACTGCAATGCTGCAGAATCCTCGTCTTGACTTTTTGGGTGGTTTGACCGATATATATCTTATCGCAGGGGCATCTTATAGCGTAAATGACATTTGAGGTGTTACAGTTGGTATGCTCAGTTAGGGAGTAGGTCCGACCTTGGTGCGTGAATGTTGAGCCAACCATTGCAAGGTTACACGCTTTGCAGCTGCTACATTTAAAATGTCCAACCAAAGGTGGCAGATTGAGTTGCTGTCTAATGTCTGGTGTTTTTACTGTTTCCAAATATGAGCTAACAACATGGTCCTTTAGGTTCCTAGCCCGTTTGAATGCGAACAAGGGCTCATCCTTTATGCCGATCTCAGTGCTCACTAGGTTCCAATATTTTTTTATCACCTTTTTGATCTCGTTTCTTCTTCTATTAAAGGTGGTGACACAAACCAACTTGTTCATCTTTTGGATTCTTCAATCTGTAGAGTAAGGTCCAAGAAACTAATAGTTTCATTACTGTAGGCCATAGTGAACTTGATGTCAGCTGAACATCCGTTCAGCCAGATATTGAAATCAATCAAAATTTGTTCAGCCCCTGTCCAAACCATCAGGACGTCATCAATGCATCGCTTCCAAATAGCGATATTGTCAATATAAGGGTTCGAATGATCATATATATGGATGTCCTCATAGTGATCCATGTAGCGGTTGGCTAGACTGGGTGCATATCCAGCTCCCATTGCAACACCCTTACATTGATAATAGTAGATACCCTGGAAGACAAAATAGTTTTTGGTCATTGCTATCTTCAGGAGTTCTACCAGAAAGTCAGTTGGAATCCAGCACGGGGTTGGTCTTGCATCCAAGAATTTCCTGATTACTTCCATCGCTTCCTCCTGCGGTATGCTGGTATAGAGGGATGTGACATCCATGGTAACCAGAAATTGAGTGAGTGTGTCAAAAGGTTGATTCTCCATTATTTGTATGGTGTGCATGGTGTCCCAAAGGAAGGAGCGGGTTTGTAAAACAAGCAGTTGCAAGAAGCTTTCAATAAATTTATTGAGTGGTTCCAGAATAGAGCCGCAACCCGAGACAATTGGTCTCCCGGGCGGATGTTCCATGCTCTTATGGATTTTTGGAAGGGTACATATTGTAGGTATTCTGGGATTGGTGTTATTAAGAAAGTTGTACTCAGGTTCCATGAGGAAACCCTCCGAAAGGCCCTTGCCTGTAGGTTCTTGAATAAGTCTAGAAATGTCCTGTGTAGGGTCTTTATTGATCCGTTGGTAACTCTCATTGACACTCAGCTGTTGTCTGATTTCGGTGATGTAGTCATTCGTATTCGGAATCACGACCGCTCCCCCTTTGTCCGCCGCCTTCACTACAATAGATTGGTTGGTGCCTAGTGATTGTAGTGCTTTTTTCTCTTCTTTCGTGATGTTGTGCTTGATGTATTTCCTGTTGTTTAGGAGGTCCATTACTTCAGAAAGTACAATCTTTTCATAGGCCAGAATCTTCTCACTCATCAAGTAAGCCGTTGGGGTAGATGTGGAAGCTGGGCGGAACATTGTAGCCGCACCACGTTGGGTCCACTGGTCATTCTTCAAGAAGAAATATTTTAAACAAATCTTCCGAAAGAACTGCTGTAGTTCTAACTTGATGTTAAAGGAATTTGGGGGGGCGGTTGGAATGAAGGATAGACCTTTCGCCAAGATGTCATGTTCAGCAGGTGAGAGACAATAGTTGGAGATATTAATAATGGGGTCTGATGGTGTTAGTACTCGCACTGGAATGAGAGGAACCATCAGCGCATCTGGAACAAGTCCCAAATTTTCATCGGCGTCATGTTCCCTTGCCACATTAAGGGGAACTACCACTTGTAGGTCTGGCGGCGAGTTTGAATCTCACCATGATTCTCCTGTTGTTGAAACATGACCCTTGTGTTCCCCCGTTGGTTGTTTCTTGCTCTGTTCCATCCCCTCGGTCTGCCCCAATTTGTTTCTCTGTTCATCCAAGAGGGATCCCCTAAAAAAGAAGAAGCACCTTAAGGTTCTTGGAACCTGGGTCCTTGTTGGTAGGCAGCCCTTGAATACATACGCAAATTATCCCAGGAAATAGCTGACTTGAAGAAGGAAATCCTGGATGACAAAGCTCTTAGCAAAGCAAAAGAAGCGCTAGAGCGAGCTGAAAAAGCCATCAGTGAATTCAACACCAATACACTGTATAGAAAACTTGAGAAACTAAGTAAAGACGTCAGATTGTATGACAAAAAAGTGACCTACCCTTACCTAAGTGACGACTACTACGAACAGGACTCTCAGGGTTATTACACCAATCGGAGCTGGCAAGGACCCCGTAGATTCGCCACCTTTTCTAACACATTGTTTGGAAGTGGAATAGATAGCGATTCTGAAAGAGCCAGCACCAGTACCAGCAACGGATCCTACCAACAAGGACCCAGGTTCCAAGAACCTCAAGGTGCTTCTCCTTTTTTAGGGGATCCCTCTTGGATGAACAGAGAAACAAATTGGGGCAGACCGAGGGGATGGAACAGAGCAAGAAACACCCAACGGGGGAACACGAGGGTCAGGTTTCAACAACAGGAGAATCATGGCGAGATTCAAACTCGCCGCCAGACCTATAAGTGGTTGTTCCCCTTGATGTGGCAAGGGAACATGACGCCGATGAAAATTTGGGACTTGTTCCAGATGCGCTGATGGTTCCCTTCATTCCAGTGCGAGTACCAACTCCATCAGACCCCATTATTAATATCTCCAACTATTGTCTCTCACCTGCTGAACATGACATCTTGGCGAAAGGTCTATCCTTCATTCCAACCGCCCCCCCCAAATTCCTTTAACATCAAGTTAGAACTACAGCAGTTCTTTCGGAAGATTTGTTTAAAATATTTATTCTTGAAGAATGACCAGTGGACCCAACGTGGTGCGACTACAATGTTCCGCCCAGCTTCCACGTTTACTCCAACGGCTTACTTGATGAGTGAGAACATTCTGGCCTATGACAAGATTGTATTTTCCGAAGTAATGGACATCCTAAACAACAGGAAATACATCAAGCACAACATCACGAAAGAAGAGAAACAAGCACTACAATCACTAGGCACCAACCAATCTATTGTAGTGAAGGCGGCGGACAAAGAGGGAGCGGTCGTGATTCAGAATAAGAATGACTACATCACCAAAATCAGACAACAGCTGAGTGTCAATGAGAGTTACCAACGGATCAATATAGACCCTACACAGGACATTTCTAGACTTATTCAAGAACTTACAGGCAAGGGCCTTTCGGAGGGTTTCCTCACGGAACCTGAGTACAACTTTCTTAATAACACCAATCCCAGAATACCTACAATATATACACTTCCAAAAATCCATAAGAGCATGGAACATCTGCCCAGGAGACCAATTGTCTCGGGTTGCGGCTCTATTCTGGAACCACTCAATAAATTTATTGATAGCTTCTTGCAACCGCTTGTTTTACAAACCTGCTCCTTCCTTCGGGACACCATGCACACCATACAAATAATGGAGAATCAACCTTTTGACACACTAACTCAATTTCTAGTTACCATGGATGTCATATCCCTCTATACCAGCATACCGCAGGAGGAAGCGATGGAAGTAATCAGGAAAATCTTGGACGCAAGACCAACCCTGTGCTGGATTCCAACTGACTTTCTGGTAGAACTCCTGAAGATAGCAATGACCAAAAGCTATTTCGTCTTCCAGGGTATCTACTATTATCAATGTAAGGGTGTTGCAATGGGAGCTGGATATGCACCCAGTCTAGCCAACCTCTACATGGATCACTACGAGGACATCCATATATATGATCATTCGAACCCTTACATTGACAATATCGCTATTTGGAAGCGATACATTGATGACTTCCTGATGATTTGGACAGGGACTGAACAAAGTTTGATTGATTTCAATATCTGGCTGAACGGACGTTCAGCTGACATCAAGTTCACTATGGCCTACAGTAATGAAACTATTAGTTTCTTGGACCTTACTCTACAGATTGAAGAATCCAAAATCCTGACTACACTATGCCGTAAACCCACGGAACGAATCACCCTTTTAAAATACAGTTCCCATCACCCCAGGAGCCTGAGGAATAATCTACTGTATGGCCAATTCCTGAGGATACGGTGAAACTGCTCACGCAGACAGGACTTTTTTATGGAATCAGATACTTTGATCATGAGACTGAAGGAGAGGGGCTATCCGAAAGGCCTGTTAAATCGGGCCAGGAAGAGGGCCTGGTACAGCCCTCGCGAAACCTTATTGCAGGTACGGCAGAAGGATGATGGAAAGATGAACAAGATGGTTTGTGTCACCACCTTTAATACAAGAAGCAACGAGATCACAAAGGCGATCAAAAAATATTGGAACCTAGTGAGCACTGAGATCGGCATAAAAAATGAGCCCTTGTTCGCATTCAAACGGGCTAGGAACATAAAGGACCATGTTGTTAGCTCATATTTGGAAACAGTAAAAAGACCAGACATTAGACAGCAACTCAATCTGCCACCTTTGGTTGGACATTTTAAATGTAGCAGCTGCAAAGCGTGTAACCTTGCAATGGTTGGCTCAACATTCACGCACCAAGGTCGGACCTACTCCCTAACTGAGCATACCAACTGTAACACCTCAAATGTCATCTACGCTATAAGATGCCCCTGCTATAAGATATATGTCGGTCAAACCACCCAAACAGTCAAGATGAGGATCCTGCAGCATTGCAGTAGGATCCGCTGTAAAGTGCAAGGAGCCCCACTAGTAGAACACTATGGTCTAATTGGGAATACAGCAGACAACCTACAATGGTGGATTCTGGAGAAGATCCATCTACACCCTAGAGGTGGTGACATTCTTTCGGCACTCAATATGAAAGAGTGCAGATGGATACATGTTCTGGACTCTGTCAACCAGGGCCTCATTGAACAGGAGGAAACCTATGGGCAGATGGCAAGGTTATAGCACTTTGATAGTCCAACTACTCCTTGCTGTAATCTGATCCGGTTGATGCACGAAACAGCTTATTCCTTGGCTGACCTGACCAATTGTTTAGCTCACTAGATAGATGTTACCCCTTGTTTATGCTCTTTATACGAAAACTGTGAGTCAAAGGTCTTTGGGTATATGTTTTGTCTCTTACCGATTAAATAAATATGAGCAATAATGTATTTATAATAAAAAATGATATTCATGCTGCTTGTTGACTAAGAAAACATATTTAAATATGAATTATTCAGTTTGTAAGATAAAGGGCTCGCAAACTGGCCTTTTCGATATGTTTAAATGTATCTGTTCATTTTACACATAGAAAGGGTGTTGTCACTTGCTGCATTTTGATGGTACCATCTGAAGGATTGCGGGCTGCATTCTAAAATCATGCTGTCCTTGCCCTGTTGCTACAAACGAAGCTTCGTATTTAACTGTACTCGTGTTAATAATCCATCTGAAATGGTGCGTGATATTCCAAAAAGATTATTGGGTTTGTTATTTAGTTACACTACAGGCGTGCACGTCAACTGTCACTGAGGCACGAATTCCAATTGGCCCATGTGATCTGTTGACAGAACACGGCTGAGTGCCGTGAACCAAAGAAGCCTTATCAAGCTGCTGCACCTTAGCCTGCACGCAGCCGGCCACAGCTGATGCCTAATTCACGAAACTGTCAAAGGCTTCTAAATCCCCCGCGGCAACACCAGAAAGGAATCCTTACTCGTGAGTCAGGCCCCTAAGTATGAGCATCTTAACGTATTCGCGTATACCCTGATTGCGCTTCTGTATGAGAAGCAGCGCGTATCTGAGCTAAATAACCTGCATGCTCCCCCGCGACAATACCAAAAAGGATTTCACACTCGGGCCAGGTGCCGAGTTAGCAGCGTTTATTTAAACGTCCTCGTTGCGTCCCTGCATTATAAGCAGCACTGATTTGAGCTGAATAGCCTTCACACCCTCGTGGCAATACTCAAAAGAATCTCTCATACGTGAGTTAGGTTCTCAGCTAGGAGCGCTTATTAAAACACACTCGAGTATGCCCCAGGTTGTAATAAACAGTGCGTGTTGGAGCTAAATGGTTGATTTGTTTATCCCTCAGTACCCAACCCATTGTGGTGGGAACAAAATACTCTACCGTTTCCAACTGGCTGGTGGAAGCATTGCAGTTTTTATTCAGGTATGTCGTTAAATTTGCACATTTGGTTGTTAATTTTTAACTTAGTTAGGTTTAATATTCACACACATTCCGATGCTCTTCTCCGTTTAGACTCTTACCGGCTGGTGGAGCTCTGATATAATTAAGCATCAAAATCCGACAAGGTAGGAATCTGCCACACCGTTGTGTTTTTCATATGTACTGTCATGCTACTCCAGTACTCTAGAATGATTGGTTCTTATATTTAATTTTAGACCCCTATCGGTTGGAGGAGGTCCAAATAAATATTTTTGGCCATTTGGAATTATTGTCACCCTCGAGCACTGAGGTGAATTTATATTGGTAAGTCCCAAACCACTTTCCCTGATACAGAGTCAAGTATGTGTTTGCCATATTATTAATGGCTGTCCCCTGTTTTGTTGTAGATTATCAATCTTCCTTCCCATTGTGGAAACCTTTGCAAATCAATTGCTTTGTTATGAATCTATTAAGTTAATTCCACTTCTTTGTGGTAAGTTATGTTTTTACTTACCCCTTTATAAACTCAGTTTTTCACACAGTAAGAACACCCCTGATTCTTTGAATTTAATTCCATAGGCTGTCTACTTCGTCTTTTTGTCCTGATGAAGACCCGCATTGACGCTATACATTCTGCGCTCTTATGAAAGGGTCGAAACGTCCACGTTAATGATTACCCATGTCCAAACAGTCTCCTTGTCCTCTACTTTCTGAATAATATTTGGACTAGGATTCATGTAAATAATTGTACAAATGCGACAGGATGTTTATGTTGTTAAACTCATGTCACTTATGTTTGTCTTGTACATATTTTCACCAATGATATCACTCGTCACTTTTTCCTCTCTTTATGTCACAAAGGTCACCTCTGTCTCTTTGCAATACGTTTATGCAATCCTTGACAGCCGTACTTGCTCTCGTTTATAAAAAAGAAAAAAAGTAAATATTTCATTGTTTGGCAAACATTGTTGATCTGTTGTGTGTTCTTACTGTTTGTTTTCAACAAATCTTTATGAAACTTGGGCAACACTTTGATTATTCTGGTTGCTTTGGTATTAAATACATGTTAACTTAGTTATTGTACTACCCAACAGAACCACTTGTGTGTTATGCTCTCTCCAACCAGGCAAAGTAGCTCGTGTTGGACAGAGCTTCAGTGCACATGGCGGTTTGGCCATCCTGAGACGGCCGGCCAAACCGCCATGCGCACTGATAACAGCACAAAACACTCCCCCTAGTGTCTGTCATCTCCCTGGCCCTGCCCCCAAGCCTCGACTCTGAGAACAAAAATAAAACGAAAAAAACCAAGGTTTTTTTTATTTTATTTTACATTTTTTGGGATGCTGGCGGGGGAGGGGGGCTGAGGCTCCTCTGCCATAGTGTAATTCTAGTGGTAATTCTTATAATAACTCATACGATTGCAACTTTTAAAATCCTAATTTTATGCTTATTTATATTAATTGAATAAAGATAAACTGAGATCAGACTTAATGGTGCTTAAGTCGTAGTTATCATCAAAAACTGCCTTGCCACTACGTAAAACAATGGAATTTGTTGCTTCAACAGATGCAAACACGTTGGAAAACCTCAAGATTACTAGGTCTAAAATGGCAGAACATGCTCAGCCCTTGACACTGAGCTAAATGAATCTTCCTTAATTAAAAAAAATCATGAAAACACAATGCACCCATTCATTTTTCTACCAGGGAAGTGGTAATAGGAAGCTAGTGATAATAAAGTCCATATATTCCTGCTCGACTCTAATCCCCTTTTTGACAGTTTTCCAACATTCAGGGGAATACATAAATGAGCTGTTTTCTCTGTTGCCACACAGTCTTTGCAACAGGGAACAGCAGATAATCATAAATGCTGCCAGAGGGGAAAGTCTTGTTTCGTGTGTCATAATTTAACAAGGAAAGAAAGACTAGGAAGATGCTCTATTATCTTTGTGAACTGTGATATAGACTGGTCAGTTCTGTCTCTTGGTAGACTGTCGTATTCTATCACAGAACATCGAGGGTCTTAAACATGTTTCCTGCAGTTTTTTTAAGACTGGCATACAATTTTTTGAACAGTTTATTTCCTGTTTACATGCTTATGCAATGGGTTTCAGCTGTAGTTTATTTTTGCTTGGTGACCTTTGGCTATGAATGCATTTTCCTATCTTATTTCAATGTGTTGGGTGCTCAGCATAGGTGATCACATTGTTTTCTTTAGCAGGTTACTGTGCATCATTTTGCATTTTGGTGGGAGAGGATGTGGCCTTATGGCTAAAGCGGTCAACCTCAAAGCTGGGGAACCGGGTTCGAGTCTCGGCAGGGCCGCTCAACGTCCTGTGATTCTGGGCAAAACATTTAGGGGCATATGTACAAGCCCATATCGCCACCACAGCGTCACATTTTACGATGTTGTGGTGGCGATAGGGGCATTCCTTATTTACAAGGCAGCGTTAAGTCACTTAACGCAGCTTTGTAGATAAGGCCCTCTTTCACGCTATGCTTAGCATGAAAGGAGTGGGCAGTGGGTGTTGAGGTGGGCGTTCCACCGCAACACCCATTGATTTTGATGCTGCCCCCTATTTACAAGGGCGGCATAAATAGGAGGCAGTGCCAAAATTAAGACCAGGGAAAACCTGGTCTTAAGTTGGCGAAACGAGGAGAAATGCATTATTTCTCCTAATTTTTGCTTTTTCCATGTGTGCTGCCTTGTGCAGCACACATGGAAAAAGCAAAATGCCTTGGATTGTTTATGTACAGAAAGGTCCCCCTTCGTATATATAAACAATCTTTAAAAAAAAAATTGCCGTTTTGTGACTTCTATGTGTGCTGCATTAAGCAGCACACATAGAAGTGACAAAATGGCATTTAAAGATTGTTTCGCCTGCACGCAGACACCCTTGCACTATGTGTTACTGTTGTACTGTAGTTAATTTAGCTGGTGCAATGCAACTCCAGGCTCTTTTATTAAATCAAGTTGTGCATATTTTGAGGCACTGTTAATTTTCCTGTTTGAGTGTCTTGTTTCTCATTGTGCTTATTTGGAGTAGCTGAAAGACCCTAGATTGACTTACACTGTGCATATTTGAAGAAGTTGCAAGCTCTTCTGCTTGCTGAAAGCTGTGCTATGCAGTGGTTCTTTTTGTTTAGCATGCCACTTTTCCACACACGGTTCATACAAAGTGCAGATTGGTGTGCCCAGGTTGTCCCATTTTGAATTTGATGTATAAATCATGTGTACTTTTGAGAAACTGCGTGACATTTTAGATGGTCATGTGTGCTTTTCTATCATGTGTTTAAGTTGAAGAGGATTTTTTTAGTCACATGTCACGTGCAATTTTGGATGTTCGTGTGTGCATTTGGGGACTTCAGTACTTGGTCTAGCAGGATGCTGCCTTAATTACGCAGAACAGCACATCCTATTCCTTATGAGTATGTATCAGGCTAGTTTCTCTGGTATCAGACGATAAGAACTTATAGCAGTGTGGGGTATTGGTCAACCTTCAATGCTGTTGCTTTCTGCCTTGTTGTTTTTTGCGCCAAGAAAGGGTGTGGTCTCTGGAGTAAGGGTGAGGTCATCGCCTTTACTCAACTCCCAGATAAGTATGAGATGGCGCCTACAGAAATATTCCGCTACACTCAGATCAGGCATGCACTCAAGACGGCCATCCCATCAGGCACTATACTCCCAGAGGCCTCCCCATTAGAAGATAGGCTCCCAACAGAATATATGGATAAGAAAGCCATTTCCCTAACTTATCGTAAGATTATCAACAACCAACCAGACCCCACAAAAACTCTTCGAGAAAAATGGCAGGCCGATGTGGGAGAGCTGGACGAGACAGATTGGCAGGAGGCACTCGCGTGCGTGGCGATACCCTCAAAATTAAGGCTAGTAGTTAAAAGTACTCCATCGAATCTACTACACAAGAGTAACCCTGCATAAGATAGGGAAGACTGATAACCAACTCTGCTTAAGGAATTGCGGGGCAATCAGCACCTTTTACCATACACTGTGGGAATGCCCGGAGATAGCGACATATTGGGGAGCAATTATGCATACAATTACACAAGGTAGCGGAGCCACTGTGTCACCAGAACCCAAGAGATATCTCCTAAACATCTGGGAACCAACAGATCTTAACCACACGGCTCAAGACTGAGCAACTCTAGGTATGATGTTAGCCAAACGCAACATCGCTAAACACTGGGGACCACAAGCTACTCCAACACATCGAGAATGGTGTGGCGATATGGACGGAGCCATAGTGGCGGAGAAGGCAGTATATACACATAGAGGGTGACCTAAGAAGTGGAACCGGGTATGGGGAAAGTGGAACAACTTTAGAGGGAATATTTGTGCTCCACCTCTTGACGAGTCAGCAACGGACATCAGTGAATAAAGGAGGCGGAACAGTGTTATTCACTTAATTATAATTTCAATGTAATAATTATATAATCCTCCAGAAGAGACTGTTTGTGATGTGAAGCATGTATGTATAATTAGTATTCTGTAACCGAACTGTTGCAAGTTAAGCAAATATACAATAAAAAGAATCTTAAATAAAAAAAAAGAAAGGGTGTGGTGTCATTGGATGTGTTTTTTCTACACTGCTGGTTTGTGGTGGCCTTCATCATGAAAAATGAAAGTGGGATTGGATTCACCAGAGTTTTTTTTAATCTAATATTTCTTTTTAGCATTTCCTATGACTTGGATATCTTCTTCTGTCACTATGTAATTATATTATTTAACTTGTGCCATCCACCTCCTGTTTTTTTTGGTTATGCTTATGTAACCGTGCTCTTGCGTGAAGCTTCTGCCATGCTGGTCTGCTCCATTGTCGATGGAAAAACGTTTTTTTTCTTTTGTGTCTGTTTTGGTGCTTTCCTTGTGTGTATCACGACCAAGTAAATCCTGAGTAGAATAGCGGTGTACAGTTTTGATGCTCCCAAATAGTCACTGATGCCCCATGTTTAGTCATCTAGATATTCCACCAGAGAGTACCTTGAGCTGATGTGGATCAGCGATGGTAAAAAGAATGGAGAAAATACAAAAGGGGGAATGTATAACAGCTGAAAAGGTGTGCAAGAAGGAATAGCTGTGTGCAAACTGGAGCGAGTACAAAGAGCCAATACAAAACACAGTTAGAAAGAACTGGAGTGTAGTCAGAGGATGGCTAATTATTGTCACGCGGTTGTAAACTATTGAAGAAAAGTTCGTATAACATGAGATGTGTGTTCCTGAGTGTCACATGGATGTAACCTACAGAAGAAATGTCCGGGCCCGATTCACTGAAGTAACCTGAGACAAAAGTCTAACTCTATGACTTTCGTTATGCACAAAGGGCATTTACGAGTCGTAAAGTTAGATTTTTGTCTCAGTTTTGGTCTCAGTTAAACTTAAGACCAAAAGTAAGTTTAACTGAGACAAAAGTCTAACTTTGCGACTCATAAATGCCCTTTGTGAATACCGAAAGTCGGAAAGTTAGGCCTTCGTCTCAGGTTACCTTTGTGAATCAGGCCCTCCCTATATCTCTAGATGGACAAATGGTTGTGACACACCCATAGTTATCCAAACCTGAATGCAAAATCTCACAGCACAGCTGTTCATCATTTCAGAAATTATTGGAAGGCCTGTTATTGGATGCAACAGCACCAGAGTGAAGGAATGCAACCCAAAATATTAAAGAATAGATATTGGTGTAGTTGCGACAATTTCCCCTTAGAGAGGTTTAATAATGAGTGTAGAGGTCACTCCAGTAATAACTGTTCTGTGAGGGTTCAGGATTGATAGAGGCTCAATAGGATCAGCAAATTTTCCTTTTTAATAGCTGTCTCAATTTCACTCAAACATGTAGGAATGGTTCCAGTGAAAATGTATGATGCCTGACTTAGAGTAGGTGCTAGCAGGGCAACCATACAATCTTTGAGTTAAATAATTTTCCACTCACTCCACTGAGGTAAGTAATTCCTTCACAAATCATATAGTTTTCCATAACCACACAACTCCAAATCAATCCCTTTGTGTCTATTTTGATTTGACTAGGAGAAGAAAAGTGGGGACCATTTGTGAGAAGGTCTCAATTAAAACTCACAAGAAATCCCTCACTCATTTTATTAATTGTTAAGATAAAAGAATGTTGTATTTTGTCAAGATGTTACTTTCCCTTTACCTGAATTGAAGCTGAGGAATTAGAGGCCAGTGACAGTGGCTTTATAAAATAATGGGGAGAGCAGTCGAAATGATGATCTCAGAAGTTTATTTCACAAGGATTGCTACTATGCCTAAACCCAAATTATTCTAAATTTCAAACGATGTATGTAAATGGACGCCTCCTAAACTATTCTATAATTAAGTTAGTCATTGGGTACCACTTGTGCAAGTGGCTCCACAGTACACACCTGTTAGAAATGTGGATCTCTAGTTGCCAGTGGTATGCACCCTGTCCAAGTAGGGACCCTTCCTTCTAGTCAGGATAAGGGGATTACACACCCAAGATAACCCCTTGTAGCTTGGCACGGGCAGTCAGGCCTATCTCAGAGGCAATGTAAAAAGCATTTGTACATAACACATACAGTAACACAGTGAGAATACTACAAATGGATACCACACCAGTTTAGAAAAAGAGAGTATCTTTATCTAAGCCAAACAAGACCAAAACAACAAAAATCCAACATACACAACTCAAGATATCACTTTTAAAAGGTTTTAGCAATCATGTCCACAGGAAACTATGGATGCAGTGATTTTACCCAAAGTACCTTGAGATGTGTCAAAAGTTCACAAGGAAAACAGCCACAGAGGAGGGAAGCATAGGAAAACACAGCGATAGGTCAGTTCCTGAGTCCTGCTGCGCACAGGAGAAGTGTTGCTGCAAATCCGAACGGTAGGGGGAAGCGAGGCATCGAAATCCAAGACGGTTCTGGTCTGCGGGTGAGGTGTTGGAAAAACTTGATGCACAGATGCGATGCGTGAAAATCCGGACACACCGGTGGTCAAAAGGCGCAGCATCAATTTCTTCAGCCGCAGTCCCCCAATGTTTCGATTCTTTCAGCCGCACAGCAGGTGAGTGGTCTCAGAATTCGGAGACACGGTGCGCTAAACTCGGGCTGCGTCGATTTCTTCATCCACACGGCAGTGGTGCATGGAAATTCTTCATGCACAGTGGTGCTTCATCAGAAAAACAGGCACTGGAAGGGTGATGCATCGATTTTGATGATTTCACGCAGCAAAACAACCTCCAAGGATCCAGAACTGGAATTGGCACTACAAGGCAGGTCAGAACTCCCAGCAAAAGATGAAGTCTTTGATGGCCCTGGGACTTCTTAACAGGAGGCAACCACACACAAGCCCTTGGAGAACCTCCACAAGCAGGATACACAGCAAAGTCCAGTCCTTTTCCTCTCCAAAGTAGAAGCAGCAACTGTAGGCCAACCTAGCAAAGCAACACACAGCAAAGGGGCAGTACTCCTCCTCACAGCTCTTCAGATTTTCTCCTTAGCAGAGGTTCCTCTTGATCCAGAAGTGTTTTACAAGTCTAGGGTTTTAGGTCCAATACTTATACCCCTTTTGGCCTTTGAAGTAGGAATACTTCAAAAGAAAGTCTTTGTTGTTTTCAAGTTCTTGCCTTGCCCAGCCTTGGCTCCAGACACACTTCAGGGAGGTGGAAACAGCATTGTGAGAGGACAGGCACATCCCTATTCAGTTGTCAGTGACAACTCCTCCCACCACTCTAGCTCAGCAAGTCCCATCAGCCTGGGGATGGCCCATCAGGATATGCAGGGCACACCTCAGCTCCCTTTGTGTGACTGTTTAGGGTGAATGCACAAACAGGCCCCTGTCAAACTAAACCAGACATTGACTCCTCAGGCAGGCAGAGGCACATGATAGTTAAACAAGAAAATGCCCACTTTCTAAAAGTGGCATTTTCAGACACACAATTTAAAAAACCAACTTCACTAAAAGATATATTTTAAAATCCTGAGTCCAGGGAGCCCAAACTCCGAATCTATATCTCTTCCCAACAGAAAGTTGCACTTGTAAGATGTTACAAGGCAGCTACAATGATATCCTATGGGAGTGACAGCCTTTCAATAGTAAAAAAATAAATTGGCAGTCATTTATTATCATGACATGTAAAACACACCAGCACATGTCCTGCCTTTCACATACACTGCACCTGCCCATGGGGCTACATTGGGCCTACCCTAGTGGTACCTTACATGTAGAAAAAGGGAAGCTTAGGGCCTGGCAAGTAGGTGCACTTGCCAGGTCGACATGGAAGTTTAAAACTGCACTCCCAGACACTGCAATGGCAGGCCTGACACAGGTTTACATGGCTGCTCATGTGGGTGGCACAACCAGTGCTGCAGTCCCACTTAGCATTTAATTTACAGGCCCTGGGCACACATACTGCACTTTACTAGGGACTTCCCAGTAAATCAAATATGCCAATCATGGATAACCAATAGGAATCACAATTTACACAGAGAGAGAATATGCACTTTAGCACTGATCAGCAGTGGTAAAGTGCCCAGAGTCCTAAATACATCAAAACAGGGCCAGAAACATCGGAGGCAAATGGCAAAATGTTTGGGGACAATCCTGCAAAAAAGGGCCAGGTCCAACAACACCCCACTGCTAGTACACATAAAAGAAGGACTGAATAGAGACATAATATAATGGTTAACGGTTGCAATTATAATTATAGATCTTCTAATATGTTTAGCAGTGACTTGGTTTGGTTACATGTGTGGTGGCAGCAGTGAACGGGGATGGCACAAAGGAAACGGGAGCATGCAAAGAGACCTTTGGTGGACCACCCCTCACCACAGAGTGATATCATACTGAATTAATGGATTATTTTATAGTGTTCCTAAATATTCTGGGGGCCAAAAGGGAACTATAAATATCTGAGGACACCCTTAATTTTGAAAAACAAAATGTACTTCTCATCACATTTTTATACTCCCCTAGCAGTCAGTCAAGTCAATACTTTCTTATGGGTTACTTTGTTTCATCAAGTATTAGAGAGTATCATGAGCCCTTATGGGATTGACCTTCAATTTGTTCATAGGTGTAAAATCCTTTATTGCCATATGCATGAGAGTATTATAATCATGAGAATCACCAAGCATGAAAAGGAACTCCTCAATGTAGTGAGTCCTTGGACCCCATACTTCCACAATATACCTAAGATTTATAAGAGTACAGCTCTCCCACCAGGAAGACCTAGACTGTTGGTATCGGATCAATACTGGAACCACTCTTAAAAGTTGTTGATGTTTTCCTCTAATCTTTAGGCACAAAATGCCATCATGAAGTACTGAATCTTCTCCAAGATTTAAGGTTTGATCCTGAAGTCAATATATTACTTGGTTTGGATATATAATCTTTGTAAACATTAATACCCCAGCATGAAGCATTAACAGTTGTGAAACATTCCTTCAGTATGACAGACTCCTATTATGACACCCATTCACTTTATCATAACTTATGCAGAAATGGATTTTATGGAGATTTTTTTCCAATTTGAGGACATTAGACCTGACAGCCTTAGGGTGATCTTCCCCCACAAATGTGGCTGCTTACCTTCACTTTTCTCTGTATTCTTTTTGTTGGCCTTAGAACTCTGAGCACTTTACCACTGCTAACCTGAGCTAAGGTGCATGATCTTCCCCCCTAAACATGGTTTAATTGACTTATCCACAATTGGTATATTTAATTCATCTGTAAGTCCCTAGTAGAGTGCACTACCTGTGCCCAGAGCCAGTAAATTAAATGCTACTAGTGGGCCTGCAAACAAAAATGATGTAAACTGGCCCAGAACTCTGTACTGGTGGTGGGTGTTTGACATTATTCAGCATTCCATCCATCAATTGTTGTTTTTGCATTTGTCACCCTAGTGGGAAGGGGATGCCCAGACGTGGGTCCTGTGCTCTCAGTGCCACTGAATTCAAGCTGTTTTGGGTGATGAGGGGTGGTACCCCAAAACTAGTCCTAGGATGCTTGTTTCTGGTCCAGGGAGGACCTGGCATGGCAGTTCCGGCTAGGCTATTCGCATGTGGAGCAGAGTCAAGACTGATTTGTATGTGGCTGGGTCCACACTGGGGTGGCGTGGTGAGCAAAAAAATGATAGATTTAGGCCCAGATCTCTGTGTTGGAGGTGAGTGTTTTACATTGTTCAGCATTCTGTCCATCAATTGTTCTTTTTGCCCTAGAGGGCCTGCAGCACTGATTGTGCCACTCACGCAAGTAGCCCTTCAAACATGTCTCTGACCAGTCACTGCAGAGCCTGCGTGTGCAGTTTACACTGACATGTTGGCTTGGCATTTAAAACCCCTTGCCAAGCCTTAAACTCCCCTTTTATTACATATAAGTCACCCTAAACATTTTTTGTTTACATGTCCTGGTAGCAAAAAACACCTAAATGCATCTTTCACTACTGTGAGGCCTACCCCTCTCATACGTTAACACTGGGAATTCCTTATTACACTTTTAAGCTATAATTCCTGTTTGAGAAGGAGTAGTTCTTTCATGTTTAATATCATTGGAATGGTAATGATGAATCCTGTTTCCTGGCAAAGCTGGATTTAACATTGCTATTTTAGAAATGCAATTTTTAGAACAATGGCATCTCTTTGCTCTTAAAGCTCTGTGTGCCTGCAGCCTGTCTCCAATACACGTCTAGGGTAGGTGACAGCTGGACTTTGTGCATTCCCTCTAGACAGCCACACACAAAGGAAAGTTAGGTGTGACTGAGTGATGAGAGGGAGGAGTTGACACTTACACCTGAATGGGCAGTGTCCTGTCCCCACACAAAGGGTTGTATACCCCCCTGTAGTGAGCCTGCAGCCGGGGCTGGGAAGGGAGGACCTCTGTGCACTTCAAAGCCCCTCTTCGAAGTCACCTCAAAGGCACAACTGTATATAAGTACTAGGTCTCTGACCCCACTAAATCAGACACTTCTGGGCCTGTAAATAAACTCTGCCAGGAAGGACTGCTGTGCTGCTACAAGGACTGGCACTCTGCTGGACTGCTCCTCTGGAAGAACTGCTTTTTTGCTGTGCTGCCCTGCTGCCTGCTACCATCTGTCCCTGCTGAGGAAGAACTGGACTCTTGCTTGTCCCCAGGGTGATCTCTAAAGGCAGGCTGGCTAGCTTCCTTTTTTGAAACTCCCCTCCTGCTCCTGTGCCTGTCCATTGGAAGTGGATCCAGGTGCTTGCTCCAGTTAATTATTTTTTTTAAACCATTTTATTGGGATTTTCTTTTTTTCTCTTTTACAATACATTTTCATCACATGGTATCATTCAACAGAAATTACATTCTTAGTTCCAAGAAATTATTACATGCTAAAGTGGATGTAAGCTGCTAGTCAGATAAGGGCTGTTGGTATAGCTGTGAAAGTTTTTCTCTCCCAATGTGGAATTGTCCTTCCTATGTTATGTCCGGTTTGTGCAACTGCCAGTGGAATCAACTGGTTACTAACTTTGGGTTGAACTGGGTAGAAGTGGTTGGGAAGGGGGGGTGCGTGCTGGCAGACGGGTGGTTATCTCTGGTGACTTTGGCATGGGGCTTACGGGGTCCGTTCCGGTACATGGTGGGGGCTGTCGGGTTAGCCTGCATGCTCGTTGTGCGTGGGGGGGGCTCTGTGGTGTTAGGACTTCATACAGATCTGTGACTGGGGGTGAGTGTCTGAAAAGTTTCAGCGCTCCGTCCATCATCCACTTGTGTTTACTTTATTCGCCCTAAGTTGTCAGGGTATGCCCAGACGTGGGTCCCTTGCTCACTCTGCCACTGGATGCAAGCTAGCCTGGCTGATGAGGAGTGTTACCCCGAAACCGGTCCCAGGATGCTTGTTTCCGGTCCAGGGAAGACCTGGCTTTGCAGTTCGGTCAGGACTGTTCCCATGAGGCACAGGGTCAAGACTGATTTGCATATGGCTGGGTGTGAACTGGGGTGGCGAAGTGAGCTAACAAATGATGATGGATTCAACCCAGATCTGTGACTGGGGGTGAGTGTCTGAAAAGTTTCATCGCTCCGTCCATCATCCCCTTGTGTTTGCTAGGGACTCAATGGGGGCCTTAGTGGGAGCGGCCTGGTTGGGCTCTCTCGTGAGCATTGGTGTTTCCGGATGTTGTGGGGTGTCTGCTGTGTTTTGTCGGAAGCGTTGGAGGAGTTCGGCCCATTCTGTAGAAGTGTGGCACCGGCGCACCCCTGTATCTCTTCCTGCCTGATTGCATCCTCCTCGCTACACCCCATTTGCTGACAGCTCCTATCCAGGCTGCTATTGGGGGCACTGTTGGGGCTCGCCAGTGCATGGCGTACCCTCATTTTGTTAGTAGGATAGCCAGTGATGCAAATTGCGTTAGGGTTTAGAGTTGTTTCCGATGTCAGAACACCCCAAGCGCTCAGGCCTCCCAAGTGTTTATGATCATGAGCTCCGTGACCTCCCGAACCGTGTCAAGGACTGTGTTCCAGTATGATGTCAGAGTCGGGCAGTTCCAGACATGTGCTGAAATGTTGCATTGGGGGTACTGCAGCGTGGGCATAGAAACTGTGCTTCGAGATAAATTCTCTGAAGATTTGCTGGTGTTAGGTATGTGTGGTGTATGAAAATTTTTATGTTTTTGAACTGCGAGCTACGAGATACTTTCTTTGGGTACTCCAGGGCCTGCTCCCATTCTTTATTGTGCACTGACCACTCAAACTCCTCCTCCCACTTGTGTCTCAGTGGATTAAGTGATGTGGCCATAAGTTCGCGTATGGCTTTTTATAGCCAGGTAATTAAGTGGCACCCGAAGCCCATGTGTATTGTTGTGTGAAGTACTGGTGTTGTATTCCCCTTTAGGTGTCCGTATATAGGTTTTCCTGAAACATGTCCTTATATAGGCACAATTCGCATTGCCCTTATATAGGCATAGAATCCCAGTCCTTATTTAGGCATTAGCCGTGCACTCCAAATACAGGCATGGTCACCGACATCCGTCCACCCTAACGTCACAACGAGTTCTTAGAAACCAGACCCTTAAGCTCTTGGGAGTTCCCCTAGCACAGGATTATTGATTTCTCCAAGAACTAATCTATTATGCATGAACCGCTATACTTTAAGGGTTCATTCCTGACGTCTTCCTCTGTCCGACTTCACGTCAATGCTAACATTCCAAGGCATCTACCAGGTATAAATATACCTTCCCTTGCCCAAGCAAGTTAGAGGAGACCTCGACTTCAGAGGAGCCCGTATCCCTGCCTGACGCACTGAGAAGAGACGCTGTCATCCCTGCTCGCAGAGAATCCAGCTTCCAGTGTTCTGACTCCCTTCGCGGGGTGTTAGAGTTCCAGATCCGGAAGGAGATTCCCACCTCTCTCATTCTTAAGGTATGGAGCTGACTAGAACCTAGAGGGACTCTTGGCATACTAGACTTAACATACTCTTAGTATATTATACTAGAGAATACTCCACCTACTTCTTATCTTTCCCTACACCTAGGTTAGGTTAGGTACACTGGGGTAGAACTAGCTTAGAGCCGCATCGTATGAGTACTCGCATTTTTAGCTCATGTTATTTATGTACGTGAATATATGCTAAAAGATAATGCTAGCGCAGTATTATTTATTTCTACTGCTTACGCTGTACATTATATATCTTGCATACTGTCTTGTGATCATAACAGCGCATATCTCTTACACGAGAAACAAGACTGTTCGATAAAGCCTTTTTATTGAAACGCCCGTCTATTCTTTCTGTGTAACTCTGAGGAAACTAAGCATGCACGATTAGCTGAGTGAAACTGGTATCTATTGTTTCCACGATTCTGAGAAGTGTTCCGATTCTAAAGGGAAACAAAGTAGTCATGTTTATGCGGTTGCCAGAAACTACTCCCTTCTTGTTTTCAAGGAGTTTCTAGTGGCCTCTGAGCTAGCTGGCACAAAGTAATTAAGTTTAATATACTCGATAGGGACATACCGACCTCAGTCCTATGTCAAACCTATAGGGTATATTATTCCAATGCGCAGAGCCTATTAGGGAAATAGGAACTACACTACATGGCGCCCAACGGTTTGGTAAGGCAGTAATTTAACGCTAGATACTGAGTAACTCAGTCGTGCTTTTCTCTCAGAGACCCCTACTCACATACTCCATAAGACGTCTGGAGTGGGTAGGGTTAAATATCCGCCAAAACTAAATAGGACAATAAACCCTATATATTAGTTGCTTGGTTTGTTCAACGTTGAAGGATACAGTGTTCCAAAATATTGTGCACCTTATCTTTTGTTTCCTTGAAACTTGTTCTACATTTTTCAAAAAACAAATGTCCACATGCGGGGACAATGACACCGGGAACGGTGTGGCTGCGGCTGAACCAGTCGTAACAGCTTTTAACTTTACCGGTTTAAATGAAACCGAGGAGGGTGTTATAGACATCGCTCCAAACTTAAGAAGAGCCATCACTCTAAAACTTATAAAACATGGCCTACCACCAAGAGGGGGTAGAGCAGTTTTCGTGATAGAGGCACACGAATCCTTTCAGACAGAGGTATTCTATTCATGGATAGTATTCCCAAAATCAAATCCAGTCACAAGAGTGTTTCACTTCTACAAAGAAGATGAACCACCAGAGGAATATATTCCTTTCGAGGATATTGAAATTCCACTAACATACCAGTAGCATCAGCTCTGGTTTAAAGGCGCCCTAAAACATCACAAAAACATTACCAGGCTCGGTCCACTAGGTAGACCAGGAGCAACATGGCCGATTCTAGCCGGCTACACACCTCATCCTGACATTGAAGAGATGTCAGACGAGGAATTACTTACTCAAGTTACAGAGTTAATAAAAATTTACAGACAATTAGTCCAATATGTGATGCGGACTTTCACAGTGCAACCACCATTGACCATTCAAAATCAAACCCCTCAACAGAGGAATACACAAAAAATTACACCACAGACTTTATACGCAGTCATGGGTAAAATGCCCACAAAACGTGAGCAAATTCCATTCTGGATAGCTCAAAAATTACTCAAATCGAAGCAGTATTTCCTAATACTAGCCCTTATGAGAAGCACAGAATTGTAACAATCTGTTTACCAATGGGGATCACACCACAACTGGAAGATTGCACCACTTGGGGCGCAGTCTTTGCTGCCATCTATACTAAAACACATGGTGTTCCGTCAATTGCAGTAATACCAGATGTCCTGAAACAAATTCAAAATGAATACAGGGCAGAACCTGCTCTGAATTTAGGTAAGAAATTACTGAAAAATTTCGACCAGGTCTCAACCATAATATTATCTAATATTAAAGGGGAGGCAGCATCAGTGGCGATCCGCCAACGCTTAAGGGAATTTGATGTTACAGAACATCAAACAGAACTACCCAGAATAATAGAACAATCTTATGCAGAATTAGGCAGACATAGTTTGGGTGGAAAACCTTTGAAGCCAAAACTATCTGAAAGTCCTGAGAAGGCCTCTCTTAAACAAACTCCTACATCTTCTAAAAAGAAGTGGGAAATTAATAAACAAAATTCAAACGAGAAACGTTCTCAATCCCGAGGTAGGTCTCCTCAAAAGGAGCCCTCTGAAAGGAGTTATAACCTCAGGAATAGGGATAATTTAAGAAAACCTGACAGGTATCAAGATACTGATACACGTTCCTCTCGTACCTTTCAGATATCGTCACAGACATCGGAAAGAAGAGGACGGTCAGAACATAGAGAAGAACGCGTGAAATCCAAAGAAGACAAACACGTTCAGAAAAATAAATCAAAACCTCAATTCTCAAAAAAGAAGGTAGCAGGTCTGAAGATCAGACATGCCGAGAATACTGAGAATACAGCTCAAGAACGGAGAATGGGCTCAGAAAATGCTGGACAGTGCAGCAGAAGTCACAATAGCTCGCCAGAACCTGAAGGAACTTCTGGAGATAGTGGACTTGAATGAGTACATCACAGTAGAAACTGTAGACACCAGGGTTAGTACTCCACAAAACTTATATGAAATAACACTCCGAATGGAGGGAGACATACCAAGAAAGGTGAAAACGCTCTTTTGGGAGAAACTTTCAAGGGGTTATGATATACTTCTAGCAGAAAAAGACTGGCCACCACAATTTGTCAGGGAGTGCCCACATGGTGAGGACATCATTATGCCTGCCTTCTCCAACCATATTCCAATTCACCTAAAATATACTTATGCCAGGAAATGGGCAGTTGCCCAGGCCCCAGCATTATATAAAAATCATGTAGGATGGGATGAGGACTCACCTCACCATAAAATACATCTAAAAAATGAACCTACTGCACAAAGGCAGTACCCAATAAAGCAAGAAGCTAAAAAACAGGTCAGGGAGATCTTAGATCAACTTGAATACCAAGGGGTGTTTCCTGTATCCAAACCAGACCATACCTATCATCTAGTTTTGGATTACAGACACTTAAACACTTATTCTAAAACATTTGCAGTGCAAAATGCACATAGTACAGCATTAATGAATAACATTGTGCGTAAAAAATACAAAACCACATTAGGCATTTCAAATGGTTTCTTTTGTCAAAACATAGCACCTGAAAGCAGGTACTTAACAGCTTTCTCAATAATGGGGACCCAGTGTCAATTTTGTCGACTCCCACAAGAGTTCAAAAACAGCCCAGGTTTATTCTCAGCGAGGGTAACAGAGTTACTACAAATTTATGATAATGAGGCATTGTCATATGTCGATGACATTTATCTGACAGACGATGACCTGGATCAGGCACTTGAACAGGGTGAGTACCATTCTATTGGGCTTCGCCTCTGAGGGCTATAAATTCAACTTTAAAAATCCAGAATTGCCCATCTCAATGTCCTTTTCCTAGGATATGAGCTTTCAAGTGAAGGCAAGAGCCTGGCAGCTAACTTTTAGAAAAGTGTGCGCTGCTCCAACCTCCAAAAACGCTGAAAAACTTACAATCCATCTTGGGTTTCCTAAATTTTGGAAGAACTTACATTCTAAATTACGCAGAAAGGGTTAAACCTCTCTACGAATTAATCAAACCTGATTTTTCAATCAAAACATTGGACACAGGAAGCACACAGAAATCCTGCGTTCACCCCAAGCTAACATGTTAGCAACAAATCACTTACAAACACGCGTAAGTCAACGCAACTTAGTGATCCGAATAATTTCGGGTCAAAGCGGATTCACCTACTTAACATTTAATGAGGGTGAAAAAGTACCAATAGCATACAAATCACATTTGTATACACAAGCAGAATTGCGCTTCACTTCAACAGAACAAATACTGACAGCAGTTCAAACTGCTGTAGCAAAAGAAAGCGCTCTAGCCCAAGGGAAACGCATTATTGTCGTAACTCCAGTACCAGCCTTAGAGGCGGTTACTAAAGCGAGCATTTCAAATGCTAAAGCATTACATCCTAGATGGATACAATGGGTTAATTCTCTTACTGCAACAGATGTTGAATATGTTTTTGATCCTGATTTAAAAACACAAGCGTTCCTGCAATATGAACATGAATGTCCTCTGCCCACTGAAATTCTGCCTCTCGATCAGTACGAATTCATAATTTACACTGATGGATCAGCACAACCCGCTACAGGGAGTAAGCAAGCTTACAGTGCAGCATGCGCAATCGTTAAAGGTTGCATGCAAGATGGTAACTTCAGACCAATGGTCACTAAAACGCAATCTCTAGGATATTGTACAGCTCAGCGAGCTGAACTACAAGCATTCAAACTGGCACTTGAAAGTACAGATCGCGAATTCCCCACACAAATAGTGTGCGATTCATTTTACTGTGTTCAGTCGTATAATGAATATATACAAAATTGGCTTGAAAATGGGTTCAAAGATGCAAAAGGTGGCACAATAAAGCATAAAACGCTTTGGGAACAAGTAGTTCAGTTAAAAAACGAACTACCAAAAGCTCACGTGATACACGCGGAGTCATCAACGTGATGGCGTTCACGTTGCAGGGAATTCATTGGCTGACGAAGCCGCAAAGGGGCCTGTTTAAACGGCTTCCGTAGCTGCGATCACTCGTTCAAAATGAGAATAGACAGTGAGATATTGTTGGCTGTCAATGCTACAAGCAAAGGCAGTGGTGCAGCGTTACCAAAAAGTTTCCACTCAAGTACTCTTATGTAATTGATACGAACAACGGTCCGTTTGCTCGAATCCCTGGAGTGGGGGATAGGGTAATTCCAAACAAGGAACATAGATTAGGACTAATCCTAGCAGCACATGAAGGGATAGCCTCTGCCCATCCAGGTGTTTCTGCAACAGTATCTTTACTTAAACAAAGATATTGGTGGCCTGGCATTAGGAAACAGACCAAGAACTATGTTCTAGAATGTGAAATATGCCAACAGATGAAAGTCTCCACAGTGGAAACGTCCTGCGCAGACACCCCAGTTAATTTCAGACAAACCATTAGCTTGTGTTTACCTGGACCACTGCGGTCCCTTGCACAGGGAAGGTAACTATAAATATATAATGGTCGCAGTGGATTCGTGCTCAAGGTTCCTATGGATATGGCCTCAGTGCTCGGCTGACGCTCGAACTGTTATAAAAGATTTGCGAGTCTTTATCGGCACATACGCAATAGGCACACTGCATTCTGACCAGGGCCCTGCGTTTAGCTCTCGGGCTTACAAAGAAGCCATGGCCAGTTTGGGCGTTGCATTGCGGTACTCCTCTCCGTTTCATCCTGAGGGAAATTCTGTTGTGGAAAGGAAAAACCGGGACATAAAGCAGTCTATAACAGCTAGGGTATTAGGTTCGGGTGATGGGTGGGTCAAACATCTATATGGGGTCCAATGCTCATTAAATAATTTGCCAAGAAGTTCTCTAGGGGGTCACTCCATATGAGGTCCTATTTGGGACAAGAATGTGGGTTCCTGATCTCGAATGTAAAGGCACAGTGGTGGAAAATAAACCCTTTGATATCAAAGATCGTTTGGCTGTTTTACAGGATCTAAATGAACTAAGATTGAAACAAAGCAACGTGTTCCTGAAGCCAACCACCACTGGGGAAAAACCGGCAGTCCCAGCAAGGCCTGTCTGGATCCCAAAAGTTGGGGATCTAGTCAGAGAGAAGATTGCGGACAAGAAGGAATTTGGACTTCGTACAGACGACCAGTACCTGTCTTAGCCGTTCACGGAACAAAAACAGTACTTCTGCCGCCCCTTGCTGGAAAAAAGGAGAAAAGATTTGTCAATCGACCTCATCAAACCACAGTATGTGGCCAATACTAAATAATAGGCCTCGTGGACTCCGACCTAGTAGCAGACGCACTCCTCTCGCTACTATCCAAGAGGTTCAGACTGAAAGACTGATAACCATCGAGAATTCAGCAGTAACAGATGAAGGACTAAGCAACAATGCTATGGAACTCATCCCTCTTGAAACTCAAGTAACAGTTCGTCCAAATACACCTGTCTACACCAACGTAACAAGTGATCAACTGGTTCCAGTGATTTCAACAAATCCTGATGCAATTCCAACAATTGACAGAACTGCTTCTGGCTATTTCATTAACTTTGATACGTTTTCTGAGGATCCAAGTGAACCTGAAACGACGCCAGCATCTAAAACTTTCAAACAGCAAGTACAAGACTTTTTTCATTTTCTGAAAAAGACTTATCTGATTTCACCATGGATTGAACTGTGGATTATTTCTGGAATATTTTTCTTTCTGCTTTGGCTAGCTTTGGTTATGACTATCAGCGTGCTTATAAATGGTAGATACATCCGTTTGGACATTGAAAGTAAAAATGTGAACTTACTTTTAAAACCACACAAATCATCCCATCGTGAAGCAAGAGACTTGTCAGCAGTGAACATCACAGCCGTTCCTATACAGGATGGTATAGTGTGGGCCAAAACAGATTTCGATATCTTCGGCCCTACAGAACTTTTGAACATTCCACATTCATTTAATATTTCACTAAGTGACTTTATTTCGTCCAGTACCTATTCTGATGATTGGGACTTTGAGACTGTAAATGATGTGATGTCTGACCTAGAAAGGTCTGCTGCATTCTCTAACAATATTTAGAGGGTTCATCAGACTATGAACAGCTATATTGTTACAACCACTATGGTCATCATTTCTTGCATAAATCCGCAACACCTAGAAATGTGTTTAAGTTTAACCAATGGGAGCATTGTCCTACACCACCAAAAGGTAGTTCAAAAACGTTTGCTAAACAGTTTCCATATTTTTCAGGGTACAATACATCTGATCCAGAAACATTTTACTATAAAAATGTAAACATAACAGGACAGAGAATTATGTTAACTAATACAAAACAGATTTATTCCGCAGCCTTTATTACCCAACTGTCTAGACAAGGATTTGACTTTTGGAAAGACACAATAGACACAAAAACTGTCTGGGGTTCTAAAGAATGGCAAGTGCAGGGGATAGAAGCTTTGTTTAGAGCATGTATTATCCCTCAGCAAATAATGTTTTTGAATGACACTGTGCAACAAACGTCTTGCCTTGGTTTAGCCAAGATCAAAGACATGAACACACCTTCTGTACCAACACCTGCAAGTAATAACACTACACAGGCAGCGGTTACAGTTGCCACAATACTACAAACCAACAGAACAGATCCTGATTGGAAAAACTGGTTACTCTGGC
Source organism: Calotriton arnoldi (assembly GCA_963921515.1). Classification (NCBI taxonomy): domain Eukaryota; kingdom Metazoa; phylum Chordata; class Amphibia; order Caudata; family Salamandridae; genus Calotriton; species Calotriton arnoldi. Next base: position 498,893 of record CAWUFW010002709.1, read on the forward strand.
CTACAGACACAAACATCTGTCAAGAAAGATTCCTGAATAGAAGACAGGGCTTTACTATCCATAGGCCAGACCCATGATACGTTCAAAGACAACATCCAGGGGTAGTAACAACATACAGTGTAGGAAAATTGTGCCTCTACTGGCTACAAAAATCTACACTTGAGGATGTTAAACAACACTTATCTTTACTTCAAGAAGACGCAGACCTTAGGGAATTCTTGCTAGGACCGAGAAAACCGGGTCAAAAACATTTCATATATGCCGGCATCTATGCTGCTTATAATGAAGTATGGAAGGTTTCACAGGCAGAGGCCGCAGAACGAATACGGAACTTGATCGTATTAACTTAGAGAAAACTCTTTCTGTGGTCGACAATGGGTTAACAACTTTGTCATCCAGTATTTATTCATTGGACAACATTGTATCCTCTGCTATTGACATACTGGAACAAGATTTAGCCATGTTACAACAAGGCCAATCTCAGTTACGTTCTATTATGTTATTAAGCTGGACGCTGCAATCTTTGCGTGCGGGCTATGTGCCTTGGCGTTTTATCAACACGTCTTCTCTGTTTGCAGAATACAATCTGACTGATAAACAGATCGAACTGGCACAAAGGGGAGCAAAGTATACAGTGCTGAGCATTGAAAAACTGGAAAAATTACCATTCACAGTGGCAGAAAAACCAGCTACAGAATGGCTTATTCATGGCAAAATCACTCTGCCTGTCACTACTTTTCAGTTTCAGTATTGCCTCAAACAAATGCAAGCAGGCAAATATGAAAGGTTGGGTAAAGAATACATTAAGATATCCTGGGATTTACCTTACGAATACAGATGTTGGAGTGGGGATCGTGAAGTGTTTCTTAGCGATATACACTGTGAAAATGCACTAAGCGGTTCACTCATATGTCAGGACATTTCTTTACATGGGGCTTGTAATGGTTCTGTGGCAAATGTGTCCTGCCACCAGCAGGGTACACCAGCTACTGTGATTAATCCAACGTTTGGCCAACTTTCTAACGGGAGTTACCTTATGTTGAATGATCAGAGTTGCTGTGGCATGCTGCCAGGCATCCCATATCTGGTAACGGTGGACTCCAGGGTCACTTGCTGTATGCAAGTATTGTTCCCCCAATAGACACAGTCAGGGAGTCGCCTTTATGGCCTTCATTGAATGTTTCTTTTATACGATTTGATACTTTAAGCAGAATGAAAGCCATGCTTTTGCAACAAACCGTGCCTTTGACCTCGGCCAAAGAAATCTATGATTTACAAATTGCAAGGACTTCGGCTGAGATACAGGCTTTAATTTGTACAAACTGCCCTACACATTTCGCAGAAATGATGGGACGTATCTTTAACATGTCTGATACGAGCGGAATTGTACATGTATCTGCTCGGGACTGTTAGCACCTTTTCAAGCAGTCCTCGGAATCATCCCAAACTTCGCACATTCGGTGTTTGGTGGTGTGCCATTAATTCTAGCACTTGTTGCAGGAATCCTATTTCTATTCCTACTATTACGCTATGGCAAGCCTATCCGCCAACATCACTCCGAGCGATGTGGAGAAAGCTCTCCTAGAACGGAAGTGCTGTGAGCGAATAGTGCAACTTTTGGGCATACCTCATCTACGGGAACTTAATACAACATGGTTCCTGTCATTCAGACCAATCTGGCAAGATTGCATCTTACCTGTTCTACGCTGCCTGCTTTGCGGTGAAGAATGCGTGCTAGACACCTGTCTAACACTCCCATCAGTCATGCCAACGGATATCGATACTCTGCTGGACCCGATAACGGCCCATGCTCTGTGTTGTCCCCAGAGGCTACCAATCCTGACGACGGCATTCATTGAGATCTCACAGACGCTTCCTGCATGCTGCTGAGGTACGAGATGGATCAACAGGCACACAGGTAACAACGGCCTCGAACATTGCTGCGGCATCTTATGCTGAGGGCGATGCTTCTCAACTCTGTGCAGTTAACCTTCTGAACGAGGTGTTCCAACTGTCACCAACATCGGTAGATGATGTTTTGTCTACGGAAATAGATGATTTCATGTTTTCACCAGACCCATACACTGACTTTGATTCGGCTCACAGTGTACCAGGGACGCAATGAATTTGACCTTCATATTTTCAAAACTTGGAACTCTTCCTAAAATTGAACTTTTTCCTTTTTTTTTTTTTTGAAAATACATGGCAAAACAATCTGCTTACAGTAGAACTATTCTTATAAAATGGACTTCTTTGAATACTTCCAGGGACACATTGCCACCTTATTTTACTAAAATTTCGTTTAATACCATGATATGCAATGGCTCTGATTTTTTAAAACTTGTCAACCATTTCATCATATGTATATATTTCTGTTTATTCATTCATGTTGCATTTTATTTACTAATATATGCTTAGAAATGAAAAAATGCTTTAAAATGTACAGTACCTATTGCATTCAACAGTTGATTTTTAAAGTTCTTTTTATATGCCTTTAGAAATGTTTTTAGCAACATGTGGTACTCAGTTTAATGTTTAGCATTAATGTTTAGCATTTAGTATTATCGTTCATTCGAAAGTGGAGTGGGTGTTGTATTCCGCTTTAGGTGTCCGTATATAGGTTTTCCTGAAACATGTCCTTATATAGGCACAATTCGCATTGCCCTTATATAGGCATAGAATCCCAGTCCTTATTTAGGCATTAGCCGTGCACTCCAAATACAGGCATGGTCACCGACATCCGTCCACCCTAATGTCACAACGAGTTCTTAGAAACCAGACCCTTAAGCTCTTGGGAGTTCCCCTAGCACAGGATTATTGATTTCTCCAAGAACTCATCTATTATGCATGAACCGCTATACCTTAAGAGTTCATTCCTGACGTCTTCCTCTGTCCGACTTCACGTCAATGCTAACATTTCAAGGCATCTACCAGGTATAAATATACCTTCCCTTGCCCAAGCAAGTTAGAGGAGACCTCGACTTCAGAGGAGCCCGTATCCCGGCCTGATGCACTGACAAGAGACGCTGTCATCCCTGCTCGCAGAGAATCCAGCTTCCAGTGCTCTGACTCCCTTCGTGCGGTGTTAGAGTTCCCGATCCGGAAAGAGATTCCCACCTCTCTCATTCTCAAGGTATGGAGCTGACTAGAACCTAGAGGGACTCTTGGCATACTAGACTTAACATACTCTTAGTATACTATACTAGAGAATACTCCACCTACTTCTTATCTTTCCCTACACCTAGGTTGGTTAGGTACACTGGGGTAGAACTAGCTTAGAGACGCATCGTATGAGTACTCGCATTTTTAGCTCATGTTATTTATGTACGTGAATATATGCTTAAAGATAATGCCTAGCGCAGTATTATTTATTTCTACTGCTTACGCTGTACATTATATATCTTGCATACTGTCTTGTGATCATAACAGCGCATATCTCTTACACGAGAAACAAGACTGTTCAATAAAACTTTTTATTGAAACGCCCGTCTATTCTTTCTGTGTAACTCTGAGAAAACTAAGCATGCACGATTAGCTGAGTGAAACTGTTATCTATTGTTTCCACGATTCTGAGAAGTGTTCCGATTCTAAAGGGAAACAAAGTAGTCATGTTTATGCGGTTGCCAGAAACTACTCCCTTCTTGTTTTCAAGGAGTTTCTAGTGGCCTCTGAGCTAGCTGGCACAAAGTAATTATGTTTAATATACTCGATAGGGACATACCGACCTCAGTTTTATGTCAAACCTATAGGGTATATTATTCCAATGTGCAGAGCCTATTAGGGAAATAGGAACTACACTACACTGGGTGTGTCATTGGTTCTGTCTCGGATAGGTCCCAAAGTCCGCAGCAGTCCGAGATGATTTGTCTGTGAAGGAGATACTGTCCTTGTGGGAGGCCACTCTCCTCTGCCAGACAAGCAAACGTGAGAAGTTGGCCGTCCGCAAGTGCTTGCTCCAGTGAAATCGACACATCCTCTGCTGCGTGAAGCAGAAGCGATGTAGCGTTCCTGTTGCAGGAACAGAACCGGCACATTGCACTCAGAACTAGCGCATCACCTCCAGAACTGACTCATTGGAACTGCCACATCACTGCCACTTCAGTGAGAGATGATCGAAGCATACTCCCTCAACTGTGTAGAGAAGCTTGAAACATCGGCTTCGGAACCAAGGCATCTCGGGTAGCACGTTTCATCTTCGGAACCAGCGCATCGCCATTGCTGTTTGGTGAAAATTGACGCATCACCTTGACTGTGGGATTGACACCAACGCTTCGCTCGGCTGTGTTCTGTAACTCCCTGCTGCTACTTGGATCAAGGTACTTTGTTCAGCGGCCTTGCCTGGCTCCTGTATCTGGCCTGTGCTCCATTGATGTCAGCCTAAACTATTGACTTTGCCCGGGTCCAGCGCGACCAGATAACCCACATAGGCGCTGATTGCTTCTAAGCACTGTGGACCTTTTTAATCTTTAAAATTTAAAATCTCGACTTCTACTTATAGGATTTTTGTCATTTTGCTCTTGTTTTATTTATAGAATCATAGCCTATTTTTCTAAACTGGTGAGGAGTCTTTTTGTGGTGTTTTCACTGTGTTGCTGTTCGAAGTATTGCAGAAAAACTTTACACATAGCCTCTTATGTTAAGTCTGCCTGCTCTGTGCCAAGCTACTAGAGGGTAGCACAAGTTAATTTATGGTGTGTATCTGATTTACACTGAGTAGGATTGTAGTTCCTGCTTGGACAGGTTGCATACCTCTGCCAACCAGCAACCCAATTTCTAACAGAGGACAAATTACTGGTCAGACGTACGACCCTTTTTTGCAGTCGCAAACGGGAGATTGGCCCGTTTGTGACCGCAAAAAAGGGTCCAGGCATTTACAAATGTTATTTTGCAAGTCAGTGACTCGCAAAATAGCGTTTGCGACTCTCTCTATTAGGAAGGGGTCTCAATGCCATGTACTATTGTTTTGCGACCGAATTTGCGGTCGCAAAACACTTGCAGTTTACCACCTACTTCAAGTAGGTGGTAAACTATTCGGAAACGGGAAGAGGTCCCCAGGGGACCCCTTCCCCTTTCTGAGTGTGTGCGAGAATATTTTTTAAGAGCAGGCAGTGGTCCCAGTGACCATTGCCTTCCCTTAAAAAATGTAACTCAAAAGTTTCATTTTACTTTTTTAAATGCATCCAGTTTTCCTTTAAGGAAAATGGACTGCATTTAAAAAAAAAAAACCTGCTTTATTTATAAAGCAGTCACAGACATGGTGGTCTGCAGACCCCAGCAGGCCACCATCCCTTGGAGTGCTAGCCATTCCCAATGGGGTTGCAAATTGCGCTTGCCTCATTAATATTAATGAGGCATGCAATTTGCGACCCCATTGGGAATCACAACCCGTGTCTGAGACACTGTTGTACATTTACTTTTGTGAGTCGCAAATTGCAAGTCACAATTCGACGCAATTTGCGACTCACAAAAGTGAATGGTCGTACACCTGGCCCTATATCTCTACATAATTGGGACTTCAATGGGCAGTGCATTTGCCTCGAGCAAGACAAATTTATAGCTGCACTACTTTGAGACCACCCATTTCTTATACATCCACCAACCCCTACAAATCTAACATCACAACATGGAAACAGTACATAGATGAAATTGTTGACATCTTTGAAGGTGACATGACCAGCGATATCAACTTCTAATAGTGGATCAATGAAGATGGCCCCATTTGAAATTTGCAGGTTATATTAATAAAGATCTCTTACCATTTCTAGAACTCTAGATTTACCAGCAATGATGGCTAGTTAGCCAAAGTGGTCTATAGAAAACCTAAAGATAGGAATTATGATAGTTACAATTATAAAGCATTAATAGAAAATCCTCCAGTAGGGCTATTTCTTCATCTATGCAGAGACTGTTCAGATACCACACATGAAAAACGTTCTAAAATTCGAAACAATCAGTTACAACAGAAGTCAAATTCCGAGCACATTATTGATAGAGCAAACAAAGGAGCAACAAATATTAACAAAGAAGCCTTATTGGAATCCACACCAAAACAAACCATGGACAGACTGGTGTGTGTAAGAACATACTCCAGTTACTATAACACCATTAAGAGTCTGATCAATTAACATTGGTACTTGTTGAACATGGGCAAGGAACATTTTGAGAAACCTCTTTTTCTTTCAAACACAGTCAAAACTTAAGGGACTTGCTAGGACATACATGTCCTAGGAAAACTAGAACTCTTGCACAAACCGGCCTTCCCAATATAAATGGGCACCATCGATGTGGCTCATGTTCTGTATGTCTCCTTACTGACAGCAATATAAAACTAGATTTGGGCCTCAGTACTCCATGGAAACTGCACAAATTGTAATGGTGAAGGAGTTATTTATCTGATTCCTTGTGCTCATCTTTATATAGGTCTGACCACCAGAAAAATACATATATATGTGTCAGTGAATATAGAAGCAACATATGCTGTAGACGAGCACTACAAAGTTGATCAATCGGGAGGCAAGATGGCGGCCGGATCTTCGGTCGAGTGAGCTGTCAGCACGGCCCCTCGCTAACTAACCTCCCCCCCCCCTAATTGCCTGTACCTCTGTCCGTATGTCCCACTAGACCGTGGAATGTAAAGGTCATGATTTGGTGGTCCTGGCTGTGCTGGACGCGGTTGTCAGGGCTCCCGGTACCATCAAGGCTGGTCTGTGCAGGCGTGTTCTTCTATTCTACGGTGGTGAGCAGCGTAACCACCACTTCCATCCGTGTGACGCCGGGAATCCCTGCGATGCCCCCGAAAGCCAGCGCGAAGGGCACTAGGACCCGAGGACAGCCGATAATCCCAACTGCAGCAACCCCAATGAAGAACAGCGCGGCAGCCTCGAAAAGTGGCGGCGCACGTCGGAACATGGAAGGGGAGCCTCTCGGCTTGCCTGAAACTGCAGGGAGGGGCTACCTGCCCTCGCGAGGAGACCAGACGGTTCCGGCGTTGTTTAGAGCTCAGACGGCTCTAACGGGGAAAGACAAATCAGCAGCTGATGTTCTCGCAGTACCACCAGATACATTATTGCAAGGTAATGCTCTTGAGTTGCCACCTAATGGACTTAGTGCTATAACTGACAATCATAGGGAATCGATCTCGAACAGCCATGGGGGACACACAGGAGGCTCTGACTTGATCAAAAAATTAAATGTTTCTGAAATGGGTGCTAGAGATAAATTAGGCAAGAACCAGGAGAAGGTGCTCTCTGGGGGGGGGGCAGGAACTCGCCAAAGAAAATAGGCCAGGACCTGGGACTAGCTTAGTAAATGATAAAACACAGGAAATACAGAGCTTTTGCCAGAATGTGGAAGGCAGTCATCATGAGAGGGGTCAAATGGACGATTCGGCTCCGCAAACCCTCCCAAGTATACAGAGTGGCTACTTACCAGCAACATCTCGCGCTCAGGAAGGGGACTCAGGTGACAAATTCTACTCCATGTCCGACCCTTCAAATTCTTCGGGAGACGAGAGCCCATATAGGGACTGGGCAGAAGACGGGAGTGACATCAGCAGTCTTCATATTGAAGAGGAGGAGACAGGAGAGGATGCCCCTACAACGGTTAGAAAACAGAAGGAACAAGATGAGACCTTGCGAAGCAGGACTTTGCCTCCAGCTGGCTCATTAGTATGGGACTACTCCTTTTCTCCGAAGTTGAGCGAGCCAGCGATGGGCGGAAATCCCTCTAGAGATACTAGCTCGGATATAGTGGCTTTAGCAGGCCCTGATGAAATCACGCTATCCACTATATATCAAAGCATAATGGCCCATCGGGAGGAGACTCGGGCAGAGAGCTCACGAACTCAAGGCGCCGTTCATAAGCTCCAGAACTCGGTACGTAGGATGGCAAAAACGTGTTCTGAATATGCAACCAGAGTGGGAGAAGCTGAAACTCGAATCTCGGCTCTGGAGGACGAACTAGTTATACAAAAGGGCATTACTGAGTCATGGAAAGCTCAGAAAGACGACACAATGTGGAAACTGACCGAGTTGGAAAACCGTTTCAGAAGGAATAATTCGAGGGTCCTGGGTGTCCCAGAGGGTTTGGAAGGTAGCAATGTTCGTCAGTTTATGGTGGAACTTTTTCTGGAAGCTTTCCCGGATCTCACACAATGAGACTGGACAGTCGAAATACAGAGAGCGCACAGGTTTCCCTTCATTCAGCGAAAAAAAAAGACCGGGCAATCTCCTGATTATCCTAGAGCCATCTTAATCTGCCTGAATAACTTTCTGGCACGCGAAATTTTATATGACTTGGCAAGACCTGATAAAAAGAGGGCAGGGAAGGGATGCAAGTTTTTTGTCAGGCCTGACTTTTGTCAGGCAACTGTCGAGAAAAGATGGCATCTAAGACAACTGATTTCGCCCTTTCAAGCAAAGGGAGCACAAGCCTTCTTGCTCAACCCTGCCAAATTGAAAATTATGTTTAAGGGCCAGACTCAATTTTTCGTTTCTGAGGTTCTTGCAAAAGAGTATCTACAAACGAGCTGATGCTAGCTATAGTCCTTTAGTAGATTGTTGATACCTTTTTGAATTTTTAGCAATATATTGCAATCAGGCTCTCTCTACCCTGGGTTCGAAGGATTTGTCTTCTCTGTTTGGGTTTTCTTTTGTACTGTTTTTCACTATTTTCTTATTATTTTTTTTTATGTCTGTTTTTACTACGTAGTGGGTATTTCCTTGGGGGAGGGGGGCGGTTGGTGGCGGGTCGATTGACAGCTCTACATCATAGAGGACATTGGTCCTTATGCCTCATTTAGTGGGAGGGAGGAAGGGAGGGAGGGAGGGAGGGAACAGTAGGGGGTCTGGGTGGGAGTGGGTTAGGGGAGGGAAGGGTAGGGTAGGGGGTCAGGGTCAGGGTGGGGTTAAAAAAATAATAAAGCTAATCCATAGCTATGTTAGAAATTTAAGGCTCATGAGAATCTATGGACATGTGGCTAAATATATATTGGGATGCGGTCCTTTGGTTTTCTCTGGCTCTCAGCTAATCTATGGCTAGGATAGGCCTTCGAATTTGTACTTTTAATGTTCGTGGGTTAAATGATTACAATAAGAGATGCAGAGTGTTTGCAAGAGACACATGTACCATGGGGCAAACGGAATATTCTTTCAGAACTTGGCTATAGTGTTCTAGCTGACTCTAAACAGTCAACTACTATAAGGGGGGTCGCAGTTTTAGCCAGGCCGGCAGTACAGACCACTGGGCGAGTACTGTTGGACACCCAGGGACGATGGGCTATCCTAGAATGTATGGTGGGAAATATAAAGTTCACCCTCTGCACGGTTTATGGCTCTAATCTTGATGAGTCTTTGGTCCTCGAATATTTAAATGGGGAACTTGCACAATGGCCGGCCCCTCTGGTGCTATGTGGTGATCTCAATATAGCTGTAACTAAGATGGATTTTCAGGTTGGGGGACGGAACTATAGGGGCAGGAAGCCTAAAGTTTTTAAAGCCCTATTCCATTTGCTGGCTGATCATGGGTTGGTGGATGTCTGTGGTAGCCTGGGCCAACAAGATCCCGGATATACATTTTATTCCTACCCTTATAACAAACTAATTCGCCTTGATTATTTTTTCTTGCCCTCTTCACTGCTTTCTGGCATTAAGATACAAATCTACCCTAGAATTACGTCTGATCACGCGCCAGTAGTAGTTGATATCCCTATGTTTTCTGTCTGCCCTGGCCCGAGGTGTTTTTCGTTTGATAGGAAACTCCTCTTGGATGATGCTTTTTTGGAATATATGAAAAAATGGTTAAAGGATTTCTTTCAAATTAATAGACACTCTGCGGGTTGGGGGACTGTTTGGGATGCATTTAAAGCCTCTTTTAGAGGCGAAGCCTTGAGCTATGGACTATATAAACAAAAACAGGCTAAATTGGGTATCCAGGAACTGTATAATAAACTTAAAATAGCAGAGGAGAACCTGGCAGGAGGGATCGCAGTAGGGTTGAATACAACTGAGCAACAATCTAATCTGGCTAGATGTAAGGCCAATATCAACCAGGTGTGGAGTAAAGAAATAGCATTAAAGTATCAGACCTATAAAAAAGAATGCTATGAATATGGAGAGGCTACCGGACGTTGTCTAGCTCAGAAACTACGTGGGAAAGAAGTAGGGCAAAGAATTATAAGTATGAAAAATCCTCAGGGCAGGGTTGTATATGATTCTCAAGAGATTCTTAAAGTGCTCTATGACTTTTATGATCAACTCTATACAGAACCAAATAAGGGGGGTCAGCTTATAAATAAGAAACTTCCATCCTCAATATGGGAACAGCTAGATAGAGATGAGGCTGGATTACTTGACTGTCCTATTACAGCTGATGAATTAGAACTGGCCATTTACAGCTTGGCGACGGGAAAAGCTGCAGGCCCGGACAAACTCCCGCTTGAAATCTACAAGACGTTCTTTCAAGTTCTCAAAGAGGATATCCTTGAGGTATTCCAAACAGCACAATTGGGGCAAGCACCTCGATCATGGGATGAGGCCAATATTGATATATTTAGAAAGAAAGATAAACCACCCGATATACCTGGGTCTTATCGTCCGATATCTCTCATCAATTGTGACGGAAAAATTTACTCTAAGATACTTGCGAACCGGTTAGCAAAAGTCATTTCTCCCCTTGTCTCGATTAGGCAGCATGGCTTTATTCCGGATAGAGGGACAGTAAACCATATTAATAGATTAATAACATTATTGGATATAGCACAGGTAGAATCCAGGAATTTAGGCTTAATTTTGCTCGATGCCGAAAAGGCGTTCGACCGCGTGGCATGGGACTTTTTATGGGAAGGATTGCATCAAATGGGATTTGGACAGGTTTTTATTCGGGCTCTTCAGGTCTTATACCGAGCTCCTTCAGCCACTATATGCACAATGGGGGGCACTTCTGATAAGATTCAGATTACTAGAGGGACACGGCAAGGTTGTCCTTGCTCCCCGCTTCTATTTGCTTTGTATATCAATCCTTTTATAAAGATGTTAGAGCAGAATGATCGTATAGCACCCTTCATTGTTAGACAGGATAAGTTCAGCATGTTGGCCTATGCGGATGACATTGCAATTATTACAACTAACCCTGCTATGGCTTTACCTGAAATCGAACATCTAGCCCAGGAGTTTGGCTCTGTTTCAGGCTATAAACTCAGTACAGCTAAAACACAAGTCCTGTGCACAAATAAAGTTATGTTTAATGATCCTAGGGTTGTGAGGGAAGCCGTATATTTGGGTATCAAGATCCGGCCCTGTCTCAAAGAGTTAGTCGAGACAAATTGGGGAGATATTATTGGTAAGATAAAAGGCTCGCTAGAGAGATGGGAGGCCCTACATCTTTCTTTGTTTGGCAGATCCAATGTTTTAAAAATGAATATTTTGCCCCGGGTTATGTACTTTTTAGATCAGTACCTTTAGAGGTACCTAAAAGACAACTCCAATACCTACAATCTTTATGCTCCAGATACCTGTGGGCCCCGGGAAACCACGCAGAGCTGCCCGTTATATGACATTACCACGGGAGAGAGGGGGATGGGCGATCCCGGACTTTACGCTTTATTATTATACCTGTATTTTGTCAAATATGCGTATTTTATTAACGGGAGAGGAAGTGGGTAATACAGCTGAGGCTCCCTCAATTTATCGGATGATTCTAGGTCCAGAAGTTAATCATTGTCTGTTTAAGAGAACTGACGGCAGTTATTATAAAAGAACTCGTTTTAAAGTTTTGGAAACCGCCTTTAAAGTCTGGAAAACAATTTGTATGAAATTTCATATACCAGGGCTAACAATTTATACACCTATGAAAGCGGCAGGATTACTCCCGTCGATATTCTGGGATCATGTGGCAACACAATGGGGCCTAAAAGGGATTACTATACTGGGGGATTTATATCAGGCTGGGGGGATTAGTCTGGCCTTTTCATCTTTGGTTGATAAATGTCAACTGTCAAAAAATAACTTTTTCAAATATTTGCAATTACGAGACTTTTTAAGTAAGAACGTTAATAACATGGTGCCTTATCAGATAGTCGAAGCTATCAGGTGTCAGGGGAAAATTGGCTCTTTATATAAAATATTGCTAAATGTGAATCCAGATGATCTAGATAAACATAATGCTAAATGGGCCGATTTGCTAGGAGATAGCTCAGTTTCGGTTGAAAAATCAATTGATATGGCAGGGGAAATACTCCTTGTCGCCAACCTAAAAGCACAACATTACAAAACACTTTTCAATCTCTACCACACTCCAGCAAAAATTTTAAAATGGGGGGGTGAGCATAATGGAAAATGTTTTCGCTGTGGTGGGGATAATGCCGGTATACTCCATATTTTCTATTCATGCTCAAATCTGTCTTCTTTAATAAATGACATGGAGAGATATTTGACTGAAATAACGGGGACAACTATAAGACTCTCAGCCTCTATGATGCTGTTAGGCATTGGTGAGGAGGCCACTCGGGGTAGATCAATGTTTAAATTCCGTTATTTGATCTTTATGGCCACAGCAGTTGCCCGACTATCTATAGCCTCAGCCTGGTTACAACCGCAGGCTCCATCCTTTGAATTTTGGCGGGCGAAGTTCCTCAGTGCCTTTAACATGGAATTTAGCCTGTACTCCATCAAAGGGCCAAGAAAATGGAAAATTGGTCTCTTGGTTTGGGGAGCACTGATTAATTATATGAGGGACCCTGGAGAGCTCTGAATTAGTAATATGTATGTAAAACACAGAATTATAAGTCAGGGCTCTGTCTTCTCCCCTTTTCTTTTTTCTCTTCTTCTTTTTTTTTGAGCCATGTAACTGTGATATATATTTATGATTTATTTTCTGTGGATTATTTTAATTAAAAAAAAAAAAAAAAAACAAAGTTGATCAATCTCTTCCCCACCATGAACCACACAGAAAACGATATAACATGGAATATGTTAGACAAAACTGATTTTAAAGGGGATCATACTAGACTGAGGTGCTTCTGATGAGGGAGCAGGGATGGATCCAAAGACTTCACACAGAAAAAGATGTCTTTAATGATGATATATTAGAATCAATGGGAACTAGCTACAGGGTAGAAGCTCCTTGTGTATGTTTGCAGATGAAAAACCATTTTGAAAAAACAATTGTTTTTTATAAAGACCCTCACCCCAATTGCTACAGTCAAGAGACAGCCACCCCGTAGATGGACTCTTAATCGATCACTACTGCTGGAAAATACAGTTACTGAAAAATTTAAAATAGCAACTAAGGAGTTCTTTGAATTTAACCTTAACGCAGGTCAGCTTAACATGGTATGGGATTCATATAAGGCGTTCATAAGAGGTATATTAACAACTATCTCTATCGTCCAAACTAAGAACATGAGGGGTGAGATAAAGACCTTAGAAACTGAAATACATTCCTACCAAGAGGAGCTAGAAAAAACGCCCGGTAATTTAAATATTCTACGGCGCTTAACAGCAGCAAAGCATAAGCTGGCGGATTACTTAGAAGTCGGTTGTCACAACATGAGTACGGGGAGGGGTGTGGCAAGCTTCTCGCTTGGAAAACAAAAGCTGACCAGTCTAGGAATTGGAAAGGAGATCTTAGATGCCCGAACACTGGTAGTATTATTTCAGAGGACTCGGGGATTGAGGATGCCTTTGTCCAATTCTTTCAAAATGTATATACAGAAGAGTTAACAGTAAACAAATCAGATATAGAAGACTACCTTTTAGACCTTGATTTACCATCTCTACAGAATGAGGAGAAAATTTATTTAAACCGCTCCATAACTTCGGAGGAGGTTCTCCAAATTATCGGGACGCTAAAGAAAGGAAAGGCCGCCGGCCCCGATTCAATCCCAAATGAGATCTATGTCATCTTAAAACTGAGCTTGCCCCCTTTCTTACTCAGTTATTTAATTCACTTTTCACAGAAGGTCAGGCTATCCCGCTGTCATGGGATGATGCAACTATAACTATTCTACTTAAACCCAACAAGAACCCGAGATCCTGTGAATCCTACAGGCCCATCTCTCTCTTAAATAGTGACCATAAACTTTACACTCAGATAATAACTAAATGCCTGGACAAGGTTATAGGATCACTAATACATTCAGATGAGAAAGGTTTCATGAAAGGGAGGCAGCTCTTTGAATTAACACATGATCTAATTGGAGCAATAGACATGGCTCAAACATACAAAATCCCTTTAGCGGTAATGACTTTTGATGCCGCTAAGGCATTTGACCGTGTCAGTTGGCCATTCCTATTCCAAATGAATCAGCGTCTTAACCTAGGGGAAACCTTTTTAACAACTGTTAAAGCTATCTATAAAAAATCCATCTGCTAAAATCCTTGTCAACGGCAATCTTACTAGGTCAATAAAAATCAATAGGGTCACCAGGCAGGGCTGCCCCCTGTCTCCCCTCCTTTTCAATATATATATTGAACCACTGGCATGTAAACTAAGAGCCTGTCAGAATATCATCCCTTTTAGGTGTAACGGATGGGAAAAGAAAATCGGATTATATGCCGATGACCTTATGATATTAACAGGGAATTTAGAGCAGTCATTGCTGGTAATATGGGATCAATTGGAGAGTTTCGGAAAGGTTTCCGGATACATGATTAATCAACAAAAGACAGAACTGATGAAATGGAATACCCAATACAGGAGTGACCTCACCAAAAGGGAAATTAGATATTTAGGGGTTCAAATAGTTCATGACAGATAAAATAGCTCAAGTTAATTTCGAAAAAGTAACTAAGATGGTCAAAACAAAGTTGCAATCATGGAGCGCCCTTCCACTTTCCTTTTGGGTAAATCTAATCTCCTAAAAATGTCAATTCTCCCTAAATTCACTTTTCTGTTTAATACAATTCCGTTAGAATTCCCGAAGTTATGGGTTAAGAAAGTATAGGGGTCTTTCTCTAGTTTTATCTGGGGTAATAAAAGCATAAGAATAGCCCTAAAGAAATTTAGAAGAAAGAAAGCCCATGGAGGAATTGCTACCCCAGACTTATATCTGTATTATTGCGCTTTTCAGTTAAAAAAATTCCGGCAACTATTGATGGAAAGCTCAATATTCTCTCCACTTTTTAAGGCCCTTACGTTCAGTTTTTCTCATCAAGCAGTATTTTTTCTCTTAAAATTTGGTCACCCAAGATTTTTCAAGAAGGTGAGACTGAAGATCTTGGGGGCAGCAGTTAAACTCTGGGTACAGGTGAGAAGACTTTTAAAAATCCCATATTATAGTGATACAGCTCCAATCTGGGACTCTCCAGGCACTCCGGCTTGTTTGGAGGATGCCCTCGCCATCCCACTTAGATCTTGCAGTATCGACACCTGGGGACAACTTATAGTGGACTCGGAACTAATTTCATGGCAGCACTTCTCCCTGGTTTGTGAGCATTCAGTTTCGAAATTTAAGTATCTCCAACTGACAAGCTGGGTAAAATTATTAGGAAAAGAGTTAGAAGGGAAGGCGGCCTTGGTGTCAAAGATCTCTTCACGACATACAACTCGAAAAGAACTGGCAGAGTGGTATTGGCTGCTAATTCAAAGTGGAGAAGTTACGAACGCTGCCTACACAGAGATTTAGAAGAGAGACCTGCCGGACGTCGATCTTGAAAAATTGGGGAAAGTATCAATGTCTCTTTTATGGTCATATGTTACAGCTGCACCCTTAAAAAAGAATCATCTATTCACAGTACACAAAGCATACTGGACTCCACAGAAAATTTCAAAAATGGGAAGTCGTGAGATCAAGAAATGCCCGAAGTGTGGAGAAGATAGTGCCAACGAGATCCATATGTTTTGGCTGTGTCCCTCAATCCAGGCTTTCTGGCAGAAAGTGGGTAAGAACATATCAGATATTATGGGTCTGGAGATAAAGCTTAGTATTCCCTCTATAATCTTTGGGGTGTTACCAGAGGATTCTGATACTCTCAGAAATACACATCTATAAACATCTGAACAAATATGATTATTAGAAGCAAATAGAGAGAATGGAACATTACTTCTCACCAACACTAACATTAGACACTGCTTACGCGCATAGGTGTAACCTAACTTGCATACTAACAGACATAGAACAGAAATTCATAGATCAAGTAGAGGATAGACATAGAGTATTGATTGTTAAGTCTGACAACAAGGACAAGAGTTCTGAGTGGACCAAGGAGGAGTTAGCTCACAAGGCTAAGGGAAGTTCTGGTCCTAGAGCTTTAGATTGGGAACAACAAGGCAAGCTTTGCATGCGTCAAGTGCAAGGCTGTATGTTAGGGTATTTGTGGTACATAGTGTGTGTGACCATATCTTCCAAATAAATGGTCCTTGGAAAACATTTTTACAAGAGTCAGTTCGAATGGTACCAGGAGTGTATTTTGTATGTGGAAAGAATGCATATGTTCGGCTTCCGAGCAAATTGTATGGCACTTGTTATTTGGCATCTGTGTTTCCAAAGATGTATCATGTGAAGGATTTGGAGGGCTTGGAATGAAAGTCGAACAGTAGGGAAAAACGTGGATCGAGTGCTGGTGAGGTTGTGGGAGATACATTTTGCACAATGATACCTAGTCTGGGAGTGGTATTGTGTGACATCAAAATTAGAAGGCTGTATACTATAGTGGATAAGTTATCAGTTAACACAACTCAGTTTTTGCTACTCACAGATGGGGAGATGGTCTTGATAAGGTCGATGGTGATGCAGAACCTTCTTGCATTAGACGTGTTACTCGCAAAAGAAGACGGAGTCTGTCAGATGCAGCGTTGTTCTTGTATCCCTGATAGAAGTAAAGACCCGAGGGTATATATTGACGACATCACTGACATTCATCATGAGATACAACATCTGGCAGCTGAAGGAGTTTGGGATAAGATTGGAAAGGGATTTGGTGCAATGGGGAATTGGTTTTCAAATCTAGGAAGTGGTATATTTGGATACATCTTGAAGCCGTGAATAATAAATATTGTGATTTGTATCATTGTGTTGGTAGGGATGTTAAGGGCATATAAGTGCCACAAGGCGAGACAAGTGAAACCTCCTTATTGAAAGAGTGTTTTATGATGACTCAACGTCATCAGAGGGGGAACTGATAGAGTGGAAATCTCATTTCATTTGTAAGGGTGCATTATAATCATGGGTAGAGCGCACTCACATATAATCATTTACTGTATTAACGTGAAGTATTAGAATTGTTAAGTGTGTTAACCTTATTATGTGACGTATCTTAGGCTAATGACAAGTAACATGGAGAATTAATGTGGATAATGAATGTAACTGGTAGAATGTTGACATGATGAACTCGTGTTGTGAAGCTGACAATAATTAGCATAATCAATGTGCTTATTAAATGTGTCTTTTCATATGTAGGTAAATGCATTAGTCATGATTGTATTAATGTTAAGTGGATTCGTAAAGCTTACATGGTGCATTCTTATTTTAGCTAAAATTTGTAGGCCTGAAATGCAAGTCCATGGAAACTCTTACTTTAGAATTAATAGTTGAATTTCTTGTGTGCTGTGGAATCTGTTCTTCCTCACGTTTTGTATTGCATGTGAAGAAGCATTATTTTAGGTAGAATAATATCTTTGTTTTACTAGTTAGGCAAGGAGAGAAGAAGTTACAATCATGTGGCCAGAGTTGCTAAAGGAAGTTTCACAAAGGGGAAGGTCTGCGAACCAAGGACAAATTGTAATGAGAAAGGTACACAGATGACATTGTGGAAAGATACATCGAGGAGTGTACCCAGAGCGGATGGCGTGACTCGAAGTGCATAATGGGAGTACTACCTGTGGACAATTGGTTATTTGAATTAGGGACAGTGCCTCACTTCTTTCTTGCCTCCAGAGAGAGAGCATCATAGAACAAGCTCTGTCTTTGCTATGGTAGCTTTATGCTACTTGACCCACTGATCGTGGGGAGACTTCTTAGGAAGACTCCACATACTGACACCTTTTATCCTTCCTTTTGAAGATACTTAATAGGGGACGTCACCTTAGTTGAATTAATTGTGCTGTTTATGCTGCATCGTCTAAATTGGATGCACAGATTTGGCTTCATGCTAATACCTTTGTATTTCTAGACCCTAGTGTTGAGGTGTCTTTATGTCCAGTTATTTTTGGCTTTGTAATAAATCAACTAATCTTAAGTAGCTGTCTGTAGGTTGTTATGTATCCAAGAGAATTAGTGGCTAATTGATTGTTTCATAAGGACTTTTCTCCCCTTTACACTTTCATGCTGAGAAAAAGAACCATCGGAGTGTGACTCTAGAACAGATTTAGAATTTATGGGCTCAGCACTTTCACGAGCAAATGTACTGAATATTTTTAGATTACATTTACAAAAGTATGGAAAACAGTTCCAACAGGTTTTTCAAATAAGTGCAATTGCGCACTGTTTTTGTGGAGAAAACATATATTCTGCAGAATGAGTTAGTTAGGAAATTTCGTTTATTTTACAGCAATAATAGGTGTGCATAAAAGGCTATAAAATCTAAGCATATAACGAGATCTCCTGCAGTATGTCTTAATGGTGCAGAACTCTCATTTAGTAAATTCGCCAAGAGTAAAATGTAATTGATAGAACAAACCGCATTAGAGAAAGCCGAGTAATTTTATGAATGGATCAGAGAAGGTTCAATGCTAATTCCATTTTAAGGTTACAGCAAATGTCACTGATTTTGAAAAAAACGCATATTTGAGAGGGAAACACAAATGCCCACTGTGTGTGCTTCAAAAAGCGCATGTTTTCCAGTGTGCACTAGGCAGAGCACTTTTGAGCTGAGAAGGGAGGAAATACTTAACCGTATAATTTCAAGATTAGCTGAAAAAAAATCACGCGTTACAGAAGAGCGGGAAATGTCACTGCACTTTAGTGTTCCTGCAGTACAAATTTGATTGTTTTCACCCTGTGACTTTAACCTACTTAAAATGATTTCAGGAAAATAAATCACCTTTAATTATATGACTCATTTTACTGTAAGTGTTTTCCAATAGTGAACTTGCTGAATTTCAGAGGACTTGTGTAAGTAAAATACGATTTCGTTAAACAAGTTGCCAAGGGCAGCTCCCCATATCGGAACAACTAAAAAAACAGTAGAATCTACTTTGGGAAAAAGCAGAAGAAGTGTGGCACGCAGTATACGCCCACGCTAGGATAAACACAACACTTTCTTACAGTGTAATTCCACTCTGCCCATCCTATATTTCCAAGCCACAATCCTGACATTTTATGGCTCTAAGGATGTTTTTCTACAAATTGGTGATCATTGTGTTTATTTTTGCAATCATCTTAGACTTAACACTGTGGTGGATATGTTAATCAGTTAATTGGACTAAGAAGGATAGTGGAGGGATAGAAGAGGGGAAAGGTTTTACATTCATATAGTGCTTGCTACCCCTGATGAGGTGTTGAAGCACATTTTCGGCGACTAGCACGCTACTCCGGAACTCATAAAGGATTAGTGGTGAATTAGTATAGTGAAATATGAAGTAATTTGAGCGGTGGATATGTTAGTCTGTTATTTGGATTGAGAAGTAGATCAAATCACATGTATATTTACTCCTACACCTAGGTTTACCTCTCCACTTTTTGATATTCATAATTTCTGAGTGAAGATTTACACCTTAAAGAAGACATAAGAGTCATCACGCCATCAAATGAGGGGGTGGAGACACCTACAACTAAATTTACAATTGCAAAGTATCTATTAGAACTTCCCACCCAGTTCTCCGTATAGAAAAATTTAGGGAAATGTAATAAAATTTAGTTAAAATATGTATATATAAATATTTAATCTGAAATTAAAATGTAAAATAATATTAATTTAGGATTATATATAAAAAGATACAACATGTTATGTCTCAAAATTAACTGTATTTTAATTTGTAAATTAATTTAAATATAGTTAATATTTTTTAAATATTAAGCATTGAAAAGTATTTTAACATTAAAATCACCCATCACCACACACCTTTTTTTATTTTATTCACTTTTTAACAAACTGCCACGGAATTTATTATGCAATTGGCCAACTTTGCACTTCGGAAAAACTATTTTAAATTCGATGTGGGTTTCTATTTTTAGACAAAAGGGACTGCGATGGGTTGTCCCTTCGCCCCAGAGCTGGCAGTGCTATATATGGCCAAATTCGAGGAGAAATATATTCACAATAATAATCCATTTTCCCAGTATATTTCAAATTAGGTCCGTTATATAGATGACATATTCATGATATGGACTGGCAATGAGGACAACTTGCTTCAGTTTCATGGATGGCTAAATGTCACCGTCCACGAAGCTTACGAGACAATCTACCTTTTGGTCAGTTTTTAAGGATTAAACGTAACTGCTTTTATAAGGACGAATACACCTTTAATGCGAACAACCTTCTTGAGAGGTTAAAAGATCGCGGGTACCCGAAAAAACTATAAAAAAATGCCATGAAGAGAGCCTGGTGGACACCCGGAGACCCTCTTACAGAAAAATGAAAAACCAGTAACAGATCGCTTAGTCTGTGTAACTACATTTTGCCCTAAAACTAACTTCCTAAAAAAAGTCATCCATCAAAACTGCCATTTGATCCAGAACTTAGACGCACTGTTTTCCAGACCCCCTTTGTTTGCCATTAAAAAGGAAAGCAGCATTGGGAATCAAGTGATCCGTGCCGTATTACCAGCAATGTCACCCAAAAAAACATTGCGTGAGCAACTATGTTTACCACCTATCACGGGGGACATGCGTGTGTTGCGATCAAACCATTGAAGGCTCTCTTTTTTCGTATAAGAATGGCAATTGGAGACATGATACATTTACTAACTGCAAAACAAAGAATGTGGTCTACGGAATTTTGTGCCCTTGTCCCAAACTGTATATTGGGAAAACCAATCAAGAGGTACGACAACGTATAATACAACATAAATCAAGAATCCGTAGGAAAGTGCAGACGGCCCCTTTGGTAAATCATTGGATAAATAACAACCATGCAGAGAAAGATTTATCATGGACTATAATATCTAAGATTGAACAAGATCCCCGAGGGGGTGATCTAGACAGAAAACTAATCCAAAGAGAAGCGTTGCTTATTGTAAAATTCAATACAGCAATAGATGGACTTAATGAGTTATCTATAAATTATAGTACTCTTTTTCCTAGCCATCTGAGAGATATGCCCTGATAACGGTCAACCAATATATTAAGATACTACTAATGGGCATGGCGCCATGACTTGCATGCGAGTCCTTTCAATTCTTCATACATTTTTGCATAAAGCATGCAAACATTTCTTTATTTTTTGATTTAATTGGTTTTGAGAACTCTCTTTTTTTTAAAATATTTTTTCGGAAAGGATCTCCCATCAAAAATTGAAAACTAAGTAAATTTCAGTTAAAACGGCAATTTATCAAGCCGAGACTACATTGCCCAAAATCCTTAGAGGCGGACCATTAGATGTGACGACTACGGCCGAGACGCCTCTACGGTTGCTGGCTTAAGAGAAAGGACGCCGTCACCGTTCGAGAGAGATATTCTGAAGGTACGTTTTGATGAACTGTGATAAAGTTTCTAAGGATAAGTCCATGGCAAGTTACCTCCGACAAGAAGGGTGGAACTTTTTCTCAGCGTCTAGTAGTAAACATACACGCACACGTAGACGTGGCGTCACTGCTTGAGACAAGTATTTTGAAGGCACCGATACGTTGATTAAAGGTTCCAAAGAAAAGTCCAGGTAATTTACCACCGACAAGTAATGAAGATTTTTTTAAAAATGGCGGTTTTCTATTTTTTGATAAGGGGATCATATTATTTTAACATATACGCACACGTAGATGTGGTGCGATGGATAAGCCTCAGGAGTGTTGTTTTGCACCTAAACTCTAATAGCAAATAGCAGTTAGCAAGCGCAAGAAGGACGCAAAAACTATGACCTTTACAGGGTCTTTTCCCGTCGTCTGCATATGTGATCTTGAAAGTTCTTGGAATGACAAGCTAAGGTCACCTTCGGACTGTTTTAATTCTATATCTCTTGTCACAGATTCAAACGAATAAAAACCGCGGCGTCTATCCTGATGAAACGCGACGAATTAGAAGGTATGTGAATGAACGATAATAAGATCATGCCCGTTCACTCTTAGAATTCAAAGGAGCTATAATTCCTATTAATTGTTGGTTTTCTGTCTGTCTCTCAAAAGATACATGTCTAGATATGATTCAAGGATGACCACAAGAGAGACAACATTCTATTGGATATAAGTAAGTTTCCCCACTCATTTTTCAGCTGCACCAAACATAAGATCAGACATAAGACTGAACTTTTCTTCATTTCTTTTTTCTCTCCTTTTTGACTTTTTCTTGACAGTTTCACAAGTAATTGATTGATACATAGAGGATGCTATTGGATTCGCTCTGAACCGATGAGATCGGCTGATCTCAAAACTAGGTAATCCTTGTTGAAGCAGTTTTTGCATGGAAGGTGCAGTTGTGTTTTCAGTAATGGTATCACGCATTTGGTAATAGGAGTTTAATTCTTCTTTTTCCAGCTCTTGGTCCTGAAGAGAACCCTAAAAATTGATAATAGGGTTTGAAACGCGTCGACCACTGCTTAGCCAAACAAGTGCAATACAAAGATACTAACCCCATGTTGTTGACAATTGTAGGAATATAGATAGGAACGAATTGTTTCCTTTCTGAAATTCGTTGGGGATATTACAAACAGTACACTGTTGCAAAATTTCAAATTATATAATCAAACCTATTTGGGCAATACTATCTTATTGTTGTACTTATGTTTTCATATTGTCTTGTCTTTGAGTATGTTTAAATTTGTCATTAATTGTTGTATGTTATATATGTTGTTTAGGTCATTTTGTGTTTCTGTTTAAATTTATGTTAGTGTGTTTTTCAAAAAATTGTGGCTGTGGATTTGTAAAAATGTATAATGTTTGTACAGAATGATGATTCTTTTTGATAATGAAGTAAAAATATTTTTCAAAAATAAAAGAAAGTAGAAATTGAAACAGAAGTTTCGGAGTCACATTGAGCAGGTCACGTGTGTCTTAATGCAAAATTGACTAAAAAGAAAATCAGTTTTGGCATGTTTGTTGTTGCTTATTGATTATTTGGCTCAGCCTTACTGATTAAGGGCCAAAACCCTCTTTTGCTAGTAAACCATGATGTGTGGAATTTTATACTGAGATACAAGGCTTATGTTAGCAGTGTAGTGCCAAAATGATTTGCATGACAATCATAGCAACTAGAATAATTTGGTTAATAATACTCACTCTATGACTGCAAGCACTAACTCAATCACTCACATCTTGTCATTGTAGCGTTTTTTTCTATGCCAACCTAGACCCTGATTGTGCAAATGGTGGAGCAGTAGCCTACAGGAATAAATCTACAACTGAATTTGTGAGTGCAAAGTTAGTATAGTAACTTTGCACCTATTTGTGGGGATCACTGCTACCAGTCCAAAAACAGTTGACCTGGTGTCACGGGTGCAGACCTGCACCCAGTAATAGTAGAATTAGCCTGGTTCCCCCTCTAGCACCACAAGGAGAGCAAACAATGCCCCCCACCTAGGGCTCAATGTGGCAAGCCACCAATAGCCAAACCACCTTCTGCCCATCACCAAGTCCAACACCAGCGCCCCTGCTGACCTTTATCACCTGTTGAGACCATGTAGTAAATTCAGTGGAACAGTTCCCACATGTGAACACACAGATTTCCACCCAGTTTCCCAGGACGCATAGTAATTCCCCATTTCAGAGACTGTAACTTTTAATGGTTGGACTTAGGTGTGGCAATACATGGAAGTTCTACTCATAATGAGGGCCAAAGTGGCTGTTTATGAGCAATATTAATTTTGAGCTATTGTGATTTGAGTAACCTGCCAATAGTTTTAGCCACAACACTGAAAGGCTAATGAAATAACTACTCAAACAAGGCAAGACAATTTGGTTTCCCTTGGGGGCATCACTCCTGGTGGAAGTACCACAGTCAGCCTTTTGTCTGCTTTAGTTACATTTTGGCTTGCAGATGGCAAAAAGTTTTAAGACACTCACATTATATGATCAACATGGTGTTAACATCAACATGTAGCATAAAAATGTAATTCAATTACTTTTTAAAAATCTTAAAAACAAAACTGAACCTAACACCACACACAAATACACAGAAAGACATAGTCGCAGATATACATGCACATACACGCACACACACATTTGCATTATATAAATACCACATATATACATACATTCATACACACACATACACCGCAATCATACCTCAGTAACAAAATACAAGACAGCAAAGGAAGTTCAGGGCAAATACAATACCAGTGCTCAACTCCACATCCAAATGCATTATTGCAGCCATTCACACATTTAAAATAATATGGTAAAATGCAATCAAAATTTACCCAGAGAAGAAGCAGGCTTAAAAATATTTCTTTAGAAAACCGTCTGTTTTCTTAAAAGGGTTTGGAAGGAATCTGTGCTCAGTCTGTGTACATTTTTCAAGATTATTTGAATTTTTTCCATGGGTAATTACTTATAACTGAAAAACTGTGACCTTTTAAGTGTGACATTTTTCTTAAGTATCCAACTACTCCAACTACTCCAATGTCATTAATACACTTAATTTCACTTTCTGTAATAAGCTTTGGTCTTAGGAAAATATGCTTCAACTACAAAAAGGCCCACAATCATATGGTTCAGACACTATCTTAGGTATCCAAAACATGTTTTCATCCCTGTTATCATGCTTAAATAATATCATACATTCAGTACAATCTCAAGGGCCTCCAAAATCTAATGTCTTTCCTCCTAGGCCCTACAAAGTGGGAACTTTGTGTGCCTGTGGGAGGATCTGTTAACCAATCCCAAAAACGTGAAGATGTGGGTTCTTGAGCAGGATGTGAGCAGCATGTGCTACTTTTTGATAAAACACAGTAATAACGGGCTACTGCGTTCCTGCAAGACTTTGACATCTTGCAAGAATGCGCTCCATCTTGGGTGTGGTTTACTCATTCTTAGTTGTTTGCTTGTTATTTAGAGACAGTGCTTAATTTGTGCCGGTGCTTTCCGGTGCTTAGCACCAGCACTTATTTTTTAGGGCCGGGTCTATGCGTGATATCAGCTCACTACGTTCACATGGTCTTCCTGGTGAAGAGCTGATATCCCACCGTAAATCCATACCTGGGTTTCAGTGTTGGGCTGATTTGGCATGGATTTCCGCGTAATATATTTGAATTTGGATAACGCGGCCGCCCGCCTTATAATGAGGCACAAACCTCCAGAAACTGCCTGGGTCCTTGCCTCAGCCTAACCAACAGCAATCATAGCGCTAGTGAGCTACCAATGACTGCTTGAAAATGGATTAAGAGCCCGGCCTCGTCCCTCCTTGGAGAATCGGCAAGTGTTTCCTCCCGAGTCGGACCAATGCGGATTAGTGTCTCCACTTTTCACATGCCCCAGCGCACTGGGCAGCTGCAGCACTAGTCTGTCAACTCAAGAAGCAAGCAGAGTGTCACGCAGCAGCCCTATAATTAAAAGTTTTAAAACCGAAAGGCAGTAAGTAATGATTTCATTTTCGTAGCATGCGCAAGTATGTCTTGTTTAATGGTTGAGGTACGTGCCCAGAAAAGTGTAACCTCTCATTTGTTGCGCTTGTTTTTATGTAAAAGTAGCGTAAGTTCGTTTGCAAATTTTACTGCAGATGACCTGCCGTACAGTCCTGATTGCTGGGCTACCCGAGTGATGATTAATAATGTGCCTGTGTGTTGTTTCTACAGCAACCAGGTTTCCAGCTACCTGCCCTCTTTCAATCCATGATTCGCACAGTGTTGTGTTCTTTCTTACTGTATTTTGCATAGATCTGAAAAAAGCACGCTGAGCCGAGATCTAGGGCTTTATAAATATAAGGAGAAAGTGAAACCAATGGTAGTAGGGAATGAGGAGGACGAGTTTGCTTGAAACATGGATGCTGGAGATTGCAGTGTTTGTGACACAAGGATTTATATTACTAAATGATAAACCCTGTCATAATTGCAGTTAAGATTATAACTATGTCCATAAAAGAATTATATTACAATGTATTAAACAATACACACATTTGATAGACGTGAGTGCAATCAAGTATGTTAAAAATGTGTCTTGGAATCAGTTTAATGAAATTGCAGCTCATTACAAGGCAAATGTAATACATTTTATGCACAATAACGCCCACTTTGTGACCAGGACATAGGCTTCAGAATGAAAAAACTCCGGCTCTACAGTGTCAGGTGTAGTATAGTTACCAAGAAAGTGGTTTCCGCTCTGAAGGTACGTTCATGCATATAATATGGGAGCGCGACCTCATACAGAGGTATTGGCGCCAAATCCATGCAGTACTAGGTGAAGTGTTAGAGTTAGAAATCCGCCTTGAGGCGAAAAGATGCCTACTAAATGTGTGGGAACCCACGGACTTGGGCAGAATGGGTAAGACTTGGGTGACACTGGGACTCATGTTGGCAAAAAGGAATATAGCTCAGCAGTGGGGAGCTGCTGCCCCCCCCAACTGTCGGGGACTGGAAGAAGAGCATGGACTGGTGCATGTTCCGTGAAAAGACAGTTTACATTGTGAGAGGCTGCCCGAAGAAATGGTCCCTAGTCTGGGGGGCCTGGAATACATACCGTGGGGAGATCTGTAGCCCGCCACGTAGCGCTAGCTTAGACGACTTGCCCTCACCATAAGATATGCACCCCCTGATGTACCAATGGTCCACTCTGATTGTTGATATGTATTGTCCAAATGTTGCCGAATGAACTCTTGCTGCCTGTATTTTATGCACATGACTCATGTTTCAGCGCTGATTCTTGTTTGTTGAATAAAAAGAATTACAAAAAAAAAAGAAAGTGGTTTCCCCAGCAATGGTAACCACGTTAAAAGTGTTCCTCAAACTATTCTCATGGCTTATTCACCAGTTCTGAATTTTAGAAAGGTGGGCAGCTGGGTTGATCACGAACATCTGATCGAATGAGCCAGCTTTTTTTCACGATGCCCACCACTTACGGTGCTCAGAGGCATGGCTAAGGCGTTCATTCATACAGTTCAATACGTGGTCCATGTATAGGGGATTTGGATGACTTCTTGTAACTTGCAAGACAGGACTCTCACCTTGGATTTTCTTTAACATCCCATTGCATTCTGGGATCTGCAATCTTGGTTTACTTTAATTATACACATTGTATTAAAACGAGATTACATAGTTTACTAAAACAAAAGAACATGACTGGATTAGCCTTTCCCTAATGACGCAGAGCCATCAAGTAAATACACAACAGCGTTCCTTTAGATGGATTTTTAGCAACACCAGTAAAGTACCTTGGTTTCTATGGGTGACGTGGGGGTGATTTTTCCCTGCGATTAAGACAAACCATCAATTGATCTGGCCATCAACTTTTGCTCCACACAAAACCAGAGCACACCACGTCATGAGCATTATTGGTTTTCTTAACCAGCATTCCACCGGAGCAAAGAGGGCATCAATATTCTTTACAGAAATGTTGTTGACAAAATAACTTTCCGCCTCCATTCCTGTGTATCCGCCCCTTCTTTACTTTGCCTATCCATCCACTCTTGTCTATATGTCTTTGTTTGCCAGCTCAACTTTCCCCTACTTTCATTTTTTTCAACAGATGTACTCCATTTCCATCTTTTTAGATCCTCTTCCTCTTTCTCCCATATGTCACTGTCTCTCTCTTTTGCTTGCACCCTTCATATCACTCGCTCTGTCTTCATCCATCTCATTACTTCGATTTCTTTCTCTTCCTCATGTTTGTCTCTCTCTTTCAGGCTCTGTCTTCTTCTCTCTCGCTTGTTCTCCATCTCTATTTGCATTCTATGCTTCCACTTTGTTTGTATCCACTCATTCTGTCTCCTTTTTTTCATTCCATCCCTTTCTGACTCCCTTTAATTCAGTTTCCCTCCCTCCATTTAGCTTTGTGTTTTCTTTTGCATCACACATCTGTGTATCCTCTTACATTAGTTGTACTTTCAGGTACCCTTTCTGGTGCACATGTTGTTGAAGATCTTTCAGCAGCACTACACCTACAGAGTCAGAAACCCTTGGCCTACACAGCAGTGGAGACGTTTTAAGGCATGGGCAAAGAGGACGCCGGCCTTGGGCCCCAGCCTTTCAGGGGGCCCCCTTAAAAAGCTAGCTCTATTCTGTGAGAGTCTATTATGGACATTTTGCAGAGACATGCTGTTTTTATGTTTCATGTAACTTCTATAAAAAAGTTTCTTTTAGACCAAAACAGCACCTCTCAAATGAGAAATGGGAGGGCGTCACAGAGATTATTTGCAGTAATATTAGTGTGCTGATGCTGTGTTAAATGAGTCATAATCCGTGAATATTAGATGTAAACACATTTAAAATTTGGACAAATGTTCCTTGATCACATAACGTGCCTATGCCTGAAGCCTGCACTACTGGGCACTCATTGTCCACAAAAAATGCATTTGCCAAAGGTTTGAAGCACTGGGCTAATATCAGCTGGCCATTTAATATGAATATTCCAGAGGAATGTAGTAGTGGGCAAATATCAGCTGCCCATATGATGTACATAGGCTTTCACAACTTGCCATATATAATAGACCAACCAAACAGAAGCCTGCACAAGTGGACATTTCTGACTTGGGTATGTAACATTTGCAGACCTCCATTATATGTGCTGTAATGCTTAAGTCATCTGCACATCTGAAAAGTGTAATTTTCAGATACCATACTACAGCATTACATACTGTGCATATACAAAGGGTCTGCATTGTATACTATTGGCATATCCGTGACATTACATTTTACATGAGCATATGATATATGCACATTTTAGAGACCTGATATATGCATGTATTCAGAGGTTTTAGATGTCCATATTGGGCATATTACAGGACTGAATGATGTGCATGAATCAGTTACAGGCAGTGTATATGCCAGAGAGGTGCATACTGTGCATCTAGCAGAGTCCAATATTCTTCATGTGATAGATGCCTTCATAGTGGGCTTGTACCTCTCAGCTCTATAATACCATATATTTTTTGGTAACAAGATGTACATATATCAGTGAAATGCAAATTCCTAAAATTCTCAGAGCAAAAGAATTGAGAAGTGTGTAAGGTGTGGCACTCTCTTCTACTAATAGAATGGTCCGGGGCAGTTTAGGGTGTTATTTGAAAATCAAGCCTGGGGAGAAACAAAACACAAAAGAAGTAGATAGTAATTTCAGCATTACTTTAGAGTCAGGCCTTTCATTGTTAGAAAAAGTTAATTATCTGCGATTCCAAAAGTTATGACATCCAGTCTCTTTTGTGGGTTTGCCTTGATTTTATTAACAACGTGTTTTGCTGAAATTCAGATCGGGTATTCCATCTGGCCTTCAGTGCCAAGGCCTGTTGAGGATGTGGGTGGAGCCAATAGAGTAAGTTGGTGGAGCCAGTGGAAGTAGTGGGTGGAGCCGGAGGAGTGGGTGTGGCCTCCTACAAACATTTGAGCACCTGTACTTAATATTTTACTAATTAAGCACTGTTTAGAGACTTACCTGAAGCAGTATTTTTTGATCCTGCACTGTGATTGCAGTAGAGACCGCACCTTTTCCTGATCCTCGAAGAAGCCTCTGCCCCTTCATCCAGGCTTCCGCTTCAGGACGTCCTGAGAGAAGATAAAGATGATGTCAAATGCAAAAATTCACAAATGAATCTGATTCCACCTTCACTTCAGTCCTAGCCGGACCTGCCACAAACATGTTTTTCATCTTCGATCTCGCTGTCTCCTTAGCTATTTGATCTGCAAACGCATTTCCTCTACCAACATCATCTGTTATTGCTTTGTGGGCACTACATTTTATTATCGCTAACCTTCTGGGAAGTGTTAGAGCTGACAAGAGTCTATGTATCAATGGGCCATTCTGTATTCGTAATCCATGTGATGTTAAGAATCCTCTCTCCGCCCAGAGGCGTCCAAAATTATGGGCGACCCCAAAAGCGTACTGGCAGTCAGTATAAATGTTGACAGCCAGTCCCTCACTCAACTCACAAGCCCTAAGAAGAGCAACCAGCTCCGCAGCTTGGGCTGATTGGTATGGAACACGGGATGTCTCAACTATAGTGTGTAATGTTGTAATTGCATATGCTGCAGTGGTGGTGCCATCTGGTAGTTTGAAGCAAGAGCCATCAACATATAGTTCCCCTTGGGGTTCAGATAGGGGAACATCAGTCAGGTCTACCCGTCCTTTTGTTTCCTCTACCGTTCTGTATACACAATCATGTGCATCTGTGTCATTGCCCGCCGAAGGGAGGGGTAGTAATGTGGCTGGGTTCAGAGTGGCACATCTTTTGATGGTAATGTGCGGAGCAAACAAGGTTAGTTCATATCTGGTCAGACGTGCACTAGTGAGGTGCTGTGTCTTTGCCTTATTCAAAAGCGTATCCACAGCATGGGGTACCATTACCGTGAGAGCAGTATCAAGAACGAGCCCCGCCGATTGTCTGATAGAAACTGCCACCGCCGCGGCAGCTCTCAGGCAGCTCGGGAGCACTCTGGCTACGTTATCCAGCATTGCAGAAAAATAAGCGCAGGGACTTTGCTTACCACCAAAGCCCTGTGTTAGAACAGAAAGCGCGCAACCGTCTGCCTCATGTACGTAAAGCACAAAAGGCTTCTGGTAATCAGGAGTACCAAGCACAGGAGCAGAGCAAAGGGCAGCCTTTAATTGCTCAAAAGCTTGCTGGCATGCCGATGTCCAAGGCTGGGGTTCATGCACTTCTTTGGTGGTTAGGTAAAGGAGGGGTTTTGTTAGTAAGGAATAATTGGGGATCCAATGTCAACAATACGAGGTAATGCCAATAAATGCACGCACCGCACGTTGAGTCTTGGGAACAGGCATATTAGTGATAGCAGCTATGCGCTCAGGTGTCAGCTTGCGACCCTCCTTCGACAGTAGGTGACCTAATTAGGTGACCTCCTGTTGACAATATTGAAATTTAGAAAGGGACACCTTATGGCCATGATGGGCCAAATGCAACAGCAATTTAACGGTGGCGTCTCTGCAGCCATCCTCAGTATCAGAGGCCACAAGGAGATCATCCACGTACTGCAATAGCACATTACCAGTGGGAAGCACCAA
This sequence comes from Calotriton arnoldi, assembly GCA_963921515.1. Classification (NCBI taxonomy): domain Eukaryota; kingdom Metazoa; phylum Chordata; class Amphibia; order Caudata; family Salamandridae; genus Calotriton; species Calotriton arnoldi. Next base: position 530,078 of record CAWUFW010002709.1, read on the forward strand.
AGAATCCAATTGACTTTTTAGAGCTTGACTATAGATACTAGGACTTTCTGTATAGCCTTGAGGAGCACGACAGAATCTAAAACTCCTGCCGGCTAATGCGAATCCAAACAAATATCTGCTATCTGTATGAACTGGAATGCTAAAGAAAGCATTCTTCAAATTAATTACGGAAAAGAACTTTGCTGACGGGGGAATCATTGTCAATATTGTGGTAATGTCTGGGACTACAGGATATTGGTGCACAACTATTTTATTGACCTCTCTGAGGTCAATTACAAAGCGATAAACATCCGGGTGAGCATCAGAAGAGTCCAAGGCGGCCCTCTTAAGAATCGGAAGGATAGGGCTGTTACACACATTCGCTACTGTCTCCTCAACCACACCAGACTTAATCAAATCCTGTATTATTTGCAACGAAGCCCTTTCTCCTGCTTGTGAAATCTTATACTGGGGAGTACGTGGCAATACAGCATTATCCTTAACCGTAATAGAGACTGGCTGGATCTGGAGGAACCCTACATCCGTGTCTCCTGCTGCCCATAAACTACAGGGCACGTCCTTGAACTCTGCGGGGAGGGGTGCATTTTTGTAAAGCATTGTTTTGCGCGAGCCACATGTGGCACAACAGTCATGTAAACACCATCCGGAGAACAAAAGATGGTGGTATGTAACTCTTCAACAAATCCAATCCCATCAAATTCTCCCCACAATTTGTCGTTAACAGAAATGGCGAGTCCACCGTAAAGGGACCTACAGTCAAAGCAAGAGGTTTAGAAATGGGGCTAACAACCGGCATGCCTGAAAAACCTACCGAAACATTGTTTTGGCCAGACAGAGCTGCCCCTGGGACCAGCGAAGAGAGAAACAGAGCTTTTCATAGAACCCGTGTCAAGTAAGAACGTCTTGGGTGTGCCCTGTAAATCCGCAGTGACATAAGGTACCCTCTGATCTACAGGCACTGGAACCGGTCCCTTACCCTGTCCCTGGCTGTCATAGCTGTGGGACATCCCCGTCACTTCATCCATGTCATAGTCGTCATGATACTACTGCCTTCCCTGATGGTCGTCAAAATAGTTCTTACTCTGCTGATCATAAGATGCATCCTCAAACTGACCCTCTCTGTGGCCACCTCCTCCTCTACCACGTCCTCTGAAACCCCTACCTCTCGGGGTCTCAACTTTCTGCAGCAACTCCGGACACTCACTTCACCAATTCCCCTCCTTTTTACACTACGCACATTGGTTGTACCCTACGGGCGCACCCGATGAACTGTTCCGATCAGACCGGGATCCCCGCTGAGCGGGACCCAAACCCCTTCCTCTACTGTTCCCCCTTGCCACCTGCTGCATCAACACCCTCGTCTTCAACTCCTTTGACTTTTTCTCCACCTTCTCTTTGTCCTCATTCTCCCTATGCTCGTAGTACTGTGCCATACTCAATATTACTGATGGGGAGGAGGTGGTCCCAGTACTTTCCGCTGCCTGCAATCTAGTCGCAATCTCAGGAAGCAAATTAGTGACAAACCTGTTGACGAACAGACGAACACCACCCTCCAGCGATAGCTCCTGACCACTAAAATCCAGAAACACCCCTTCAAACCTAGTAAAGAAATCGGACACACTTTCATCCTTCTTCTGATGACATGCAGTCAACTTGTCCCAATCCACTCGTCTTGGCGGGATAAGGGAGTGCATGTAAGTGATAATACGTCCCGGCAAGGCCAATAGCTCCGCTTTCGGCTTCTTGCCGGGCTTGCGCTCCTTATTCCATGCCCTAATCTCATCCCATGTTCCACCCAATTCCACCACATGGTCCTGCATATGCACCTGTCTCCATATATCCACCGGTACCAACAGACCAAAAAACAACTCTATATCAGCTAATGTCATCACTGTGGAGGAGGACGCCTCCGTCAATTCTTTATAGTACGCTGTCGGATTTTTCCGAGGGTCCAGTAACTGCCCTTTTAGGGATATTACCTCACTCCTCTTCCAAGGAGTGTAGATCCACTGTTTCTGGAAATAGGCTGCCACTCGTGGGCGAGTAACAATATTATTCCCATCTCGCAACTCTGGTATTTTGGGGTGGTAAATGGGATGAACTTCCCTCATGGGGAGTTGTGACACTGTTGTCTGGACCTTCTGAAGCAATCTACCCCGATAACCCACCAATGTCGTCACATTACTGAAAACCTCATTTGGGGCCATATCTGTAGTATATACCCTGTCCCGAATGTCATAAATTATCTGCGGTGCAATACCCTTGAAACACTGTTGCCGCAATCCTATCAGCATGGCCGACATATGCTTAAGAGCATGTTGCTGTATAAACGGCTCGTAATCTTTCATCACACTCCACACATCTTCCACACTATAAATCAGATTCTGGGCCCACTGTGCAGCCTGGTCAGCCACCATTCTCTTTTCCTCATCACCCACAGCAGAGCGCACCAACACTTTATCCATGCGTTCACATGCCGCAGCCCAATTCACTTCATGCACTCCACGCACAGGCGTCTCGGCATTCCGCGATGTCTGAGGTAACATACCCAAAGGGGAAAGAGCAGATGAAGAAACAGATACCATCGCGCTCAAAGACTGTGCCGCAGGAGTAAGAGGAGGCATGACCACGGGCACTGGGTCGGGAGACAGAGTAGAGGAACAGACGGCACCCGCCCCCTGTAACTGGCGAGAGTGGGGAAGAAGCGGGCGGGGCCGAGGCTGAAGCAGTAGAGCTAGAAACAGAAAGAATAGGAATAACAGAACCAGAGGCCGAAGACTGAGGTGTCGGAATTACGGGATATAGTTGTTCGGGGGCATAGGGAGGTGGGGGTTGGGAATCCAACAACTCCTCAACGAAGACATCACCTTCCTCCCTAGCCACATAACACTTATCACGCTGCAAGTGAAACTTCCTGTCCGCACACTCTATGCCTTTCCCGATCTTTTCTCTATCATAAGCTATGGCCTTCTGCGTTATCGTTTGTGTCTGCCCCCTCCGGGCTTGCTTCTCTGCTCTCATACATCGTTGCTTCGCTTCCTTCTGCCATGTTCTCAGAGAATCAAACATCGACTGTCTGCTCTTTTTGGCGAACAATTTGTCCTGAAAGTAATTCAATTTTTGCTCATCAAATGTGCCAGTAAGCGGCCACTGTAGATCGACATTGTCCCTCGTATATTTATTCCACAACGTGCTAAACATAATAGGGCCAATGCCATGCTTGACGTATACATCAAAATTTGGGGTACCCTCTGGAGGCGCCGGCTGTCTCTCTTCCAATCGAGCTTCAGTGGAACAACACCGACATCCAAAACACCCTAACTTACTTAGACAAGGCATCTTAATATAAGACACATACACTGTCCCCAATGGACAAACAGAACACCAACCAACAACTGATCCAAGAACCAAATCCATGCGGTCCAAAACCGCACAAGACAGTCCGCAGACTGTACCAAGACAAGAAGACAGGCTCTAGCCCCAGACCTTTTCCAGAATAAGCCGAATTTCCAGTTGGCCTGGCAGATTGTTCGCAAACAGCCCCAAACCTTTTCAAGAATGGGCCGAATTTTGAGATGGCCTGGTAGACCGTTTACAAACACTTTTCAAGAATTCAAGTCACTCACCTGGTGCACTCAGGTCGAGCAATATTATTCTCCACTGCCGACTCTTCAGACCAAACGGTCAAATCCAAGGTTCCGCCTTCTCAGGACTCCGGCCGGCGACCACTAGATGAGGAGTCGGCCGATCAGACGGGCGGGGCAGCCAGAGAACCGGGCTGTTATCGTGTGGGGATCCCAGATCCGCCCGACCGACCGACCGGACACCACCTCGACCCTACAACCCGATTACGTGCGAGTCGGGTCACCTTGCAGAGTCCCTGTTCGGGCGCCAACTGAAGGAAGTGGCCCGAAAAGGGTCACCCGGGTTTCCTACAACCACCTTATAGCCTTCCCCAAAATGAAGAGTCGGTCAGACAGTAGAGAATACAAAACAATCGTTTATTACCAATACTCTGCAGAGGAGTCCAATCTGACCTGCACCCTAAGATGTCTGCCGAGGGACTGGCCCCCCCAACAGTTGGCATCGCATAATCATTCCTCCCAAAGGTCTCCTAACCATGCCCACAATGGAAAGTTACCAGCTTAGGCCGAACATGACCAAAGGAGGCACAGAGGGATGGACTACCACCTGCCAGATGGGTACATGTTATCACTATCTCAAAGTTGCCGTGCTGGGTTTCGGCGACTCCTAACGTGGGAGCCGAGCTACACACAAAGATAGATATGCGAGGGCAAAATGGCCTATTCATTAGTAAGTCAGAAGGCAACCTTGAGCAAAAGAGAAAATAATAACTGAATACAGCGTTCTGCTGAGGCAAGCAATACGAACAGTGAGGCCTGGTACAGACACAGCCTAATTGGGATTACGAAATACAAAATGGAGTCACACTTGCTAACTGAAGCCCGCACATTGCATGGATAACTCAGTGGGTTACATGACATGAATACGAGTGGTGTCTCATTTAGCCGCACACTGCTAACCTAATATAGTGTAAAACGAGTATATAACGAGAATGGGATTTTCAAATCTAACAATGCCCGGTAGCATCCCACAGCAACCTTGATCGTTCAGCATCAAGTAACTCCCATTCAAAAGTAGCCTGAACACTGGAGTGATCACGGCAGCTGGGGCGCCCTTTAAGTGACAGGATAAGTTCGCTACCGAACCGTTACAGGCCCCATGAAGCATTATATCCTGGCATATGAGTGATCCACTTAAAGCATTCTCGCAGTTTGTACTGCTCAAAAACACTTCTCTTTACCCACTCCAGCATCAAAATCTGTACGGTAATTCCCAAGATTCCTTGATGAATTCCCAACCCATTTCTTCATATCTGCCTGCCTGCTTTTGTTCAAGGCAATATTGGAATTGAAAAGTAGTGACCGGAAGAGTTATGTGGCAATGGATTAACCATTCTGTGGATGGTGACTCTGCCACTGTAAAGGCTAATCTGTCCAGTTTTTCAATACGCAGCATTGTATACTTTGCTCCCCTTTGTGCCATCTCTATCTGTTTTTCCGTTAGATTGTATGAAGAAAACAGAGACGTGCTGTTTATGAAACGCCAAGGCACATAGCTTGCGCGCAAAGATTGCAGCGTCCAGCTTAATAACATAATAGAACGCAATTGTGATTGCCCGTGCTGTAATATGGACAAATCCTGTTCTAGTACGTCAATAGCAGAAGATACAATGTTGCCCAGTGAATATATCCTGGAGGTTAGTGTAGTTAACCCATTGTCAACCACTGTTAGAGCTTTCTCTAGGTTTATACGATCTATTCCTCGTAATCTCTCCGCGGCTTCTTGTTGTGATATCTCCCAAATCTCATTATAGACAGCATAACAGAAACGTTTATAACGTGGTTTCCTAGGACCTAATAAAAAAATCCAGTAGGTCCACATCCTCTGTAAGTAAGGATAAGTGTTGTTTCACATTCGCAAGTGTTGAGGTTTTTAGCCAATCGAGGCATAACTTCCCAACACTGTATGATGTCACTACCCCTGCGTGTTGTCTCTGTACATAGCGTGGATCTGGCCTGTTGATACTAAATCCCTTGGTTTTACCCATGAATCTTTCCTGACATCTATTGGTGTCTGTGGGCCAAATCAACCATCCCTTCCAATCGGGGCCAGATCTATTGTATTGCATGATCTTATCTACTGTAATCCCGTATTGTGATGTTATGTTACCCTCGGTGTGTGATGGTGTGGGCATCCGTGGTGTATTCAAATCTTTGTTCTTGGCTAGTCCAAGACAGGACGTTTGTTGCACCGTTTCATTCAAAAACATGATTTGTTGAGGAATAAGGCATGCTCTAAATAGTGCCTCTGTTCCCTGGACCTGCCAGTCTCTAGTACCCCAGACATATTTTAAGTCTATGGTGTCTTTCCACAAGTCGAAACCTTGTTTAGACAACTGGGCAATAAAGGAAGCAGAATAAATCTGTTTGGTGTTTGTCAACATATTTTTCTGTGCTGGTGTTGGTGCAGCCTTATAATATTATGAGTCTGGGTCTGACGTGTTAAACCCCGAAAAATATGGACATTTCTGTGCAAATGTTTTTGAACTGCTTTTCGGCGGTGTCGGGCAATGCTCCCATTTCTGGGATTAGCAGATTTACGCAGAAAGTGATGACCATAATGTTGATAGCAATACATTGTTTCAAAGTCTGGTGGGTCTTCCAATATTTCATTATTAGAAAAAGTGGCAGATTTTTCTAAATCAGACAACATATTATTTCCAGTTTCATAATCCCAATTATCGGAAAATGTACTCGAGGTCATGATATCACTCAATGAAATTTTAAATGAATGTGGTATTTTTAAAAGTTCGGTCGGGCCAAATATATCGTAATCAACCTTGTCCCATACTACACCGTTAGGTATAGGAACTGCTGTAATATTCACTGATGATAGGTCTCTTTTTTCATGATGTGATGATAGATGCGGTTTCAGAATCACATTCACTTTTTGTGCCGCAGAGCTTTCTCGAAGATAAGTTCCATTTATAAGCATACTAAAGACAGTTACTAGGACTAACCAGAAAAGAAAGAAAAGTATCCCAGTAGTTACCCAGAGTTCCAACCAAGGGGATACCAGGTAAGTCTTTATTACAAAGTTCAGGAAATCTTTAATTCGTTGTTGGTGAGTTTTTTGAGCTGGCATTGTTTCAGGTTCACTTGGATCCAATGGAAAGGTATCAAAGTCAATGAAATAGCCAGATGCAGTTCGATCAATTTTCGGTATTTCCGCAGGTCTTGTGGAAACTGTTGCTTGCTCTTGTTGGGGCATGTTGACGTAGATATCGGTGTATGGTCGAATTGAAATTTGTCTTTCATTTGAGTTCTGATTTTGAACTACAGTTTCAAGAGGAACGAGTTCCATCGCATTGTTGCATAGTCCATCATTCTGTGCTGGTGACTCTTCAAACGTCATGAGTCTTTCTGTTTGAACTTCTTGTATAGTTGCGAGAGGAGGGTGTCCGTTACTCCGGAGTCCACGTGGCCTACTACTCAGTATCGGCCACATAGTGTGGTTTGATTAGGTCTATTGAGACAAATCTTTTCTCCTTTTTACCGGCAAGGGGTGGCAGAAGTACTGTCCTTGATTCTTCAACTGTCAGGACAAGTACAGGCTTTCTGTATGATGGCCCAAACTCTTTTTTGTCCGCTATTTTTTCTCTGACCAGGTCCTCGACTTTAGGGATCCAGACAGGTCTTGCCGTGACAGACTTGACTTCCCCAGTGGCGGTCCTTTTCACCTGGACGTTACTTTGTAGTGCCCTGGATTCATTTAGATCCTGTAAAACAGCCAAACGTTTATGGATGTCAAAAGGTTTTTCATCCGCCACCGTGCCAACACAATCAAGATCAGGTATCCACATTCTCATCCCAAATAGGACCTCATAAGGAGTGACACCCCCTAGAGAGCTTCTTGGCTGGTTATTCAACGCCCTTTAAACTCCATACAGATGTTTTACCCAACTTCCACCCAAGCCTAATACTCTAGCTGTTAAAGACTGCTTTAAGTCACGGTTTTTCCTCCCCACAACCGAATTTCCCTTGGGATGGTACGGAGAGGAATACTGCTATGCTACACCCTAACTTCCAATGGCTTCCTTGTAAGCCCTAGAGCTAAACACAGGGCCACGGTCAGAATGTAATGTGCCAATTGCGTATGTTCCTATAAAGACTTGCAAATCTTTTATAACAGCTCTAGCATCAGCCGAGCGCTGGGGCCACACCCATAGGATTCTAGAGCCGGAATCCACTGCAGCCATGATATACTTGTAAGCCCCATCTGATTGTAGGGGGCTGCAGTGGTCCAAATAGACACAAGCGAGCGGTCTGTCTGATATCAGTAATGGTATCTGCGCTGGACGTGTTATGGTGGAGCCTTTCATCTGCTGACAGATGTCGCATTTCAAGACATAGTCCTTAGTTTGCTTTGTTAATCCTGGCCACCAGTAGCGTTGTTTCAGTAGAGAAACAGTAGTTGTAACTCCTGCATGTTCAGAACCTATACCCTTGTGTGGTTCTAGAATTAATCCTAACCTACGATCCATATTCGGTATTACTCTATCCCCCACTCCAGGAATCTGAGCAAACGGAACGTTGTTTGCATCTAACTTGTAGGAGTACTTGAGTGGAAATCTTTTCGGTACTGCTGATTTATTGTGTGTAGCAATAATTACAACCATAATCTCACCGTCTATTCTCGTTTTTGAACGAGTGATTGCAGCTACGGAAGCCATGCATACAGCCCCCTTTGCGGCTTCATCAGCCAATGAATTCCCTTCAACGTGAACGCCATCACGATGATGACTCAGTGTGTGTATCACGTGAGCCCTTGGTAGCTAGTTTTTCAACTCCACTACCTGTTCCCATAGCGTTTTGTGCTTAATTGTGCCACCTTTTGCATCTTTAAACCCATTCTGCCCCCAGTGATGTAAATATTCATTGTATGACTGTACACAGTGAAAGGAATCACATACGATTAGTGTGGGGAATTCTTGATCCGTATTTACCAGTGCCAGTAATAGTGCTTTTAATTCTGCCGGCTGCGCCGTGCAGTCTCCTAGAGACCGTGGGCCGATTCACAGAACTAATCTGAGATAAAATCCTAAACTTACTACTTTTGGTATTTACAGAAGGCATTTAGTAGTAGTAAAGTTAGGACTCCTAACTTTACTACTACTAAATGCCTTCTGTGAATACCAAAAGCAGTAAGTTTAGGATTTTATCTCAGTTTAGTAGTAGTAAAGTTAGGAGTCCTAACTTTACTACTACTAAATGCCTTCTGTGAATACCAAAAGTAGTAAGTTTAGGATTTCATCTCAGATTAGTTCTGTGAATCGGCCCCTGTGTTTTTGTACAAATTGGATGAAATTTTCCATCCTGCATGCGCCCTTTAACAATAGCACACGCGGCGCTGTATTGCTGTTTACTCCCTATGGCCGGTTGAGCAGAACCGTCAGTGTAAATTATATATTCATACTGATTTAGAGGCATTATTTCATTTGGTAGAGGATATTCTTGTTCGTATTGCAGGAATGCTTGTGTTTTTAGACTCGGGTCGTACCTGTATTCTACATCTGTTGCAGTAAGAGAATTAGCCCATTGTATCCATCTTGGATGTAAGGCTTTAGCGTTGGTAACGCTTGCCTTTGTCGCAGCCTCTAAAGCTGGAACTGGGGTAACAACAAATATACGCTTCCCTTGAGCCAGTGCTCTTTCTCTTACTACAGCAGTTTGTACTGCTGTTAGAATTTTTTCTGTTGACGCAAAGCGCATCTCAGCATTTGTGTACAAATGTGATTTGTATGCTATTGGTACTGTCTCACCTTCATTATATGTTAGGTAGGTGTACCCTGATTGACCCGCAACTATACGGATCAACAGGTTGCGTACGTTTACGCGTGTCTGTAAGTGTTTAGAAGCTATCATATCAGCTTGCAGGGAACAAAGGATATCTGTGTGTTCCTGTGTCCAATGTCTAACTGAAAAGTCAGGTTTTATTAAATCGTAGAAAAGTTTTACTCTTTCTGCGTAATCCAAAATGTATGTTCTGCCAAAGTTCAGGAATCCCAGGATCGATTGTAAATTTTTTAATGTTTTCGGAGGTTGGAGCAGCGCACACTTTTCTAAAAAGTTGGCTGCTAGGCTCTTTCCTTCACTCGAAAGCTCATATCCTAGAAAAAGGACATTAAGGTGCGCTATCTTCGACTTTTTAAATTTGAATTTGTAACCCTCAGAGGCAAATCCCAAAATTATGGTATTCACCCTGTTCAAGTGTTCCTCCAGGTCATCATCCGTTAGATAAATATATTCCACATAGGACAATGCCTCTTCATCCAGATTTTGAAGTAATTCAGTTACCCTGGCTGAAAACAACCCCGGGTTGTTCTTATACCCTTGGGAGAGTCTACAAAATTGTTGCTGGGAGCCTAACGCGGAGAATGCTGTTAGATACCTGCTCTCAGGCGCTATATTCTGGCAGAAAAATCCATTTGAGATATCAAGCGTGATTTTATATTTCTTCCGCACAATGTTATTCATTAGTGCTGCACTGTGTGCATTTTGAACTGCAAATGTCTTATTGCAAGTGTTTAAATGTCTGTAATCCAAAATTAAACGATATGTATTGTCTGGTTTTGATACGGGAAACACAGGGTTATTCATTTGAGAGGTGCAAGTTTCAATCACCCCTTGGTACTCAAGTTGATCTGAGATCTCCCTGGCCTGTTTTTTATTGGATACTGCCTCTGTGCAGTCAGAGTATTTTTTAGTGGAATGATGTGGTGGGTTGAATCCTCATCCCATCCAACATGATTTTTATACAATGCTGGAGCTAGGGCTACTGCCCACTCCCGTGCATATGCATATTTCAGATATTTGGGAACAGGGTCGGAAAATGCTGGTAAAATTACTGTTTCTCCCCTAGGGCAATCCATAACGAATGCTGGCGGCCAATCTTGTTCAGCTAACAAAATGTCATAGCCAAACATCATGTTCTCCCAAAAGAGACCTGTAACTGTCCTGCTTTTGTCCCCCTCCATTTGGAGTGTTATTTCATACACTTTATGTGGGACACTTACCCTAGTATCAGGTGGTTCCACCGTGATATAATCATTCAAGTCCGCTGTCACCAGAAATTCCATCAGGTTCTGGCGAGCTATTGTTACTTCTGCTGCACTGTCTAGCATCATCAGAGCCCATTCCCTGTTCAGTAGTCGAGTCCTCAGAATTCTGGGCATGTCTGATCTTTAGACCTGCAACCTTCTTCATCTTGAATTGTGGCCTTTGTTTTGGTTTATCTTCTTTTTTGGAAGCATAGTCTTGAGCGTGATGCTTGTCTCTGGACTTTGTATGCTCTTCCTGTCTGTCTGACCATCCTTCCGTCTCGGAGTTTTTCGTCAAACCCTGAAAGGAACGAGAGGAACGTGTATCAGTATCCTGATACCTGTCAAGTTTCCTAATATTGTCCCTATTCCTAAGGGTATACCTCCTTTCGGAGGACTACTGTGGAGGAGATCTACCTCTGGATTGAGATCTGTTTTCTTTATTTTTCTGTTTTTTGTTATTTTCCCACTTCTTTTTCGAAGAAGCAGGTGCCTGCTTACCAGTGTCCTTCTCGGGACTACCCATCAGTTGGGCCTTTAATGCTTTCCCACCCAAACTGTCTCTGCCCAATTCCGCATACACAGTCTCAATTATTTTTGGTAATTCATGTTCCTCTTGTAAAGGACTGAACTCCCTTAGGCCTTGACGTATTGCCACTGATTCTGCTTCCCCTTTAATATTTGCTAATATTATGGCTGATACCTGGTCATAATTACCTAGTAATTTCATCCCATCTCTGCTCCGTACTCATTTTGTATTTGTCTTAATACATCTGGTATTACTGCTAATGACGGGATACCATGTGTTCTGGTATATATGGCAGCAAAAACTGTACCTCACGAGGTACAATCCTCTATCTGTGGTGTTATCCCCATGGGAAAGCAGATTGTCAGCATTCTGTGTTTTTCGTAAGAGCTAGGATTCAGGAATACTGCTTCTAGCTGTGTTATTTTCTGAGCTACCCAGAATGGCATTTGTTCACGTTTTGGGGGCATTTTACCCATTACTGCGTGTAAAGTTTGTGGTGTGATTTTAGTTGCTGTATTTTGACCTGCATTTGTGTTTGTTGTAACCGTTGCCGGCTGGACTGTAAGTGTCCTCATGACGAACTGTGTCATGTTTCTGTAACTTTTTATTAATTCTTTGTGAAGTATAAGTAAGTCTCCTCCTGGCATTGTTTAAATGTCAGGATGTGGTGTGTAGGCCGCTAATATTGGCCATTTGCTCCTTCTCTTCAAAGCAGGCTGAGTCTTACTCTACTTCTTGTATGGGGGAGGGCACCTTTAAACCAGTATAAGTGTTCCTGGTACGTGAGCGGAACTTCAATGTCCTCATACGGACAATATTCTGCTGGTGGTTCATCCTCTATGTAGAAATGAAATGTTTTAGTTCTTGCATTTGCTGCTGGGACTGTAACCCATGAATAAAATACCTCTGTTCTGTATGATTCGTGTGTCTCAATCACGAAAGCTACTACGCCACCCCTAGGTGTTAGACCATGCGCAAACAGTTTCAGAGTGACTGCATTTCTAATATTTGCCGCAATATGTATTGCGTTTGCATCTTCCTCGTCTTCCGAGAGGGGTGGGGCTGTTCTAGAGGGTCTAAGACCTGGTTAGTCATTGTGTTTAAAACACGTAATAACTTCTCAAGGGAACTAAGATAAGGTGTTTTGCACAATTTTTAGGAACACTGTGTCCTTCAAGCTTGATTAACCAACAGCCAATAAATAGGATTTTTCACCTACTCAGCTGTGGCAGAGTTATTCGTCCACCCACTCTAGATGTCTCTGGTGTTTTGTGAGTAGGGATTTCTGAGAATAGCACGACTGAACTACTCAGATTCTACTGTTAAATAAGTACCCAACCAACGTTGGCGGCGCCATGTCATGTAGCTCCTATAAAACGTATACAGGATCTGCGCGTTTGGACAGCATACACTGTAGGATTGGTGTCAGACTGACTCTGAACACCCCCACTGGGTATGTTGGCCTTTTGTACCAACCAGCTCACAGTACCACTAGAATCTCCTCTTATCAAGGAGAGAATAGTTCCTGGCAACCATCGAACATGACAACCCTGATCCCTCAGGTTCGTGGAAACAATATACTACCTTTCGCTCAGTCACTCGTGCTTACTTAGTCTGTCTCAGAGAAATACACAGAATAAACAGGCTGGGCGTTTTCAATAAACATTTATTGAACAGTTGGTATTCTGGTGTAGGATAGATGAACTGCAACAATCGTTAGGCAGTATAAGATATAAATGATTAGCTGTACTATAAAGGTAAAAGGATGGTATAATTCTACCATCTTACAATAGTCATGAATACATACGAGTATATAAAACATATGATAAAAGATGCGTACTCCTACGATGCCTCCCTAACTAGATGTACCTAAGTGTACCTAGCGTGTGTGTAGGTGTTAAGCCAAGAATCCCTCTAGGATTTAGTCAACCCCATTACCTGAAGTGAGAGACTGTGGGATCCCGTCCTGGTCTTGAGTTGGACACCCAGCGAGGGATGTTAGACCACTGTGAGCTGGAGTGTCTGCATGCAGGAATCTCAGCGTCTCTGGTCAGTGTGTCGGCCGGGAAGTCTCGGTCTCCTCTGTCTATCTTAGCAAGATGTGATGTATATATACCCATGGGTCTCCCAAGGGGTCCTACCTCGCTGTATTACGGTGTTGGCCTAAGGATGACGTCGGGCATGAACGATATACATAGATATTATACAGGAGATGTTAGTCCTGCTGTGCTTCCAAGAATCCTCATGCATAATGTATGAGATTTCAAACTAGGGAAAACCTGCGTTCTGAATGCAGTGTCGTATCTAGATTAAAGGTCAGTCCCTGTAAACCGTGACAAGTGTAATGTAGGGAACAATATAGGTGAAGGGTAATGAAGTTACCGGGGCCTATATTATGGTACCTATATGGAATATAACAGGACAGCAGGCCACTACTGGTAACTCGACTCACCTAATCTCTCCTTAATGTGTCAGATTCTAGGGCGGATAAATGTGTTTCCTTCAGTAGGGCTATGTTGGGATGCTTGGAGGCAATAGATGTTAGTGTCGTCTTCCTCTTAATGCAATGCATGAGGCCTTGACATTAATGGAAATAATGCAGAGGCTTCTGGGTTGGACATGTGTCGGGGCAAGTTAGTGTAGGCAGGGGTAGATAGTCTTGAGTAATCCTCTATCCCAAGGGTAAAGAGAGTGGTGGTTAATGTGTGGCTGAGTTAGTGATTGTGAGCAACATGCCTAGAGGATCGAGGTGATGGTATCATGAATGCAAACAAAAGGGCTCCGCACGCTATGTGAGGTGACTACCTGCCAAACTGTCACGTAGTGTGCCTGGAAAGGATTGTGTGTGGCTCTGTGTAACAAGTGTAACTGAAAAATATAACCAACTCTACATAGGAAAATGGCCCTCCAGCCTTCCTCCACCCCCGCATTTCCCTTCAGTAACATAATCAGTCAACAAATCAAGCGCACCCCAGTCCCAATGATCCCCTAAAATACCCTCCCCACCCAGCCATTCCAACAACAAATAGGTCCTGGAAGTGAGTGAAAGGGAGTTAGAATGGTCCCAGTGTAATGGGTGAGCCCTATTTACTGCGGCCCATCGCCACAGAGTCCACTCCGTCTCAAGGCACTGTTCCCTCCTATCAATTGAGCTTGAGTCTTTGTGTCGGGAGGTCGGAAAATTTACAGTAGGTGGGTCATCAGTGCCCAGCCTTGAGACGTCCATGTCAGTTCCGGGCAACGAGGACAGAAATTACTTTAGGTCAGCTGGGTCATCAAACTCCTTGTACTTACCACTGATGGTAAGGAGCATGATGTTGAGTTCCAAAAGGACATAATGGATGTTGAACATTCTTAGAGTTGGCCGGATGCCAGAAATTTCTTCCTGCGAACTACAGTGTCATGGGAGACATCAGCTGCCACGGAAATATTTGTGCCTTGATAAGAAAGTGGCCACTGAGTTGTTAAGCCACTGTGATGACGTGTGGCCTGCAGATGCCAGAGGAAGCATGCGATTATCAGCTGGGAGGGGCTGGGAGGGGACTGAGTGTTCACAAAACTGTATCTCTGGGGCTATTGGAGCCTGCTGACAGAGCATTTCAGCTACATAAGGCACCGGTGCGCTTACTTCCAGCACCCGGACACTGCTCAGTTCATGCCGTAGTGGTCCACCCATCCTGTTTGACACAGAGCAGACCGATCCCGAACAGGCCTCTCCCAGCTTGCTAAGGCAATATGCTCTGCGCTCAGTTAGGGGCTACAAAAAGGATCCCAAATGATGCCGCCCCCCATGTTTCAACATCATGGTCACTCCTTATCTTGCAATGGGGTGCCCAGGACTTGTCATATTCTGCTGGAGAGTGCCTGTTATGTTATGTTATTTCCACTTGTACCGCGCTCGGATACTACAAGAGTGTCCCGGCACGAGCCTTGAGAGGAGGTGCATGGTCAACTTAGTTAAAAAGGAACGTTTTCAATTTTTTTTTTAGCAGGGCAAGGTCCTGAATACTGCGAAGAGCAAGCGGAAGCACATTCCAAGCCAGAACTGCCTTCACTCTTAGTGAGCTGCCCCCCATCCTTTGTAGCCAGAACCGGGGAACCGTGGCCAGAAGTAGGTGCAAGGAACGGAGTGGTCTTGAAGGGACGTAAAAGGAAAAGCGGTTTTGGAGATAACTTGGACCCAAGGCGTGAAGCGCACGATGGGCTATAACAAGGGATTTAAATTTCACCCGCTCTGCTATAGGCAACCAGTGGAGTGCTCTCAGATGTTGTCTCACACTATGTCTAGCGGGAATATCCAGCAGGAGCCTGGCAGCCGCATTCTGGACTACCTGCAACCTATTTATCAGATAGCCTGGGATGCCAGCATACAGCGAATTCGCATAATCTATCCGAGATAGAATAAGGGCCCAGGTGACCGTTTCCCTTGTGCTCTAGGCAGGAGAGGAAGACATTTTCTGAGAGTTTTTAAAAGCCCGAAACACGTACCGGACAGCTTCTTGATCTTCATAGAGAAGGTGAGGTTCTCCTCAAACCATATCCCTAGATTTTTTACGGGGAGGCCAGTTGACACTGGTAAGGCTGAGCCCGGTGGCCAAAGTGTTTCTCTAAAATTGGGAGGAAACTTCCCATAGAGAAGGATTTTGGATTTTTCTTCATTGCACTTGAGTTGTGCCGAGGACAACCAGTGAAAAACTGAAGTCAGGCATTTTTGGGCAGCATCAACAGAATCCTCATTTTTACTCCAAGTGAACAGAAGCTGGGTGACATCAGCATAAGCGATGATTTTAGCACCCAGATCCTCTGCCAATTGAACTAGGGGCGTGACATAGATATTAAAGAGGAGAGGGCTCAGGGAAGAACCCTGTGGGACCCCCGTGTCTACATTCTGGGGCAGGGACGAGGCTGGAGGAAGCCAGACCTGCTGCATGCGGTCCTCCAGAAAAGATTTAAGACAGCACCAGGCCGTACCAGTGATACCTATCTCAACCAATCTGGTCAGCAATAGTGAATGAGGAACCGTATCAAATGCCGCCGAGAGGTCAAGCAAAATAAAGGCTGCCCTCCCACCAGCATCCAAGCATTCCCGGATAATCTCAGAGACTTCCACCAAGGCGAGTTCGGTACTATGGTTGGCCCTAAATCCCGACTGAGCTGGATGGAGTAGGCCAGCATCCTCTATAAACTCCATCAGCTGCCTGTTCACTACTTTTTCGCAGACTTTAGCCATACTAGGTAAGAGGGAGATGGGGCGGTAGCTCCCAGGGCACATAGGGTCAAGAGAGGGCTTTTTCAAGAGGGGCAAGATCTTGACCTGCTTCCAAGCATGCGGAACACACGCCTCCTGAAGGGACAAGTTAATAAGTCTGTTGACTTCTGGGTTGACCGTCTCCGCAACAGCGGCCAAAAGTCTAGCAGCACATGGGTCTGATGGTGAACCAGGCTTCAGACTTTTAACAATTCTAAGGGAGCTAGATAGATCAATAGGGGCAAAAGCGGCTAAAGTTTGAGAGGGAGGAGGGCACACTCTATCTGCCAGAGGGCGACCTGAATCCAAACTGTCAGAGGGAAAAGATGCCTGAATAGAGCGGATTTTCTCCAAGAAAAAGTTGGACAGTTGTTCACACCATGAATTAGAAGAGGGGAGAATACTCGTTTGTGCCTCGGGAGTCAGAAAACTCTGGACTATGGAGAAAATCTCCTTCGAGTTATTCCAAGCGGCATCAATGCGGGTCGCATAATACGCCCCTTTGGCATGAGTTATGGCAGTATAATAAGTTTTTTGTTTATATCTCAGCCCAAGTTTGGCCTCTAGGCAATAGTCCTTCCTCCACACCCGTTCCAATTTTTTACACTCCTGTTTGGCTGGCTCTGGAGCTTTGGTGGGAGCCGGCCATAGTAAGTGAAGGTCAGATGTAGTGGTACTCAATATTGTGGATGCAATATTTGTGCATGTCAATATTTTAACAATGATATTGTGCTTTAAAATCTCTTAAAAAAGGAAATACCTCATGCTTTATGAATGAGCTTTGGCAAAGCCAATAAATCTTGTCTCTAAAATAGTGAGCTGTTGGTTTTGCCACTTTTGGGGGGTAATCACATGCATGGGAATGCATGAGAATGCATGAAGTTGCATATACATGCATGTCATGGCAATTTAGCAATGGGTTTCCTAATAAAGGAACTCCATTCCAAGGGCATCACAAAACATGCTGATGTATGCGTCATGATGCATGCGTCATGACACATACATGGTGACACGCATCTAAAAATGATTTGTGACGTTGTCAGTCCATTTCAATTTACCTATCTGTCATGGTAGATGCTCATGTTAGATTGGTAACTTAATATATTAAAAAAGATAAAACAGGCACACGATGTGGGGAAAAGGTTGTGAGCCTCCCAGCAACACTGTATATATATATATATATATATATATTATATATAAAAATACAATACAGAGATAAGTAATTGCTTAAGACAACTCAATTGCTTGTGATGCTTTCTTTATTCATTCTTGTAGTTGATTTCTTACACAGCTGGTAATTTCTTATGTAGCTAACATGTGTTGCGCGCACACTGTTCTTCTTCAGAGCTGTTACAGACATAGAAAATGTATACATAATTACAATTTATATGGATACAAGTTTTACATTATCAAACAATACTTTGTTTAGTTCCACTTAAGAGTACACACAAAGTACATACTTATAATATAAACACTACACTAAATTATTCTGAACATGATGGTGCCCTAAAATATAGTCCAAACCCAGAAGACCAAATCATCAACATGTCGTAAGCAATATAATTATTTCTTCATTCAACATTTTCCAGTTTCCTTTATCTTTATATCACCTGCCATTGTGACCCATATGAACACATATATTTTTTTATTCCTCTTTGTGACATTAATTACTATGTTGAGAGTCAGTTTGCCTTATGCGAACACAATGTCCTCTCATGTGCTGTTCCTTTATGGGTGGTTACTTCCCCCAATCTCTTAGTATATGATCTTGACACTCTGGATTACTACCTAAAATGGATAGGTAATGTATGTCACTAGCCGATTTCTATGGTATCCTTTTTATGTTGCTGATTGAAAGGCCTAATATATGTACACTTACTTTTTTACGTATGCATATACTGGTCTCTCTTCATATGCAATTACTATCTATGTTCTATTCTGGAAACCATCTATATCTGCTCCATACACGGTTTTCCTATCTGTAGAACATGGGTTCTCTCTTAAGTATATAAGATCAGTGCAGTGGTTCAACCTTTATATCTCACATACATATTAGTAAAGGCAGCTTCACCTTTTTGAATGATCCCTTTAACTGATGTTACAACATTTCTTAATGGGTTAGGGTGTATCCTTGCTTTTCCTTAATTCCCCATGATACAGGACTCTGAAATGAATTGTACGAAATATTATGAACCTCTATTCTAATTCACCCTACAACAGCACAGTAAGGCTTCTCTGATTATGTCTCTATATAAAGTATTGATTTCTAAATTTACAATTGCTTAATGTTAAAGGACTCATTCATACCGTTATTTCCTAGTTCCTAAAGCATAGAGAGCAAATTCTGTCTTAGTATGTTAAAGCACTAAGTAGAGCGAGAACGTCCAGGATGTATTCTCTAGTATAAGGTTTAGTAATCATATCAATCAGGTTTCTTGTAAAGTGCGACTACTCACCTGTTAGGTTCTCATGGCACTTTGGGGGCTGGGGGGATCTGCGGTTCAGTCGAAGAGCCAGGTCTTGAGGTCCTTTTTGAATTGAGGCAGTGACAGTGATTGCCTGAGATTTAGAGGCAGGGATTTCCAGGTGTTCGCAGCGAGGTTGCAAAAGGATTTTCCTCCAGCCGAGGTCTTGCGGATCCATGGGATGGTGGCCAGGGTCAGTTAGGAGGAGCGGAGATGTTTGGTGGGTGTATGGAAAGAGAGGCATTCAAGTGCAGCGTTGTGGAGGGCCTTGTAGGCGTGCATGAGGAGGTTGAAGGTAATTCTTTTGTTGAATGGGAGCCAGTAGAGGTCTCTCAGGTGACCGGTGATGTGGATGCAGCGGAGGATGTTCAGGATGAGTCTGGTGGAGGCATTCTGGATGTTCTGCATTTTCTTCAGGAGTTTTTGGGTGGTGCTAGTGTAGAGTCCATTGCTGAAGTCGAGCCGGCTGCTGACAAGCGCATGGGTGACCATTTTCCTGGACTCGGTGGGGGTCCTCTTGAAAATCTTCTGAAGCAGGAGGATGAGACAATGTTTATTTGGCGGTTCATTGAGAGTGAGGAGTCCAGGATGATGCTGAGGTTATTTGTGTGATCTGTGGGTATTGGGTGGTTCTGAGCGCTGCTGGTCACCAGGAGTCATCCCAGGCAGAGGGGGTGGGGCCCAGGATGAGGACTTCGGTCTTGTCTGAGTTGAGCTTGAGGCAGCTGTCCTTCATCCAGGTGGTAACTACCTTCCTCTCATTTTGGAAGTTGCTCTTGGCGGCTGTGGGTTCATCGGTGAGGGAGAGCATCAGCAGTTTGTCATCGGCGTAGGAGACAATGTTGAGTCTGTGGCTTGTGAAGATTGCTGCAAACAGGGCCATGTAGATGTTGAAGAGGGTGGGGCTCAGGGAAGAGCACTGAGGCACTCCACAGCTGATCTCTGAATTATATGTTTCCAATAAACTACTTTACTCTAACTGCCCTACCAATCATAACGTCTACTCTCTGCTAGATAGGCGCTTTAAAATTTGATGAGGCTTCAAAAGAAATTGCATCGGGGCCTCCGTACCGCGAGAGATGCTTCCTGCCCAATTTAATTAAAGATAAGAGTCAATGTGAATCTGAGGCGCTAAATTCAAAATTGTGTGCTTGCTTGCCAATTCATATAGCGATACCCTCCCTCGCTGCCTGTATTACAACCCTCAACTTGACTTACATTAAGTCCAATAGAATAGAGCTCTAGCTCAATACAGAGAGATAAATGCCCTGTCCGTTATTCATTGTGCTGCGGGGCCTCCGTCCCGCGTGTGTTATTTCTGTGAATTTATGCTGGTACTTTCAAAACTGCGTGCTTGCAAATTGTTACAACGTTTCTATTTAAACCCCTTTTTAAAACAAATTTTAATGAAAAAGGTATAAAACTACAGCTTGGCACAAGGAGATAACCATCTTAGACGTTATTCTCAGATACAAAATGTCTCCATTATAAACCCACCGCGTCTCATAGAGCAACCTCCTTCCTCTGTTACGTCTTCCAAAGCACAACGGTGGAAATCCCATCCTCTTTAAATAGTGAACTGATTACTAAATTAACTCCATCTGGTATAGTGATGCGGTTATATTTGAAAAGCTGTTAGATCCTGCTTAATACTACCTGCATCTGTATGCTATTGGGCCGTCATCTTGTTTGTAATTACCCTAGATAACACTTTTGAAATAATATAAGAAATACCAAAATGAAAGGAACAAAATAAAGAAAAAAAAGGGAAAAGTTGGCTGCTACATTCCCTGTCCTGTAGAAGGCCTGAACCGTCGATTCTCCAGTTTCAGAAACTGAATAGATTTCTTGCTCCCCTTATGATGTAATATGTAAGGTCATAAGCAGTGCATTGCGAGGCGTAAGTTATAGTTAGCTCAGGTAACTATAACTGCTGAATTTCACTGGTTTTGTATGAGTGAAATCTGAGCCTAACTATAACATCCCTGTAATCTTTGTTTTTTTCTCCCCAAAAAATATATATTCTATATATACATATTACCTACTGGTGGTTGCCAGTAGGTAGTTATAGTTAGGACCGAGTTTCCATAGGAACATTTTTTTTTGGCTTGGCTATAACTTTGGCGTCGTTTGACCAATCTCCATGAAATTTTGCCAAAAAGTGTCACGTTGGGTACTATTGATTGGGAAAGTCTGGGGGCGATCCGTGCAGTGGGAACTGAGAATTTGGGGTGCAAAATAAGGTTGCGTTTGTAATGTTAATTCCCATAGGAACCTTTACCCACCTCTACAGCCCGAACGCCTGAACAGACTTACACCAGATTTGGCAGGGAGGTAGATGTCAGTTCAGGGAAGTGCCATTTGCTTATTTGGTGTAAATCCATTCAGTAGTTTTTGAGAAATGTAAGTTTATAATTATAGTAATATCTCTGGCCGTGGATATTTCGCGTAGGTTTCGCGATGAATTGCGAATGCATGCGCCAACGGGAATGCTCTGATTGGCTGGACGCAAACTGAATAGAAAGTTGCGGCTGCCATTTTATCTATCGGGAACGGTTCCCGGGGCTGAAAATCTGTGTGAAAGCCCACATAAAGGGTCAGGAGGGAAATACTCTGACCCACGGTTGAGAAATGGAGGTGTTAGTGACAGAAGTTATCTGTCCAAAATTGATTTTTATAATAGCGCATGATATTCACCACAATGCTGCGACTGCCACCACGTCCCCTCGTGTACCATCGCGGGGACATCACAACTATCAATGTCGTCGCAAATATTGATGAAAATATTTTAAAATATATCAATGAATCATTAGTATGCGCTGTTATAGAGATATTGATAAATGTTTTTGTAGAGTTATTTATATATTGAGCTATCTACTGTGATGTTTAGAATTAATTATATAGTTATAATTTTTTATGTGGTGGTAGCTATTTAATTCCTGCTTTTGCTTTCTCTCTCCACGATGTAACTACGGTGATTGCGATGACCAACATCATCGCAATCTATGGTCTCACCGCGAAAATGGAAAATAGGTTTTAGAGATATTTGTTCTAGAAATACACTAGAAAAACATGAGTTTGAAGTGTACAGTAATAAATCTGTAGTGTGTAAAATACTGTAATGAGTGTGCATATATGTCTTTTCACTTAATGGAAAAGGCGTGATTGTCACGGTTAACGATGTCGTCGCAATGTCCCGAATAACCGCGAAAACAGAAAATAGGTCTGAAAGATGGTTTTTAAAGGAACTTAGTACAAAAATATGAGTATGCTTTGAAAGAAGTATGAATATAGTAATATGTGTAGGGCAATTTTCAGAATGGATTTTTTTACATATTATTTTTGGTTGTGTTGGTGGCCATTGAATGTCTGCTTTTGTTTTCCGTTTTCGCGACGTGTCCGTAGGGATCGCGACGCCATTGTGAAGATCCCCAAAAACTAAAGGAAAAAAATCCTATAGAAAAAAACAATATTTCGGGTACTAGGGTGGCTCTGACAAAAGCTGTTGCGTTGGTTGTGTGTATATGGCTGCTACACATAATTCCGGATGCAGAGTTTCAGGTTACTTAGAAACACCCTGTTACCTTCATCTGTAAAGTGCACTCCATCATTTCGATAAATTCCATGCATGTCAAAACACAGATTGTTGTTATAGATACAACGCATGCTATGGTCTCTGAGGAATGCAGAAACAGATTTATTACCCTGGCTTTGTCAATCTGTGGACAGAATTGATTTGACCACTTCAATTTCTGTCTTTGCTTTATATTAGAGTACACCAAGACAGTGTGAGGGAAAAGCAGCATCAGTTCTGCAAAGGTTTCTTTCATTAGGATTCCAGCCCTACCCCAGTCAATGTGCCTAGGTTGTTGCCACCACAGTGCACAATCATGAGGTGAGGAGCTTGGGAATCCACAATGGATTTAACAAAAGCCAGCAACTGATGAAACTTTAACCCTCTCTGGCCAAACCATGTAATCTGCACATTTGGCAAACCCGAGTCCCTGTCAATACCTCTCTTTTTTTGCAGCCTCTTTAGCCCAACAGATATAGCTGGGGCCCACAATCCATACTCTAAGCATTTTGAAGTGAAGGAGCAATAGTAGTCAGGAGAAAGCTGGAGCTGAATGAAGTAGTTTTCCAAATGAAAAGCAGTTAAAATGGAGGTGTTTAAAAAAAATATCTATCTATATCTATATCTATCTATATATATATTCACTGAAAAAACCATAGGTTTCAGGCACGTTATAGTTAGAAATTAGCATTTAAAAAACCTTAGAAATTCACTGAAAAAACCATAGGTTTCAGGGACGTTACAGTTAGTTGGACATTTCACTCGTACAAAACCATAGAAATTCCCCCGTTATAGTTAGTTCAGCTAACTATAACTCGCACCCCCGCAATGCACTGCTGATGACGTCACATATTACATCATTCATGACATGGTCAGTGACATCACTGATGACATCTCAAATAACCCTGGGCGTAGTTCGCGAAGTAGCGCTTCGCGAAGCTACGCAAAGTGAAGTTCTACTGCGTAGTGCGTGTTCGCAATGATTACACAGTGCCGGATGCTTGTCCGCACTGTGCAATCATTGAAAACGGCATCTTGCACAGTGCGAGCTGTCTTTTACTGCCGCTCGAGTAGATTTTTACTCGAGCGGCAGCTTTCTCAACGCGGACTGGTAGTTTCTCATCGCGAGCGGTCGCGAGCATACGCGACCACTCGCAATGAGAAACCTGACCTCCTCGCGCTGAGAATCTCGCCGGAGGTTTATTTTCCACGCTCGCGATCGGCAACTTGTGTTGCTGATCGCGAACGAGGAAAAGTCTCGCTGGATGTCATTTGCTTGCTCGCGGTCGCCAACTTGACGTTGAAGACCGCGAGCAAGCAAAAATGACCGCTGCACTACGCTACGCTACGCTACGCGTGTTTGCACTGTGCTACGTGCAATTCGCGTTGTGCGAAGTAGCGCAAACTACGCGAGCGTAGCGTAGTTTTCCGCCCAGGCCTAATCTCAAATGACATCACTGATGACATCACTGATGACATCATCCAGTGACTGTGTGTTTCTCTAAAGTTTAAATATGTTTTATATATATGCCAAGGTGTATTGAAGAATGAGTGGGTGTATAAGTGTCTGGATGGAGGATTTAGTATGTGCATGACTGACTGTATAAGTGAGTGATTAAATGTGTTTAACTGAATGCATGGGTTAGTGACTAAACTGTGTGAATGTGTGTATCAGTATGTCTGTTGTTGTGTAAGCTGCTGCATGTGTTGGTCAGTAGCTACATGAGTGTCTATATGGGTTATTGATTGGTTGCCTGAGTATTTGTATGGGAGACTGAGTGTGTGTGTGGGTGGGTGGGAGGTGTGTGACTCTGTGCATAGATGTGTGAGTGGTTGATTCACTGGGTGTATGGGTTCAAGAGTGCATGTGGAAACAGCTGTATGGGCGGGTGAGTGTGTGTATGGGTGTGTTGGTGAGAGATTGGTTGTCTCAGTGGTACATATCCAAGTAACTACATATGTAAAAGGCAGTGTATGTGAGACTTGGAGTATATAAATGACTATACGTGAGAGTCAGTGACTGTGAGAGTGGCTGTATGGATGAGTGTGTACTTGTATCAGTGATTGTATAAGAGAGTAAGTATGTGTTAGTATATGTTTGAATAAGTGAGGTGGTGTGTGTATAACTGTATAGGTGAGGAAATGGGAGTGTGAGTGATTCTTTGCATGACTGACTAGGTGTGTGAGCAACTCCATGGATGAGTGGCGGTGTGTGAGTGAATGTATAGGTGTATGAGTGCATATGATAGTGTTGTATTGATGAGAGACTGTATGTATGAGTGATTGTATGGGTGAATGAGTGGATGTGTGTGTAGACCTAGGAATCAGTGAGTGCGTATGTAGTAACTGGTATTGGTGTGTCGATGGTTTCGAAAATGGTAGTCTGTATTTTACAGTGGGTGTATCAAAGATTATATTAGAGTGTGAGGAGGATCATCAGATTTTGACGTGGATGATGTCATCAGTGATGTCATTTGAGATGTCATCAGTGATGTCATCAGTGATGTCACTGACCATGTCATGAATGATGTAATATGTGACGTCATCAGCAGTGCATTGCGGGGGCGCGAGTTATAGTTAGCTGAACTAACTATAACGGGGGAATTTCTATGGTTTTGTACGAGTGAAATGTCCAACTAGCTATAACGTCCCTGAAACCTATTGTTTTTTCAGTGAATTTCTAAGGTTTTTTAAATGCTAATTTCTGACTATAACGTGCCTGAAACCTATGGTTTTTTCAGTGAATTTCAATGGTTTTTTAAATGTTAATTTCTAACTATAACGTGCCTGAAACCTATGGTTTTTTCAGTGAATTTCAATGGTTTTTTAAATGCTAATTTCTAACTATGCCTACAAAGTTAGGACATGTGAAGAAAGAGGAAGAAAAGCGCAGCAAGAAGCAAGACAAATGCAGAAAGAGGCAACAGAAGTCCAGAAAGACGAAGAAAAGTGCAGGAAGAAGCAAGAGATGTGCAGAAAGAACCAACAGAGGAGCAGAAAGTAGCCAAATTTTTAGTGATGGCTACTGGTGGTAACTGACTCTGACTAACCAGGACCGGAGCCAGTGCTATGCTAAAAGACACTTAGAATACAGTGAAAACACCTACATACACTAGGGAACACTATGCGTTGGGGTAGCCCTATAATGAGCATGACCACCTCTGTATTTTCCATAAGTTAATGCCTGGGTCATTTCATGAGTACATGGGTAGTGACTGGATGATTAGAGTGCTGCAAGGACAGTGCATGGTGATTTTATAACTGCTTGGGTTTTGGCGGAGTGATTGGATAAGTACATGATGCTGGATGGGTGATTGGAGGAGTGCATGGGTAGTGACAGAGGGATTTCTGGAGTGCATGGGTACAACCTGGGTAATTGGAGGAGTGAATCAGTACTGTGTAGGTGGTTAGAGGTCTGCATGGGTAGTGCACAGGGTATTGTAGCAGTGCATGTGTTAGTGCCTGGGTCACTCCATAAGTACATGGGTACTGACTGGAAGCTTAGAGTACTGCAAGGAGAGTGCATGGTGAATTTATAAGTGCTTCGGTTTTGGCGGAGTGATTGGATAAGTACATGGTGCTCGCTGGGTGATTGGAGGAGTGCATGGGTAGTGACAGGGCAATGGCTGGACTGCATGGGTACTGCTCAGGGTATTGTAGGAGTGCATGAGTTAGTGCATGGGTCATTGCATGAGTGCATGGGTAGTGACTGGATGATTAGAGTGCTGCAAGGAGAGTGCATGGTGAATTTATAAGTGCTTGGGTGTTGGTGGAGTGATTGCATAAGTACACACATGTCACATCAGGCCCGCCCCCTCCCTTCACCACTGTGCAACCGCGCCCCCTGGCGGGTTTTAATTTGGGGGATTAATTCCTCTTGAATCCTGAGGGTCCCTGGGGGCCAACTAGCCCACCATGTACCTCCAGTAAGCGCCATAGAGCTGAATGCAGAGAGGTGGTCCGAGGTCACGCCCCTTTTTACACCTCTCTGCAACGCAACTCTGTGGCGCTTGCTGGACGTACCTGGTGGGCTATTTGGCCCCCAGGGATCCTCAGGATTCAAGGGGACTTAATTCCCCAACTTAAAACACGCCACAGGGCGCGTTTGCACACTTGTCACATCAGGCCACGCCCCCTCCACTGCACCACTGTGCAAACGCACCCCCTGGTGCGTTGTTAATTGGGGGATTAAGTCCCCTTCAATCCTGAGGGTCCTGAGGCCAACTAGCCCACCAGGTACCTCCAGTAAGCACCAAAGAGCTGCGTTGCAGAGAGGTGTAAAAACGGGCGTGGCCTCTGAACACCTCTCTGCAACGCAGCTCCCTGGCGCATACTGGAGGTACCTGGTGGGCTAGTTGGCCCCCAGGGACCCTCAGGATTCAAGGGGACTTAATCCCCCAACTTAAAACGGGCCACGAGGCGCGTTTGCACAGTGGTACAGGGAGGGGGCGGGGCCTGATGTGACAAGTGTGCAAATGCGCCCTGTGGCACATTTTAAGTTAGGGGATTAAGTCCCCTTAAATCCTGAGGGTCCCTGAGGCCAACTAGCCCACCAGGTACCTCCAGTATGTGCTAGGAGCTGCGTTGCAGAGAGGTGTTCAGAGGTCATGCCCCTTTTACACCTCTCTGCAACGCAGCTCTTTGGCACTTACTGGAGGTACCTGGTGGGCTAGTTGGCCCCCAGGAACCCTCAGGATTGAAGGGGACTTAAACCCCCAATTTACAATGTGCCAGGGGGTGCATTTGCACACTTGGTTTTCAGGCCCTGCTCCCTCCGTGCACCACTGTGCAAATGCGCCCCCTGGCGCTTTGTAAATTGGGGGATTAATTCCCCTTATTCGTAAGCTTAAATTTATGAAATACCATCAACAGCAGACCATTTCAAATCGAATGGAAAACAATGAAACAGCAGATCAAACAAGCCTGACTGCCTCAGATTACGATCTGCTTAAGGATTTACGAGAGCTGGAGATGGAAACTGATGATATGATTGGCGCAAGTGGGATACAAGGGTCTCTTAGAAACATCAAGGAGAGGGGCCTGGATTTATCGGGAACTGGTGCCAAACCAATTACTCCCTTCAAAATGAAAAGCAAGTTTACACCCATCATGCCCCGTGACACACTGGACATATTTAATGAACAACTTGTGGCACAGGTCAAAAAATTGAACAGGACTGTGAACATGTCCAAAATTAAATTTACAAACCAGGAGAGGAGGTATCACCAACTCATAACAAAATTAAAGCAAGAAAATAAGGTGGTGATAAGGAACGCAGACAAAGGCGGAAACATAGTTTTATGGTCTTTGGAGGAGTATTTAAAGGAAGCTCATAGACAGTTAAGTGACCAGGAATGTTACATAAAAAGTTCCATCCATAAGTTCAAAGAGACACAAGATCGCTTCTTTGCACAATTGCTTGCATGGAAGAGCATGGGCCTGCTCAATTGGGATGAATACAAATATCTGAAAAAGGAACATCCGACTATCCCTGTCATATACTTTGTGCCAAAAATACACAAAGATATACAAAGACCACCTGGCAGACCGATAATAGCGGCATGTGATGGACCCCTCGAACACATGCCGAGATATATAGATTTCTGTTTGCAAGGACATGTTAGAAACCTAAAATCATATGTACAAGACACTGGGGATTTTATACGTAAAATTTGTAACATTCAATGGAAACAGGAATATTTACTGATAGCCCTGGATGTGTCATCACTGTATACTTGCATTAGAAACGCAGATGGCATTCGGGCAATGCAATACTTTTTATCCAATAGACCAATCAAATACACACACCACAACAAAATGTTGTTGAATATGTTGCTCTTATGTCTGGAGAACAATCTTTTTATGTTCCACAACCAAATGTACCAGCAAACGCAAGGGGTAGCCATGGGGGCCAGCTTCTCTCCCGGCTATGCCTGTTTATTTATGGGCTGGTGGGAGGAGTTGGTCCTCATTCAAAAGTTTGAACAGGTGTACACATCAAGTGTTATCTCCTGGCTGAGATTTATAGATGACCTTTTTATTGTATGGTGTGGAACTGAACAAAGTGCAGTTGAGTTTATAGATCAAATTAACATCAATGATATTAATCTAAAATTTACTTCAACTATAAGCAAGGAAGAAGTGACATTCTTAGATGTACAGGTTACAGTGGTAGGAAACAAACTATCTACATCCTTGTTTAGAAAGCCAACTGCTGGTAACACCCTATTGCACGCAACGAGCACACACCCTATACATCTTAAAAACAGTATCCCCAATGGGGAAATGTTGCGCATCAGGCATATTTGCAGTGACAAAGAGGATTCTGACATTAAACAAGCTGAATGCCGCACTCGTTTTCTAACCAGAGGCTACACCACTGATATAGTTGATGCGGCAATAGTTAAATCCAAAAAAAGAACAAGGGAAGGTCTATTGGAGTACTCTGCTAAAAGCAGGAGCAAAACAAACCCCACTAATAAGACACAGGAATCTACCAGGCTTATCCTGGCTTTCTCCAAACAGGAGAAACAATTGAGAGCGATACTTAGACGTAACTGGCCCATTGTACGAGATGATCCTATCATTGGCAAACTTTTACCTCCAAATCCAGCTATTGCTTTAAAAAAAAAAAAACAGTATGGGTAATGCTCTGGTTAAAAGCAATATGGAGGAAGCGGTAAAAGGAACATGTTTGACAACCAAAAAGGGATTTTTCAAGTGTCCTACATGCAAAGCTTGCCAATACGGTACAAACACAACTTCATTTCAGACCGCATTCAACACGAGATTGCAAAACATAAAACAGCACTTAACATGTAAATCAGACTATGCTGTTTATGTATTAGAATGCAGCTGTAAACTGAAATATATAGGCAGCACAAAACTAGCCGTACATAAAACAATATTGCAACATATAAGGGCCATAACAAACAACGACCCTACCTATCCAGTGGCAAGGCACTTTAAAGAACATCATAATAGTGACCTAAAACAATTCAAATACTATGCTATCGAAACAATACCGCCACAAAAAATAGGGGGAGATAGAAGCTATGCTAAGACGTCTGGAAATGAAATACATCCTAGAATTTGACTCCAAACAGCCGGGGGGCCTGATTACCACTGAGGACCTGCACACATTTCTATAACTATCTTGAAATTTTATCATACTCAATATAGGCCACCACACTGTACATTGAATATAAATATAGCTAAGAAAATGTATCTTTAAATAGAAAGTGCGCCTACAAAATCATAAGAGAGTAGACATGCTAATATCAAAGAGGTTTTTAAATTATGTATGTATTTATTCATTTTAGCTAGGTGACTATTTATTCCGTATAATTTTGTATGTATATTTTATGTACGA
Source organism: Calotriton arnoldi (assembly GCA_963921515.1). NCBI lineage: Eukaryota > Metazoa > Chordata > Amphibia > Caudata > Salamandridae > Calotriton > Calotriton arnoldi. The sequence goes on from CAWUFW010002709.1 coordinate 559,950, forward strand.
CATTTAATTAATATATGGTCAAAAAATCGGCTGCTATTTGAAGAAATTTAATCATGAATTGACAAAATCTTTTATACTAACCAACCAAATCCCTTTTAGCTTCTTTGCACACATTCCACTTAAGCACTTTAACAAATTCCGGCACAAAATTAAAAACTGCTATAATTGCAACATAAATTTCATACTAGCCGTGGGAAAGAGAAAAAGATCTAGCATTATGCACTTCATTTACTAACTCATGATGCACCTTATATATCAATATAAATATAAACTTCTCTTTATTTTTATTATGAATTTTTAATATGATTTTTGAATTAAGCACATCGTCACTTTAGCTATGAATATTCTATAATAGCAGATGGTGATGATTTTTACTTTTATTATGGGGACATGCACTTTAATTTTTAAGCCATCAACTTGTTTTATGTTAGGACCACTCATGCATTCAAGCTGTAATAGTTGTCCATCTAATGGAAGAAAATACATATGGTCCATTAATTTGTTGACAACATACTTTAAACATACATGGTATATATACGTTGATTTTATATGTTATATAAAATTGTGTTTACATTGGATTCTATAACACATTATGTGATTATACTGAATACCAATATCAAAATGGGATTTTACCAAAAGATATAGTATGTTGTCTATGTCTATGAGACAAGTTGTTAGCACTAGCACTTTAAAAGGCGGGTTTCACTGTCTTAGCCCTGTCATGTGATCAAGGCCGGAAACCGGCCGAAACGCGTCATGGCGGGCTGAATTGGTGGCAATAAACATCTTGCACAATCGTTGGGTCTACGCTCGTTTTTTTGAAATTTGGAGGAAATTGCAATGAGGCTGTTGGATATATATATATATATACATATATATATTTATATATATATATATGTATAGATATATATATATATATATATATATATATATATATATATATATATATATATATATATATATATATATATATATATATATATATATATATGGACTTTCTGGATGTCAAAATTTAAATTGGTCTAATGGTTTGGCCACCACGATATTCAGAAAGCCGACTGCTGGGAATACTATCCTCCATGCTAAATGTTTTCATCCTGCACCCCTCATCAGAAGCATCCCATTTGGGGAATTATATAGAGCCAGAAGAACATGCAGCAATCTAGAGTCTTTTGACAAAATCGAAAATGAGATGCATTATTCTATCCCTCCAGGAGCAGTATGAAGGGTAAAGATACTATTCGCACACACAGATTTATCACTACATACAACCAGGAACATCAGAAAGTGTGACAGGCCATGTCCAAACACTGGCATCTTTTGAGGGAAGATCCCATTATTGGCTCATTGGTTCTTAGACGTCCTATTATCAGTTATAGGAAATCCAAGTCAATGAGAGACCATCTGGTCAGGAGTGATTTTGATAGTGGGCTTAGTCCCCACACTTGGTTGACCCAATATGATTGCTTTAGAAAATGCTCCAAGTGCAAAGCTTGTAAGAATGGAGAAAATCGTACATTCAATGAGACACCCTTTAGAAAGAAAATCAAGATACGGGGCAATCTTACATGCAAATCCGAGTATGTTGTTTATGTTCTCATGTGTCCCTGCAGACAAATTTATGTGTGGAGCACCACACTGCCGGTTCACAGGAGAATATTGCAACATATTCGTGCCATCATTCACAGGGATCGCAGTTATCCTGTTGCCCGTCACTTCGAAAAAATACACCAAGGTGACCCCTCAGTTCCTAAATACAGCTGTGTGGCACAGGTTGCAAAAAGAAAAAGAGGAGGCGACAGAGAGAAAGAGCTGCGTAAACTAGAAACTTGGTATATTCTAGAATTGGATAGTATGGAACCTATGGGTCTTAATGTAGACGAAGAATTGTACACTCTCTTCTCTAATCTATGCTGCAAAAAGAATATGAGGCATATTGCCCATTGGTCTGTCCATCTATTTCTGTTAAAACATCTTTTTGCACTGTATTAATTGACAAGTTTGTGTATTCTGTACAGAGTCTTGGGCCTCATTACTCAAGGGATATTAGGAATGTAAACTTGGATACAAGTTTAGTCCCATGGGTGTTTTTGAGAATTTCATCCTCCACATTAAATTTTAACTATTTGTTAATAATAGGAGGATTATCCATATTGGTTGACTGTGTCTGGTAACTGACTGCATTGAATTCCAGCCTTTTTATTTTATGAAATTTGTAATAAGATTTCAAGTACTTTATTGCTTATTTGCTTCCTGTTCTTTATCAGACGGAGGCATATACACATATAATTTTGCACCATTGCACTTTATTGAGGTGATTAAAAGATAGAAGGTGGAGACAGACATCAGGCACTTGCCTGATCCTATAGTTCTTACACTTATATACTTCCTAATTAAATAGGTTTCTAGAATAATGATTTATATCTTTTTCATCAAAACGTATAGCAAGCTATATATCTTTTACTTGCTTTGATATTTGGATGGAATGTCTAGTGTAAATATATAGCAGGAATTGTTTTTATGATGGGACTATGTTTACATAGTGTCCAAAAAACAATTAAAATGAAATGATGATAAAACAATGTATGTTGATGAAATTTTGTCAGTGAATATTATGTTTTTAACCTTTATCATCATTTGAATGTATCATGTCTATCACACCTTTTTATCTTAACCTGAAGATTTTTTCTGTCTATATCACGTTAGCATTTAATGCACCCAGAAGATGGTGCACACTGTCGTGATCAAGGCTGCCGTGAGCAGTTGAAACGCGCTGACAGTTTGTCACTCGTAGCGCTTTAAAATAAAGTTTTTGTTGATCTACCCACCGAGGAGTTCGTCTGTATCCATTTATTGCTTTGTGTATATTTTTATATATATATATACATATATATATATATATTCACTGAAAAAACAATAGGTTTCAGGCCTGTTATAGTTAGGGTTTAGCATTTAAAAACCTTTGAAATTCACTGAAAAACCATAGGTTTTAGGGAAAGTTATAGTTAGTTGGACATTGCACTCGTACAAAACCCGTGAAATTCCCCCGTTATAGTTAGTTCAGCTAACTATAACTCACGCCCCGCAATGCACTGCTGATGACGTCACATATTACATCACTCATGACATGGTCAGTGACATCACTGATGACATCACTGATGACATCATCCAGTGATTGTGTGTTTCTGTAAAGTTTAAATATGTTTAATATATATAGGGAAAGGCGTATTGAAGAATGAGTGGGTGTATAAGCATCTGAATGGATGATTTAGTAGGTGCGTGACTGAGTCTATAAGCGAGTGATTAAACGTATCTTACTGGATGCATGGGTGAGTGACTAAACTGTGTGAATGTCTGTATCCGTCTGTCTGTTGTTGTGTAAGCAGCTGCATGGGTTTCTGACTAGCTAAATGAGTGTCTATATGGGTTATGGATTGGTTCTCTGAGTATCTGAATGGGTGCCTCAGTGTTTGTGTGGGTGAGGTGTGTGTGACTCTGTGCATAGATGTGTGAGTGGGTGATTCACTGGGTGCATGGTTTCAAGAGTGCGTCTGTGATGGACTGTATGGGTGGGTGAGTGTGTGTATGGGTGTGTTAGTGATTGAATGTATATCTCAGTGGTACATGTGTGAATAACTACATATGTGAAAGGCAGTATATATGTGTGTTGGAGTATATAAATGGCTATAAGTGAGAGTGTGTGATTGTGAGAGTGGCTATAAGGATGAGTGTGTGCTTGCATCAGTGATTGCATAGGAGCGTAAGAATGTGCTAGTATTTTTATGAGTAAGTGAGCTAGTGTGTTTAACTGTATAGGTGAGTAAATGGGAGTGTGATTAATTATTAGCATGACTGACTAGGTGTGTGAGTACCTCTATGGATGAGTTGCGTTGTGTGAGTGTTTATATAGGTGTATGAGTGCATTTAATAGTCCTGTACTGAGTGACTGTAAGTATGAGTGACTGTACGGGTGAGTGAGTAGATGTGTGTGTGTAGACCTAAGAATCAGTGAGTGGGTATGTACTTATTGGTATTGGAGTGTGTATGGTTTTGAGAATGGCAGTCTGTAATTTAGAGTGGGTGTATCAAAAGTTATATTAGGGTGTGAGAAGATGCATTAAATTCTCACATGGATGATGTCATCAGTGATGTCATTTGAGATGTCATCAGTGATGTCATCAGTGATGTCACTGACCATGTCATGAGTGATGTAATATGTGACATCATCAGCAGTGCATTGCGGGGCGCGAAGTTATAGTTAGCTGAACTAACTATAACGGGGGAATTTCACGGGTTTTGTACGAGTGCAATGTCCAACTAACTATAACTTTCCCTAAAACCTATGGTTTTTTCAGTGAATTTCAAAGGTTTTTTAAATGCTAAACCCTAACTATAACAGGCCTGAAACCTATGGTTTTTTCAGTGAATTTCAAAGGTTTTTAAAATGCTAATTCCTAACTATAACAAGCCTGAAACCTACGGTTTTTTCAGTGAATTTCAAAGGTTTTTTAAATGCTAATTCCTAACTATAACATGTCTGAAACCTATAGTTTTTTTCAGTGAATTTCAAAAGTTTTGTAAATGACAATTTTTAAATGTATTAATTGTTATATTTTTTTTTTTTATACTGATTTACTACATTTTTTTAAACTATTTATTTTTAGATGTTTTATTTTTTAAATTACATTGTAATTACATTATACATTACATTACAAAATATACTTTCTCAGAATGAATTACTTTAGTTTAAATACTTTGCAAATAGGCAATAGACTTTTAAGTACAGTAGTTACAGTTGTTGCAATGGGCAACACAATTTCAAACACAATGCAACATTGAGCTCAATGTGAATTTCTAGCTAAATGCAATTAGTTACTTTATGGATTACTTTTCTAACCACAGGACTGGATCCTAGATTCAGTCCTGGGACATCTCCTGTAAACAGTTGAGTAAAAGCGTTTTGGTTACAGTAGTGATTTTTAAGGAATATTATTGTATTTTAAAAGTTGACACTTAGAAACTTTTTCACATAGAATCACCAATGTTATCCTATGGGAGGAAATTCACTTAGCAGGTAAGTAGTGTTATCGTTACTTTTTCTTACTCAGTGGTGGATCCTGGATCCAGCACTGGTGCATCTCCTGTAAACAGTTGAAAGAATGCGTTTAAGTCATTAAGGCGATTTTTAAGGAATATTTGTAGTTTGTGAAAATCAACACTTTGAAACTTTTCTGCTGAAAACCAGACAATGGATTCCTACGGAAGGAAATATAAGATACTGGTAAGTACGGTTAAAATTACTTTTCAGGATCAGTACTGGGCTGAAAGATGCAGCACTGAGGTCTCTCCTGATAACAGGTGAGTAAATCGGAATTCGTATTTCGGCTGATTTTAGATGAATATTTTAAAGTTCCAAAACTCCACACTTAGAAGAATTTCCAAGTGAAACCAGTCAATGTTAGCCTATGGAAGGAAATTCAAGTTACTGGTAAGTACGGTTAAAATTACTTTTCAGGACCAGTACTGGGCTGAAAGATGCAGCACTGAGGTCTCTCCTGATAACAGGTGAGTAAATCAGAATTCAGATTTCGGCTGATTTTAGAGGAATATTTGTATGTTTCAAAAATCAACACTTAGAAACTTTTTCAGCAAAAAGCAGACAATGATATCCTATGGAAGGAAATTCAAGTTACTGGTAAGTACGGTTAAAATTACTTTTCAGGATCAGTACTGGGCTGAAAGATGCAGCACTGAGGTCTCTCCTGATAACAGGTGAGTAAATCGGAATTCGTATTTCGGCTGATTTTAGAGGATTATTATAAAGTTCCAAAACGCCACACTTAGTAGAATTTCCAAGTGAAACCAGTCAATGATATCCTATGGAAGGAAATTCAAGTTACTGGTAAGTACGGTTAAAATTACTTTTCAGGATCAGTACTGGGCTGAAAGATGCAGCACTGAGGTCTCTCCTGATAACAGGTGAGTAAATCGGAATTCGTAGTTCGGCTGATTTTAGAGGAATATTTGTATGTTTCAAAAATCGACACTTAGAAACTTTTTCAGCAAAAAGCAGACAATGATATCCTATGGAAGGAAATTCAAGTTACTGGTAAGTACGGTTAAAATTACTTTTCAGGATCAGTACTGGGCTGAAAGATGCAGCACTGAGGTCTCTCCTGATAACAGGTGAGTAAATCGGAATTCGTATTTCGGCTGATTTTAGAGGAATATTATAAAGTTCCAAAACTCCACACTTAGAAGAATTTCCAAGTGAAACCAGTCAATGATATCCTATGGAAGGAAATTCAAGTTACTGGTAAGTACGGTTAAATTACTTTTCAGGATCAGTACTGGGCTGAAAGATGCAGGACTGAGGTCTCTCCTGATAACAGGTGAGTAAATCGGAATTCGTAGTTCGGCTGATTTTAGAGGAATATTTGCACAATGGTGAAGGGAGGGGGCGGGGCCTGAGGTGACTTCTGTGCAAACGCGCCCCGTGGCGCGTTTTAAGTTGGGGGATTAAGTCCCCTTGAATCATGAGGGTCCCTGGGGTCCAACTAGCCCACCCTGTACCTCCAGTATGTGCCAGGGAGCTGCGTTGCAGAGAGGTGTTCAGAGGCCACGCCCCTTTTGCACCTCTCTGCAACGCAGCTCTGTGGCGCTTCTGGATGTACCTGGTGGGCTAGTTCACCCCAGGGACCCTCAGGATTGAAGGGGATTTCATTCCCCATCTTAAAATGCGCCACGGGGCCTGTTTGCACACATGTCACCTGAAGCCCGCCCCCTCCCTTCACCACTGTGCAAACGTGCCCCGTGGCGCGTTTTAAGTTGGGGGATTAAGTCCCCTTGAATACTGAGGGTCCCTGGAGTCCAACTAGCCCACCATGTACCTCCAAAAGTGCCACAGAGCTGCGTTGCAGAGAGGTGTAAAAGGGGCGTGGCCTCTGTACACCTCTCTGCAACGCAGCCCCTGGCGCATACCAGAGGTTCCTGGTGGGCTAGTTGGCCCCCAGGGACCCCCAGTATTCAAGGGGAATTACTTCCTTTCTTAAAACGCCCCAGGGGGCGCGTTTGCAGACTGCTGCAGGGAGGGGGGGCCTCGGCACATGCCGGTCTTTTTTTTTTTTTCTGCCCAGGCGTTCCTTGTGGGACCCCCTGAGCAGACCTAGGGGGTCAGGGTGTTTCTACCCTGCCCCCTTTGTGCGTTTTGCGCACTTGTTTCTTGTGTTTTTTTTTTTTAATCAGTGGGATCCGCGCACCCTAAGCGCATCCCACCGATTTTGAAAAAAACAAAAATGCTTTTTTCTGCCCAGGGGGTCCTTGTGGGACCCCCTGAGCAGGCCTATGGGGTCAGGGTGTTTCTACCCTGCCCCCTTTGTGCGTTTTGCGCACTTGTTTTTGTGCCTCGGTTCTACCGAGGGACAAAATGGCTGCCAACACTTCCTGGTTTGGAGTGTTGACAGCCAGCTGACAGCCAATTAGCATGCAGCTCGTGATCGGGACGGTGCGCGCAGGGTGCGCTGAGGGTACGCGGACCCTACTCGGCCATAGATATATATATGACTTTACTTTTGATTTTCTCAGGAACTACTGAACGGATTTACACCATTTAAGCAAAAGGCACCAGTCTGAACCAAGGGCTACCTCTTTGCCAAATTTGGTGTAATTCCGTTCAGCAGTTCGGGCTGTAGCTGCGACTAAAGGTTCCTATGGAAAAATGAATGGGGAAAACGCGTTTTGGGACCCCCCTTTTTTCTCGGCCCCCGCTTGACGAATCAACCCGAGACTTTCAGAGTAGGAGCGGAGCGGAGCGCCCCAACAAGTTGGAAACTTTCACGAAGATTCGTCAACCGGCGCCAACGTTATTTCAAATAGAATGTCGCGGATTTCCTATGGATAATAGGTCCTAACTATAACTATCTACTGGTGACTGCCAGTAGATAATATATATATATATATATATATATATATATATATATATATATATATATATATATATATATATATGTATATATATATCATACATGTGATCAAGGTCACTTCGTGACCGAAACGCGTTATGACTGTGAGGTGAAGAACAATTTCTTTTTGGCCTTACCGAGGAGGAGGGGCGCATATGGTGCTGGATATATCTATATATATATATCTATATATATATATATATATATATCCCAAGAAAATGCTCCTTCCGACTGCGATGGACCCGTGAGAAGTGGCGTGCTCCCCGGCGGAGCAAGCCGGTAATGTCACTATCGTCAAAACCACGTATGCACGCTCTCAGTAAACGAGGAACTCCGTGATAGTATATCCACAAGTTGTTTATTCACAACACGTTTCAGGGCAACAACCCCTTGATCACGTGAAACGTGCACAAGCAGTGGGTGACTGATAAAGCATTCAATGAAGTCATAATCACAAACATAGGACTACTGCATATCTCAGTCATTTGAAATAAATGGCAGACTTATTGGAACGGTAAACACAAACACGAAAACACAAATCATCATGTATAACGTGTACTAGTGCCCCCGCTGTTCTGGACTGTACAGAAATGTATTCATGCAATGGATGGAATTTAACAGATACTGTATTACTGGCAGCCTGCTGCTCATCATGTTAAAAACGTTGTCTCCATGTGAAAAAAGAATGATGAAAATGAAAATAAAATACAATACAATACCCAGTAAAACACTCCTAAATTGGGCAAGTGCCCCGATGAGACAGAATGCGAGACAGGGGTGACGTGTCCGCAATGCCTGACTGCAACAAAAGTGTTAATGGACTCCAACATCCAGTGCATACTATGGGGAACTATATCAAAGTGCGTATCTACTGCTGAAAAAAAGAGAGCAATGCTGGCCAACTGTATCCAATGTCGAATACAAAGTAAATATCAGCCTGCAGATTGGAGTGTTGTAAAATACAACCCCAAGGGGAAAAGATCTGCTCCTGTCCCGGACAAATGCCCTAATGAGACAGAAAGGGTGGTAAACATAACTGGCAGCGACCAACCCCATATGCCGAAGGCAACAGTGAATGATAATTTGTGTTTTCGTGTTTGTGTTTACCGTTCCAATATGTCTGCCATTTATTTCCAATGACTGAGATATATATATATATATATATATTTTTTTTTCCCCCATTGGATGCTGTCAGCATGAAAGTGAATAAAATTAGGTAGTGTGTTGGATGCCATAGCAAAAAGTCTTATTATTGATTCTTGTTTAAGAAAAGAAATGAAATACAGACATGGATATGTTTTTGGATCTATGAAGTAAAGCACACCTGCTGTATCTTATTTGGAAGCAGCATGTTCCATCTAGAATGTGCTGTGAACGTTTGACCTGGTATGGGTGAGCAATGGTTTTGAGAATGGTACTGTGAAAGATGGAGTGGGTGTATGAAAGGTTACATGGGGGTGTGAGTGGTGCGTCAGAGATTCTGTGGATGATGTCATCAGTGATGTAATTTGAGATGTCATCAGTGATGTCATCAGCGATGTCACTGACCATGTCATGAGTGATGTAAGATGTGAGATCATAAGCAGTGCATTGCGGGGCGCGAGTTATAGTTAGCTCAATTAAATCATAATTAAAGGATAAGATGCCTCAGATAAGATCAGATCCTGTATCTTCATTTACCCGCAGTGTGATCATCGCAAGTGTTATCCTGTCTGTACTGATTCAGAGCCCAGAAGCACTTAATGCATACCCCAGAACCGGGGTAGTGTTGCCACTTCTCTATATGGGTGACAACTAGAAGATTCCTGGAGTTTCAGCTCAAAGGCACAGTGATAGTGACACTTAGTGTGATCCTACGAAAGTAAGGTCTACTTCAAGCACTTTTAGTGAACAGAAGAGGATGGTAGGGCTTTGCGCATGCAGGCTCAGTGAAAATGAGTGGAGACACTAAAGACTATTGACACTCAGCAGGTTGAACGTGTTCTGTACAGTTGTAGCACCTAAACAGGGCTTGCAGCACTGAGACCCACCTGGATGTCCATGGTGCTGTGATGGCACTGGTCTTGCCTATTTGTCAGCCCATGGCCCCCATCCACCAGGCTGTGCAGCAGGCAAAGATTGCTGCCGTAGACCCCGCGGGGGTCCAGTTCCTGGGCGCGGTGGGTCTGGGAGAGCAGCACCCCCTCCTCCTGGCGGGTGCACTGGGAGTGCAAGGCCTGCTAACACTGCATCATCATATCACTGATGACTATAAATGGTAGGTGGGTGCTAACCCTTTGACATGTAATGGTGCAAGCCAGAATCCATTGTTCCCCTTAACCCGTGGACTGCACATGCAATGTGGAACTTCTTTTTGTTTCACAAAGAGCAGGAACTGCTGTTGGTTTCAGAAACATAAAACGATTTATGAAGAGAACACTGTGTGTTGCATGTGATCGGAGTTTACTGCAGCAATGTGTCCTTTGGGGGAGACAACGAGCTAAAATCATGAAAACATGGTACAAATGCACCCACATGAGTCTACAGCAAAGCCGCCATGAACACATGCAGATCAGTGCAAAGTGTCAACTGTACAGGCAGAGCACAAGCCATGTTTCTGGATGAAAAATAGCAAACACTGCTAGAAAACGTTAACTACTTAATTCCCGAGTTCAACTGAAACAGGAACCTGGGGGCTTTCTTTGAAAACAAACTCAGGAGCTTTGTTTTTTAATTCTTTTTATTTTTGCTGCAAATTTTCATGATTTTGTGGCATTTTTTTTTTAAAGAAATGTTTTTTTTGCCCCAGCCATGTCCCTCTGGGACCCCAAGACCAGAGCTAAGGGGTCAAGGTATTCCTACTCTTCCCCCTTTTCATATTTTTTTCATTTTTAGGACTCAGCTGATGCCGAGTAAGCCTGGGCGGTGAACTACGCTACGCTCGCGGAGCTTGCGTAGTCTCGGTAACTTCGCAATTCGCGTAGAACGCGAAGTTACCGTACACTACGCAATTTGCGGCGTAGCGTAGCTGTTTTTCTTCTTCGCGCGCTGAATATACGTTCTTGCGCGCACGGTAACGACCTACCGTGATTCTGTGTTCGCCGACGCGACTTCCTATCCGTTCGCGGGCGCCACGAGATTTGGAATCCGGCCGCACGATCCCGCGAGAGTGTGCAAACGCGAACACGTCATTCGGACGCGCGATCTGACTTCCGGCGGCAGTGTTGGTAAGATCGCGATCCCGAACACGAAGAAACTACAATCTGGCAAAGAATATCTCTCGAGCATCATAAAACATTCTCGAAAATGATGATTTTGCTCAAAAAAACTCCTCAGATTGTGATTTGGCTGTAGTTTTTTGTGCAAGGAGTCCTTTTTCTTTTTTTACTTTTTTTTCCAAGAGGAAGGAATGGCCCCTGATTCTCAAACTTCCTGTTCCTGTCCAGCAGGCTCCTCCCAGTGCTTTGTCCATGTGCTGTTCACTTTCATTTGGATTTGGAGCTGGAAGGATCACTTTTTGTGTCTGTCTGCTGCATCATATCATTGGATTGGATTTGAGGACTCTTGGATTTGAGATTTTACAAGTAAGTTGGAGAATTGGTGTACTTGTTTGTTTGATTGGGGCTTGTTTGTACCTACATTTTTGGGGGGATTTCCATCTTTTTTAACATTTATTGTTGTGGCCTGTAGTTTTGGCAGGGGCCTAGTTGTTTTTCTTTGATTGGAATTTCAGCCAGTAGGCCCAGACTAGAGCCAGAGGTACCCATGGGTGCATGTTTCTGTGGTGTCTGTTGAATTTAAACATCATGTAGGGCATGCATGGATGGCATAGGATTGATTTGCAAAATGTGGGTTTTGGGGTGGTATTTCAGTTTTTGGGTGTTTGTTAAATAAATAGGCCTTTTCAGCCAGTAGGTAACCCTGGGCATTCAGCTCGCGGACTTTGGGCAACTCCGCACTGCGCGACAACGCGGACTTACACTTTTTATCTTCTTCGCGCGCTCAATATACGTTTCCGCGCGCGATAACGACTTTTGTGACGATCGCGATGCCGAACACGCAGAATTTACAATCTGGCGAAGAATATCTCTCGAGCTTCATAAAACCTTCTCGAAAATGATGATTTTGTTCATTTTGCGCAAAAACTCCTCAGGTTGTCATTTAGATGTAGTTTGGTGAGCAAGGAGTCACTTTTTTTAGTTTTACAATTTTTTTAACGAGGAAGGAAGTTGTTGGGTGGCCTGGCCATGTGGTGGTGGCCATTTTGTGGGACTAGCCACTGTGCTTTTGCCATAGGCCTCCAAGCTTGCGGCCTAGTCTGCCAGTAGGCCCAGAGGTAGTCACCATGGGTGCATAAAAACTGTTTCTGTGTAGTCTGTGGAATTTTGACATCATTTAGGCCATGGATGGCATTGAATTGAATTGCGAAATGTGTTTTTTTTTTGGAGGGTCTGACTATTTCACTTTTTGGGTGTGTTAAATAAATGCCTTTTTTGCGTGTGTACTGTGTAATTATAATTGTGTTGTTGTAGTGGTTGTCTAACTTTCAAAAGTGTTTTTAGCCATGTGGATTTTAGTTTTTGCATTAAAGCTGTGTGTGTTTTATAAGGCATCCTTTGTCTGCCCATATATAGGCCTGCTTGAGTTCATTGTTTGCCGTGCCTTGTGCCTGTGAGTCACCATGTTGCTGGGGGCCATTTTGTTGTGGTAGTTAGTAGTGTGCTGTTTTTGCCACATAGGCCTGCGTGTCTTTCCATTGTTCCTCTTACTGCTTCCAAATCCATCCCCATTGCCAGCTGCAGCTCCCTGATGCTGCTATATAATACATCCCACGTGATGCACAAATGTAGGCCAAACATGCTCCACTACATTTTAGTTTTTGTTCTTTACTATTCTTATTCTTCCAGAGTGTACACTAGCACTACACAGTAGCCAGGAAAGCCCTGGCCTTGTTGTCAACGTCTCATAAATGGCTACACTGTGTGTTGTTGTTCACAGAGTTTCTGAAATGTAATAATTGAGGCCACCACACACTAAGTTCTATATTATATTTGTTTGATTTGTGCTACGTTTGACTGATGTTCTGGCTTTTTGCTTTTAGGTGCACAAAGACTGAGGAGGAGGTGTGTCATCATTGCCCATTGCACTGCCAGACAGACATCCTGCTGCTGTACACACAACATGACATGTGACCTGACCAGACATCTCTGCAACTGAGTGCTGCTGACATCTGAAGAAGATTGGCCCAAAGAAAGCAGGTACCAGGTCCTCCAGTACAAAGAAAGTTGCCATTGAGAAGAAGGAACAGAAGAAGGAAGTGACACTTAAGTCTGGTGTGCCGGCCAATACCTTTTTTGGTAAAAAAAATTACGCCTGCAGCAGCTGTGTCTGGGGGGCAAGCTGGGGGCAGCACCTCCGCATCAGTGGGTAGCCAGCCTAATGGTGGAAAGCAGTGATGCTGAGCCAGAGATAAACTTATCGCTATCTCAAAGTAGTACCCAATCAACGCAGGAGGAAACACAGCAGATAAGTGGTCAAGAACAACAGCCGCAACCACCACCCCCAATAGTAGTTGTTGTTCCTCCTGAAGTACGGGCAGTTCAGGAAATTGAGCCTCATGCAGAGGTAGAAGAAGAAGCCACTCATTCAGAAGATCCATTGTCTTCCAAATCTCCAGCAAGGAAAAGGAGGGGTAGTCCAAGTTCTTCGCCAAGCCCCCCTTCTGATGATCTAGATGCCACTTGGAAGCCACAAACTGAGTCTGAGAGGAAGCCACGTTCCAAGACCAAGCTAGTGAAAAGGAAGGTTCCAGAAAGCCTTACACTTATGGAGGTCGATGTAGAACAGCAGGATGATGATGATGAGCCAGTCATCACGAACAACACTCCTGGCCCCGAGGAGATGGATACCAACATTATTACCCTATCCAAAATGGCTGCGAGGGATGTAGCACGCATACCTCCACAGGTAACACCAACACGACCTACAGCTTCCATATTTGCATTAGCCAAGGCCCGGCAGCGACATACATCCAGCACAACCACCACCTCAGTAGGAGTAGGTAGTGGTACAGCAGCACAGAGTCAAATTCAACACACACCCTCCAGTTCATCCGGCATTGGAAGTGGCACCTCCAGCAGGAGGCCAAAGTTAAGCTCCCCAGTTTGGGACTTCTTTACGGTTAGCGAAAAGGAGGAGAACATGGCTATATGCTCCATTTGTAATAGCTCTGTTAGTCGTGGTAAGCTTGGTACAAACTATGGTACCGGAGGCCAAATGACCCATCTGAAAAAACACCACTTGATCAGCTGGGAGGACCACATTCGCGGCAGAAAAAAAACTGCAACCATTGGTGTTGGTGGGGATAAAGGAGTAGAAGAAGAAGATCCGATCATGGTGGAAGAGGAAGGACAGGGAGACATTCTCTCTGGTAGTGGTACACAAGGTGTCCCTGACCCCAGCAGTGCAGTCTTAACGTCGCACACATCTTCAGCAACATCTCAGTGGCACAAGAGTAAGAGTCAGCCGGAGACACCAAGAAGTACCAGGTCCGCACTACCAAAAAGTGCGTTGTTGAGCCTAAGAGAAAGGAAAACCATGCAGCCTACCATTATCAGCATGTTTGGGGGTGAGGGGCAGTACGAACGCAACCACCCAATAGCACGTTTGTACAATGCGAAGCTGGCTAAAATGTTAGCACTGGACCTTCTCCCTTTTTCTTTTGTTGAAGGGGTGGGTTTTCTGGAATTTGTGTCAACCATCTGCCCAAAATGGCATGTTCCCAGCCGCTACTATTTTGCCAGAGTTGCAGTTCCAGCACTACATCACGACGTGCTGGAATTGCTAGGAAAGGCCTTGAAGCAGAGTGCTGTTCACAGTATCCACCTGACAACAGACATGTGGACCAGTTGCCAAGCCACAGATTACATGTGCATCACTGCACACTGGATCTGTTTTGCGGGGGTTAGAGAACAGATATCTGCTGGTGTTGATACTGCAGAGATTTTTCATGCCACTCGCAAACATGCAACTGTAGCCATGTTTGCCATGGAGAAATCTCATACTGCTGCAAACATTTTGGAAGAGTTTAACACCAAGGTCTTTGAGTGGCTGCGCCCAAGAGGGCTTACGATTGGTTTTGTTGCCATGGACAACGGCAGTAATGTAGTTTTGGCCATGCGCAATGGTGGCTATTTCAGGGTCCCGTGTTTGGCACACTGCATTAACATTGTTGTTCAAGACTTTTTGAAAAATGAATCCAAAGTCAGCAACTTACTGGTCACCTGCAGAAGAATATGCACACATTTCAGCCATTCTTTTAAAGCCCGGAAGCAGCTGAGGGTCATTCAACGTGAGCATAAAATGCCAGTCAAAGCGCTCATCCAGGAGGTGCCAACACGTTGGAACTCAACTTATTACATGCTTGATCGTCTGTTTGAACTGTACATACCACTCAATGCTTATGTCATGCAAAGATTAGGGGAACCTACTGTGAGAGGCATGACCGTTGAGATGGGTCAATGGGACCTCATTAAATGCCTGAATGAGATGCTACTTCCTTTTGAGATCTTCACACGTGAAGTCAGCAGGGAGGACTGTACTATGGGCCAAGCTATCCCATTGTTGCACATGCTAGAGCAACAGCTGAAGGAGGTGTCTGAAACATACGCAGGTGTGGATGACAAACAAGACGCATATCATTTGGCGGAGACCTTAGCCGCCGCTTATCGGAAAATACAAGGATTAAAAATAAAATTTTGTCACAACCACATTACATTAGTGCCACAATTTTGGATCCACGGTACAAAGTATTTCTGAACAGCAAGGCAGTAATTCCTTTTTCGGAAGTGGATGTTGCCAACTACAAAACTTTGATAGCTAAGGAAGCCACTATTTTCGAAAACGAACAGCTGTTAATTACAGGCCCCCCACCCCAGGCCTTAACCAGTACTACAGGGCATCCAGAGTCAAGTTCTACTTCGGAGCCTGAGGGCAGTGCGTTTGCCTCCCAGCAGTCACCTACACCAACAATAACATCAACAACAGCAAGAACAGGATCATCCACAGCACAATGTGCAACTGATTGGTTTCTACGGCAGGGGTATGGTAAGTCCAGTGCTGATGCAAAGGCAAAAGAGGCCGAGCACATCGGAGCACCCCTGAACATTGAGCGGACGGTCCAGGCCTATCTGGATGACCCAACAGAGGTCTACATGGATCGAAACCCATTGGTGTATTGGTATGGGAAAAGAAGCCAATGGACAGTGCTCAGCAGGCTGGCGATAAAGTATCTGGCTTCCCTTGTCGCAAGTGTCTCTTCTGAGCGTGTTTTCGGTGCTGCTGGTGCCATTGTAACTTCGAAAAGGACCAGTCTCTCGGCCAAAAGCGTGGAGGGTTAACCATGATCAAAATGAATCAGCACTTTATACCACCGGATTACAAAATACGTGAATCACAGCAGGAAGAGGAGAGCGACTTGGATGACGTAAATAGTGCGTTACAGGACCTACTTCTGTCCGAACCACCAGAGTTTGAGGACGAGCTCCTCTTCCCTGACAACTAGGCTTTCAAATTGTTACTTTCTTCCTTCCTTTATGTGTCTGTGTATCTGTCTTTCTGGTTCAAATCAAATCACAACAAATCCATCACCACCGTCTTCTCTTTTTATTTCCCTATTGGAGTTGCACGTCTGTGCATTTAACTGTCCACTCTTCAGAGTCCTGCTTCATCTTCCTGTCTCGCCCTAGTACATTTCCATCAAGCCAGACATTAGTACAAGAAATGTTGCCTTTACCAGTCCCTCCATAAGAAGTGAAACGTGACTATAGCTATCCTCCGTTTTGTTTTCGAGCCGAAACTCATCAGTGTCCGAAGGCTACCGCCTCTGCAGGCGTCCACAACTCTTCACTGTCAGAACTTGGTCAGGCATCCAAAAGTGAACTCATCACTGTCCGAAGGCTACAGCCTCAGCAGGCATCCAAAGGTCCTCACTGTAAGGACAGAAGGTACTTGGCAGAGAAAGACAAGAGACTCTTCGAAGAAACTTGCTGACATTTGTGCAAACTCAAATGACCAGCAATGAGCGCTACCCAGGCCGCGGCCCATCATCACAGTGCTGACCATGTGAAGCAACTTAAACTGTGACAAAGTGCCACAGATGAATAAGACGAAAACCGAAACAGCGACTAACACTCAAAATGAATGTGGACTGGAGTAATGATGAGGCCACTGCCCCGTAAAAAAAAAAAACCACACCTGTCAGAACTAGGCATCTGATGATCTGACAGCCAAAGAGAAGAGCAAGACAGGTAATTATGGAATGCATTGGATGCTTGCAGACTCTGAGCGATTGCTGTTGTTTGTTGTTGATGTTGTGCATGAAGTCGAACTCTACTCTACTAGTTAATCTACAAAGTGACTCAAGTCAGTGACAGTCAATGTTTCCCTTCTTGTTGTTTAATAACCAAATTGTACTCCTACTACTGCAGGTGCAGGCCAATATCTGTTGCAATTTTTTAATATGGAATATGGACTTAATCGGAGTCACTACAGACTGAGTTGTAGTTGGACAACACGTACCACACCATGATGATGACCATACTATCTTTGCACGCAGTCAGTCACTTGGATCGGAGATGATTCAAGGAATAACTGCATTTCATGAAGTGGCATAAGATAAACATAAACACAACAATTCAACAAGAAAGTAAACACAGCAGACCTACATGTCCATGTAGTGGTGTAGTCGAGTGAGTCATGATGACTGACAGCGGCGCATTGAATTTGTCACTTAATTAGGAAAATGCTAAGTTGCTGTGTATGCCTTTTGTCTGGCTCTGTCAAAAATTAAGGTAAATGGAGGTTGGGTCACGGGCTGGTGCTGTGGTGGGCCTGTTCTGTCCTGTTGTTGTTGTAGCTTAATACTGTAATCAGAATCTACACGATATATCCAAGCCGCCTCAGTCTGAAAGTGTTCTCTCTTCTCTTCTTGGACTTTACCGTAATTGATGGGTTTTTTTATTCATTGATTTTTCAATACCCCTTTTGTTTTTCCATCTAGACGTTACAGGCCAGCCTTTACCCTGTGCTAATTGCTATACTGGGAGACACAACTCACATTTACCTTACCAATCGGCATCAGGAAGGCCACCAAGATTGATGTGCGGAGCGTCCATGGAAGATAGGACCAAGACGAAGGACGAGATTCAACTCCACAATTTGACCATGATAATACAGTAACTTTAGTATCATTCATCATTCATCTTTGAATTAATTTGAATCCTTTTTTCTCTTCAATCATTAGGACTGTGTGTTGTGTGTTGTTGTTTGTTTGCTAATTGATCCCTACAACTGTTTTTAATTGTCTTTGCTATCTTTACAAGTAAGCCCAGTACAACATGGAATTTGGGTCACTGAGGGCATATTACAGGCAAGGCAAATTGCATAGAATATACTGCTGCCCTGTACTGTCTAATTGTCTAGTAGGAGTTATTAAGTACTACTCATTAACCATCAAGTTATCTTCATCATCATGCATGCATTTCCCTTTTCTCCCTTTATAGATTTTTTGGATAAGATCATGGTCGTCTGCCAAGATTGCGCTTTGCTTTTGTTGTCCATGCGTACTGTTTTTCATTCTCAAACCTGTCCCCAAACCCCCCTTCCAATCCATTCATGGGCTGTGATTTATATTGAGGTGTGATGTGACTACATAAAATGTACACCAATTGATCACACGCTTGCTGGGGCAGATGTGGTGAAAGCAACACTAATTCAATTGCAAGGCAGGGCGTGGAGCTTCTTCTGCTTGCCCACCCATGCTCAGTCTATGTGCATCCGTCACCGGCTAATAGTAGTACATCATAATTAATTGCCGGCATTGATTGGATTAATCATCAAACTCCTACCACACAGCAGTAAAGGTTACGAATTACGATTGTGTTAAGTTAAGTTAAGTGACTCACTCGACACAACTACAGTTTGTAACTTCTTGTACTAGGCTGTCCCCGCCACCATTATGTTTAATTTGACTTTAGCAGTTGCAACTGCAATATTGTTTGTTTGGCAGTCTTCTTCTGTACTGTATTTTACTTCGTTCTACTACTCCTCCCACAGTCGCTCTCAGGCAAGTGACTGTCTCTTTTTTATTTTTTAGCAAATGCTACTGCCAATGTCTACTCTACTACTACCACCACAACCATGGCATCTTCTACATTCTCTCTGGAAACCATGCAGCCATCGCTGTGCCGAACGTAATCATCATCAATCACAGGTAAGATAAGTTTGGTGGGAGGTATAATGGACTAGGAGGAGAGACTGACAGTACTAGTAGGACAAATAACTCAGTGAGGGGTACCGCATCTATCTGTTTGTGTTACATCATCGGCAGATTATTTAAATCAAACACTGGCTGCGGCCCTGCAGCAGCAAGGAAACCAATGTGACGTTAATTCGTAAAACAGTAACCCCCACAAAACATTAACATTGTATGTTTAAGTATAAATATAATTTATTACCCTAACAAAAATAAACTATCCCACACCTGACCCACCCCTCTCCCTAACCCCAACCAATGTCCAAAATGAAAAAAGTCCAATGAATGTCCCGAAACCCCAACGCCCAATTCCCACCCACCAAAAAAAGGAATAAAAAGGGGCAATGCAACAGGGTCCTAGATGTTATATTCAGCGGGCTTTGAGGTGTTTGTCCACCAGAATTTTAACCCGCTCCTCCAGTTGCTCCTCTAGCCGTGAGGAGAATCTTTCTGCGAAATGCCCTGCAGTGGCATCCAGGATGGGGGACAGCAGTGCTGGCTGCTAGCGAATTGCGGCGGCGGGCGGCTACCAGACCGCGGCACCATACCACTCGAGTTGGGGCCTGGCTGGGGCCCGGGGCATCGGATGAGGCTGCAGCTGCTGCCGCCTCCTCCTCCGCCTGAGCCACCAGCCGCTGGTACTCCTGACATATGGCCTCCAGTTTCCGGCGCCGGGCCCTGGCTGCCAACTCCTTCCGGGATGGTTTGTCTTGGGAAGGAGTACTATCTATATCAAGAAAGAAAGAAAAATATTGTTGTAACCAGTACTCTTAGCAAAACAGTAACACAAAATTAATTCAACACATAATGGCACAGTAGCACTAGCAAGAAGCACAGTACATAACATTTGTGGTAATAATCTATCTATCCTCCCACTTCCTCGGCCTCTAACATTTGTGGGAGTTTCAGACATTATACTAGCACTATGGACTCCAACCAGTACACAGTACACCAGTCTTCATCTTATCTCTAGTTTAGCGAAATGACATAACCTGGTTGTAGCCGGCATTGCCAGCTTGGTCATCTATGCTTGCACCCAAGACAAACATACGAGTCATGACGCAGACTCACATTAGTTTGATTTACTACTGTCTGCAGGTGGGGAAGCTCGTATTTTTCTATTACGGGTGGCACTGGCCATACTCTCTCTATTACATGGAGGGCAATTGCTCAATTTCACAGTGCCCTGGCTACTACAAAAAGGCAGATTATATATCTGATCCAATGATCATTGCTTTTATATGGGACAACGACCTAAGGTCAGTAGCGGTCAGTGGTGGGACTCGGGGAGTTCTGCCGGGTGGTGACGTGGGGAGGGGCAGGGTGGGGGGTAGTGAACTATGGATTACGACCAATTACAGGTAAGTAAACATAAATAAATAAAACTAATTTTGTTGCGCGCACTGCATCGCATTTGGCGGTGCAGTGCGCACAATGAAATTCGCTTTATTTATTTGTATGTTTACAGTAAAGTTACCTGTATTTGGCCGCATAATACATTGTTTACTACTACCCCCCACCCTGCCCCTCCCCACATCGGTTTTGCTACTCTGGCGCGGTTTCTTTTACATTCCCTTAAAACTAAAACTGTGCATCCCGTGACAGTCTCCACCTATGCTGTCTATGATGAATACATACAGGCATCCATCCATTCTGGAGTGGAGAGGTGTGGTGCAGCGGCCAGGGCAGCTGACTTCGGAACACAGGGCTCATGGTTCGATCCCCGGCTCCGGCGGCAGCTCAGCTCAGCACCATGTGACTCTGGGCAATAGCTCACTTAATTTCCACGACGGCCCCCAGCGCCTTGAGACCCGTAAGGGTGAGTAGTTCGCGCTTTACAAATACGGATTTATTCTAAGTAAATGTCAATCATTCTTCTTAATCTCTCCACAAACCTTACTTTCCAACAACGCATGCGTCCACTCACTCCGTGGCTTGCATTGGCTTTGAGTTTCACCCAAACACCGCTGATGATTCTTGCTATCCACAGTATCCACCCATACTGTGTCGCCCACCCACCCAGGCAGGCATCCATTCTTCTTTCACCTTCCACCCATCCTTCAACAACACATGCATCTGATTCCTATCAGCCACCTATCCATGCTTCCAACGTATCCTTCTCTGCCAGTCATCATATTAAATCTCGCCCGCCCTTCCTCCTTCCACCCGTCTTTCCCTTTTTGTTCAACACATCCATCAAGGTCATCTGATCTGACTTTTAGTCTCCTCCATAAAACTTTCACAGCTGAGTTGGAGTCAGATATAAGAGGCCATTGGTTAATCAAGTCACGCTGGTAATGCTATTGCTACTGCATTGCTCATGCTAAGTAAAGGGTGTCTTCTTTAACCGTTGTATAATGTTCACTACAACTTCATACCTAATAAGTCTCAACAACAGTACAGTGAGTGAAGTCCACACACCCTTCCAGCTAGTGCAATGTCAATAAGTCATGAATATAACTTACCACCGCCCGCCACTGCTGCTGGCTCCCCCTGTAGCTCCTGCAGGTGCCGCATCTTCTCCTGCCCCTCCGGAATGCTAGAATCGCCGGTGGCCCCGCCGCCACTGGTGGTCGCTAGTACGCCTAGATAAAAACATGACACATTTTTAGATGCCTGTACACCTCCCCTATTTATTCTTTTTCACTAGCAAGATTGAAAAAAAAGTTAATACATACATATTATTATAAATCACATTCAATAGTCCAAATCGGGTACTAGAGTACAGTCAGTAGACACTAGTAGTGTTATGGTCCCTAGGGTCATTATTATACTATACTCTACTCTTTGCAAAGTTAGCCTGAGCCATGCAACCATTTTTCGCTTCATGTCTTTTGCGCATGTTACCTCGCAGCTTGTTGTGCAGTAACAGTAAGACGCCTTTTGAGCCCACATGAGCACATACAGCTACTGTCTGAGCGTTGCGTACAAGAGGTCGAAAAACAAGCCACTTTGTTATGGAGTTCGGTTAGTCCGTATTGCTTAGCCATAGGTAACATGTTACACTTTTTTGGCAGGACTGAGAAATGCTTGCATTATACTATATAACACGCACCATTTTTCTCAGGCAGAGGATTCCCTTCTACGAACCAGAGATTTGCAGAGCTTATGAATGATGCATGTAACCAGTAATTCTATGTTCTACGGTGAGGAGTCTCCCAGAATTCGCACAGATCTTTTGTCTTATATCATCATGCACTTGTTGTAACAATGTTTATTGTTTTAATCTTATGCATTTTGCTGTTGGAGCTGGCTGGAGTACACTGAATTTTATAGAACAACATACAGAGCTTGTTAGTTGAAAATAAACCTTTTGAACTTACACATAGACTCTGTGGTATTTGGTGTGGTGGTGGTGGTGGACTTACACGAGTGAGTGAGCGAAAGGGTGTTATCTGTTCTGGGTTGTGTAATCATTGGGTATCTTCGGGTGGGGGTTCGGGGACCTAATGAGACACTATAGCTAGTCGTTCAGGGGATTGTGGGTTCACTTCTGACTGAGGTGTGAGGAAGGTCCAAGTTCCAAACTCCCATCACCAACATCCTATTTTCTTGTGCATAGTTCTGCATGGGGCTGTGCAGAATCCCATTCCCCACATCAGTAGTAGTATGTACTTTATCCTATCAAAAATAGTCAAATATCTGGTTGGGCATTTGGTTTGTGGTAATTGTCAAAGCCTCCAGATTAAGAAGCCTAGAAGAGGACAACCGAAAGGACTGGACTCAGCTATTGGTCAATCTGAGTTTTATTCAAAACCGTACAATAAAGAGTGGCAATGCAAACTGGGCAAGCTTAGCGACAGACTAATAGTAGTAGTACAGACATTCATAGCAGAGGCAGTTAGAACTTACAGGCAGGAATAAACAGAATTTAGAAACAGATAGTCAAGTCAAGATCAAAGAATCTTTTGTAAAAAATAGAATTAGGAGTGGAACCATAATTAATAGTTCTGAAAAAATAAGATGCAGTAAAAGTTAGGGCAATATAAATGTTAATATTAACCACTGGAGGTCTTACTGGGATCAGCAGCAGGGCCCTCGGTAGAGGAGCGGTCCTCTGGTGGTTGTCCCGCCGAATCGGACCCCGTATTCTTGCCCCTGGGTGCTGCAGATCAGTGATCATGTAAGAGATAATAAAGAAAGACACAAACATTAATGATTGCTGTGAAACAAATAAATTATGTAAAAAACGCTCAAAAAACGTTTTAGGAAACAAAAATTGCAATACAATTGACCTATGTAATCCGATCAACTACTGGCTTGCGGGATTCACGGACAGTCTACTTATTTGGGAACACTAATTCAGTGTTCCATTTTGATTGATTCAAATAAAATCCAGAACACTAACTAAGCCTAAGTACCACCTGACCTAGCCCACCTATTCCAGGCAGGCCAATTGTTCATTAAGTCTGCATTTCCATTTTTTTAGCCCTCAAAAATGCATAGATGAGAAGGAGGACACATGCATAAATTGGTGCATAATGCATACACCAAATTGTTGGTTGGTTAAGTCTGATGTTCTGCAGCTGACTGACACTGCTAAGCTTACCACTAACTAAACAAACTACAAAAGGTTCTACTAAGGACTGGGGTAAGCAGCACTCAGTGACAGAGGATGCGTCACGCAGACCGCTCAAAAATTATCAACTAATAGTAACTAAACCTAGTATCAAACTATCAATCCATCCACCACTATTTAACAGGAGGACAAAGGAAGGACTAGAGTCTCTCTAGCAGGAGCATTACCTAACTGAAGTTCTCTAAAGTAAACTCTTACATAATAATAAGGACAAGCGAGCGCAAAGTTGCAAACAAGTAAGAGTAGCGCCCAGCACCTGTGTCCTACAATCACAGAAGATTTTGAAACGTAATTTACCTGCAATGTAAGCAGCAGTATTCTTGTTATTTGTAAAACATTTATACACAAATCACAATACTTATACTACTATATATATTAGCTACTCACCAAGCCCCATGACCTCGACACCTAGCAGGTCCAACAGGTCCTGCTCCCGGTCGAGGATGTCTGACCACCGGTGGGCCAGCTGGTTATGGGTGCGCCGGACCCCTGAGCAGCGAAACTCTGCCCGGCGCACCTTCGCCCACCGGCGGTGACGCTCCTGGGTCGGGTACCCGGAGCCTGGCCTGCCGCCTGCTGCCAAGGTCAAGGGGAGGTGGCGCTGAACAAAAAAAACAAGGGCGGCCACCTCCGCCTCAGCAAAAAGCTGGCGGGCTTGCACCCCTGCAGGGTGCAGTCTTGCGCAAGGCAGGCGGCGATTGGGCGCACGCGCCTTGCCCTTCGAGCCATTACTGCTACCCTTCGCCATGGTTCTGGGGTGGGAGGACGAGGCGGAAAAGAAAAGTTAGAAGGGAAAAATAAAGTTAGGGGAAGAAGTAGGAGCTTAAAGAAGAAAGTTATATAAAACAGTCGAAAAGTAAAAAAAAAACAGTAAAAAGTAGAAAAAGATGCAAAATATAGACTTAGGCAGAGAGACAGATAGATAAAAAATAAAGAAAAATTGAAAAACAGTGTAAAAAACTAAGGATTCCAAAGATTGAGGGAGGATAGAAAAGCAGGCCCAGAACCATAGCATAGAGTGAAAAAACAAGATGGCCGCGCCCATCGCGACCGCGTGGGTAAGTTTGCGCGATATTTCTCCCCGAGCACGCCAAAAACGTCGTGAACACGTACAACGCGTTCCCGAACATGGAATGCGCATCGCGAGCACGCTATACGCGACCCGGAACAGGAAATAAGGGAACGCGAACGGGCGGGACAAGTGAAAAACAAAATGGCCGCGCCCATAGGGGACCGCATGAGTAAGTTCGTGCCCCCGAGCACGCAAACAGCATCCCGAACACGCACAACGCGTTCCCGAAGAAGAAAACGCATCGCGAACGGGCGCGACAAGCAGCTACGCACGCTCGCGTAGCTACGCGTAGCTCGCGTAGCGCCCGACGTCTTCGCGTAGCTTTGCGTAGCGCGACTACGCGAACTACACCCAGGGTTAATGCCGAGTAAACCTGGGCGTAGTCCGCGGAGTTTTGCTACGCGGAACTTCGCGAAGTTACAAAAAAACTCCGCGAAGTTCCGCAAGTGGTGGAGTGTGGTGCGAACTGCTGTTCGCACTGGTCTTTCTGCAGCTCGGGTAGAAATTCTACCCGAGCAGCAGCTCGCGCTCGTGAACTTACCGTTCTCTGCTCTATGCGAAGCAGGGTTTTCTTGCACTCTGTGAGCTCCGCGGAGTGCAGAGTGCAGAAAACTCCACAAGCTCCACGAACGGAGCGGAGTTCAATGCCCAGGCCTAATGCCGAGTACCAAGATGGCTGCAGACACTTCCTGGTTATGGTGTTCGTAGCTAATCAGAGCTCGGCAGATCTCTGCACAAGCTCGTCCTTATTCGCAAATTAGCCGCGATCGCAGATAAACAAATTTGAATTTCCCTAAATTTCCCAACAACTACTGAATGGATGTACACCAAATAACTGAAAGTGTGATCTGTGAACCAAAATCTACCTTTCTGCCAAATTCGGTGTAATTGTATATGGAGCAATTGGAAAGGGGGAATGATGACTCTGACATGGCAATATCCTGTAGAGAGAAACAGCGGATAGACTGGGTTTTTTCATCTATGGGAGCAGTAGTTCAAGTTTAATTCAAGTTTATTTGGACCAAAGATCCTTAAACAATTTTAAAAGGTACATTAAAAATCATCTAAAATCACAAAACATTATTAAAACATCATAAAATTTCATATTATACATTCAGCTTTCCTTTCAACTTTACCCATAACATTATACATCAAATTGTATGACAATTCAGTTCTAATCCCTTTTAAGAAATACTTTGACTTTTTGGATGAACTTCCCCATGGCGCAGGCTATATCTAAATGACTCATTTCAGTTAGAAGGTTTACTGCCTGTGCCCTATTTTTAATATCATACTTTTTAAAAATCGGCTGTAAAAACTCTATTCGAATATCTAAAAACTTTTGACAGTCCACTAATATATGTAAAGTGTCACATGAGGCTCCCAAGGTGCATGTGCATTTTTCCTTACTGTCTATCATTGAGCCTTTCACCCCATTATTCACGTAGCAGGGATTCGCCCCAATTCTTAGCCTTAATAAATCTCTTCTTAGTTGACAGTCAGGTAGCCTATCAATATAAGGGAAGTGCTGTTCATTTTGCCATGCAATGGCCATAAAGTGTACTGAGCTTTTCTTCAAGAGGTAATCTTGGTCCTGTACCCGTGAAATTTCTTTTCCCTGGACCCTAAGTTCCCTCTTGCCAACCTTAATCAGAAGAGTGTTGGGGCACAGATTAACCTTCATCAAGCAACACGCTTTTGTAATAGTTGCTCTAATTTCCTTTGCCCATATTAACTCACTCTTTTCAATCTCGTTTTTACACCATTGTGAAATTTTAAAATCCTCTCCCGTTCCTAACCGCTGCCAGAAACGGATTAGTGCCATACAAGCTATTATACCCCACAAGGTCGTTCCCAATTCTAGTCTCACTGCCTGGACCATTGACGACTTAGGCAATGAGAATAGATTTTTCAAGGTTTTACCCTCCTCGGCATCCCAACCATATTTGCCGCTCAGATAAAGCAATTCTGCACCGTACAAAAATTGTGGAGGTACCATAGCTGAGTAAGCTTTTTAAGACCGGTCTGTCAGACATCATGCCATAAGCTGCGTTAAATTTTTTTAGTCCACTGACCGATGCTGATGATCTCAGCTTTAGTGCATCTAGGTGGGTATGCCAATGCAAACTTCTCTCGAACCACATCCCCAGATACCTATATTCTACTACCTTTTCCAGTTTCTCAGTACCTAGGAACCAAGTGAACCCAATTTTCCTTCGACCAAAGCCTAGAATCTTTGTCTTGTCCATGTTGACAACAAGCTTTTTAGAACGGCAATATTCATTGAATCTATTTAACTTTCTTTGCAAACCAATTTCCGTTTGATCCATAATTACAAGATCATCCGCATATAATAGGCATGCGATATGTTTCCCATCTTGCTTTGGGCTTGCCCCATTTACATTAGCTAAAGTTAACGGCAAGTCTGCAATGAACAGGGAGAACAGCAGAGGGGCCAATACACACCCCTGCCGCAGCCCATTACCAACAATCTCTATTTTCTGGGATAAGCTTCCCTCTACGTCTAAAATTATCTGGGCCCAATTATTTGTATGGAGAGCTTGTATCAATCCTAACAAATCCTTTGGGATGTTATATCTAATCAGAGTCTCCCACAACAGCTCCCGGTCCACCAGATCAAAAGCTGCGCCGAAGTCCACGAAGCAGCAGAACAAACTTCCCCTCTGCTCAATCGACTTCCGCGCAATGGACCAGAGAGCAAAACAGTGGTCGACCGTTGAATGTCCCTCTTTGAACCCCCCCTGTTCCGGGGGTACAATCCGATTTTCTTCTGCCCAGTCCTTAAGCAATCCCAAAATTACTTTCGCAAAGACTTTTGCCCATATCAAGGAGATTTATTAATCTATAGTTCTTAGGGGCTTTTAAATCACCCTTCATATGGATTGGCCTTATAATTGCTCTTCTCCAGTTTCCTGGAACAATCCCTGAATTTAGGATCCCCTGAAACATTTTTGCAAAAAACTCTGCCCACCACTCATGTCTTGTTTTTATTATCACTGCCGGCAGATTATCTGGGCCTGCAGCCCGGGTAAGGTACAGACTTGCTATTATTTTCTTAATATGACCGGAGGTGAAGAGTTCCTTTATGTCATCCCAAACTCCTGTCCATGATATTGTACTTGCATTCTCTAGCAATGGCCATTTCCCATATATTTCTCCCAGGTAGCCCACCCAGTTGTCTTCGGGGACCATACAGTCTAGGGAACCTATTGTTCTCCTGGAGCTTTCTTGGACCAACTTCCAAAACCCTTTCACGTCTTTGGCCTCAATTACAGCTAGCATAGCACAGCTGACATGGCAATATCCTGTAGAGAAACAGCAGGTAGACTGGGTTTAGACATCTATGGGAGCAGTAAAACAGGATTAAAAAGAAAATCAACCTTTGTACCCAACCTCCCCAGGGACTCAATTAATGTGTTTTCGGACCGGGTGATCAAGGATTTAAAAACACTATCCGTAGAATCAAGTGAAACATTTTGCAAAGGCATGAGGAAAGAAGAAAGAGACTACTTCAAAGTTATGGACAAGTTGAGATTCAGGAAGGACGTTGTAGTCTGCCAGTCAGATAAAGGTGGTAATGTAGTCCTGTAGCCATTGTGCAAATACAATGAAGAAGCAAAATCTCAGTTAAGGGACACTGCATGCTATCAAAGGGTACCACAGAGTAATCTCCTAGAGGTCAAAAGCAAGTACCACAAAAGAACTAGCCAGGTGGAGGGGACTGAGACTGATCATGGAGGGGGAGTACCGATATTTAAAGGTGGATGACCCCATAACACCGGTTTTGTATTTAATACCTAAAATACATAAGGATTTGCAAACCCCGCCTCGTAGGCAAATAATATCGTTCTAGTAGCGCTTCCTTACACAATGGGTTGCGTCCCCAAACCGCACTCTTAAGACATACAGTGTACATTGTTTAGAGCAAGCCCCTGATGAAGGGCGTTGCCCGAAATGCATTGAGCACAACTTTGAACATGAAGTCACAGAGTTACAATAATATAATTTGGATGAAGTAAATCGAAATGAAATATTGATGTAAAGAAATAATAAATTCAATTTGACAACAAGTTAACTATGGAAGAATAGTTTCTTAAGAGTGCCGTTTGGGGATGCAACCCACGGTGTAGGGAAGCACTACTAGAAGGATACTTTACTACCTCATACTCAGGAGGATTTACCATCCCGCACCACCCACCAGGATTAAGGATTCAACAATAGTTAAGAAAAAGGAGTGTGTAGTCTCACTCAAAGGCCAGGAGACCAATAATATCAGCCATAGTTAGTTTGTTTGAGACCACATCTAGGTACATAGATCACTTTTTGCAGGATTTCGTGAAATCCCTCCCATCCTATATCCAGGACACAAGGGATTTTCTGCGTAAACTACATCACATTTCCTGGGAGAAATCTGACATTTTGATAACATTAGATGTGGCCTCGTTGTATACGAGCATTGCGCATAAAGATGGTCTCAGGGCCCTGAGACACTTCCTTAGCACCAGACCAATCAGTCTGTATCAACACTCTGAGATGTTGCTAACGATGGCAGAATTATGCCTTGAAAACAACTTTTTTCTGTTTGGGAGGAACACCTACAGGCAGTTAAGGGGTTCTGCCATGGGCACCCCCTTCGCCCCCAGCTATGCGAATCTTCACATGGGCTGGTGGGAGGAGCAGGTGCTTAGGGTCGAATTTGCAACAGAGTGGAAGGAAAACATTGAGGTCTGGTGTTGTTTTATAGACGACTTGTTCATAATTTGGAGGGGCTCCCTGGAGAGGGCAAATGCCTTTGTTTCTGCTTTGAATATAAATCTGCTGAACTTGAAATTCAGGAGTACCATCAGTGAATCTCAGGTGCACTTCTTGGACTTGGAAGTTTTTATAAAGGAGGGCACGATGCACACACGCACTTTCAGAAAACCCACTGCAGGGAATTCCATCTTACATTCAAACAGCTTCCATCGACAGAAACTAAAATACGGTATACCTTAAGCAGAACACCTTCCCATGAAAAGGAACTGTAATGAGCTGTCCTCTCTGAAAGAAGCACAGACTGAACTGACACAAAAATTCAGAGAGAGGGGTTATAGCCAGCAGGTTTTTTTAAGCAGGCCTTGAACAAAGTGGACAGACTCCCTAGAGAATCAATCCTTTTTAAGGACTGTACAGGAGATAGACAGACTGGGATGAAGAAGGAAGAAACTAGATTGATAACGGGATACAATGCCTATCATGCAAAAGTGAGAGATTGCATGAATAGGCACTGGCACCTAGTTAAAGAAGATCCCATACTCAGTAACCTAGTCCCACGTAGGCCTCTCATATCTTTTAGAAGGGCAAAATCTATGAGGCAACAACTGGTAGTAAATAGCCCGGAGGTGGTCGAGACAGAGGGGTGGCTGAAAGCCAATCCAGGCTTTAACAAGTGCCAGAAATGCAAGGCGTGCCAACACGGTATTAATTGAAAAGAAATTCAATCACCATTGTTGAAGAAACCTTGGGAAATTCCTAGTTTTTTCAATTGTAGGAGTGACCATGTGGTGCATATTCTTCAGTGCACTTGCCCCAAGGTATATGTGGGTAGCCCGATCCACATGGTACACATTAGAATCCTCCAACACCTGAGGGCAGTAAAAAACAAAGATAAAACTTATCCTGTGGCCAGACACATTAATGAGGTCCATGGAGGGAAACTGAATGAGCTCTCTTATTATGTGATAGATTCAGTCCCGAAAAATAGACGAGGGGGAAATCCTGAGATGAATCTTAGACAACTTGAATCACGATATATATTAATGCTTGACACTGAGACCCCCCCAGGCCTGAATTCAGAGGAAGATCTGTATGTCCATCTCTAATGAAGTAATTATGAGTATGACCAGTCTTCAGTCAGATAGGGGAAGAACTTATGAATTTAATCAATGCTTTTAAGGAATTTGTGTAATCGATAGACATATTTTATTTTGTTTTAAGTCTGTGCCCCCCACCCTTGGCATTGTGTGGAGTAAAATCGATTGGAAGGGTTATCAAGAGATAATATGAATGTTTATTGATGGGTCAGCGTCATTTGCCAGGACCACTAATGTGACTGGGTATTAATCAAAGTATCAAATTTTGTATTGTGTTGAAAAAAAAATGAATTGGCATTCAAAACATTTACACAAATTTTTAGCACTTGCACTTTAGATAACAAAAACGCTGGCACTTTTGATATTATATAAAAGGCAGGAGAAAGGATTTTCTCCCTTCGTTGCAGAATCTTGAAGACCACTAGCCGCAAGGTAGTAGGAGTCATAACCTATGTTCGTTATGTTTACATGAGAATATGAATAAGGCACTTGCACTTTCATATTCATGCGATATTGCACAATTACACTTGCACTTTAAGTTTAGAGTTTACATGAGAATATGAATAAGGCACTTGCACTTTCATATTCATGCAATATTACACAATTGTACTTGCACTTTGAGCCCAGAGTTTGTATATTAGCATTTTAGTACAATGCACTAAGATCTAAATAGAGCAAGATAGGCTAATACAATATTGTACAATTGCACTTGCACTTTAGCAACAAAATAACAGCAATTGGATCATGTAATTATATCGCCCGGGTGATTGCCAAGCATCAGCGCATCTTGCACTTTATTATAAGCCTGCTGGCAGACTTTCACTTGAACAGGCTTGTTGTAAAAACATTCTGTTCTCTCCTCCGGTGAGACTCCTGGTCTCTTATACTATTGCATAGAGTGACATTCATGCCTGTAATTACTGTACATTTAAGCAATGAGGTAGAAAGAGTAAAATTGGGGTGCAAATGCCAAAGTTACAGGGGATGGAGTGATAACCAAGGGGCACAACTTGGTTGCACTTAAGCAAATTTTATGTGGTGGAATATTGTGATATATACGGGTACAAACATTGGGCAGCACAAAATCACTTTTCATGTTCCATACATAAAATAAAAAAATGAATTGGCAAAAAAGAGAAAATAGAAAAGATATTAAAAAAATCTCAATAAAGAAATGAGCAAATTGAGAAAAGAAAAAGTGACAGAATGTGAAAGATATTTGATTTTACTTTAATATTTTCATGATTATTATTCACGTTTTGGAAGGTGTGAAACACATGATTTTAAATCTGTAACATTCATGATGTTTGAACAAGGATGAATATGCACCAAATGTTAATTTGGAAAGTATGTTGTTTATGTTTATTGCATCATGTGATTGACCCTCCCAACAAAGGGAGAGGAACAGTGGAGTTCAGTGTGTGAGCAAGGCAGGGGATCCTGTTGAAACGCAACTGCATCTTGGAGGCCCACTGAGGGTAATGAAAAATAATGTATATTTTGTTAGTGCACAGTACCTACTTAAGGAAATAATTAGATGGAAAGCACTACATACTCCAGCATGCAACACGTGGTGGTGGCCATTTTGTGGGACTAGCCACTGTGCTTTTGCCATAGGCCTCCAAGCTTGCGGCCTAGTCTGCCAGTAGGCCCAGAGGTAGTCACCATGGGTGCATAAAAACTGTTTCTGTGTAGTCTGTGGAATTTTGACATCATTTAGGCCATGGATGGCATTGAATTGAATTGCGAAATGTGTTTTTTTTTTGGAGGGTCTGACTATTTCACTTTTTGGGTGTGTTAAATAAATGCCTTTTTTGCGTGTGTACTGTGTAATTATAATTGTGTTGTTGTAGTGGTTGTCTAACTTTCAAAAGTGTTTTTAGCCATGTGGATTTTAGTTTTTGCATTAAAGCTGTGTGTGTTTTATAAGGCATCCTTTGTCTGCCCATATATAGGCCTGCTTGAGTTCATTGTTTGCCGTGCCTTGTGCCTGTGAGTCACCATGTTGCTGGGGGCCATTTTGTTGTGGTAGTTAGTAGTGTGCTGTTTTTGCCACATAGGCCTGCGTGTCTTTCCATTGTTCCTCTTACTGCTTCCAAATCCATCCCCATTGCCAGCTGCAGCTCCCTGATGCTGCTATATAATACATCCCACGTGATGCACAAATGTAGGCCAAACATGCTCCACTACATTTTAGTTTTTGTTCTTTACTATTCTTATTCTTCCAGAGTGTACACTAGCACTACACAGTAGCCAGGAAAGCCCTGGCCTTGTTGTCAACGTCTCATAAATGGCTACACTGTGTGTTGTTGTTCACAGAGTTTCTGAAATGTAATAATTGAGGCCACCACACACTAAGTTCTATATTATATTTGTTTGATTTGTGCTACGTTTGACTGATGTTCTGGCTTTTTGCTTTTAGGTGCACAAAGACTGAGGAGGAGGTGTGTCATCATTGCCCATTGCACTGCCAGACAGACATCCTGCTGCTGTACACACAACATGACATGTGACCTGACCAGACATCTCTGCAACTGAGTGCTGCTGACATCTGAAGAAGATTGGCCCAAAGAAAGCAGGTACCAGGTCCTCCAGTACAAAGAAAGTTGCCATTGAGAAGAAGGAACAGAAGAAGGAAGTGACACTTAAGTCTGGTGTGCCGGCCAATACCTTTTGGTAAAAAAATTACGCCTGCAGCAGCTGTGTCTGGGGGCAAGCTGGGGGCAGCACCTCCGCATCAGTGGGTAGCCAGCCTAATGGTGGAAAGCAGTGATGCTGAGCCAGAGATAAACTTATCGCTATCTCAAAGTAGTACCCAATCAACGCAGGAGGAAACACAGCAGATAAGTGGTCAAGAACAACAGCCGCAACCACCACCCCCAATAGTAGTTGTTGTTCCTCCTGAAGTACGGGCAGTTCAGGAAATTGAGCCTCATGCAGAGGTAGAAGAAGAAGCCACTCATTCAGAAGATCCATTGTCTTCCAAATCTCCAGCAAGGAAAAGGAGGGGTAGTCCAAGTTCTTCGCCAAGCCCCCTTCTGATGATCTAGATGCCACTTGGAAGCCACAAACTGAGTCTGAGAGGAAGCCACGTTCCAAGACCAAGCTAGTGAAAAGGAAGGTTCCAGAAAGCCTTACACTTATGGAGGTCGATGTAGAACAGCAGGATGATGATGATGAGCCAGTCATCACGAACAACACTCCTGGCCCCGAGGAGATGGATACCAACATTATTACCCTATCCAAAATGGCTGCGAGGGATGTAGCACGCATACCTCCACAGGTAACACCAACACGACCTACAGCTTCCATATTTGCATTAGCCAAGGCCCGGCAGCGACATACATCCAGCACAACCACCACCTCAGTAGGAGTAGGTAGTGGTACAGCAGCACAGAGTCAAATTCAACACACACCCTCCAGTTCATCCGGCATTGGAAGTGGCACCTCCAGCAGGAGGCCAAAGTTAAGCTCCCCAGTTTGGGACTTCTTTACGGTTAGCGAAAAGGAGGAGAACATGGCTATATGCTCCATTTGTAATAGCTCTGTTAGTCGTGGTAAGCTTGGTACAAACTATGGTACCGGAGGCCAAATGACCCATCTGAAAAAACACCACTTGATCAGCTGGGAGGACCACATTCGCGGCAGAAAAAAAACTGCAACCATTGGTGTTGGTGGGGATAAAGGAGTAGAAGAAGAAGATCCGATCATGGTGGAAGAGGAAGGACAGGGAGACATTCTCTCTGGTAGTGGTACACAAGGTGTCCCTGACCCCAGCAGTGCAGTCTTAACGTCGCACACATCTTCAGCAACATCTCAGTGGCACAAGAGTAAGAGTCAGCCGGAGACACCAAGAAGTACCAGGTCCGCACTACCAAAAAGTGCGTTGTTGAGCCTAAGAGAAAGGAAAACCATGCAGCCTACCATTATCAGCATGTTTGGGGGTGAGGGGCAGTACGAACGCAACCACCCAATAGCACGTTTGTACAATGCGAAGCTGGCTAAAATGTTAGCACTGGACCTTCTCCCTTTTTCTTTTGTTGAAGGGGTGGGTTTTCTGGAATTTGTGTCAACCATCTGCCCAAAATGGCATGTTCCCAGCCGCTACTATTTTGCCAGAGTTGCAGTTCCAGCACTACATCACGACGTGCTGGAATTGCTAGGAAAGGCCTTGAAGCAGAGTGCTGTTCACAGTATCCACCTGACAACAGACATGTGGACCAGTTGCCAAGCCACAGATTACATGTGCATCACTGCACACTGGATCTGTTTTGCGGGGGTTAGAGAACAGATATCTGCTGGTGTTGATACTGCAGAGATTTTTCATGCCACTCGCAAACATGCAACTGTAGCCATGTTTGCCATGGAGAAATCTCATACTGCTGCAAACATTTTGGAAGAGTTTAACACCAAGGTCTTTGAGTGGCTGCGCCCAAGAGGGCTTACGATTGGTTTTGTTGCCATGGACAACGGCAGTAATGTAGTTTTGGCCATGCGCAATGGTGGCTATTTCAGGGTCCCGTGTTTGGCACACTGCATTAACATTGTTGTTCAAGACTTTTTGAAAAATGAATCCAAAGTCAGCAACTTACTGGTCACCTGCAGAAGAATATGCACACATTTCAGCCATTCTTTTAAAGCCCGGAAGCAGCTGAGGGTCATTCAACGTGAGCATAAAATGCCAGTCAAAGCGCTCATCCAGGAGGTGCCAACACGTTGGAACTCAACTTATTACATGCTTGATCGTCTGTTTGAACTGTACATACCACTCAATGCTTATGTCATGCAAAGATTAGGGGAACCTACTGTGAGAGGCATGACCGTTGAGATGGGTCAATGGGACCTCATTAAATGCCTGAATGAGATGCTACTTCCTTTTGAGATCTTCACACGTGAAGTCAGCAGGGAGGACTGTACTATGGGCCAAGCTATCCCATTGTTGCACATGCTAGAGCAACAGCTGAAGGAGGTGTCTGAAACATACGCAGGTGTGGATGACAAACAAGACGCATATCATTTGGCGGAGACCTTAGCCGCTCGCTTATCGGAAAATACAAGGATTAAAAATAAAATTTTGTCACAACCACATTACATTAGTGCCACAATTTTGGATCCACGGTACAAAGTATTTCTGAACAGCAAGGCAGTAATTCCTTTTTCGGAAGTGGATGTTGCCAACTACAAAACTTTGATAGCTAAGGAAGCCACTATTTTCGAAAACGAACAGCTGTTAATTACAGGCCCCCACCCCAGGCCTTAACCAGTACTACAGGGCATCCAGAGTCAAGTTCTACTTCGGAGCCTGAGGGCAGTGCGTTTGCCTCCCAGCAGTCACCTACACCAACAATAACATCAACAACAGCAAGAACAGGATCATCCACAGCACAATGTGCAACTGATTGGTTTCTACGGCAGGGGTATGGTAAGTCCAGTGCTGATGCAAAGGCAAAAGAGGCCGAGCACATCGGAGCACCCCTGAACATTGAGCGGACGGTCCAGGCCTATCTGGATGACCCAACAGAGGTCTACATGGATCGAAACCCATTGGTGTATTGGTATGGGAAAAGAAGCCAATGGACAGTGCTCAGCAGGCTGGCGATAAAGTATCTGGCTTCCCTTGTCGCAAGTGTCTCTTCTGAGCGTGTTTTCGGTGCTGCTGGTGCCATTGTAACTTCGAAAAGGACCAGTCTCTCGGCCAAAAGCGTGGAGGGTTAACCATGATCAAAATGAATCAGCACTTTATA
Organism: Calotriton arnoldi; assembly: GCA_963921515.1. Classification (NCBI taxonomy): domain Eukaryota; kingdom Metazoa; phylum Chordata; class Amphibia; order Caudata; family Salamandridae; genus Calotriton; species Calotriton arnoldi. Next base: position 596,472 of record CAWUFW010002709.1, read on the forward strand.
CCACCGGATTACAAAATACGTGAATCACAGCAGGAAGAGGAGAGCGACTTGGATGACGTAAATAGTGCGTTACAGGACCTACTTCTGTCCGAACCACCAGAGTTTGAGGACGAGCTCCTCTTCCCTGACAACTAGGCTTTCAAATTGTTACTTTCTTCCTTCCTTTATGTGTCTGTGTATCTGTCTTTCTGGTTCAAATCAAATCACAACAAATCCATCACCACCGTCTTCTCTTTTTATTTCCCTATTGGAGTTGCACGTCTGTGCATTTAACTGTCCACTCTTCAGAGTCCTGCTTCATCTTCCTGTCTCGCCCTAGTACATTTCCATCAAGCCAGACATTAGTACAAGAAATGTTGCCTTTACCAGTCCCTCCATAAGAAGTGAAACGTGACTATAGCTATCCTCCGTTTTGTTTTCGAGCCGAAACTCATCAGTGTCCGAAGGCTACCGCCTCTGCAGGCGTCCACAACTCTTCACTGTCAGAACTTGGTCAGGCATCCAAAAGTGAACTCATCACTGTCCGAAGGCTACAGCCTCAGCAGGCATCCAAAGGTCCTCACTGTCAGGACAGAAGGTACTTGGCAGAGAAAGACAAGAGACTCTTCGAAGAAACTTGCTGACATTTGTGCAAACTCAAATGATCAGCAATGAGCGCTACCCAGGCCGCGGCCCATCATCACAGTGCTGACCATGTGAAGCAACTTAAACTGTGTCAAAGTGCCACAGATGAATAAGACGAAAACCGAAACAGCGACTAACACTCAAAATGAATGTGGACTGGAGTAATGATGAGGCCACTGCCCCGTAAAAAAAAAAACCACACCTATCAGAACTAGGCATCTGATGATCTGACAGCCAAAGAGAAGAGCAAGACAGGTAATGATGGAATGCATTGGATGCTTGCAGACTCTGAGCGATTGCTGTTGTTTGTTGTTGATGTTGTGCATGAAGTCGAACTCTACTCTACTAGTTAATCTACAAAGTGACTCAAGTCAGTGACAGTCAATGTTTCCCTTCTTGTTGTTTAATAACCAAATTGTACTCCTACTACTGCAGGTGCAGGCCAATATCTGTTGCAATTTTTTAATATGGAATATGGACTTAATCGGAGTCACTACAGACTGAGTTGTAGTTGGACAACACGTACCACACCATGATGATGACCATACTATCTTTGCACGCAGTCAGTCACTTGGATCGGAGATGATTCAAGGAATAACTGCATTTCATGAAGTGGCATAAGATAAACATAAACACAACAATTCAACAAGAAAGTAAACACAGCAGACCTACATGTCCATGTAGTGGTGTAGTCGAGTGAGTCATGATGACTGACAGCGGCGCATTGAATTTGTCACTTAATTAGGAAAATGCTAAGTTGCTGTGTATGCCTTTTGTCTGGCTCTGTCAAAAATTAAGGTAAATGGAGGTTGGGTCACGGGCTGGTGCTGTGGTGGGCCTGTTCTGTCCTGTTGTTGTTGTAGCTTAATACTGTAATCAGAATCTACACGATATATCCAAGCCGCCTCAGTCTGAAAGTGTTCTCTCTTCTCTTCTTGGACTTTACCGTAATTGATGGGTTTTTTTATTCATTGATTTTTCAATACCCCTTTTGTTTTTCCATCTAGACGTTACAGGCCAGCCTTTACCCTGTGCTAATTGCTATACTGGGAGACACAACTCACATTTACCTTACCAATCGGCATCAGGAAGGCCACCAAGATTGATGTGCGGAGCGTCCATGGAAGATAGGACCAAGACGAAGGACGAGATTCAACTCCACAATTTGACCATGATAATACAGTAACTTTAGTATCATTCATCATTCATCTTTGAATTAATTTGAATCCTTTTTTCTCTTCAATCATTAGGACTGTGTGTTGTGTGTTGTTGTTTGTTTGCTAATTGATCCCTACAACTGTTTTTAATTGTCTTTGCTATCTTTACAAGTAAGCCCAGTACAACATGGAATTTGGGTCACTGAGGGCATATTACAGGCAAGGCAAATTGCATAGAATATACTGCTGCCCTGTACTGTCTAATTGTCTAGTAGGAGTTATTAAGTACTACTCATTAACCATCAAGTTATCTTCATCATCATGCATGCATTTCCCTTTTCTCCCTTTATAGATTTTTTGGATAAGATCATGGTCGTCTGCAAGATTGCGCTTTGCTTTTGTTGTCCATGCGTACTGTTTTTCATTCTCAAACCTGTCCCCAAACCCCCCTTCCAATCCATTCATGGGCTGTGATTTATATTGAGGTGTGATGTGACTACATAAAATGTACACCAATTGATCACACGCTTGCTGGGGCAGATGTGGTGAAAGCAACACTAATTCAATTGCAAGGCAGGGCGTGGAGCTTCTTCTGCTTGCCCACCCATGCTCAGTCTATGTGCATCCGTCACCGGCTAATAGTAGTACATCATAATTAATTGCCGGCATTGATTGGATTAATCATCAAACTCCTACCACACAGCAGTAAAGGTTACGAATTACGATTGTGTTAAGTTAAGTTAAGTGACTCACTCGACACAACTACAGTTTGTAACTTCTTGTACTAGGCTGTCCCCGCCACCATTATGTTTAATTTGACTTTAGCAGTTGCAACTGCAATATTGTTTGTTTGGCAGTCTTCTTCTGTACTGTATTTTACTTCGTTCTACTACTCCTCCCACAGTCGCTCTCAGGCAAGTGACTGTCTCTTTTTTATTTTTTAGCAAATGCTACTGCCAATGTCTACTCTACTACTACCACCACAACCATGGCATCTTCTACATTCTCTCTGGAAACCATGCAGCCATCGCTGTGCCGAACGTAATCATCATCAATCACAGGTAAGATAAGTTTGGTGGGAGGTATAATGGACTAGGAGGAGAGACTGACAGTACTAGTAGGACAAATAACTCAGTGAGGGGTACCGCATCTATCTGTTTGTGTTACATCATCGGCAGATTATTTAAATCAAACACTGGCTGCGGCCCTGCAGCAGCAAGGAAACCAATGTGACGTTAATTCGTAAAACAGTAACCCCCACAAAACATTAACATTGTATGTTTAAGTATAAATATAATTTATTACCCTAACAAAAATAAACTATCCCACACCTGACCCACCCCTCTCCCTAACCCCAACCAATGTCCAAAATGAAAAAAGTCCAATGAATGTCCCGAAACCCCAACGCCCAATTCCCACCCACCAAAAAAAGGAATAAAAAGGGGCAATGCAACAGGGTCCTAGATGTTATATTCAGCGGGCTTTGAGGTGTTTGTCCACCAGAATTTTAACCCGCTCCTCCAGTTGCTCCTCTAGCCGTGAGGAGAATCTTTCTGCGAAATGCCCTGCAGTGGCATCCAGGATGGGGGACAGCAGTGCTGGCTGCTAGCGAATTGCGGCGGCGGGCGGCTACCAGACCGCGGCACCATACCACTCGAGTTGGGGCCTGGCTGGGGCCCGGGGCATCGGATGAGGCTGCAGCTGCTGCCGCCTCCTCCTCCGCCTGAGCCACCAGCCGCTGGTACTCCTGACATATGGCCTCCAGTTTCCGGCGCCGGGCCCTGGCTGCCAACTCCTTCCGGGATGGTTTGTCTTGGGAAGGAGTACTATCTATATCAAGAAAGAAAGAAAAATATTGTTGTAACCAGTACTCTTAGCAAAACAGTAACACAAAATTAATTCAACACATAATGGCACAGTAGCACTAGCAAGAAGCACAGTACATAACATTTGTGGTAATAATCTATCTATCCTCCCACTTCCTCGGCCTCTAACATTTGTGGGAGTTTCAGACATTATACTAGCACTATGGACTCCAACCAGTACACAGTACACCAGTCTTCATCTTATCTCTAGTTTAGCGAAATGACATAACCTGGTTGTAGCCGGCATTGCCAGCTTGGTCATCTATGCTTGCACCCAAGACAAACATACGAGTCATGACGCAGACTCACATTAGTTTGATTTACTACTGTCTGCAGGTGGGGAAGCTCGTATTTTTCTATTACGGGTGGCACTGGCCATACTCTCTCTATTACATGGAGGGCAATTGCTCAATTTCACAGTGCCCTGGCTACTACAAAAAGGCAGATTATATATCTGATCCAATGATCATTGCTTTTATATGGGACAACGACCTAAGGTCAGTAGCGGTCGGTGGTGGGACTCGGGGAGTTCTGCCGGGTGGTGACGTGGGGAGGGGCAGGGTGGGGGGTAGTGAACTATGTATTACGACCAATTACAGGTAAGTAAACATAAATAAATAAAACTAATTTTGTTGCGCGCACTGCATCGCATTTGGCAGTGCAGTGCGCACAATGAAATTCGCTTTATTTATTTGTATGTTTACAGTAAAGTTACCTGTATTTGGCCGCGTAATACATTGTTTACTACTACCCCCACCCTGCCCCTCCCCACATCAGTTTTGCTACTCTGGCGCGGTTTCTTTTACATTCCCTTAAAACTAAAACTGTGCATCCCGTGACAGTCTCCACCTATGCTGTCTATGATGAATACATACAGGCATCCATCCATTCTGGAGTGGAGAGGTGTGGTGCAGCGGCCAGGGCAGCTGACTTCGGAACACAGGGCTCACGGTTCGATCCCGGGCTCCGGCGGCAGCTCAGCTCAGCACCATGTGACTCTGGGCAATAGCTCACTTAATTTCCACGACGGCCCCCAGCGCCTTGAGACCCGTAAGGGTGAGTAGTTCGCGCTTTACAAATACGGATTTATTCTAAGTAAATGTCAATCATTCTTCTTAATCTCTCCACAAACCTTACTTTCCAACAACGCATGCGTCCACTCACTCCGTGGCTTGCCTTGGCTTTGAGTTTCACCCAAACACCGCTGATGATTCTTGCTATCCACAGTATCCACCCATACTGTGTCGCCCACCCAGGCAGGCATCCATTCTTCTTTCACCTTCCACCCATCCTTCAACAACACATGCATCTGATTCCTATCAGCCACCTATCCATGCTTCCAACGTATCCTTCTCTGCCAGTCATCATATTAAATCTCGCCCGCCCTTCCTCCTTCCACCCGTCTTTCCCTTTTTGTTCAACACATCCATCAAGGTCATCTGATCTGACTTTTAGTCTCCTCCATAAAACTTTCACAGCTGAGTTGGAGTCAGATATAAGAGGCCATTGGTTAATCAAGTCACGCTGGTAATGCTATTGCTACTGCATTGCTCATGCTAAGTAAAGGGTGTCTTCTTTAACCGTTGTATAATGTTCACTACAACTTCATACCTAATAAGTCTCAACAACAGTACAGTGAGTGAAGTCCACACACCCTTCCAGCTAGTGCAATGTCAATAAGTCATGAATATAACTTACCACCGCCCGCCACTGCTGCTGGCTCCCCCTGTAGCTCCTGCAGGTGCCGCATCTTCTCCTGCCCCCTCCGGAATGCTAGAATCGCCGGTGGCCCCGCCGCCACTGGTGGTCGCTAGTACGCCTAGATAAAAACATGACACATTTTTAGATGCCTGTACACCTCCCCCTATTTATTCTTTTTCACTAGCAAGATTGAAAAAAAAGTTAATACATACATATTATTATAAATCACATTCAATAGTCCAAATCGGGTACTAGAGTACAGTCAGTAGACACTAGTAGTGTTATGGTCCCTAGGGTCATTATTATACTATACTCTACTCTTTGCAAAGTTAGCCTGAGCCATGCAACCATTTTTCGCTTCATGTCTTTTGCGCATGTTACCTCGCAGCTTGTTGTGCAGTAACAGTAAGACGCCTTTTGAGCCCACATGAGCACATACAGCTACTGTCTGAGCGTTGCGTACAAGAGGTCGAAAAACAAGCCACTTTGTTATGGAGTTCGGTTAGTCCGTATTGCTTAGCCATAGGTAACATGTTACACTTTTTGGCAGGACTGAGAAATGCTTGCATTATACTATATAACACGCACCATTTTTCTCAGGCAGAGGATTCCCTTCTACGAACCAGAGATTTGCAGAGCTTATGAATGATGCATGTAACCAGTAATTCTATGTTCTACGGTGAGGAGTCTCCCAGAATTCGCACAGATCTTTTGTCTTATATCATCATGCACTTGTTGTAACAATGTTTATTGTTTTAATCTTATGCATTTTGCTGTTGGAGCTGGCTGGAGTACACTGAATTTTATAGAACAACATACAGAGCTTGTTAGTTGAAAATAAACCTTTTGAACTTACACATAGACTCTGTGGTATTTGGTGTGGTGGTGGTGGTGGACTTACACGAGTGAGTGAGCGAAAGGGTGTTATCTGTTCTGGGTTGTGTAATCATTGGGTATCTTCGGGTGGGGGTTCGGGGACCTAATGAGACACTATAGCTAGTCGTTCAGGGGATTGTGGGTTCACTTCTGACTGAGGTGTGAGGAAGGTCCAAGTTCCAAACTCCCATCACCAACATCCTATTTTCTTGTGCATAGTTCTGCATGGGGCTGTGCAGAATCCCATTCCCCACATCAGTAGTAGTATGTACTATATCCTATCAAAAATAGTCAAATATCGGGTTGGGCATTTGGTTTGTGGTAATTGTCAAAGCCTCCAGATTAAGAAGCCTAGAAGAGGACAACCGAAAGGACTGGACTCAGCTATTGGTCAATCTGAGTTTTATTCAAAACCGTACAATAAAGAGTGGCAATGCAAACTGGGCAAGCTTAGCGACAGACTAATAGTAGTAGTACAGACATTCATAGCAGAGGCAGTTAGAACTTACAGGCAGGAATAAACAGAATTTAGAAACAGATAGTCAAGTCAAGATCAAAGAATCTTTTGTAAAAAATAGAATTAGGAGTGGAACCATAATTAATAGTTCTGAAAAAATAAGATGCAGTAAAAGTTAGGGCAATATAAATGTTAATATTAACCACTGGAGGTCTTACTGGGATCAGCAGCAGGGCCCTCGGTAGAGGAGCGGTCCTCTGGTGGTTGTCCCGCCGAATCGGACCCCGTATTCTTGCCCCTGGGTGCTGCAGATCAGTGATCATGTAAGAGATAATAAAGAAAGACACAAACATTAATGATTGCTGTGAAACAAATAAATTATGTAAAAACGCTCAAAAAACGTTTTAGGAAACAAAAATTGCAATACAATTGACCTATGTAATCCGATCAACTACTGGCTTGCGGGATTCACGGACAGTCTACTTATTTGGGAACACTAATTCAGTGTTCCATTTTGATTGATTCAAATAAAATCCAGAACACTAACTAAGCCTAAGTACCACCTGACCTAGCCCACCTATTCCAGGCAGGCCAATTGTTCATTAAGTCTGCATTTCCATTTTTTTAGCCCTCAAAAATGCATAGATGAGAAGGAGGACACATGCATAAATTGGTGCATAATGCATACACCAAATTGTTGGTTGGTTAAGTCTGATGTTCTGCAGCTGACTGACACTGCTAAGCTTACCACTAACTAAACAAACTACAAAAGGTTCTACTAAGGACTGGGGTAAGCAGCACTCAGTGACAGAGGATGCGTCACGCAGACCGCTCAAAAATTATCAACTAATAGTAACTAAACCTAGTATCAAACTATCAATCCATCCACCACTATTTGACAGGAGGACAAAGGAAGGACTAGAGTCTCTCTAGCAGGAGCATTACCTAACTGAAGTTCTCTAAAGTAAACTCTTACATAATAATAAGGACAAGCGAGCGCAAAGTTGCAAACAAGTAAGAGTAGCGCCCAGCACCTGTGTCCTACAATCACAGAAGATTTTGAAACGTAATTTACCTGCAATGTAAGCAGCAGTATTCTTGTTATTTGTAAAACATTTATACACAAATCACAATACTTATACTACTATATATATTAGCTACTCACCAAGCCCCATGACCTCGACACCTAGCAGGTCCAACAGGTCCTGCTCCCGGTCGAGGATGTCTGACCACCGGTGGGCCAGCTGGTTATGGGTGCGCCGGACCCCTGAGCAGCGAAACTCTGCCCGGCGCACCTTCGCCCACCGGCGGTGACGCTCCTGGGTCGGGTACCCGGAGCCTGGCCTGCCGCCTGCTGCCAAGGTCAAGGGGAGGTGGCGCTGAACAAAAAAAACAAGGGCGGCCACCTCCGCCTCAGCAAAAAGCTGGCGGGCTTGCACCCCTGCAGGGCGCAGTCTTGCGCAAGGCAGGCGGCGATTGGGCGCACGCGCCTTGCCCTTCGAGCCATTACTGCTACCCTTCGCCATGGTTCTGGGGTGGGAGGACGAGGCGGAAAAGAAAAGTTAGAAGGGAAAAATAAAGTTAGGGGAAGAAGTAGGAGCTTAAAGAAGAAAGTTATATAAAACAGTCGAAAAGTAAAAAAAAACAGTAAAAAGTAGAAAAAGATGCAAAATATAGACTTAGGCAGAGAGACAGATAGATAAGAAATAAAGAAAAATTGAAAAACAGTGTAAAAAACTAAGGATTCCAAAGATTGAGGGAGGATAGAAAAGCAGGCCCAGAACCATAGCATAGAGTGAAAAAACAAGATGGCCGCGCCCATCGCGACCGCGTGGGTAAGTTTGCGCGATATTTCTCCCCGAGCACGCCAAAAACGTCGTGAACACGTACAACGCGTTCCCGAACATGGAATGCGCATCGCGAGCACGCTATACGCGACCCGGAACAGGAAATAAGGGAACGCGAACGGGCGGGACAAGTGAAAAACAAAATGGCCGCGCCCATAGGGGACCGCATGAGTAAGTTCGTGCCCCCGAGCACGCAAACAGCATCCCGAACACGCACAACGCATTCCCGAAGAAGAAAAACGCATCGCGAACGGGCGCGACAAGCAGCTACGCACGCTCGCGTAGCTACGCGTAGCTCGCGTAGCGCCCCGACGTCTTCGCGTAGCTTTGCGTAGCGCGACTACGCGAACTACACCCAGGGTTAATGCCGAGTAAACCTGGGCGTAGTCCGCGGAGTTTTGCTACGCGGAACTCCGCGAAGTTACAAAAACTCCGCGAAGTTCCGCAAGTGGTGGAGTGTGGTGCGAACTGCTGTTCGCACTGGTCTTTCTGCAGCTCGGGTAGAAATTCTACCCGAGCAGCAGCTCAGCGCTCGTGAACTTACCGTTCTCTGCTCTATGCGAAGCAGGGTTTTCTTGCACTCTGTGAGCTCCGCGGAGTGCAGAGTGCAGAAAACTCCACAAGCTCCACGAACGGAGCGGAGTTCAATGCCCAGGCCTAATGCCGAGTACCAAGATGGCTGCAGACACTTCCTGGTTATGGTGTTCGTAGCTAATCAGAGCTCGGCAGATCTCTGCACAAGCTCGTCCTTATTCGCAAATTAGCCGCGATCGCAGATAAACAAATTTGAATTTCCCTAAATTTCCCAACAACTACTGAATGGATGTACACCAAATAACTGAAAGTGTGATCTGTGAACCAAAATCTACCTTTCTGCCAAATTCGGTGTAATTGTATATGGAGCAATTGGAAAGGGGGAATGATGACTCTGACATGGCAATATCCTGTAGAGAAACAGTGGATAGACTGGGTTTTTTCATCTATGGGAGCAGTAGTTCAAGTTTAATTCAAGTTTATTTGGACCAAAGATCCTTAAACAATTTTAAAAGGTACATTAAAAATCATCTAAAATCACAAAACATTATTAAAACATCATAAAATTTCATATTATACATTCAGCTTTCCTTTCAACTGTACCCATAACATTATACATCAAATTGTATGACAATTCAGTTCTAATCCCTTTTAAGAAATACTTTGACTTTTTGGATGAACTTCCCCATGGCGCAGGCTATATCTAAATGACTCATTTCAGTTAGAAGGTTTACTGCCTGTGCCCTATTTTTAATATCATACTTTTTAAAAATCGGCTGTAAAAACTCTATTCGAACAATCTAAAAACTTTTGACAGTCCACTAATATATGTAAAGTGTCACATGAGGTTCCCAAGGTGCATGTGCATTTTTCCTTACTGTCTATCATTGAGCCTTTCACCCCATTATTCACGTAGCAGGGATTCGCCCCAATTCTTAGCCTTAATAAATCTCTTCTTAGTTGACAGTCAGGTAGCCTATCAATATAAGGGAAGTGCTGTTCATTTTGCCATGCAATGGCCATAAAGTGTACTGAGCTTTTCTTCAAGAGGTAATCTTGGTCCTGTACCCGTGAAATTTCTTTTCCCTGGACCCTAAGTTCCCTCTTGCCAACCTTAATCAGAAGAGTGTTGGGGCACAGATTAACCTTCATCAAGCAACACGCTTTTGTAATAGTTGCTCTAATTTCCTTTGCCCATATTAACTCACTCTTTTCAATCTCGTTTTTACACCATTGTGAAATTTTAAAATCCTCTCCCGTTCCTAACCGCTGCCAGAAACGGATTAGTGCCATACAAGCTATTATACCCCACAAGGTCGTTCCCAATTCTAGTCTCACTGCCTGGACCATTGACGACTTAGGCAATGAGAATAGATTTTTCAAGGTTTTACCCTCCTCGGCATCCCAACCATATTTGCCGCTCAGATAAAGCAATTCTGCACCGTACAAAAATTGTGGAGGTACCATAGCTGAGTAAGCTTTTTAAGACCGGTCAGTCAGACATCATGCCATAAGCTGCGTTAAATTTTTTTAGTCCACTGACCGATGCTGATGATCTCAGCTTTAGTGCATCTAGGTGGGTATGCCAATGCAAACTTCTCTCGAACCACATCCCCAGATACCTATATTCTACTACCTTTTCCAGTTTCTCAGTACCTAGGAACCAAGTGAACCCAATTTTCCTTCGACCAAAGCCTAGAATCTTTGTCTTGTCCATGTTGACAACAAGCTTTTTAGAACGGCAATATTCATTGAATCTATTTAACTTTCTTTGCAAACCAATTTCCGTTTGATCCATAATTACAAGATCATCCGCATATAATAGGCATGCGATATGTTTCCCATCTTGCTTTGGGCTTGCCCCATTTACATTAGCTAAAGTTAACGGCAAGTCTGCAATGAACAGGGAGAACAGCAGAGGGGCCAATACACACCCCTGCCGCAGCCCATTACCAACAATCTCTATTTTCTGGGATAAGCTTCCCTCTACGTCTAAAATTATCTGGGCCCAATTATTTGTATGGAGAGCTTGTATCAATCCTAACAAATCCTTTGGGATGTTATATCTAATCAGAGTCTCCCACAACAGCTCCCGGTCCACCAGATCAAAAGCTGCGCCGAAGTCCACGAAGCAGCAGAACAAACTTCCCCTCTGCTCAATCGACTTCCGCGCAATGGACCAGAGAGCAAAACAGTGGTCGACCGTTGAATGTCCCTCTTTGAACCCCCTGTTCCGGGGGTACAATCCGATTTTCTTCTGCCCAGTCCTTAAGCAATCCCAAAATTACTTTCGCAAAGACTTTTGCCCATATCAAGGAGATTTATTAATCTATAGTTCTTAGGGGCTTTTAAATCACCCTTCTTATGGATTGGCCTTATAATTGCTCTTCTCCAGTTTCCTGGAACAATCCCTGAATTTAGGATCCCCTGAAACATTTTTGCAAAAAACTCTGCCCACCACTCATGTCTTGTTTTTATTATCACTGCCGGCAGATTATCTGGGCCTGCAGCCCGGGTAAGGTTCAGACTTGCTATTATTTTCTTAATATGACCGGAGGTGAAGAGTTCCTTTATGTCATCCCTCACTCCTGTCCATGATATTGTACTTGCATTCTCTAGCAATGGCCATTTCCCATATATTTCTCCCAGGTAGCCCACCCAGTTGTCTTCGGGGACCATACAGTCTAGGGAACCTATTGTTCTCCTGGAGCTTTCTTGGACCAACTTCCAAAACCCTTTCACGTCTTTGGCCTCAATTACAGCTAGCATAGCACAGCTGACATGGCAATATCCTGTAGAGAAACAGCAGGTAGACTGGGTTTAGACATCTATGGGAGCAGTAAAACAGGATTAAAAAGAAAATCAACCTTTGTACCCAACCTCCCCAGGGACTCAATTAATGTGTTTTCGGACCGGGTGATCAAGGATTTAAAAACACTATCCGTAGAATCAAGTGAAACATTTTGCAAAGGCATGAGGAAAGAAGAAAGAGACTACTTCAAAGTTATGGACAAGTTGAGATTCAGGAAGGACGTTGTAGTCTGCCAGTCAGATAAAGGTGGTAATGTAGTCCTGTAGCCATTGTGCAAATACAATGAAGAAGCAAAATCTCAGTTAAGGGACACTGCATGCTATCAAAGGGTACCACAGAGTAATCTCCTAGAGGTCAAAAGCAAGTACCACAAAAGAACTAGCCAGGTGGAGGGGACTGAGACTGATCATGGAGGGGAGTACCGATATTTAAAGGTGGATGACCCCATAACACCGGTTTTGTATTTAATACCTAAAATACATAAGGATTTGCAAACCCCGCCTCGTAGGCAAATAATATCGTTCTAGTAGCGCTTCCTTACACAATGGGTTGCGTCCCCAAACCGCACTCTTAAGACATACAGTGTACATTGTTTAGAGCAAGCCCCTGATGAAGGGCGTTGCCCGAAATGCATTGAGCACAACTTTGAACATGAAGTCACAGAGTTACAATAATATAATTTGGATGAAGTAAATCGAAATGAAATATTGATGTAAAGAAATAATAAATTCAATTTGACAACAAGTTAACTATGGAAGAATAGTTTCTTAAGAGTGCCGTTTGGGGATGCAACCCACGGTGTAGGGAAGCACTACTAGAAGGATACTTTACTACCTCATACTCAGGAGGATTTACCATCCCGCACCACCCACCAGGATTAAGGATTCAACAATAGTTAAGAAAAAGGAGTGTGTAGTCTCACTCAAAGGCCAGGAGACCAATAATATCAGCCATAGTTAGTTTGTTTGAGACCACATCTAGGTACATAGATCACTTTTTGCAGGATTTCGTGAAATCCCTCCCATCCTATATCCAGGACACAAGGGATTTTCTGCGTAAACTACATCACATTTCCTGGGAGAAATCTGACATTTTGATAACATTAGATGTGGCCTCGTTGTATCACGAGCATTGCGCATAAAGATGGTCTCAGGGCCCTGAGACACTTCCTTAGCACCAGACCAATCAGTCTGTATCAACACTCTGAGATGTTGCTAACGATGGCAGAATTATGCCTTGAAAACAACTTTTTCTGTTTGGGAGGAACACCTACAGGCAGTTAAGGGGTTCTGCCATGGGCACCCCCTTCGCCCCCAGCTATGCGAATCTTCACATGGGCTGGTGGGAGGAGCAGGTGCTTAGGGTCGAATTTGCAACAGAGTGGAAGGAAAACATTGAGGTCTGGTGTTGTTTTATAGACGACTTGTTCATAATTTGGAGGGGCTCCCTGGAGAGGGCAAATGCCTTTGTTTCTGCTTTGAATATAAATCTGCTGAACTTGAAATTCAGGAGTACCATCAGTGAATCTCAGGTGCACTTCTTGGACTTGGAAGTTTTTATAAAGGAGGGCACGATGCACACACGCACTTTCAGAAAACCCACTGCAGGGAATTCCATCTTACATTCAAACAGCTTCCATCGACAGAAACTAAAATACGGTATACCTTAAGCAGAACACCTTCCCATGAAAAGGAACTGTAATGAGCTGTCCTCTCTGAAAGAAGCACAGACTGAACTGACACAAAAATTCAGAGAGAGGGGTTATAGCCAGCAGGTTTTTTTAAGCAGGCCTTGAACAAAGTGGACAGACTCCCTAGAGAATCAATCCTTTTTAAGGACTGTACAGGAGATAGACAGACTGGGATGAAGAAGGAAGAAACTAGATTGATAACGGGATACAATGCCTATCATGCAAAAGTGAGAGATTGCATGAATAGGCACTGGCACCTAGTTAAAGAAGATCCCATACTCAGTAACCTAGTCCCACGTAGGCCTCTCATATCTTTTAGAAGGGCAAAATCTATGAGGCAACAACTGGTAGTAAATAGCCCGGAGGTGGTCGAGACAGAGGGGTGGCTGAAAGCCAATCCAGGCTTTAACAAGTGCCAGAAATGCAAGGCGTGCCAACACGGTATTAATTGAAAAGAAATTCAATCACCATTGTTGAAGAAACCTTGGGAAATTCCTAGTTTTTTCAATTGTAGGAGTGACCATGTGGTGCATATTCTTCAGTGCACTTGCCCCAAGGTATATGTGGGTAGCCCGATCCACATGGTACACATTAGAATCCTCCAACACCTGAGGGCAGTAAAAAACAAAGATAAAACTTATCCTGTGGCCAGACACATTAATGAGGTCCATGGAGGGAAACTGAATGAGCTCTCTTATTATGTGATAGATTCAGTCCCGAAAAATAGACGAGGGGAAATCCTGAGATGAATCTTAGACAACTTGAATCACGATATATATTAATGCTTGACACTGAGACCCCCCCAGGCCTGAATTCAGAGGAAGATCTGTATGTCCATCTCTAATGAAGTAATTATGAGTATGACCAGTCTTCAGTCAGATAGGGGAAGAACTTATGAATTTAATCAATGCTTTTAAGGAATTTGTGTAATCGATAGACATATTTTATTTTGTTTTAAGTCTGTGCCCCCCCCACCCTTGGCATTGTGTGGAGTAAAATCGATTGGAAGGGTTATCAAGAGATAATATGAATGTTTATTGATGGGTCAGCGTCATTTGCCAGGACCACTAATGTGACTGGGTATTAATCAAAGTATCAAATTTTGTATTGTGTTGAAAAAAAAAATGAATTGGCATTCAAAACATTTACACAAATTTTTAGCACTTGCACTTTAGATAACAAAAACGCTGGCACTTTTGATATTATATAAAAGGCAGGAGAAAGGATTTTCTCCCTTCGTTGCAGAATCTTGAAGACCACTAGCCGCAAGGTAGTAGGAGTCATAACCTATGTTCGTTATGTTTACATGAGAATATGAATAAGGCACTTGCACTTTCATATTCATGCGATATTGCACAATTACACTTGCACTTTAAGTTTAGAGTTTACATGAGAATATGAATAAGGCACTTGCACTTTCATATTCATGCAATATTACACAATTGTACTTGCACTTTGAGCCCAGAGTTTGTATATTAGCATTTTAGTACAATGCACTAAGATCTAAATAGAGCAAGATAGGCTAATACAATATTGTACAATTGCACTTGCACTTTAGCAACAAAATAACAGCAATTGGATCATGTAATTATATCGCCCCGGGTGATTGCCAAGCATCAGCGCATCTTGCACTTTATTATAAGCCTGCTGGCAGACTTTCACTTGAACAGGCTTGTTGTAAAAACATTCTGTTCTCTCCTCCGGTGAGACTCCTGGTCTCTTATACTATTGCATAGAGTGACATTCATGTCTGTAATTACTGTACATTTAAGCAATGAGGTAGAAAGAGTAAAATTGGGGTGCAAATGCCAAAGTTACAGGGGATGGAGTGATAACCAAGGGGCACAACTTGGTTGCACTTAAGCAAATTTTATGTGGTGGAATATTGTGATATATACGGGTACAAACATTGGGCAGCACAAAATCACTTTTCATGTTCCATACATAAAATAAAAAAATGAATTGGCAAAAAAAGAGAAAATAGAAAAGATATTAAAAAAAATCTCAATAAAGAAATGAGCAAATTGAGAAAAGAAAAAGTGACAGAATGTGAAAGATATTTGATTTTACTTTAATATTTTCATGATTATTATTCACGTTTTGGAAGGTGTGAAACACATGATTTTAAATCTGTAACATTCATGATGTTTGAACAAGGATGAATATGCACCAAATGTTAATTTGGAAAGTATGTTGTTTATGTTTATTGCATCATGTGATTGACCCTCCCAACAAAGGGAGAGGAACAGTGGAGTTCAGTGTGTGAGCAAGGCAGGGGATCCTGTTGAAACGCAACTGCATCTTGGAGGCCCACTGAGGGTAATGAAAAATAATGTATATTTTGTTAGTGCACAGTACCTACTTAAGGAAATAATTAGATGGAAAGCACTACATACTCCAGCATGCAACACGAGTTGGACATACTGACATGGCCCACTGGAGGGCAATATAAAATCAACATGCAACCTTTCTTCAGCACTGCGCAGTAACAAGGATGCATGTGACCAAGGAGCTGGAGCTCCAAAACAAGTAAGGCTAGGCTAGGAATGACTCCAAATGCAATGATCACAGTTTGCTTTAAAGAAAGAACTTGTGTACTACATCTACTGTGGAGTGCATTTTCAATCGAGGGTGAGTACTGAAAAATATGTATATATGTGTATATATATATGTATATGTGTGTATATATATATATATATATATGTATATGTATGTATATATCTATATGTGTGTGTGTGCATTTATATGTATATGTGTGTATATATATATTTATATGTGTGTGCGTGTATATATATATGTGTGTGTATATATATATATATATATATATATGTGTGCATATATAAATATATGTATATGTGAGTAATTATATATTTGTGTATATATGTATATATGTATATATATATATATATATATATATATATATATATATATATATATATATATATATATATATATATATATATATATATATATATTCACTGAAAAAACCATAGGTTTTAGGGACAGTTATAGTTAGTTGGACATTGCACTCGTAGAAAACCCGTGAAATTCCCCGTTATAGTTAGTTCAGCTAACTATAACTCGCGCCCACGCAATGCACTGCTGATGACGTCACATATTACATCACTCATGACATGGTCAGTGACATCACTGATGACATCACTGATGACATCTCAAATGACATCACTGATGACATCATCCAGTGACTGTGTGTTTCTGTAAAGTTTAAATATTTTTAATATATATAGGGAAAGGCGTATTGAAGAATGAGTGGGTGTATCAGTGTCTGTATGGATGATTTAGTAGGTGCGTGACTAACTCTATAAGTGAGTGATTAAACGTATCTTACTGAATGCATGGGTTAGTGACTAAACTGGGTGAATGTCTGTATCCATCTGTCTGTTGCTGTGTAAGTGGCTGCATGGGTTTGTGAATAGCTACATGAGTGTCTATATGAGTTATTGATTGGTTGTCTGAGTATCTGTATGGGTGCCTGAGTGTTTGTGTGGGTGGGGTGTGTGCGACTCTGTGCATAGATGTGTGAGTGGGTGATTCACTGGGTGGATGGTTTCAAGAGTGCATCTGTGATAGACTGTATGGGTGGGTAAGTGTGTGTAAGAGTGTGTTAGTGAGTGAATGTATGTCCCAGTGGTACATGTGTGAGTAACATCATATGTGAAAGGCAGTATATATGTGTGTTGGAGTATATAAATAGCTATAAGCGAGAGTGTGTGATTGTGAGAGTGACTGTATGGATGAGTGTGTGCTTGTATCAGTGATTGTATAAGAGCGTAAGAATGTGCTAGTATTTGTATGAGTAAGTGAGCTGGTGTGTGTATAACTGTATAGGTGAGTAAATGGCAGTGTGATTAATTATTTGCATGACTGACTAGGTGTGTGAGTACCTCTATGGATGAGTGGCGGTGTGTGAGTGTCTATGTAGGTGTATGAGTGCATATGATAGTCCTGTACTGAGTGACCATAAGTATGAGTGACTGTACAGGTGAGTGAGTGGATGTGTGTGTAGACCTAAGAATCAGTGAGTGGGTATGTAGTTATTGGTGTTGGAGTGTCTATGGTTTTGAGAATGGCAGTCTGTAATTTAGAGTGGGTGTATCAAAAGTTATATTAGGGTGTGAGAAGATGCATGAAATTATCACATGGATGATGTCATCAGTGATGTCATCAGTGATGTCATTTGAGATGTCATCAGTGATGTCATCAGTGATGTCACTGACCATGTCATGTGTGATGTAATATGTGACGTCATCAGCAGTGCATTGCGGGGCGCGAGTTATAGTTAGCTGAACTAACTATAACGGGGAATTTCACGGGTTTTCTACGAGTGCAATGTACAACTAACTATAACTGTCCCTAAAACCTATGGTTTTTTCAGTGAATTTGTAAGGTTTTTAAATGCTAATTTCTAACTATAACGTGCCTGAAACCTATGGTTTTTCAGTGAATTTCAAAGGTTTTTAAATGCTAATTTCTAACTATAACGTGCCTGAAACCTATGGTTTTTCAGTGAATTTCAAACGTTTTTAAATGCAAATTCCTAACTGTAACGTGCCTCAAACCTATGGTTTTTTTCAGTGAATTTCAAAGGTTTTGTAAATGACAATTTTTAAATGTATTAATTGTTATATTTATTTTTTGATACTGATTTACTACATTTTTTAAACTATTTATTTTTAGATATTTTATTTTTTAAATTACATTATAATTACATTATACATTACATTACAAAATATATTTTCTCAGAATGAATTACTTTAGTTTAAATACTTTGCAAATAGGCAATAGACTTTTAAGTACAGTAGTTACAGTTGTTGCAATGGGCAACACAATTTCAAACACAATGCAACATTGAGCTCAATGTGAATTTCTAGTTAAATGCAATTAGTTACTTTATGGATTACTTTTCTAACCACAGGACTGGATCCTAGATTCAGTCCTGGGACATCTCCTGTAAACAGTTGAGTAAAAGCGTTTTGGTTACAGTAGTGATTTTTAAGGAATATTATTGTATTTTAAAAGTTGACACTTAGAAACTTTTTCACATAGAATCACCAATGTTATCCTATGGGAGGAAATTCACTTAGCAGGTAAGTAGTGTTATCGTTACTTTTTCTTACTCAGTGGTGGATCCTGTAAACAGTTGAAAGAATGCGTTTAAGTCATACAGGCAATTTTTAAGGAATATTTGTAGTTTGTGAAAATCGACACTTTGAAACTTTTCTGCTAAAAACCAGACAATGGATTCCTATGGAAGGAAATTCAAGTTACTGGTAAGTACGGTTAGAATTACTTTTCAGGATCTGTACTGGGCTCAAAAGATGCATCACTGAGGTCTCTCCTGATAACAGGTGAGTAAATTGGAATTCGTAGTTCGGCTGATTTTAGAGGAATATTATAAAGTTCCAAAACTCCACACTTAGAAGAATTTCCAAGTGAAACCAGTCAATGTTAGCCTATGGAAGGAAATTCAAGTTACTGGTAAGTACGGTTAGAATTACTTTTCAGGATCAGTACTGGGCTCAAAGATGCAGCACTGAGGTCTCTCCTGATAACAGGTGAGTAAATCGGAATTCGTAGTTCGGCTGATTTTAGAGGAATATTATAAAGTTCCAAAACTCCACACTTAGAAGAATTTCCAAGTGAAACCAGTCAATGTTAGCCTACGGAAGGAAATTCAAGTTACTGGTAAAGTACGGTTAGAATTACTTTTCAGGATCTGTACTGGGCTCAAAGATGCAGCACTGAGGTCTCTCCTGATAACAGGTGAGTAAATCGGAATTCGTAGTTCGGCTGATTTTAGAGGAATATTTGCACAATGCTGAAGGAAGGGGGTGGGGCCTGAGGTGACATGTCGGCAAACACGCCCTGTGGCGTGTTTTAAGTTGGAGAATTAATTCCTCCTCAATCCCGAGGGTCCCTAGGGGCCAACTAGCCCACCAGATACCTCCAGTATGCGCCAGAGAGCTGCGTTGCAGAGAGGTGTTCAGAGGCCACGCCCCTTTTTGCACCTCTCTGCAACGCAGCTCTGTGGCGCTTTCTGGCGTACCTGGTGGGCTAGTTGGCCTCAGACCCCTCAGGATTGAAGAGTTTAATTCCCCATCTTAAAAAGCACCACGGGGCCTGTTTGCACACATGTCACCTGAAGCCCCGCCCCCTCCGTTCACCACTGTGCAAACGCGCCCCGTGGCACGTTTTAAGTTGGGGGATTAAGTCCCCTTGAATCCTGAGGGTCCCTGGAGTCCAACTAGCCCACCATGTACATCCAAAAGCGCCACAGAGCTGCGTTGCAGAGAGGTGTAAAAGGGGCGTGGCCTCTGTACACCTCTCTGCAACGCAGCCCTAACGCATACTGGAAGGTTCCTGGTGGGCTAGTTGACCCTGAGACCCCCAGGATTCAAGGGAGTCGTTCCCCTCTGCAAACGCGCCAGGGCGCGTTTACAGAGTGCTGCAAGCAGGGGCGTGGCCTCCGGCGCAATGCCGGTCTTTTTTTATTTATTTTTTTAAGAAGGGGGGCTGTGTGGCCCCCTTCTTTTTCTAATCTATTGGCCCTGTGGACCCCATCCCCCAGGGCCTGCCCCTAATTATTATAATATATTTTTTAATTTTGGAAGGGGGCCGCGTGGCTTCCTCCCGAGACCTTAATCGGCCCGGGGACCCCATCCCCGGGGCATGGCCTTCTTTTTTTTTTAAATAAAACTTATGGAGGGGGCTGTGTTGCCCCCTCCTCAGAGCCACTAATGGCCCCGGGGACCCCATCCCCGGGGCCTGGCCACTCGTTGGGGACCGTGGGGGGTCCCCAATCCCTGCAGGTCCCGCCGGCTCCCCGCGTCCTGCAGGAGCCGGCATTGCTTTCCATGAGGAGCTGCTGACATGCAGCTCCCCTTATGGAAAGCAATTCTGCTTGCTTCATTGAAGCGAGAGCAGGTTTCCTGCTCTCGCTTCAATGAAGCAAAGCTAAGTTTACAATCACAGGACGGGGCCGCGAGGCTCCCGTCCTGTGATTGCAAACTACAGTGTCCCAGGGGAAGGCACCCCGGGACACTGCAGGAGCTGGCCCTGGGGCGTGGTGGTCCCCAGGGCCATCAAGGGCTCCAGGAGGGGGGCCGTGCGGCCCCCCTCCCCACTTCTACATAGCCCCGGAGAGGTGGTGGTCCCCGGGACTTTGAGGGTCCAAAACGGACCCCCACATGTATTTTCTTAGTGCCCCGGGGAGGTGGCGGTCCCCGGGCGTGTGGGGGGGCAGGAGCCCCCCCCACACAGGTCATTCTTTTTTAAAAAAAGAAGCCCCGGGGAGGTGGTGGTCCCCAGGGCTGCGGGAGGACGGCGAGCCCTCCCGCACCATTTTTTAAAGCCCGAGGGGTGGCGGTCCCGGGGCTTGGGGCCTTAGAGGCCCCCACATAAAGTAAAAACAAACCCCGCATGCCCCGGGACTTGGCCCACCCGGGGGCAAGTGCTATCGAGCGCGGAGACCGCACTTCGATTTTTTATCGGCGGGATCCGCGCACCCTAAGCGCATCCCGCCGATTTTTAAAAATAAAAAATGCTTTTTCTGCCCAGGGGTCCTTGTGGGACCCCTGAGCAGACCTAGGGGGTCAGGGTGTTTCTACCCTGCCCCCTTTGTGCGTTTTGCGCACTTGTTTCTTGTGCCTCGGTTCTACTGAGGGACAAAATGGCTGCCAACACTTCCTGATTTGGAGTTTTGACAGCCACTTGAAAGCCAATTAGCATGCAGCTCGTGATCAGGAGGGTGCGCGCAGGGTGCGCGCAGGGTGCGCGCAGGGTGCGCTCAGGGTGCGCGAATCCGACACGGCCATAGATATATATGTGATTTTCCTTTTGATTTTCTCAGCAACTACTGAACGGATTTACACCACTTAACAAAAAGGGTTCTTTCTGAACCAAGAACTACCTCTTTGCCAAATTTGGTGTAATTCCGTTCAGCAGTTCGAGCTGTAGCCGTGGCTAAAGTTTCCTATGGGAAAATGAATGGGGAAAACACGTTTTAGGACCCCCTTTTTCATGGCCCCAGCTTGACGAATCACCCGAAACTTTCAGGGTAGGAGCGGACCGGAGCGGGCCATAAAGTTTGAAAATTTCGCGAAGATTTGTCAACCGACGCAAGAGTTATTTCAAATAGAATGTTGCGGATTTCCTATGGAAAATAGGTCCTAACTATAACTATCTACTGGCGACCGCCAGTAGAGAATATAAATATATATATCGCGCACAACTCCTTTCAAACCAAGGATGACGACGCCTTGTGTGGTGCCTTAAAGTATTTTATTCAGCCTCAATCGTACGCGTTTCGGAGCATCCTGCTCCTTGCTCACCGATAATAAAGTTTTGAAAGCGCCATTTTTTAAACTTTTTTTATGTGGTTTCTACGTGATACGTGCAAAACTACAAAATAGTAAAAGGTGAAAACAGACTAGTAGTTATTTCACTTTGCTTAGCATTTCTCCACATTGATCTTTTACAAAATTGTAAAACTTTGCGACGATAATCGTCTTGAATTACCAAATCACCTGATCCATTTGCATAATTCATTTGTGGCAGTTTAAATTTGACCTCTGTCATAGTCTTGTCTATCTCGCAGAAACTTCTGTGCTTTTCTTTCCTTAATCGTAATTTCCAATTTGCGCAGCCTCTCTTTCATTTCTGCTCAAGTTTATACGGATGCTCAAGTTGAAAAAACATTTTCTTATGAATCCCTCTCCTAGACAGCTAGTGATGCCTCAGATTGACACAGTTCAGCAAGGGGAATTGACTGTTGATGATATGAACCTGATGCTAGAACTCAGAGAGCTTGATAATGAAAACCAGACAGATGGAACAAGCGGGGATGCAATATCGATGGCACAAGAGCAAGGCATCAACATTGGAGGAGAAGCACCAACAAGTTTTAGACCAAACTCGAGGTTCGTCCCAATGACAGCAAGGGACGTTACGGATGTTTACAGTGACCTGGTAACCAATGAATTGAAAATGTATGTATTCACATCAGCAAAGAAAAAAACTAAAATAAAAATTCATTAAACACGCAGAAACAATAAGCTTACTATGCATTGACTAAGAAATTGAGTGAAAATGATAATTGCATAGTGAGAAATGCTGATAAGGGGGGCAATGTTGTCCTTTGGGACAAACAAAAATACTTTACAGAGGCTTATAAACAACTGAACAACAAAATGTGTTATACTAAGGTTAAAGAAAAGGATATGTTTTCAAGTCATCAGAGTTATAACACCAAGTTAAAAAGTTGGTATGATCAAGGCCTCCTGAATCATGATGAATATGTGTTTTTAAAAATTGATAAACCGCTGACACCTGTATTTTACTTAATCTTTAAAATTCACAAAGACGCAGTAAATCCCCAGGGTGCCCAATCACTTCAGCTATAGGCAGCGCATATGAAAACACATCAAAATATGTGGATTCGTTTTTGTGTAATTTGGTGCAGTCACTCCCCTCATACATGCAAGATTCAGGTGACTTTCTGAGGAGAATTTACGATCTTCCTAGGGAGGATGACTATTTTTTTTATCACAATTGATGTGTCCACATTATATACCAGCATCAGGCACACAGATGGTCTTAAAGCCATTAAACATTTCTTGGGGGCTAGACCAATAAGATTGTGGGCACACACAGAAATGATCATGAGGATGGTGGAAGTGTGTTTAACAAGCAATTTCTTCCTATTCAATGAAGATCTTTACCATCAGGTATGTGGTACTGCTATGGGCACCTGCTTCGCCCCCAGCTATGTGAATCTGCATATGGGCTGGTGGGAGGAGCAAGTGATCCGAACACAGTATCAGGTAGAATGGGAAGAGCATATTATGCACTGGAGTCGGTATATTGACGACTTATTCCTGGTGTGGAAGGCCACAGAGGAGCAAGCGAAGATCTTTATTAGTAAGATTCAAAAGAATTAGTTAAATCTGAGCTTCACTAGTGATATCAGCAAACACAGTGTCAACTTTCTTGACCTTACAGTATATATCAAAGAAGGCAAGACAGCAACAAAACTAGACAGGAAACCTTCCTCTGGTAATACGTTGCTTCATGCAACTAGTTTCCATCCTACCAACTTAAAAAGAAGCATACCGTTTGGAGAATGTCTAAGAACAAAACGGAATTGTAGTAATGAGGATCAAACTAAATTAGAGTTCACCCGTCTCAAGAAAAGATTTCCAAGCAGAGGGTACCCTGACAAATGGATAAATGAGGCAGTAGGTAAAGTGTCAAAGAGAAAGAGAGAGGAAATACTGTTTGAAAAGAAGAAAAAAAGATCAGAAGACACAGGTAATCAGTGTTGTATGATAACTAAGTACAGTGTTCAACAAGATAGACTAAGAGGCATCCTAAATAAACACTGGCATGTAATCAAGAATGACCCTGTTCTGCGGAAAGTGGTGCCACGGAGACCACAAGTGACCTTTAGGTGTGTAAAATCATTTAAACAGATTTTGGTAAGAAACACCCTGAAACAACATCAACCTAAGGAAACCTGGTTAAATAGAAAACAGGGGTTCCTGAAATGTTCTAGATGCAAGGCATGCCTTTATGGAATCAATACTACCCAATATAAACCGGGGTTGTCCAGCACAATGAGAAAAATCAAGGGCAAATTTAACTGCAAAACGGAGTTTGCTGTCTACGTGCTGCAGTGCCCGTGTGGCCTGCGGTACGTGGGCAGCACAATTCTAGATGTCCATAAAAGAATTTTGCAGCATTTGCGGGCTATTAAGAATGGCGATCGCACCTATCCAGTGGCGCGCCATTTCAAAAAGTTCCATAGTAAAGATAATAAAGGTCTCACATATTATGTGATAGATGCAGTGGCAGTTGACAAACATGGCAGGAACAGGGAAAAGAAACTTAGGAAGCTTGAGTCCCGCTACATAATTGAATTGAATTCTAAGTACCCGGAAGGTCTGAATGTAGAAGAAGACTTGTACACTCACTTGTAAATATGCAAACATTGATTTCTGTCTCACAAGTTTTGTAGAAAAAGAAGTTGAGGTTTTTAATTATGTGTTTTATTAGGGAAGAAGGGTTTTCACAAACAGACCGAAAAGTATAAAAGCAAAATTCTCAGTGGCCCACTTGGGCGGGGATTGTGTACAATGGGTTCTTTGACTTTTAGGTGGCACAGATAGCCCACAGGGGCTTGATTTTGAGAGGCTCACAAAATAGAATTGCGATGATATTGCCCACTTCTGCGAGTTATTGTAAAGGTACATTCGATAAAGTTTGTTAATTTGAAAAACATCAGTTTTTAACTGAAGAAATATCAATTTGTTTCTGATATCAATTCTGTGAGCATGATTTCTAATTTGTGTAAATTGTGTAAATATTGCAAAGTATGAATTTTAAATGTTATAAATTTATACTGTAATAGAAAACTGCCACAAATGAATTATGCAAATGGGATCAGGGGATTTGGTAATTCAAGACGATTATCGTCGCAAAGTTTTACAATTTTGTAAAAGATCAATGTGGAGAAATGCTAAGCAAAGTGAAAAAACTACGAGTCTGTTTTCACCTTTTATTATTTTGTAGTTTTGCACGTGTCACGTAGAAACCACATACAAAAAGTTTTTAAAATGGCCGCTTTCAAAACTTTATTATCGGTGAGCAAGGAGCAGGACGCTCCGAAATGCGTACGATTAAGGCCGAATAAAATACGTTAAGGCACCACACAAGGCGTCGTCATCCTTGGTTTGAAAGGAGTTGTGCGCGATTTAACGGACCCGCTCCTGGAGGGTCCCAACAGACGACACGACTCGCGTTCAGGAGGCGGCGATTACAGCCGAAGGGAAAGATTGGAGGAATATATATATATATATCCAGGTCTCCGTGTACAGCTGGTGTGCAATCTAATAGTCGGGGAGCACATGAAATGCTCGGGCGTGTTTACATTCAGTTAATTCCATCACCTATACCAACAGAACGGCACTCCGGGCGATGCTTCAAAATGTGCTTATTACAATTTCAATATTTACACCGAACTTGGCAGATCACCATGACGTCGTCAAACTAATTTCGGCTTGGTCAGCCTTCTTCGCGACGCCTGCGCACAGTCAACGCTTCCTCTTAACATTCATTTAGCAATCACAGAGGGCAGTCTCAAAATGTTGTCTTTACATGGCGGCCATGTTAGACAAGCAAAAATACATATGTGCTTCTATCCACATTACGGTTTATATTACACTTTGCATGTTAATCAAATTGCACGCAAAGTCCAAATGGCAGAAAAAAGGGACTTTTTGTGCAATTTGATTAATGTGGGTAGTTCCCAAAGTTAGGTGGAGAGCAGCTTCTCTAGAGAGCACCCTGCAACACCAGTGACACTCTGAATCTGCTCACCTCAAATGACTGTTTTTCTAGCAACGCTTTTAAGCATTGGATTGGCACTGTACCATCCATGCAGAGCTAGAAAGGGGCAAAGCCTTTTGGCATTTCTGCAGAAAAATCTTTAAGCATAGTATTAGCAAAGTGCTATCCATGCCGACCTGCAAAATGACAAAAGCCAGGCACAGTATTACAGCTTTGGACTGGTAAAATACCATCCAAGCCAACCTGGAATGCATAAAACAGACATATGAGGTGAGCAGTGTCACTGGTGTTGCAGGGTGCTCTATATAGGAGCTGCTCTCCACCTAAATTTGGGAATATGTAATCCTCAACTAAAGATGTTTTTGGATTTTTCTCCAATACACCTGTGAAAAGTGAAAAAAATCCTTGAATTTGGGTATTAGGATACAATTTGATTATGGTGTTAATCATTGATAATTCGAAATCTAGGACTTTTATTTTGTGTTTTAGATTTCAGCACTGTTAACAATTCAGTATAAGTTGAGGTTTGCTTATCAGGGAGTAAACTGCACACTAAGGGAACTACAGTGTTATTAATGTAGGTGTGAATAGTGTATATTTGGGTGAATGAATGTGGAGTGGATTTAAACGTCCTACTCATCATCCAAATATCACTAGTATCCAATTTTACAAGCTTACGTGGTGTGCTAAAGATTGGTATTCTTTTCTGAAGATTTTTGTTGTCATGCAAAAGAAAGATTTCATTAGTATCAGTAACAGTTAGTTCAGGAGGAATGTTAATATCAGAGTATGTTTGGGGTGTTACACATTGGGGGTTACTTGCCTGTTTTTTTCTCTGTATAATTCTGCGTAAGTTTGGGATTGTGGGCATACAACTTGCTTCATGTATAAGAATGTGTTGGGATACCTCCCTCAAAACTGCTCCATAGGGTACATTGGAGGTGGATTCAAGTTCTTTTATTTGGTTAATGTTTCCTCTTACCTCGATCTCCATTGCAGATGCAGAGTGGTTGTGCTCTGTGGTCCTTTCAATAGTGTCACCAAGAGTAACCGCTCTGCCTGTGCAAAGAGATGAGTAATACTGCACACACCTCCAATGTCACCTTGGCTCAGTTAATCTCTCCTTACAATAAAGGTAGCCACTGTGCTTTATGAGTCGATTTCCTCTTTGGGATTTCACGTAGGCCCCTTGTTTTCCTGATGCCATGCTGTATATGTCTGTAAAGAGGGTAGAAAAAGATTTTTCTTGTCACATTTTTAAAATGAATGTTTAATCTGCAAAGAAAATGTTGTTAGTTTGACATGTTTGACTATCTATTTTTCAGAATACATTTTTAACAATGTTTTGCTATAATTATGTGCTTTTCAAATTTGAAATTGTTTATTGATTACAAACTGCAAAAAAAATGGTTAATAGTTAATTGGTTGTGTATTGAGTTTTCTAAGAACATGTTGTTTATTACATTCTTTGACTTAGATTTTGGCAATTTTGAATTTCTAATATGGTTTGTTGTTGATCCCTGTTAGAAGATAAACAGGCATTTCATATAGTTAAAGTTGTGTGACTCACCTTAGTTAGGTTCCTTGGTTTGCTTGTTTGACTTTTGCTGGTGCTGGTGCAGTTCAGTATCTTCAGCTGTTTTTGCTGATTTCGTTTTCTCCCTTTTGGGTGATGTTGGGTAGCTCTGAAAGGAAAAGTGGCTTTTTAATGATTTATTTTTGCTTGGCTTTTTGCTTTCTGTAAAGAAATGTT
Source organism: Calotriton arnoldi (assembly GCA_963921515.1). Classification (NCBI taxonomy): domain Eukaryota; kingdom Metazoa; phylum Chordata; class Amphibia; order Caudata; family Salamandridae; genus Calotriton; species Calotriton arnoldi. The sequence goes on from CAWUFW010002709.1 coordinate 624,154, forward strand.
TTTGTTAGTTTTGGTTGCAGCATGAGGTTTTTTTAAAAAACTATTTTACCTGTGAAAGGCACTCTGGTTCTTGAACAAGTGCTTGAAAAGATGTTTTGTAGTCCAGTTGATGGATTAGAGTCTGTTAATTTCAGATGGAGTTCATTCAAGCTGAGTAAAAAAAAAGGATAATGACTGTATGTATTCGCTTTTTTTGGTTTATATTTAATAAAGCTAGAAGTGACTAGCACTTTTCATGGAGCAAGCACCTTGTGGAGTTAGAATAGTAAGTTTGCTCGCCACCACTGACCAGCACCTTCTCTGAGGCAAGCACCCTATGTAGTTAGAATAGTATGTTTGCCCCCTCCACTGACCAGCACCTTCCCTGAGGCAAGAACCCTGCAGAGTTAGAATAGTAAGTTTGCCCACCTCTACTGACAAGCACCTTCCTTGAGGTAAGCACCCTGCAACGTTAGAATAGTATTTTTGCTCTCCTCTACTGACCAGCACCTTCCCTGAGGCAAGCACCCTGCAGAGTTAGAACAGTATTTTTGCCCCCCACCACTGACCAGCATCTTCTCTGAGGCAAGCACCCTGCGGAGTTAGAATAGTAAGTTTGCCCCCACCACTGACCAGCATCTTCCCTGAGGCAAGCACCCTGCGGAGTTAGAATAGTAAGTGTGCCCCTCACCACTGTCCAGCACCTTCCCTGAGGCAAGTACATGGCGGAGTTAGAATAGTAAGTTTGCTCCATACCACTGACCAGCACCTTCCCTGAGGCAAACACCCGGCGGAGTTAGAATAGTGATTTTGCCCCCCACAACTGACCAGCACCTTCCCTGAGGCCAACGACCAGCGGAGTCAGAATAGTGATTTTGTCCCCCACCACTGACCAGCATCTTCCCAGAGGTAAGCACCCTGCTGAGTTAAAATAGTAATTTTTCCTCAGACTACTGCCCAGCATCTTTCACAACATATATTATTTATTTAAAAATCAATCTTTAAAAAAATTATTTTAGGTTATAAAAATACTTAAGCTTATAATTAAATCTGATTTATGTTAAACATTCACTTACTTTTTCAGAAGATGAGTACTGTTTTGTTGTACCTGTTTGTCCAAGATCTGTGAATTTACTATATTTGAAAAACATATTTTTGATTTAGGTTTACTAGTTATTTCATGTGTATTTAAATGTCTTTCGATTACAACTTTCACTTACTTCAGTCAATAGATGGCAGTGTTTGAAGTTCAAGCTCTCACAACGCTCCTGGTACTGCAGATGCGTGTGGTCACTAGGGAAGTCAGTGTACCACTGATCACAAAATGGTGGTTGACTGAATTTATACGTTTGTTGGGGGATAACAAAAGTTTAAAAGAAAATATGTATTAAATTCTATTTTTCCACGTGATTTTGAAACTGACAGAATGTTTATTTATTATATTTTGTGTAAAGTTTTGTTTTAAATGTTCCGTTTTCAGAATGGTCGCCATTTTGAATAGATGATGGTTGCGCTGATGTAGTGGAAATAGTGGAAGGACATCTTTTTAATGTTTTGTTTGTATATGCTTGTTTTGGCAATAAAAGCAATTTTGATTTTTAAATTTTTATTTATATCCCTGGACAATATGTGTTGTTTAAAATATTTTTGCGAAGTACTGATCTTTGTATTTTTTTTTTAATTCATACGTAATATTTGTACGTAATAAAACAGTTTAATTATTATGCGTTGCGATGGTATTCGTTGTATTGGTATACATAGTAATGGTATGCGTTGTAATGGCACTTTTTATGTATCCTAATACAAATGCGTTGTAATGGTTGTTGTTGTAAAAACATGTGTTGTAATGGTATGCGTTGTAATGTCATATATTCACATAACACATGCTTGCTATGATTAAGGGAGTTGTATCTGCAATGGTATGAATAATCTTTTATATTATTCTGAAATATTTTGTGCTTACTTTCAAGGCCTCTAACACCACATTAGTTTATAGAGTAATGTTTACAAAAAAGCTTGGATAATGTCATCAGTGATGGCATCAATTATGTCCTTTGAGACATCATGAGTGATGTCATCAATGATGTCATGGAATGTCATGATTGATGTAATATGTGAGGTCATAAGCAGTGCATGGGTTTTTTCACTGAATATCTAAGTTTTTTCTAAACAAAAACATCTTTTATCAGACCTAACTCTAACGCTACTTTAACCTTTTTTTCTTTCAGTGAATTTCTTAGTTTTTTTTTAACGTAAAGTGATATTTTATTTCCAACATGCATATGATAGGATGAATAAAGGATTGTAGTGTATGGGAAGAAAGTGCAGTATTTGCTAAAATCTCTGTATTGACAGATATGTAAATGTAATAGGGTGTGATAAGATACTATTTTGGTTGAGTTTATCCAGGTTCCCTCTATTCATCACTGTCAGATGAAGAAATCTTCTAACCAAGTTGAATAATAATATAAGAGGAGGTCCTCCCAGGGCTGTGTAGATCTGTGCAAATCAAAAAGCTGATTGCAAATGAGAAAAGGATGGTGATCACTTTTTTCAGTAATGTACGACATTAGTATTAACCAATTTAATCTCTTTTAATGGGTTTGTATACTCTTGCGTGTGTCTTGCAAGCATCTTGAGAGACACTCCCAAGATCGTAGAGTCATAAATTTTGATTTACACTGTTGTACACATTTGTCCTTCATGTGTTGGATGCGAGTATACATTATATTTATTTTAATATATAACTCTCACAAGCGTCTCTAGAGAGAGTTAGGCACACAAACCGCTGTATAGAGTCTGAGGGGGCAGAACATCCTGGTTCACTCTCACAGACCGCTCGTGAGATCATATATTGCAAATTGTGTTGACAATAGTATTTTATAGTAATTATGAAGGAAGTATGATGCAACAGGTTTTGTGAAAGTGACAAAAATTAGGTATACATAACGCCACTACAAACATACATTAATGTTTTCTAACCTTTTGCAATCACGCGAGACACCAATGAAAAACTCACTAGAGGTCTGTGAGAGTAAAGGCACACCCATCAAAGAGATTATAATTAGTTAATATCAGTGTCATTACTTGTAAAGGATACAATGTATCTTTTTTGCCCCATTTGTGTTTTGACTTTTGGTGAGGGCAGTCTTATTAAAATCATCTTCTTTCCACCTTGGAAATCTATTGGAAAAAAATAATAATGTCTTCTTCTGACTCTGATGAGCAGGCAGCAGCAATTCCACCACCCCAAGCTGCTCAACCTGCCAAAGAGTTTCTCCTACTTGGCAGTTTTTTTATATGAGAGCAGGAGGAAAACGTATCTGGCAAGTTTGTGACTTGCAAACTTTGTAAGAAAGAATTTATCAGAGTGACAAAGAAGCAGTACAGCATGGACACTACTGGTATGTGGAGGCATTTAAGATCTCCAGAGACTTGCCCATGCAGAGATGGCTTGCTCTGCTGAAATGGACAGGACCTCAGGAGCTTTAAAATCTTTTGCATGTGGGATACAATACCACCTCAAGTACTGTCTCAAGAAAACAGTAATCACTTTGCTAGTATTAACAAAGTTAGATTACTGTAATGGTTTGTACCAAAACCTTCAAAAACAATATCTGAACAAATTGAAGTCTTTACAGAATGCGGCGGGCAGACTTCTTCTAGACCTTCCTACATTTCTCTCGGTTTCCCAAGTCATTAAGGGACTCCACTGGTTATCGGTTGGCAACCGAATCAAATTTAAGGCACTCTGGCTTACAAAGCCCTTCACAATGCTGGCCCTGAGTGTCTTAAACAAACCCTACCTGGTACAAACCTAGAAGAAACCTTCAATCAAGGGGATCAATGAGGGTTATCAGCCCCAGATATAAAAGAGTGAAATGGGCAGGAAGTTGCTTCGCTTCAGGAGCTTCTAAACTCTGGAATCTTTTACCCACCAACATCAGAGCCACTGCCTCTTTATTAGCATTCAGAAAGCTCCTGAAAACATGGCTTTTCAACAACTAGCTTTCACTAACGTCTCTGTGTCCATTATGCTGACTCAGCACAAAGACACCTCTAGGTATTTGTGCACTTTTTATTTAAAAAAAAATTATAATTGTATTAACATACTGTCCAGTCACGCAGATACTAATCCAGCCTATTTAATCAATGCTTTCTATTGCTTCTTGTGTAAGCATTGTTTTTTAATCTCAAATTAGTAGAGCTGTCATGGATAAGCCTGCACAGGAACATAAATGCCCCCCCCCCAGGCAATAGGTTTTTTTGGTAGTATTTTCCTCCAAGTTATTCGTTCTTGCTTTTTTTTAAAGAAAAGTTATTGAATTTTTCCAGTTTTTTTGAAGAAGCGTTATGTTTTAGTTTTCTCCCTTTTAAAATAAAGCAAAAGTTGATAAAATCCTAAAAATGTTCGGCATTCATTTAACAAAACAAGGCTATTTTCAGAGCTACCCTATAATGTCATTATGTACTGTATTTGTATTTAACATTTCCTTTCTTAGATTTTTACAACATTACAATCAGATCACACAGTATACTATTCAGTATTTTTTTCATGAAATATATCATCATGTCTTCAATAATTTGAATAGACATTGTTGGTTAAAATTTCATCCAATGCCTGCATTATAGCACTTTAAAGCTTGCCTTATGTATGGAGAGTTCCCTCAAGGTTACAGATTTACATAGTAGTAGCCTTATTTATGAGGGCTTGCACCGCCATTGAGTCACTTTTTTGTGACGCTGCTGTGGCATAAACAATGTGCCGTACTGCATCCTGTTTACAAAGTGATGCATCTATGCAGATGCATCACTTTGTAAAGCCCTGCGCTACATTACACATGTGTCAGGTATAATGTATGCAGGGTCAGCATTCCCCCGTAAAATAGCCTCGTAGAAGTTAAACAGTCAAATCTATGAGATTTCACTGCACCACTCCTACGACTTGACTCCGTCACAATTCTTACGCCTGCTTCAAGCCGGCATAAGGAGTGATGCAGGGCCTTTTACATGGGACTCGCCTCATGTGTAATGACACATTGCTGGAGTTGAGTCAGTTTACCGACACACTCCAGCAACGAGTCATTAGTGCAGCACCAGATATGTCAGGATTCCTGACGTATCTGTGCAATCCTTGCGACATGGAGCGCCATAGTTTAAATATGGCGCATCCATGGTGTCACAAGGATGGCGCTATGAAAAGTGTTGCATCGCTATTTTTCCCCAGCGATGCAACACTTTTCATAAATTAGGCCCTAGAAGACTATGGAGAGAGAGAGACTATCCCTGTATTGAGAATCCTGCACAGGGTAAATTTAAATCGGTGAATAGTTGGGTAAGGGGAGGGAGAGACTATTCCACTAACAAGTCTTTGATGTACAACTGAAATACATACTATGAAGACATCTTCTCATCAAGTTCAATAATAATATAAGAGAAGATCCTCCCAGGGCTCTCTAGCTGTTTCCACTTGAACAAGCTGTTTGTAATGAGAAAAGGAGGGTGATCACTTTTTTCAATAATGTATGGAATTAGTATTACATAATGAAATCTCTTTTTATGAGTATGTGTGTACTCTTGTAGGCATCGAGCGAGCAGCTCGTGTGATGTAGAGTCATAAATGTTGTTATAAACTTTTGTATACACTTGTCATTATTGTGTTGTATGAGTGTTTGTAATAGTATGGATCATAGAAACAGCAGCCACAGACAACACATGCTTTGTCTAATTTACTGAATTTTTTCAAGGCATCAGACTTGGTAGAAGATCCATCTGGGTCTTTGTTAATGGAGTCAATTGCCAAGAACAGTCAATCTGGATGCTCACTCAAAAGCATAGTAAGATCCATGCTTATTGTAATCTGATATTTGGTAAATTGTAAGAGAATTACTCTGTGCTATCCCACTAATAATGGGGTATTAAGGTTTAGTTTATAGAGCTGTTTCCTTACCCATAAAGATTTAGAAGTGGGGTTCATGATACATTCCCTCTCTCGTGATTCGTATCGCTTGTAGATCGAAATGCTTGAATTTATAAACTAAATCTACATTGACTTCTCTAATCCATACCACTATACGGTACGCAAGCCAGTTATACAGAACTTGTAATTGGTGTGCCACAAACTCAAGTTTATATTTGCTATGAACTATCCTTTGGTTTAGTTCTCTGTTGCCCCTTCTGGCAGCGATGTGCATTGTTTCTGAGCGCCCACCTGTAGAACACTGATAATTCTCTTTACTCCATGTCACCAGATACGCATGTGCCACATGATTCTACCAACCACTACCGTTGTAATAGTTGTTCTTCTAAGACTAGCAACAACTGGCCGCATCCTTGTTAAGATCCCACTCTTCCACCACACTACGCACAAAGCACTGTTAGGTTCTATTCCATTCTCTATGGAACCTCCTTGTTACTGGGGTAACGGAACTGTAGTCAGTTGGGAGCTGACTATCTCGGAGTCGGAGGTCCGACTCGTCCTGTCGCCCTTCATATTAAATAAAGGACCTCCTTGCCAATTTCAAAAACAAGTTTCAAAGACATAAACCCAGCCTAGATTGGTTTTTCAATCTGTTTCTGTTACATTGGTAAATGCAGAGACTCGCCCATGGCGCTTTCAAAGAAATGTATCTGCTCGAAAGGAAATATTGCCATGTGTTGGGAGAAAACTATGCAGCAGGAGGGAAAACAGAAACTACGCAAACTACAGTTTGGCCTGCGATTTCGCTCGTGGAGTGACATCTTTGTATACACCCATACGTTCGCTGTTCAACTGAGATCAAAAACATACATTGTTTACGTTTGTCTTGCACATATTATCAGCTTATCCGATTATCCCTTAGTAACGTACTTATTTCATTGCAACTCCTTGGTGATTTTACTGGTACATACGTCTTGCAGTATTTTAATGCTTAAGATCGGGGTTACTTTGAACACATGATTAAGTTACTGTACATGTAAATCAGCAATTCTCAAGATGACTTTACAACTAACAGTCATTCATTGGAAATACGTAAACAATAACTCATAGATCATTTTTAACAGCTATATAAGAATATAACGATATAAGTCACATCTCCAATATGACTGTAAACATTGACAATGCTTGATGGGTGACATTAACAGCCACAGAAGGCTCAGCTCTGCAGCGGGCACTGAAGTAATATTAGATGACTAACCAAACTGCATTACCTGCACTGGCATTGGTAATTTTGTTGAAACAACAAAATCCTTGTGAATTCACAAAACAACATCAACCCATATAAATTGGGAAGCTGCAAATTTCATAACAGTTAAATGTTGTCACTTGTGTATTGCTTCTGCATGGCACTTTGTGAGCACGGCCTAATTATATGCGGTACTTGGAAGAATAGGTGACATAATGTGTTGAATCTGTTTATCGTGTCAAACTTGAAAATGCTGACTTTCATTTAAAGAGTCTCTAGCAAGCTCGGGGGTTAGTTATTTGGTGCTTTAAAAGAAACACAGTAAAAAAATACGGTTGCATTACCAATAATATGTTTTATATCGCTATGCGCCCTCATTCAAACATCTTGCATCCTTTAGAAATGATGACCACATAAACGTAGTATTAGTTTATGCATTAATAAACATGTAATATCTGCTGTCGCGCTCCTCCCTTGTCGCTCCCTTTCGTTTTATTTACTTGTTTTCTAAAGTGTTGGATGCCATCTTTCAATAAATACAGAAGGTTGATTGAAACTGTGTAGCCTCCCTGCACCACTTGGTAGTTAATAGTCCAGGTGTCGAAGCTGTAATTTTTCAATACAGTCGGAGTCGTTTTAAGACATGGGTTAATTCGGAAGTTGCAAACACAAGGAGATGATGGACGGAGCACTGAAACCTTTCAGACACTCACCCCTGCCACAGATCTGGGTTGAATCCATCATCATTCTTTAGCTCACTTCACCACCCCAGTTCAGACCCAGCCATATTCAAATCAGTCTTGACCCTGTTCCTTATGGGAAAGGCCCAGCCCGAACTGCCAGGCCAGCCCTTCCCTGGACCGGAAACAAGCATCCTGGGACCCGTTTCGGGGTAACACCACTCATAAGCCAGGCTAGCTTGAATCCAGTGGCTTTGTACGCCCTAAGTTGGCAGGGTATGCCCAGACGTGGGTCCCTTGCTCACTTTGATACTGGATTCGAACTAGCCTGGCTGATGAGGGGTGTTACCCTGAAACCGGTCCCAGGATGCTTGTTTACAGTCCAGGGAAAACCTGGCTTGGCAGTTGGGCTGGACTGTTCCCATGAGGAAGAGGGTCAAGACAGATTTGCATATGGCTGGCTCTGAACTGGGGTGGCCAATTGAGCTATAGAAGGATGATGGATTCAACCCAGAGCTGTGACTGGGGGTGAGTGTCTGAAAAGTTTCAGCGCTCTGTCCATCATCTCCTTGTGTTTGCTTTGTTCGCCCTAAGTTGGCAGGGTATGCCCAGACGTGGGTCCCTTGCTCACTTTGCCACTGGATTCGAGCTAGCCTGGCTGATGAGGGTTGTTACCCCGATCCGGTCCCAGGATGCTTGTTTCCAGTCCAGGGAAGACCAGGCTTGGCAGTTTGGGCTGGACTGTTCCCATGAGGAACAGGGTCAAGACTGATTTGCATATGGCTGGCTCCCGAACCGGGGTGGCGAAGTGAGCTAAAGAACAATGATGGATTCAACCCAGATCTATGACTGGGGGTGAGTGTCTGAAAAGTTTCAGCACTTTGTCCATCATCTCTTTGTGTTTGCTTAATTCAGAAGTTGCCCAGGGCCCCCATCTTCAAGCCCCCTCTCCCCTTCGGAAAGTAATTTATCTCTCTTTATGACCTCATTTTCTCATTCTCAATGTCATCCTTCTGTCTCCTTACCTCTACTTCTGACTCCGTCTCTCACTACCTAGTTTCATCTTAATGATTTTGGGGACTCAGGCAATGCATATTTTGTGTTGTTTTAGTGTGACCCTACTTTTGCTTATTTAAGACACAAATCAATTGTTTTGTTATCTTGCAGGATCGTATTAGCAAAAAATAGGTCATAAAATTCAAAGTGGTTCTGAAACAGGGGCCCTAAAATATGTCTTGCTGGGGGCCACAAAAATCCTTAAGATGACACCAAATACATTTCTTTTACTTGTTTTAAATCAAGAAGCAAATTTAACATTCATGCAGCGCAACGCAGTAAGCCACCCTGCTGCGCTGCATGAAAGGGAAAGGGCAGGAATGCACCGTATTTAACATCATACCTGTCCTTTCCTTCTGCTGTAGCACTTCAGGCTGCCTAGCACTGGGTGCAATGGTGCCTGTGTTACAAGGAGAATTGTTTTTGTGCAGGATGGAATACCTATCTGCACAAAAACAATTGATCAAGTCATTTTCATCTTTCTATGTGTGCTACAGATTTCAGCACACATAGAAAGAGGAAATAACTAGGGGTAAAAAAAAGATTTTTCTCCATGTTACAGCATGCTGTGGGAGGCATAGCAATTTCACGCAATCTCAGGTTTACAAACCTTTGTAAATCTGGGATTGCATTAAATCCATGGGTAGATGCATGGGAACGCCCATGTTCCACTCATGGAATGCCTCGCAGAATTAAATGTAACGCAATGCAGCAAAAGCTGTTGCATTGCATAAAATTTATTTTACAAAGCCATGCAACACAGCGCAAATAACCCCTTGCGTGGCTTTGTAAATATCTACTAGCATTTTACATCATGGATGCACCACATAAGTGGTGCAACCATGATGCAAAATATTAGTAAATCTGGCCCCTTATTCTCTGTTATACCCACCTTCAACATTTCATGATCGATGGAACTAAAATGCTTATGTGCACGGCCAAACTCACCCTATTTCCATCTGGCTTCCATTTCTATTGTTGTGCCGCCACTGCAGACCCGGGAGAACATGTTAGGAAAACTCCAATCCAGTGGAATTTAGGAGGTTGATTCGGGTATCCACTAATCTTCGTGCAGGGTTGCACACATTTTAATTTCTTATGCCTACATGAGAGAGAAGCCCCCACAGCCCAGTACGCAATTGCTCTTTTGCTAATTTAAGTCTCCTGATGGGATGCAGACCCTGCAGGGCACTGTTAATTTAATGTCATAGTGACATACATGGGGCATAGGGACATAGAGTACTTAAAAAGAAGGTTTCTTAACTTATTTTATTAATGAACCCCACCTTCCTTGCAGGAAAGTACTAAAAGAAGTACCCCTGCGCTTTTTTGTAGTCCACTGCAAATCACAACATTGGTGGGATTCTGAATCTTGCACCGGCATGCAAACATCTGGGCCCATGACCGGGCCAAAAGCAGACCCATCCAGGGACAGACGAGGCTGGGCCCACTCTCTTGGCCCTTGGACAATCCAAATTGCCCCAAGACCAGCCCTGAGATAAGGTAGGCCTTTACCTTCAAAAGCTCCTCTGCTATTTCTTTACTTGTCACTCCTTTAATCGAACCATGAGAAAAAGGAGTCCTGTCACCGAAAAGAAAGTTGGAGGAAAAGGGAACCTTATCACCCCCTCAATTACCTCCTATTTGTCATCTGCTATGGGAGCAATTTCCACGGAACTAGAGTTAGTGGAGAATCCCACTGATGCAGTTCAAACGTTAATTAAAATTAATAACTCCCCAGGGCACTCTGATCCTCCACAGGTCGAATTTCTGACTAAGTCTCCGGTTGGCGATTCAGATATAACCTCAAACCTTTGGGCAGTAAGACCCTTAGCGACTGTTGTACCTTCCAATCCGGGAAACATCATTTACATCGCATGCGATACATCGCATTTCTTTACAACGCGGTTGTTACAATGACTGCGTTGTTACATTGCTAACCATTACAACGCAAGTCGTTACAACGACTTGCTGTAGGGGGCAGAAGGTGTTGGATTTAAAATCCAACACCTTCCCTACTGTTGCACAGACTGGAGTTGGAATAGTAAATTATACTATTCCAACATCCAGCGCCCCCTACAGCAAGTCGTTGTAACGACTTGCGTTGTAATGGTATGCGATGAAACAACGCGGTTGTTGTAACGACCGCGTTGTAATGGCATGCGATGTATCGCATGCCTTGTAACGTGGCCTATTCTTCCAATCCACGCAACATTCATGAATCCCTCGTAAATTCTTCTATTGTCAATCTAAGTAGTTCTCCTTTAAAAACACAAATGCCCCCTCTGGTTAAGCAAAAGCGGTGAGATTAAAATGCCCAGAAGGCTGTCACAGGTGCAAAGAGACTTGCAATAAGCCCGAAGCTCCTGCCCAAAATCATGCCACTTCAATCAGGCCAGACATTAGGGCAGAACTACAGGATGTCTGTAAATCTTTCTTTGGCAACTTAGAAACGTCATTTACAGCTCTCTGACGGGATCTCTTTATGCAGATTAAAACCGTTGGGGGCAGAGTGCAAGCACTCACCGTTCTTTGTCTCAATAACCAAAACATTCAACAGCCCTAGTCTCAGCCACAGTCTGTCTTAGCCACTCATGTAAATGGCATGTTGTTTCTTGAGCCCGGCAACCATCATCCTATCATCACTGCCCTGTTACCGCCCCAACAAGCTCCTGTCAAGGTCTCCCCTCCACAGCCTCTGAAACCTGCACTAGCAGATAATAGCATACGCTCCCATGAGCCTGTTAGCCCAAAGAGCAATATGGCTTTGAGGCAGGAGAGTTTGGCCCATCTGCAACTTTCGCCCAAATGTATGCCATAAGTCATCATACTTGAAGGCGTCCCACCCATGAGTGGGGGTGTGCATGAAGACTAGCAGGGCTTGAAATACAAAGTTGCTCATTGGTGCAAGTTCAACTCCGGCTGGACGACTGACCTTGTCGACAAAAACTTTATGGTTAGGAGGGTTGGCTGGCTTGGCTATACTCATAAGAACTCAAGGGGTGATTGGGTTCTGGTAAACTTCAGAAACCCTTGCCTGGTTAGTCTATTACTTCACAGGCTGGATTGTCGCGCGAATAGGTTGGGCAATATACGCTGACTCTCACTGGGCTTCTTTTATCGGCCTTCTATCCTACAACCAATGATCTCTAAAATGCTTGGTCCAGACCCTTTCCCAGCTGTACATCCCACCATCTCTTTTGTTCATGGAAATTGTTTTGCAGCCCTTCCATGCATGTATATGTAGAATGACTGGATATACCTGTAGACAATCCTTTAGTTTCCCTTCCACCATCTCCTGTTGCTGGCCTCGAGATTCACATGGGTGAGGCTTTGAACAAATTCACCTCTCATGATGATGCTGTCAGGTCAAATTGCCTCCGCTTCCTGGCCTGGAATATAGTGGGGGCCAGTAAGAAGTTGGATAATGAGGACTGGTGGAACCCAGTAAATAAGTTTGATATAATGTGTTGTCAAGAGACCTGGGCCCTAGAGCCTTTTTATGTCAATGTATTTCAATCTTTCTGTGTAGCAGCTACACCATCTACTTCAGGATGACGAAAGGGTGGGATTAGGGGTTCTCATCTTATAAGCATAAGCAACTCGAACGTTGAAGAGTTGTTGTGTACTCCTTGTTGCCAAATCCTTCGTTTGTTGCTTCCTGGTTATTTTGGATATTTTATTAATTAATTTCTATTTGAACTATTTCACAAATCATCCTATTGATCTAATAGTCTCTTTGGACAATTTAATTATTGATTACTTTGAGGGACATCCAGCTAGTGGGGCCACCCTTTGGATGGGCGGTTTTAACATGTCATGCTGCCCTTTTAGGGCTGACCGGGTCTGTGGGGTTACTGATTGGCAAGAGGAAAACCTAACACACTTTATCCACATCCCATAGAGGGCTGCACTGAATCAGGTCATTGTTAAACATAGCTTACTCCTCAGCTCAGACTTCTTTAAGGAAGGTGATTTTATGCTGCCAACCTATATAGGTAATGGTAAGGGTTTCACAATAGATTTTATCTTGCTGTTACCACATATAGCCCCATATATACAGGAATCCCACATTCTCCCTTCCAACATTAGTGACCATAATCCTGTTGTTGTTAACTTAGGATGCCATTTGGTTCAAGCACAAATGTCTTGTTTTTCCCATGATCTTCAGCTTACTAAAAACAATGGTATTTGTATTAAATGGGGAAATCTAGATCATGAAAAAGGTTTTGAGAGTATAATTGCCACAAAGTAAGCGGAAGTCCTGTGTTGCCTTAATGAGGGGGCAAGTTCTAGGCAGGTTCTCGAAAGCTTCGAGAGCCTTTGTAAACTAGCGTCTAGTATACTGTTTACCAAGAAAAAAGCAAATGGATTCCTCCTTAGAAATTGTTTAAGACTGCATGTACCGCTGCATTAAAACAACTAAAATTGGTATCTAAAATGTCCTCTTCTAATGCTGAGGATGTTAGACATGTTAGGTTTATATCTAAGTCCACTTTAGACAAGAGGAAACAGGAGGTAAGGAGGCAGGCATGGGAAGACTTGCAAGCCGCTTCTGAAATCAGGGACTCTGGGGCTTTCTGGGAAGTCAAAAACCGGCCTTTTTTACTGATGATAATCAGCCTAGAATAGAATGCCATATTCACACTGAGGAACCGGTCCATCATTTTTCATAAATATTTGCACAGGAATGCTCATCTCAAGCTCCACTGGATGCAATGATTCCCTCCTCTGTTGATATTTTAGCATTAAGCAACTCTATGGAACTGTACGCAGTAACCAGAGCTATATTAAAGTCCCCTGCAGGAAAGGCGGCAGGTACAAATGGGGAACCCATCGACGTTATCACACAGAACCCCATCTTCTGGGCACTCTGTTAACAAATGTTTTCCAGGCTGTAGTAACAGGCGACATTCCTAACTCGTGGAAGGAGTCCACCATTGTTCCAATTTTTAAAAAGGGAGAAAGAAGTCAGCCAACCTGCTACCGACCTATTTGCCTCCAGGATTCATCTGTAAAGATTCTTGGGAGGGTAGTCCTCCAAAAACTGGAAGACTGGGCTGGGGAGAAGAATTTCTTTTCAGAAGTACAATATGGCTTTTGCCCAGGGGTTTGCACAGTGGAGCAAACCCTGAACCTGCTCTTGATAACTGAGAAATATGTTTAAGCTAGGGGAGGAGCCCTCCACATGGCTTTCATGGACCTCTCTGGAGTGGTCTACCTGGTAGGCAGGGGCAAGTTATGTGACATGATGGGCAGAGATTGACCTTGCTCTGATTGATCTTATGAAACGCCCGCACTGAGGTACAACGGCCCAGGTTCATTTTGATGCAAATGGTGAATGTACTCCTTCCTTTAACTCTAGTAAAGGCATGAGACAAGGTTGTATTTTAGCCCCATTTTCATTTTCTTTTTGTATATAAGTGCTCTTGAGTCGAAGCTTCTGACTAAGGGCAAAAGTTCTTCCCAGGGTTGGGAGTGCCAAATTCCTCTTTTACTTTACGCGGATGATGCAGTTTTAATTTCCAGCACCAACAATGGATTGCAGTTGCTTCTTGACTCTTTTAAGGATTTTATGAGGTATCTAAATTTGAAAATTAACCATCAGAAATCATATATAATGATCTGTGAACACACACTATAGACGCAATTTCAATCACTTAGGTGCAGAGTTTTATTTATCTTGGGGTTTGTTGGTGGACAATCTGCGATGGGATAAGCTCCTGAGTCAGAGAGCCTGTAAATTTGCCAGGGTCGTAGAGGCAATTTTCAAATTCTCAATGAAACCTGGCCATAAGCCCCTTAAGGAGTTAATTACACTCTATAAAAGTAAATGTTTTACTTTGGGGCCCACGGGGCCGGAGTTTGGGGCCACACTTCTCTGAGAAGTCTACAAATTATAGAGAACAAATTCCTGTGTAGATTGTTGGCTACTCCCAAGAGTACTGCCAGCCTTATTGTCCACCGAGAACTGGGGCTGCCTTTTTTGAAGGATATAGTTAAGGCGGCGCTGCTCCTTTTTTGGCTTAATATCTGGCACTCGACACACACTCAATTTTGCCGTTTGTTCCTTGAAGACTGCTTAAAACAAGATCGTATGGACTACATCCCTTGGTTAGCCTTGGTTAGCCTATGTTAAGAGTGCCTTCTGTGACCTCAGTCTGCCACATCTGTTCTATTCACCCAAAGAAATTAATTATAATTCAAAGAATCTGGTGAAATTCCTTTTTTATCTACAAAGAAACCAAGCTAGACTTTCCAAGTGTTCATCTATGAGCTCAGTGTGTTGTTATCTAGATTTAAAAACCATAGAAGGAATAGAACCATATCTATTGTAGATTCTGAATCCCGAGCATAGATTTTATCTGCCTCATTTTAGATGAGGCACTTTGCACTTTCTGGTAACATATCCCTTGCAGAGCACTTGGTTCACCTCTTTACAATGTTGCCCTTGTGAGAATATTTCCGAACAATCATTTGCCCATTTTATGTTTTTTGTTGTTTTTATTCACGTCCTAGACTGTAATTTTTGCTTCCATTATTGCATTTATATGGCCTTAGATCACATATCTTAAGCTTGCAATGTTTAAAGCTTTTCGATTCAGAGTACTGCTGCCTAGCTGTTATAAGTTAGGTCCGACAAGCGCTTAGAATCAGAAGAGAGGTGAATCTTAATAACTAATAAGAATCTGGAACGTTCTAATCATGCACTTTAGGTTAGAGTTTCCACGTTTGCTGTGTTTATTCTCTCTAGGTTTGTTTAAATTGAATAACGATTCAATTGTCATAATCTGTCCAGATCCCCAGGTTACAAAATTGCATTATGTTTTTTGATCCACACATGTATTAATGTCTTGTGATGTATCTCTTTGTACGTATCTTGTGCCTTTTTATGATTTTTTATCTTTTTATGGCTTTAAGCCAAATAAAAGTATTTGACTGACTGAATTGCTCTGTGCGTTGGTTGAACCAAGCAATGTGGTACTGGCATTAGCATTATTTTTTTGCGTGTGTGTGTCATTTTGACACTTTTCTAACTGTCATTCCCTACTGCGCCTGATCATTCTTGCTCACTGTTGTGTCACTGGGATGTGTTTATGTTTCCTGGGTTGGACTGAAAAACTATGTGCATTCTAGGCAGGCAATGCATGCAGTCCCCTTCCGAAGGTTGATGATAATTAACATAATAAGTGACATCACAGGAAGGACTTTACAAGAAGTTGTTACAAATGCCCACAATTGACATACACTCAATAATTTAACCTTAAAATACGGTTGCCAGCACAATATAACCTTAAAATAGACTGTCAGTATATTTGACAGTTCATCAGATTATTGACCTAGGTAGATGCAACCAAAATAGATGGTTGAAACCGTGATAATGTTGTAACAGGAATCACTGTCTGCTCTGGAATGATACTTGCACAAGGTGGAGCGTTGCTATTTTCAGCTTCCCCTTGTACTATCTCCTAAAATCACACATCGAGTGAGCAAAACAAAGGTACCTAAAAATAGGTAGAATCATGTCGAGATATGAGGTCATTCTTGCAGATACACATTGAAAACATATAAATATTATAGGTAGACAATTCAGAAATGGGACCCTTGTGACATTTTGCCTCTTTCCCTTGTCAAGGTGCCCCCTGCAGGGCTCTACTGTGCACTGACTGGCTGAGCTTGGGATGTGGGAGTCACTGCCAGGATAGACCTATCTCCCGAATGACCTTATCCCATACCCATTCACGGTACATTCCCAGTCCTACCTTGTAGGTAAATTAGCACCGGGGCAGGAGCCCTACAGCCCTGACTCAAAACATGCTGCCTGTGTTTTATAAATTGGTTTTCCTGTGTCACAACCTTACAGTAGGCCTGGGCGGTAAATTCCGCTCCGCTCGCGGAATTTAGGCAATTTTGCGTTCCGCGGAGAACGCGGAATTGACGAAAATTCCGCAATCCGCGGCGTAGCGGAATTATTTTCTTGTTGGCGCTTTAAAAATGCATTCTCGCGAGCGCAACAGCGACTTACCGGGATCCCTGCGTTTGCCGACGAGTTTTCCTATCCGTTCGTGTGCGCCACGAGATTTTGGTAGCCGGCCGCGCGATCCCGCGAGAGTGTGCGATCGCGAACACGTCATTCGCCGCGCCATCAGACACCGCAAGAGTGTGCGATCGTGAACACGTCATTCGCCGTGACATCGGACACCGCGAGAGAGAATGTTCGATTGCGAACACGTCATTTGGACGTGCCATCGGACATCCGGCGGAAGTTTGGTGAAGCTCGCGATCCCGAACACGCAAAATTTTCATTCTGGAGAAGCAGAATATCTCGAGTAGCATAAAACCTTCTATAAAATGATGATTTGGATGGAAAAAACTCTTCAGATTGACATTTGGCTGTCCTTTTTTGTGCAAGGAGTCCTTTTTTTTTAAAACTTTTTTTTGGGAGAGGGAGGAAGTGTCACAGAGTCTCCAACTTCCTGTTCCTGTCCAGCAGGCTCCTCCCAGTGCTTTGTCCATCTCCTGTTCATTTTTCATTTTGATTTTGAGCTGGAAGGATCACTCTTTGTGTCTGCTGCATCATTATCATTGAATTTGAGGACTTTTGGATTTAAGATTTTACAAGTAAGTTGGTGTTGTTGTTTGTTTGATTGGGGCATTGCAGTTGCTGCAACTACAATTTTGGTACTTTTCGTCATTTAAAAAAAAAAATTGTTATGGGTAGCCAGTAGGCCCAGAGCTAGTCATGGGTGGGTGCATGATGAAACAACTGTTCCTTTGGTGTGTGTTGAATTTATTTCAAACATCATTTAGGGCATGGATGGCATTGGATTGAATTGCAAAATGTGTATTTTGGGTGTATTTCAGTTTTTGGGTGTGTGTTAAATAAATGCCTTTGTTGTGTGTGGTGTGTTGTGTACCTTGCAGACCTTGTTTAGCCCTGTGGATTTTTGTTTTTTCATTTTATTGCATTAAAGGCAAAGCAGTGTGGTTTAGCATGCATCCTTTGCCTGGCTATTATAGGCCTTTTTCAGTACATTGTTTTCCAGGCCTCCTACTTGTTGCTTGTGATTTGTGAGTGTCCATGTGGCTGGTGGCCATTTCTGGTGGGAGTTATAAGTGTGCTGCTTTTGCCATATAGGCCTTCATGTGTTTCCTTTGTGGCCTAGGCTTCTTGTTGTTGAGGGCCTGGCCATGAGGCTGGCAGCCACTTTGAAGCCCGGTAGTGTGCTTTTATCCATAGGCCTGCATTGTCTGTCTTCAGTTTCTTGTAGTTGTGGGCCTGGCCATATTGCTGGTGGCCATTTTGAAGCCCGGTAGTGTGCTTTTGCCATAGGCCTGCAAGCTTGTGGCCTAGTCTGCCAACAGGCCTTTCATCCAGTGGGCTCAGAGGTAGTCACGGGTGCATGAAACAACTGTTTCTGTGTGTTCTGTTGAATTTAAACATCATTTAGGGCATGGATGGCATTGGATTGAATTGCAAAATGTGTATTTTTGGGGGTATTTCAGTTTTTGGGTGTGTGTTAAATAAATGCCTTTGTTGTGTGTGGTGTGTTGTGTACCTTGCAGACCTTGTTTAGCCCTGTGGATTTTCGTTTTTGCATTTTATTGCATTAAAGGCAAAGCAGTGTGGTTTAGCATGCATCCTTTGCCTGGCTATTATAGGCCTTTTTCAGTACATTGTTTTCCAGGCCTCCTGCTTGTTGCTTGTGATTTGTGAGTGTCCACTGTCCATGTGGCTGGTGGCCATTTCTGGTGGGAGTCATAAGTGTGCTGCTTTTGCCATATAGGCCTGCATGTGTTTCCTTTGTGGCCTAGGCTTCTTGTTGTTGTGGGCCTGGCCATGAGGCTGGTGGCCATTTTGAAGCCAGGCAGTGTGCTTTCTGCCATAGGCCTGCATTGTCTGTCTTCAGTTTCTTGTAGTTGTGGGCCTGGCCATGTGGCTGGTGGTCATTTTGAAGCCCGGTAGTGTGCTTTTGTCATAGGCCTGCAAGCTTGTGGCCTAGTCTGCCAACAGGCCTTTCATCCAGTAGGCTCAGAGGTAGTCACGGGTGCATGAAACAACTGTTTCTGTGTGTTCTGTTGAATTTAAACATCATTTAGGGCATGGATGGCATTGGATTGAATTGCAAAGTGTGTATTTTTGGGGGTATTTCAGTTTTTGGGTGTGTGTTAAATAAATGCCTTTGTTGTGTGTGGTGTGTTGTGTACCTTGCAGACCTTGTTTAGCCCTGTGGATTTTCGTTTTTGCATTTTATTGCATTAAAGGCAAAGCAGTGTGGTTTAGCATGCATCCTTTCCCTGGCTATTATAGGCCTTTTTCAGTACATTGCTTTCCAGGCCTCCTGCTTGTTGCTTGTGATTTGTGAGTGTCCACTGTCCATGTGGCTGGTGGCCATTTCTGGTGGGAGTTATAAGTGTGCTGCTTTTGCCATATAGGCCTGCATGGTTTTCCTCTTGGCTTACTGCTTCCATCCATCCCCTTTGCCAGCTGCAGCTCCCTGAATGATGTGATGAGCAAATAATTTAATGCCAAACAGGGTCCACTTCCATTACATTTGCATTTTTGTTGTTGTTCTTCTTTCCTATCCTTCCTGAGAGTGTACACAGTATACCATGAAAGCCCTTGTTGACAAAGTCTCACAAATGGCTACACTAATAATATATTTTATTTGTTTGTTTGTACTAGTAGTAATTGAACCACAACAACAAATGCAACATTTAACTGATGTTCTTCTCCTGGCTTCTTTGCTTTTAGGTGCACAAAAAGACAGAGGAGGAGGTGTCATCATCACCCGTTGTACTGCCAGACAGAAGTCCTGCTGCGCACCACGTCACGTCCACATGTGACCACAGACATCTCTGCAACTTGTGCACCTGCGTCCTTCTGACATCTGAAGAAGATGGCCCCAAAGAAAGGTAACAGGTCCTCCAGTACCAAGAAAGTTGTCAGTGAGAAGAAGGAACAGAAGAAGGAAGTGGCACTTACCAAGACTGGTGTGCCGCCCCAGATGTTTTTTGGGAAACAAACAATTACGCCTGCAGCTGCGTTGTCCGGGGACCAAGCTGGGAGCAGCACCTCCGCATCAGCAGGCCAGCCCCACCAACCTAGACCCAAGCCCATGAGTGTCGCAGAGGTAACCAGTCTACTAACGAGCAGTGATGTTGAAATGTCATTATCGCAAATTAGTACCCAAACAACACAGGCGGAAACTCAGCAGATAAGTGGGCAACATCAGCCGCAGCAGCAGCCGCAGCAGCAGCCGCAAGAACAGCCGCAACAACAGCCGCAACAACAGCCGCAACAACAGCCCACAATAGTAGTTGTTCCTCCTGAAGTAGGGGCAGTTCAGGAAATCGAGCTTCTTGCAGACAAAGAGGAGCAAGCCACTGTTTCAGAAGATCCATTGTCTTCCAGACCCCCAGCAAGGAAAAGGAGGGTTAGTCCATCAACTTCTTCTTCAAGCCCCGCTTCTGATGACCGAGATGCCACTTGGAAGCCACCAGCTCAGTCTGAGAGTGATGCATGCCTCAAGACAAGGCTAGTGAAAAGGAAGGTTCCAGAAAGCCTTAGAGTTATGGAGGTAGATGTAGAAGAGGGGGATGTTGATGACGAGTCAGTCATCATGAACATCACTCCCGGCCCAGAGGAGATGGAGACCAAAATTATTACCCTATCCAAAATCGTAGCGAGGGATGTAGCACGGATACCACCAACACAGGTAACACCAACACGACCTCCAGCTTCCATATTTGCATTTGCAAAGGCCCGGCAGGGACCTACATCCAGCTCAACCACCACTTCAGTAGGTAGTGGTACTGTAACTGCACAGAGTCAAATTCCAGGCACACCCTCCAGTTCATCTGGTATTGAAAGTGGCACCTCCAGCAGCGCCAGAAAGTTCTCCTCCCCAGTTTGGGACTTCTTTTCGGTTAACAGTAAGGAGGAGAACATTGCTATATGCTCAATTTGTCGCCAAGCTGTTAGGCGGGGTAAGCTTGGTACAAACTATGGTACCAGAGGGCAAACAAGTCATCTCAAAAAACACCACATCATCCAGTGGGAGGCTCACCTACTCTGCTTACAAAAAAGTAAAACTGCACCCATTGCTGTTGGTGGGGATGAAGAAGTAGAAGAAGATATGATCGCGGTGGAAGGTCAACAAGAGGGAGACATTTCTAACCCTGTCCCCAGCAGTGTAGTGGTACCGCCCACATTCTCAGCAACATCTCAGTGGCACCGTAGTAAAAAGAGTCAGACTGAGACTCAGACTGAGACACCAAGGCAACCGAGTACTGCAATGAAAAGCAGCGCGTCGTTGAGCCTAACTGGGTTCAAGAAGACAGCTGCACCACAAAGGAAAATAATCCAGCCTACCATTGACAGCATGCTTAGGTCGGAGGGGCAGAACCAATGCAAGCACCCAACGGCACGGTTGTACAATGCGAAGCTGGCTAAAATATTAGCGCTTGACCTTCTCCCTTTTTCATTTGTGGAAGGGGTGGGATTCCTTGAATTTGTGTCAGCCATCTACCCTAAATGGAAGGTTCCCAGCCGGACCTATTTCGCCAGAGTTGTTGTTCCAGCACTACATCACGATGTGCTGGAATTGCTTGGACAAGCTTTGCAGCACAGTGCTGTTCACAATATCCACCTGACAACAGACATGTGGACCAGTTGCCAAGCCACTGATTACATGTGCATCACTGCACACTGGGTCTCTTTTGTGGGGGTTAGAGAAAAGCTATCTGAAGTAGGTGCTGTTGACACAGCTGAGATTTGTAATGCTACTTGGAAACATGCAACTGTAGCCATGTTCGCCATGGAGAAATCTCATACTGCTGCAAACATTTTGGAAGAGTTTAACAGCAAGGTCTTTGAATGGCTGCGCCCAAGAGGGCTTAACATTGGTTTTGTTGCCACGGATAATGGCAGTAATGTACTTAAGGCCATGGAGGATGGTGCCTATTTCAGGGTCCCGTGTTTGGCGCACTGCATTAACATTATAGTTCAAGACTTTCTGAAAAAAGAAGCCATAGTCAGCAACTTACTGACCACCTGCCGAAGAATATGCACTCATTTCAGCCATTCTTTTAAAGCCCGGAAGCAGCTGAGGATCATTCAACGTGACTATAGAATGCCAGTCAAAGCACTCATCCAGGAGGTGGCAACACGTTGGAACTCAACTTATTACATGCTTGACCGTCTGTTTGAGCAGTACAGACCAATCAATGAATATGTCATGCAAAGAGGGGATGCTACTGTGAAAGGCATGACCCTTCAGATGGACCAATGGTGCCTAGTTAAATGCCTGACAGACATGCTTCTTCCTTTCGAGGTCTTCACACGTGAAGTCAGCAAGGAGGACTGTACTATGGGCCAAGCTATCCCATTGTTGCACATGCTAGAGCAACAGTTGAAGGAGGTGTCTGAAGCGTACATAGGTGTGGAGGAAAAAAAGAAGCATATGAGTTGGTGGAGAGCTTATCCCGTCGCTTAGCTGAAAATACAAGGGTGCAAACTAAGATTTTGTCCCAAGAACATTACATTTGTGCCACAATTCTGGATCCACGGTACAAATCGGCACTGAACAGTAAGACATTACTTCCTTTTTCAGAAGTGGATGTTGCCCCGTATAAAACTTGGATAGCTGAGGCAGCCAGTAATTTGGAAAATGAACGGCTGGTAATTAAAGGCCCGCTACTCAAACCCACAACAAGTACTGCAGCAGGGCATCCGGCATCAAGTTCAACTTCAGAGCCTGAGGGCAGTGCGTTTGGCTCAGGGCTGTTACCAACACTATCGACAACAGCAAGAACCGGATCATCAGCCCCAGTAAAAACGGCAAAGGATTGGTATTTACAGCAAGGACTTGCTAGGTCCAGTGCTGATGCAAAGACAAAAGAGGCCGAACAAAGTGTAGCACCCCTGAACATTGAGCGGATGGTCCAGGCCTATCTGGATGACCCAACAGAGGTCTACATTGATCAAAACCCATTGCGGTATTGGTATGGGATAAGGGGCCAATGGCCAGTGCTCAGCAGGCTGGCGATAAACTATCTGGCTTGCCCTATCGCAAGTGTCTCTTCTGAACGTGTTTTCAGTGCTGCTGGTTCCATTGTAACAGTGAAAAGGACCAGTCTCTCACCCAAAAACGTGGAGAGGTTAACCATGATCAAAATGAATCAGCACTTTATACCACCGAATTACACAATACATGAATCAACGCAGGAAGATGAGGAAAGCGGCTCAGGTCACAGAAGTAGTGTGTTAGATGATGATTACCTACTTCTGGTTGAACCCCCAGAGTTTGAGGACGAGCTATACTTCCCTGACAACTAGGCTTGTACTTCTTACTGTCTTCCTCCCTTATTTACTTTTATTTGTGTGTCTGTCTTTCTGGTTCAAAACTTCGAATCACAACAAATCCATCACCACCGTCTTCTAGTCTTTTTATTGCCATATATGAGTTTCAGCTGTCTGCATTTCAGTCCACTCCTCCGAGTCCTGCTCCTCCATCCTCCTGAATTGCCCTAAATCCATTGCCCTCAAGCCAGATGATGATTGGATGTAGCATAATAGAAGAAAAAAGATAATCTTGCCTCATTGAGTCCCTCCAAAAGAAGTGGAACATGATGATGACTACTATAGCTATCCTCCTTTCCGAGCCGAGAGAGACTGCCCATTAACTGAGATGAGAAGGAACAGGTAATGAATGATGCCATGCATTGGACGCTGACTGAGTGATTTGTGTTGTTGTTGTTTGTTGTGCATGAAGTTAATTCATTGTGTACTATTATCTAATCTGCACACTAAAAGCAACTCAAGGCAATGTTTCCCTTCTTGTTTTTCAATAACAAATTTGTACTTCTACTGCAGGCCGATCCATTGAATTTTGAATATGGAAAGGGGACTCAATCTGTACACTGCACACTGAGTTGGACAACACCATGATGATGACCACAGTGACATAATATCTTCGCAGTCACTCAGTAGGATCGGAGATGATTGATGGAATAAGTCAGGGCGTTTCATGAGTGGCATAAAAGGTAAACAAGTCAACAACAACCACAGCAGACCTACATGTCTGTGTAGTGGTGGAGTTGAGTGTAGTGGTATGACTGACAGCGGTGCATTGATTTAGTCACTTAATTTGTAAAATGCGATGTTGCTGTATATGTGCTTTGTCTGCCTCTGTCAAAAAATATACGCTAAATGGAGGATGGGTCACAGGTGCCGTGGGCCTGCTCTGTCCTGTTGTTGTTGTTGTAGGTTAATGCTGGAAACAGACTAGAGTAGACATGATGTATCCATGCCGCCTCTGAAAGTGTTCTTCTTGTTGCACTCCACCGTAATTTATGCATTTTGTTTTCTACTTGATTTTTCAATATCCCTTTTGTTTTTCCATCTACAATTACAGGCCGGCCCTTACCCTGTGCTATACTGGGAAAAACAACTCACACTTACCTTACCAATGAATCTACATCTGCCAGGCAGGCAGTGGCGTCACCCAAGATTGATGGATGGAGCGTCCATGGAAGAGAGGACCAAGAGGAATGCCGAGATGCAACTCCCCATTTTGACCAGGATAACATACAGTAACAGTATCAACTTTCATCATATTTTAAATAATTTGATTCATTTTTTGTCTTCAATCATTACTACTGTGTGTTGTTGTTATTATTATGTTTGCTCTCTGCTTATAATTCATCCCTACAGCTATTTTTGAATTTTCTTTGCTATCTTTAAAAGTAAGCCCGGTACAACACAACAGAAACTGTATGTAATTCGGGTCTCTCTGAGGGCAGACAGGCAAGGCAAATTGCATAATATACTGCTGCCCAGTACTTTCTAATTGTCTAGTAGTAGTTAGTAAGTACTACTTATCATTAACCATCAAGTTATCATAATCATGCATGCATTTCCTTTTTCTCCCTTAACAGATTTATGGATATGGTCGTCTGCCAAGATTGTGTTTTGTTGTTTGTCCATGCGTACTGTTTTTCTTTGTCAAACCTTTCCCCAAACCCCCCTTCCCAACCATTCATCAAACCCTAACCCTCTTTCCCCGGGCTGTGTGATGTATTGAGGTGTGACTAAAACAAATGTACACCAATAATTGATCACACGCTTGCTGGGGCGGATGTGGCAAAAGCAACACTAATTCAATTTCAAGGCAGGGCTAGGATCTTCTTCTGCTTGCCCACCCATGATCAGTATATTTGCGAGGTAATTTTTTTACCAAAGGAACCTAATCCATCATCATTAATTGCCGGCATCGATAGGATTTGTCATCCTACTACACACAGCACTAAAGGTTACGCGTGTGTCGAGTATAGGCCTAGTCGAGTGACTCGACACAACTACAGTTTGTAACTTGTTGTACTAGGCTATCCCTGCCACCATTATGTTTTATTTACTTCGTTCTACTACTCCTCCCAGAGTCTCAGGCGAGTGACTGCCTCATTTTCTTTTTTTGCAAATGCTACTGCCAGTGTCTACAACTACCACCACAACCATGGCATCTCCATTCTCTTGGGAAACAAAACCATCATTGCCATGCAGCCATTGCTGTGCCTAACTTAAACATCAATCACAGGTAAGATAAGAAGTTTGGGGAGGTATAATAATGGACTAGGAGGAGAGACTGACAGTACTAGTAGGACAAGTCACTCAGTGAGGGGTACCACATCTATCTGTTTGTGTGTTACAAATTCGGCAGATTATTTAAATCAAACACTGGCTGCGGCCCTGCAGCAGCAAGGAAACCATGTGACGTAAAACAGTAACCCCTCCAACAAAGCATTAACAAAATATGCTATGTTTAAGTATAAATATAATTTAATACCCTAACAAAAATAAACTATGTAAAAAAATCCCACAACACCCGACCCACCCCTCTCCCTAACCCCAACCAATGTCCAAAACGAGAAAGTCCATCCAATGTCCAAAATGTCCATAAACCCCAACGCCCAATTCCCACCCACCAAAAAAAGGATTAAAAAAGGGGCAATCCAACAGGGTCTTAAACTCTTAATGATGCCGGCGAGCTCTTCTGATGTTGTCCTTCTCCAGGACCTTGATCCTCCTCTGTAGCTCCTCTACCTGCTCCTCTAGACGTGCATTCCGGAGGAGCATGCGGCGCGCATATGCCCTGCAGTTACATCCACAGGGGGGGGCAGCAGTGCTGGATGTTGAACGTTGGCGGGCGGCTGCCTGACCCCGGCGCCGTACCACTGTAGGGGCCTGGCTGGGGCCCAGGGCATTGGAGGAGGCTGCAGCTGCTGCCGCCTCCTCCTCCTCCTCCGCCAGAACCACCAGCCGCCGGTACTCTTTACGGATGGCCTCCAGCTTCCGGCGCCAGGCCATGGCTGCCAACTCCTTCCTGGTTGGTTTTGCTTTGGAAGGAGGAGCTATGTCAAGAAAGAAAAAAAGACTATTGAAACCAATACTCTAAGCAAAACAGTAACACAAAATTAATTCAACACATAGTGGCACAGTAGCACTAGCAAGCACAGGACATAACATTTGTGGTATGGATCTATCCTCCCACTTCCTCGGCCTCTAACATTTGTGGGAGTTTCAGGTATTATACTAGCACTATGGACTCGAGTACACAGTACACCAGTCTTCTTCTTCTCTCTTGTTTAGCGAAATTACGTAACCTTGTTGTAGCCGGCATGCCAGCTCAGTCAGCTTGCGCCTAAGACAAACATACTCGAGTCATGATGCAGACTCACGTTAGTTTTATCTACTACTGTCTGCAGGTGGGGAAGCTGGTATTTTTCTATTACGGGTGGTACTGGCCATACTCTGTTACATCAAGGGCAACTGCTCAATTTCACTTTCAACCTGCCCTGACTACAAAAAGGCAGATGATATCTGTTCCAATGCTCATTGCTTATATATGGCATGACATGAGGTTCTTTGTTTTGATTGATTGTGTAACCAGCCGATAGGCCACCCATGGCAGGCTGGCTGACACAGTCGAAAATAAATTAACATAGGTAGGGAGTGGTCCTCGGAGTCGGAGGAAGGTGCTTTTCTTAACTACATACATACACAATATATATGCTGTGCTTGCAAACTACTGTGAGTCAAGGGAGTATTCGGAGTAAAAATACAACTTATATTCTCCTCGGCTTTACTACTCTGGCGCGGTTTCTTTTACATTCTCTTCAAACTAAGACTCTTCAGCCAGTGACAGTCTCCTCCACCTACGCTATCTATGATGAATACCATCCAGGCATCCATCCATTCAAAGTGAACGTCTATCATTCTTCTTAATCTCTCAACAAACCTTAATTTGTTTCACCAACAACAAACATTTATTCTTTTTTTATAAACCACCACCCATGTGTCCTTCCTTCCTCACTTGCCTTGGCTTTGAGATTGACCCAAACACCACTGAGGATTCTTGTTATCCACCCATACAGTTTCACCCACCCAGGCAGGCATCTTTTCTTTCACCTTCCACCCATCCTTCAACCACCCATGCATCTGATTCCTATCAGCCACCTATGCATGCATCCCACGTATCCTTTTCTGCCAGTCGTAAATAATATTACATCTCGTCCGTCCTTCCTCCTTCCACCCTTCTTTCCCATTTCGTTCAACACATCCATCAAGGTCATCTGATCTGACTTTTAGTCTTCTCCATAAAACTTTCACAGCTGAGTTGAGGTCAGATAGAAAAGGCCATTGGTTACTCAACTCCCGCCGCTAATGCTATTGCTAATGCTAAGTAAAGGGTGTCTTCTTCAACCGTTGTTCACAACAACTTCTTACTTACTAACTCTCAACAGTACAGTGTACACCCTTGCAGCAAGTGTAATGTCAATAAGTAAGGATAACTTACCACCGCCCGCCACTGCTGCTGTCTCACCCCCTGCAGCTCCTGCAGCTGCCGCATCTCCTGCCCCCTCCGAAATGGCTGCATCGCCATCGCCGCTGGCCCCGGCACTGGTGGTTGGTAGTACGCCTAGAAAAAACATTACAAATTTTTTAGATGCCATATACACCTCCCCCTATTTATTCTTTTTCACTAGCAAGATTGAAAAAAAGTTAATACATACATATACAACAGACATCACTAGTACAAATCTGGTACTACTAGAGTAGAGTAGACACTAGTAGTGTTATATGGTCACTAGGGTCGTGCTAGTCTCTTTGCTAAGTTAGCCTGAGCCGCGCAACCATTTTAGCTTTGTGTCTTTTATTTTTGCGCACGTTACCTCACAGCTTGTTGTGTAAGACGCCTTTGAGCCCACATGAGCTCATACTGCTACTGTCTGAGCGCTGCGTACAAGGTCGAAAAACAAGCCACTTTGTTATGGAATTCTGGTGGTCAGTCCGTATTGCTTAGCCATAACATGCTACACTTTTTGGCACGACTGAGAAATGCTTGCAATATACTAACGTGCACCATTTTTCTCATAACAGACGGAAGATTCCCTTCTACGAACCAGAGCTTTGCAGAGCTTATGATGTAACCAGTACTTCTAGGTTCTTCTAAGGTGAGGGGTCCCCAGAATTCGCTCAGAGATCTTCATTTATAATTTTATATAAACTATATTCCTACCAAGGGGAGGGTGGTTCTTCCACCACTGTTCAGTTATCATGATTTCCCCTTTTGTCTTCTATGGACTTGTAGTTGTAACAATGTTTATTGTTTTAATCTTATGCATTTTGCTGTTGGTGGCTCGTATACTGCATTATAGAACAACGTACAGAGCTTCTTAGTTGAAAATAAACCTTTTGAACTTACATAGACTCTGTGGTATTTGGTGTGGACTTAAACAAGTGAGTGAGCGAAAGGGTGTGCATTGCTTCCACAACTCTGAGAGGTCTGGAGTGTAGTGTTATGTGCTGGGTTGTCTAATCATTGGGTATCTTCGGGGGGTTCGGGGAGCTAATGAGACACTATAGCTAGTCGGTCAGGGGATTGTGAGTGAGGTGTGAGGAAGGTCCAACGTCCTATTTTCTTCTGCATAGTTCTGTATGTGCAGAATCCCTACAACAGTAGTAGTATGTCCTATCCTATCAAAAATAGTTAAATATCTGGTTGGGCATTTTGTTGGTGGGAATTTTCGAAAAGCCTCAAGATTAAGAAGACTAGAAGAGGACAACCCAAAGGACTGGACTCAGTGGCTAGAGCGATTGGTGAATCGGAGTTTTAAACCTTTTAAATAAAGAGTGGCCACCTGGGCAAGCTTAGCTACAGACAGACTAATAGTAGTAGCAGTAGAGTCATAGCAGACGCAGTTAGAGGCAGGGATAACAAGAATTTAGAATCCGATTGTCTAGATCGAAGAAGATTTTGTAAAAAATAGAATTAGGAAACCGAAATAATAGTTCGGAAAAAGTAAGGTGCAGTAAAAGTTAGGGAAGTATAATTATTAATATTAACAACAGGAGGACTTACTGGGGCCAGCAGCAGAGCCCTCGGTAGAGGAGCGTTCCTGGCCCTGGGAGGCATCTTCTCCAGCTCCCGCCGACTCCGACCCCGTCTTCCTGCCCCTGGGTGCTGATCATGAAAGATGTAAGAAAGAAAGAGACAAAATGGATGATTGGTGTGAAACAAATAAAATATTTTCAAAAACGCTCAAAACAACATTTATGGAAACAACAATTGCAATAAAATTGACCTACCTAAATCTGGTCGACTAGTATTGCGGGATTCGCGGTCCGTCTTGTTATTTTTTATGAACACTATTCCAGTGTTCCATTCTGATTCCAAAATACTAACTAAGCCTAAGTACCACCTGACCTAGCCCACCTATTCCAGGTGGGCCAATTGTTCACCTAAGTCTGCATTTCCATTTATTTTAGTCCTCAAAAATGCATAGATGGAGGACACGTGCATACATTTTTGCATGCACCAAATTGTTGGTTGGTTCCTGCTGATGTTCTGCTAGTGATAAGCCTATTACCACTCACTAAACAAACTACAAAAGGTTCTACTAAGGACTGGGGTAAGCAGCACTCAGCAACACGTGACGTGACAGAGGATGCGTCACGCAGAGCACTAAAAAATTACCTACTAATAAGTAACTAAACATATCAATCCACCACTATCTCTTCTTAGTGGCAGGAGGACAAAGGAAGGACTAGAGTCTCTGTAGCATTACCTAACTTAAGTTCTCTAAAGTAAACTCTTACATAATCATGCCAAGCGAGCGCAAAGTTGCAAACAAGTAAGAGATTAGTAGCGCCGATCACCTGTGTCATAAGCAATCACAAAAGATTTTTAAACGTAATTTACCTGCAATGTAAGCAGCAGCATTCTTGCTGTTCGGGAAAAAAAATATATTCGCAATATATAACACAGAGCAGACGAACACAAAGTAGTAACATTAAATAGCTACTCACCAAGCCCCGGGACCTCCACTCCTAGCAGGTCCAGCAGGTCCTGCTCCCGGTCCAGGATATCGGACCACCGGTGCGTCAGCTGGGTATCGGTGCGCCGGACACCAGAGCAGCGAAACACTGCCCTGCGCACCTTTCCCCACTGCTGGCGACGCTCCCGGAGCACGTACCCGGACCCAGGCCTGCCGCCTCCTGCCAGGGTTAAGGGGAGGTGGCGCTGTACAAAAAAACCAAGTGCGGCCACCTCCACTTCACCGAATAAGGCCCGTTCCTGCACCCCGTGTGGGCGCTGCCTTCCGCAGGGAAGGCGGTCACGGCTGCGGCTGCGAGCAGACTTGCCCTTGGCCTTGCCCATGCCCACACCCTTGGCCATGGTTCTGGGACTCGGGGGGGGCAGAAAAGAAAAGGGAGGAATTCGAAAAGTAAGTCAAATAAATGAAAAAAGCAAGTTATAGAAAAAGAGTGAAAAAGTAGTAGAAAAAGTCACAAAAAGTAGAAAAAAAGTCAAAATATAGAATCAGGAAAATAGAGAGAAAGATTATAAATATTTTTTTTTTTTAAAGTGTACAGAAACAAAGGATTGCAAAGATAGAGGGAGGATAGAAAAGCAGGCCCAGAACCATAGCAATAGAGTGAAAAACTAGATGGCCGCGCCCATTGCGACCGCATGGGCAAGTTTGCGCGATATTTCCCCCCCGAACACGCAAAAAGCATTGCGAACACGTAATACGCGTTCCCGAACAGGAAATACTCATCGCGAACGGGCAGGAGCACGCAATACGCGACCCGGAACAGGAAATAAGCATTGCGAACGGGCGGGACAAGTGAAAAACAAGATGGCCACGCCCATTAGCGATCGCATGGGCAAGTTAGCGACATATTTCCCCGCGAGCACGCAAAAACACATCGCGAACGGGCGGGGCAAGCAATTCCGCGTGTTCGCGGAATTTTCGCGTGCTCGCGGAATTTCCGCGTGCTCGCTGAGATTTTTTACTGTTTCGCGGAAGTTTGAGTAGCGCGACTACGCAAATTCCGCCCACCCCTACCTTACAGCACCTATATCCACCATAATTACAAGCAAAAGTTAGTGCCTCCCAACATATGGAATATCTACAGAAAAATAAAACATTGTTCCAGTGAAAGTGCCCCATGGACCACACGGGTTAGCTCTCTATCCCTATTGTTCTCCCTCCCTCACTCTCTTTGACTTTCTACTTTTTCTCTTCACTGTATCTTTGTCTCTCTCTTTCTTATTTGCTCTCTCTAAACTTCTCTTCATAGGATTCCGTCTTTGTTTCAAAAGCACCCTGTTTAACCCCTTTCCCTGACTCTTTCTTGCTGACATTCTCACCCCCATTCAACACTCTCTTTCCCTTTTCCCTTGTCTGCCCCACTCTCTTTGACTTTCTTTCGAAACCTTCTCATACTTTTCTTGAACATTAATCCCCTTCGTGTCTTGCCTTTCCTATATCTTTCGATCTAAATTATATCTTTCCTCTTCATTCTGTACATCGACCTGTCCCTGCCTTTGTGAGTTAAGGTAGAGCTGATGTTTAGAGTATAGTGGCAAGGCAGAAGGACATCAGAGTAGAGGTCAGGTCAATTGATGATGAACGGTAGAGACATAACAGCAGGCTCAAGAGATGGCAGATGGCACAAGAGTACAAGTGGCAAGGCAGGAGGCCTTGGTGTGAAAAAGGTGATCCTGCAGGCAGAGGTCGAACATGTAACTATGGAGGGGAGAGGCGAGGGAGGTGGCTATGAATGGCAAAAGGACTTTGGACATAGAAACGGAGCAAGTGGGTATAAAGGGTGGAAGCAATCCTGATGGAAGGAATTAGATGAGTCTGTGCTGGGAAGCAATAACATTGCAGGTAGCCCTTGAGAACAGAGAGAAGATGTTCAGAAGGGAGACCTGGGGGAATTGGGGCAACTGTGGAAAAGGTAGCCATAGGGAGTGATTGATTTGGTGCTATGAAATAGAGAGAGGCACTGAAGGTGTCAGGGCTTCATCATAATAACATCCAGTCCAGTGGGTCCCTTAATGCAGTTTGTGGTTCTCCTTTCCCCTCACAAAAGAGCTGGGACCTCCTATTTTTGCCCACAACCATTTCCAAAACCAAAAATTGGCTATTTTCTTGAGTTGCTGTGATATTTTGTGCACCTGTATGATCCGACAAGATCTCAAGTCTCGTCCACCATGTTGGCTGTGGTACAATATTTAAACCACACCCAGAAACTATCATGTTGCTTTGCCTTGAGAAGTCAGCTCGTATGGACATACTTTCACCCACTTCTGCTCCTGTTCTGGTGCAGTAATCCTGCCAAGGATATTATACCAATGCTACAGCCTGCACCATTGTTACAGCCCACAGAATGGACATGCTTTGGGGGATCGTCGTAATTGCAAGCTTGAGAGAGTGAGAAACTACAAAGGAAATTTCAAATACAAGCATTTGGGAACTGTAGCATCTACTCTTTCCATTGTTGCATGATGTATTTGAGATGTAGTAGGTCATGGCCATCTCATTGATCAAGCATTCATTCCCTTTTAGAATTCTTATGTGCTTTGATTTAATTGTATGTCAGTTGGGGAAAAGCTCTGGGCTCCTGTTTACCTTGGAATCTGTGTCTTTCTACCTTCCAATAAATGCCTATGAATTTGCTTGGATTGGTGTCTGCCTTCTACGCTAAAAATTTGGCCTGCATGGAGAACAGGGAAAGTGCGCATGACTGGTGTGGGCGGCCCTAGAGGGCCGTCCAAACAGTCACTGTGCAATTAGGAGTGGGCAAACCACTCCCCCCCTGCCCTGCTCCAAGAGCAGAGCAGCCCCGCTGACCCACCTGCTCGCAAAGCAGCACAAACATAAAATGACAATAACTGAAAGTTATTATCATTTTATGTTTTTGCTTCTCGCACTGCTTGAAAGTAGTGGGGCGGCACTCCTTCACCATAGCAGAGGAGCCGCCATTGGCTCTTTATTTGCGGTGTTCCAGTGGCACTGGCTTTTGTTGAAAGTGAGGATTCTGTGATGTATGAGTGCGATGTCAAGTTTCTGGATTCTGTTTTTGAGCTGCCCTGATTCTGCATTTTAATGGAGAGGGAGCGATTTAAAAAAAATTGTCTTTGTATATGACTGATTAAAGGCTGCACGAGAATTCTGCATGTGCATGGAGGCTTTTTTTTAAATTATGGCTGTAATTGAGAGCAGTGTACGTGCAACTCCATTCTACAGCTTTGCCGCTTATTGTCTTTGTGTGAGTACAGTATACACACGCTTTGGGATCACAATCTCTATGCAGGCGAGTGCTCGTGTGGAATTACAAAAAATTCTGCTCTGCCAAAGCCGCTCCGTGAGGCATATCAGCCGCGGCTGCTATCGCGGTTCACTCACCTTTTTCTTCATCGGACCGGCTGCCTCGAGTTCACTGGATCCTGTGGCTTAATTAAAAGTGAAGAAGGGCTTTCGAGAAAAGACCACCAAAACAAACATAGGACCAAAGTCTTCTCATTTAAAAGGAGAACCTTGTTTAACACTGCCACCTTCTGCCTACATACTGGTACTTTACAGTGATCAGCTCACTATTGAATCCTTGCCTGATCCTTCACAGTGGTTTGCTCACTTCTTCCTGTACAGTGATTAGCACGCTAATTTGGGTGATTTACAAGTGTTTTCTGCATTAGTATATCTACAGTGATTGGCACACTAATTCAGCATACGTTTTCACAGTGGTCAAAATTCTTTGTTGTTTTTGCGCTAACCATAATTTGTTTTTGCAGGTATTTACAACAGCGCATTGTATTTTGGCTTTCATTGTCCTAGCTTATTTGAAGGGGGAGTAATGGTCTGTAAATATATATTTACCATGATGCAAGCAGTCATGTTTCCAGCTTAATTTTTACAGGAGTGTGGCGATCCTCCTTTAAAGTGGCGTATTTGATTCAGATCATTCAATGAGTACTTGGGGGCCATCGAAGGGTTGAAATTTAAGCCTGACAGAAATGTCATTTATGATATTACTATTTAGGTGTTGAAGGCTAAAATATATTCGATCACTTACCAGAATATCTGTGCAATGATGATGAGGAATATGATGAGTTTGAGGTGACTGAAGAATATGATGAGCTTGAGGTGACTGTGAAACAGTTGGAAATTTATTTTGAAGGGAAGATCAATTTGGTTGTACAACGTCACAAATTTTTCACTCGTGTTCAGGCTCCCAATGAATCCATTGACACTCATGTTACAGCACTAAAAGTGCTTGCAGCATATTGCAGATTCAAAGATTTTACAGCACGATTTATTAGAGACCAGACCATTTCCAGATGACCAGCTCACCTCCTCACTCAACAACTCCATCCCAACCATCGCGGAAAACGACGACCCCAACACCGCAGCCCGAACCCTGCATAGATGGTTCTCGGACAGCACCAACACCATAGCCCCCCTCAAGAAAAACAACAATACCCGCGCCAAGAAAGCCAGATGGTTTACCACCGAACTTCGAGAGTCCAGGCGCACATGCCGCCGCCTCGAAAAGGCCTGGAGGAACACCAAATCCACAGAAGCCCACAACAACTTCAGAGCCGCCACCAACGCCCACCATCAACTCATCAGAGAAACGAGGAAAAAAGCGATTGAAGACAGAATCTCCACCCACGCGCACAACAGCAAGGAACTCTTCAGCATCATCAAGGAGTTCGCCCAACCCACCAGCGAGTCTACCGACATCCCTCCCTCACAAGACCTCTGCGACAAACTCAGCACCTTTTTCCACCACAAAATCAAGAGCATCTACGACAACTTTGACGAAGACAACCAACACACTGAACCCTCACCAACCACCCCCGACACCCGGAAACCAGCGATTGATGACTGGACAGCCCTCACCACCGAAGACACACTGAAGACAATGAACTCAA
Organism: Calotriton arnoldi; assembly: GCA_963921515.1. Taxonomy (NCBI): domain Eukaryota; kingdom Metazoa; phylum Chordata; class Amphibia; order Caudata; family Salamandridae; genus Calotriton; species Calotriton arnoldi. The sequence continues at coordinate 659,326 of CAWUFW010002709.1, forward strand.
TCCACTCAGGGGCCCCCACGGACCCCTGCCCCCACCACATCTTCAACAGAGCCGCCGACACCATCGCACCCATGCTCCGCCACACCATCAACCGCTCCCTGGCGACCGCCTCGACTGGAAACACGCCGAGGTCAACCCCCTCCTAAAGAAACCCTCAGCGGACCCCACCGACCTCAAAAACTACAGACCCATCTCCCTGCTCAAGTTCCCAGCGAAAGTCATCGAGAAAGCCATCAACAGCCAACTCGCCACATTCATTGAAGAACACAAGATCCTCGACTCCTCCCAATCCGGCTTCAGAAAAAACCACAGTACGGAAACCGCCCTCCTCGCCGCAACAGACGACATCCGCACCCTACTGGACAAAGGAGAAACAGTAGCCCTCATCCTCCTCGACCTATCAGCGGCGTTCGACACAGTCTCCCACTGCACCCTAATACGCAGACTCTATGATGCAGGAATCCAGGACAAGGCCCTTGACTGGATCTGCTCCTTCCTCTCCGGCAGGACGCAGCGGGTCAGACTCCCCCCTTTCCTCTTGGACCCCACACCTACCACCTGCGGAGTCCCCCAGGGCTCCTCCCTCAGCCCGACGCTCTTCAACGTCTACATGGCTCCACTTGCCCCCATCGTCAGAACCTACGGACTCAACATCGTGTCATACGCAGATGACACCCAGCTCATCTTCTCCCTATCCAACGAGCCCAACACTGCCAGACGCAACTTTTGAGAAGGCATGGAAGCCGTCGCCAAATGGATGAAAAACAGCTGTCTACAACTAAACACCAACAAAACAGAAGTACTCATCATGGGCCCAAACCCTGATGCCTGGAGCGACACCTGGTGGCCCCCCGCCCTCGGAAACCCGCCAACCCCCACAGACCACGCACGCAACCTGGGAATCATCCTGGACTCCGAGCTCAAAATGGACCGCCAGATCAACTCTGTCTCGTCTTCCTGCTTCCACACCCTCCGCCTCCTTTCGTAAGACCTTCAAATGGATCCCCCTCGAACACCGAAAGACAGTCACTCACGCCCTGGTCACCAGCAGACTCGACTACGGCAACGCACTCTATGCCAGAATAAACAAAAACCTCATCCGCAAGCTACAGAACATCCAGAACGCCGCCGCAAGACTGGTCCTCAACCTGCCAAAACACTGCCACATCTCCCAGCACCTGCGCACACTCCACTGGCTCCCCGTCGAGGCGAGAATCACCTTTAAGATGCTCACCCACGCACACAAGGCCCTCCACGGCACCGGACCAGCATACCTGAACAGCTGACTCAAATTCCACGCACCCCAAAGGACCCTACGATCAGCCCAGCTCTCCTACGCCGTGGTCCCCCGCACCAGAAAGACCAGATCGGGAGGCCGCTCCTTCTCCTTCCTCGCGGCCAAAGCATGGAACGCCCTTCCGCTCCACCTCAGACAGACAACATCGCTCCCCATCTTCGCAAGAAACCTCAAAACCTGGCTCTTCGACAGACCCCCTCCTTGATGGAATGGAACTTGCACCCCCCCCACCCCTAGCGCCTTGAGACCCTTACGGGTGAGTAGTCGCGCTTTAACAAACTCCTGATTGATTGATTGATACTGTAAAAAAATTCAACAAAGGTTATTGGCCTCCAAAAATCCTTCTCTTGATGAAGCGATAGATATTGCAAAGAGAAGCGAATCGTCACTTGAGGATTTTAAACAATTAGAACAGGATATGTTGTCAAATTCTGCTGCTAAACTTAATCAAGTTAATTCACACAATAACTACACACAGCATACATCTTTCAATAAACAATAGAGTTCACAACAGATTAGTGTTGGGTCTAACAGATACAAAATATTTGCTCGTGGTATGAACACTTGTTACCGGTGTGGTTCACTATTGCATTTGTCAAATTTTAAGAACTGTCCGGCCATAACCCAAGAATTTTGGAAATGTAAGAAGGTTGGACATTTTAGGGAAATGTGTAGAAGAGAGAGCAAATGAGTAGGAATAAGAAGTGTCTTTCTGGATGATGAAGATGACATGTGCAAGTAGAGGAGTTAGTACTCTCTGTAGACTGTTTTGAGATTTGAAGTGTGCATAGCAATAAGTACAGTGATCCGAAGATTCTTATATTAAGGGCCAGATGTACGACGCGCAAAATAGCACCTCGCAAATTGCGAGGCGCTATTTTGCATGTACATCAGTGTGTTTAACACTGTTTGCGATTCCCAATCGGGTCGCAAATTGCGAGGCTCATGAATATTAATGAGCCTCTCGCAATTTGCGAGCCCATTGGGAATGACAGGCCCTCCCAGGGATGGTGGCCTGCTGGGCTCAGCAGACCACCATGTCTGGGATTGCTTTTAATAAAGCAGCTCTTTTTTTTTTTAAATGCAGCCCGTTTTCCTTAAAGGAAAACGGGATGCATTTAAAAAAAAGAAAATGAAACGTATCGTTGAATTTTTTAAGGGCAGGCAGTGGTCCCTGGGACCACTGCCTGCCCTTAAAAAATATATTTGGAGCCAGTCACAAAGGGGACGGTAATTTGCGAGTGTTTTGCGACCGCAATTGCAGTCGTAAAACATTCATACATGGCTCTGCGGTCGCTACTAGGAAGGGAACGCCCCCTCCTAATAGCGAGTCGCAATACACTATTTTGCGAGTCGCAAATTATTTGCGACTCGCAAAATAGTGTAAGTACATGGCCTAGACTAAAATTGCATGCGCAAACGGGTCACACGCCGTTTGCGCATGCTATTTTACGTCGTCCATCTGGCCCTAAGTGATGACATTTTAATCCCTTTATTGGTTGATTCTGGGGCAAGAATTACAACCATTTCTATAGATAAATACTAGTTATGTTGGGCAGACAAAGGCCTTCTGACTCCTGACGTTATCATAACAACATTTGAGGGCAGCAGAATTGATTTGGTTGTTTACTTCTGGGCAAACATATCTTTCGAAGCTAAAACAATCAAGGGTAAAGTGTATGTAGCTCATAAGAGGAATTAAGGTTCTGGGCTGGTGATAGCAGGCAGACTTTAATTTATTTTTTCGACCCTGACACAATCATCCAGTAACACTGATCAATTCTGTAGTGGATATTGACTGGAAAAACTCATTGAAAGAAGTTTTTCAGAATAAGGTGGGCAAAATAAAAACATTTGTGCAGTAAATAAAAGTCAAAGAAAAGGTTACGCCTGTAAAGCATAAACTATACATTGTACCTCATAGTGTGAGGGGTGAGCTCTCTACTATCCTAAAGAAAATGAAAAATGATGGAATAATAGAGCCTGTTGATGCTACTTTGTGGCTTCCTCCAATTGTTTTAGCAAAAAACCTGAAAATCTGGCGAGTTAAGGTTATGCGTTGATTTGAGGTCAGTCAAGAATGCCATATGGGTTGAAAAGTTTCCATTACCACTCATTAATGATCTCATCAATACTGGCTTCAGTCCAAGTGGGTCTCGAAACTGGATCTTCGATCGGCATATTATCAGGTGGGGCTGGATGAACAGAGTTGCCATATAACAGCATTTGTTACACCTGATGGTACATTCCAGTTTTGCAGCATGCTATTTGGACTATCCTCAGCTGCTTCTGTTTTTCAGAAAGCTATGACCAGGATGTTCGTCAATATGCCCAATGTTGTCATATTCCAAGACTTTTTACTTTTTACAGAGACTAAAGAGAAACAAAATGATTGTGTAGAAAACGTTTGGTCAATTTTAGAACTCAATTGATTTACTATGTGTGAAGACGTGTATTTTTGGGGTGAATGAAATAGAGTATTTAGGACATTTGTATTAAATTTGAATGGTGTTATGCCTAAACCAAGTATCATTTATGGTATTATCAAATCTCCACATCCAACTGACAGAGAACAATTAAGTTCTTCTTATGTATTTGTGAGTTTTTCTCCAAGTTCATTAAGGATTTTCCCAGTATGATTGAATGTTTTATGTTTCTTTTACAAAAGAGCTCTAACTTTGAGTGGTCCACCACATGTCAGCAAAGCTTTGACAGTATCAAACAAAGCATAGTAGCAGTTCCATTTTTATAACCATATGTTGAAGGTAAAGAGAAATGTGTTACTGTAGATGCAAGCGCCTATGGCATGGGTGCTGTATTGTTACAGTTGGATAGTAACAAGGAAGTAACTGTAGGTTTTTGCATCTAGGAGAATGAACGAGTAGGAAACAAGGTACTCAGAGATAGAAAAAGAGATGTCATGTGTTTGGAGGTAGAGAAATTCAAATCTTACCTCTGGGGCAGAAAACTTTGCATAAGAATACAACACAGACCATTGGTGGATATTTAATCAGGAAAGAAAAGTAAGGAGGCTACTACAAGATTGTCTAGGTTGACTAATAAATTGTTAGAATTCAACTTCTATGTGGTCCACGTTACGAGTGGTAAATATGTCAGAGCAGATTTCTTGTCTCATCTTCCAGTGAATGATGATTCGGTTGATGTAGAAGATCATGAAAAGATTGAAGAATGCATCATAGCTAAGGTTGAGGATGTGGTAATCTGCTTGAATATGGAGACATGGCACATTCAAATGGAGAATGATTCCATTCTGAGTAAGGTCATACATTATGTGAAAATGAGTTGGCCAAGAGATAAGGGGCTGGAGGTTCCTTTGCAACATTATAGTAAAGAGGCCAACAAATTGTCTTTGAAAGGAGGATTGATAGTGATTGGGGAGAGATTGGTACCTCCGGAAATGTTTCACCAGAGAATTTTGGAAACACCCATGTTGGTCATTTAGGAATGACCACTACCAAACGCAAGGTGAGGAATAATTTCTGGCTGCCTGGCATTGATGGAAAGGTGGAGATTTTGGTGAAAACATGTGTACAATATTGCTGTAGCACCAAACATTTGGTTGCTGCTATCCCTGACATGAATCCGGTCTAATTGCCTGAAAAGGTTAGGCAAAGGATTACTGCTGATTTTCTGTGAACGTTTCATGTATTACAGCACAATATGAAATATTTTGTGTTGATGATTGATCATCTCTCCAGGTGGGTAGAAGTACGTGCGGTGGCGGAGCCTAATACTAAAACTGTCATATGATTTTTTAATGAAGTATTTACCAGAGAGGGTGTGCTTGAAGAAATTTTGACTGACAATCGGGTACAGTTTACATCTACTTCCATGTTAGAATTTTTCAAGATATATGGTATTAAACATCTATGCATGCCACTCTTTCACCCTCAAGCGAATGGTAATGCAGAGAGATTTAATAGGGTGTTAGTGGAGTGTGAGCAAAGTGCCATTAAATCTAGAAAGAATTGTGAAATGGGTGTTAGAGACCTGGGCCCTGATTCTGATGTTGGACGGACCAGAGTCCGTCCGACATGGGTTTAGACAGGAGGTCGTTCTTTTACAGACTTTTTGGTTGCATGCCTATTCCGAACAGAATGCATGCTCTCATTGTAAAAAGCAGAGGTGCAGTTCATCCCTGCACCCCGTGGCAGGCACCTCAAGGTGCCTGCCACAATGTGCAGGGATCAACAGGGGGCACCATATGTGCCCCCTAGGCCACCATTCGGCAGCCTTGCACCCATGGGGGCTCGCATGGGGCCCTAAAAGCAGTTTCCCAATGCCTTTCTGTGTCAGAAAAGCCGGCACAGAAAGGCAGTGGGAAGCTGCCATCGTAATCCCTCGGCCAGAAAGAGTCGGCCCAGGGATTACTGAAGGCCTTCCGAATGGCGGATGGGCTCTCTGAACCCATCGTAAGCCATTCGGAACTCCTGTTTTTAATAATTTCCGACCAACTCCATCAAAATTGGTCATCGGAAATTATTCCAAACAGGAGATTACGATGCAATAAGAATGGCTCCGACAGTCGGGGTGAGTGTCTGAAAAGTTTCAGCACTCCCTCCATCATCTCCTTGTTTCTTACCACATCGTAATCGGGCCCCTGGTGTGGGCTTACAGAAATTTGCTCACAGGAAAAGTTCCATTTCAACTTACGACGGGTAGAAAGGATACTTCTTTTCTATGCCCATATTGGAGAATGGAAATGAAAGGCCAGAGTTGTGACGTCAATGAGGCATGTGGAAAAGATAAAAGAATGAGTGATGATTTCAGGATTGCTAGATTTCAAAGAAGCAAAATTCTCAAAGGGTCATCCAGCAGGAAAGTTATGTTTGTAATAGTCTGATACACATCAAAGAGCCTATTCTTCTCAAAAAAGGATCTGCAAAATTTAGAGATCCGGTAAGTATCATTGATATTAGAGGAAATGTTGTACGTGTTTTAGATGGTCAATGGTGGAACATGGGGAGAATAGCTAAGAACGACAAAACTGATGTGATGTGGTTTGATTCTGGAGCTCAAAGTCATAGCAGGTCTGCCAGTAACAGGCATAGTATAAAAAAGTAGTAAGAGAGTGTGCAGATTACACAGAAAATATTTGGATTGACTTAACAATTGTGAACATTCTAGGTATGTCTACAGATAGATACAGAAATCAGTAGATTTAATATATATTTTATCTTGTTTGTATTTCAAAATAACTTTATTGTTCGATATTTTTCGTTATTTTTTTTCTCTTTCTCCTTTTCTTCTTTCGTCCTCACATTATTCATGGCTCTGTTTTTAGTTTTTAAAAAAAGGAAAGGGGAAGATGTGTGGCATCTACTCTTTCCATTGTTGTGTGATGTATCAGAAATGTTTTGGGTCATGTCCATCTCATTGGTCAAGTGTTCATTCCCTTTTAGAATTCTTATGTACTTTTATTTGATTTTATGTCAATCGTGGAGAAGCTCTGGGCCCTTGAGTACCTTGAAATCTGTGTCTTTCTACCTTTCAATAAATACGTATGAAATTTCTTGGATTGGAGTCTGCCCTCTACACTACAGGAACTTTTAATCATGTGAAGGGACAGGTGAACCCTATCACTCGGCAAAAAACTTAGATGCACAAGGGCACAAACTCAAGGAAGAGAAAAGGTCACCATTTTGGGAATTGTGACACTATGTTTAGAAATTGGTACACAAGTCAATTCAGCTCCCCTTTTGAACTACTGACAGTTCTACATCTGGTGGCTAATCAACTCTTTTTAGATCACTCATCAGGGTTCATATGAAATGGTCTTAATATGGGAAGCATGATTATGTTGCATAAGAGAAATTTAGTTTTATAGTACTGTTCCACTGGTAAAATCCACCAACTTTTCCCTTTGCGTGAATTTATATTTGTCTAGTTTAGATCTGCCTCCAGTGAATAAGAAATATGCACTACAAGAAATTATCAGAGAGGATATTGAGCTGGGATAGCTGTGAAATGCTGTCATTCTTCTAGTGCCTGGTTTAGATAATGGTGGATGGGTTACTTCATCCTATGGGATTTAGATTTTGGCTGATGGGCTATCCGTCACCGATGTGACGGAGTAACCCGTCTGTGGATATGTAAATCAGGTCCTAAGTGATTTGAGGAGGGCAAGGGACAGACATTGTTGAAGGAAGCACACTCGAACCAGTCCTCTTGTTATGTTCATGTAGGAGCCAAACCCAAATAATCATCTGAAATCCAATAGTTAAATACCCTGAAATTTTTCCTTAATAACTCAGCTCCAGTATCTCCAGTAAATCTAGCAGTTAGAGACTACACTCCTCATCAGAATAACATAATTTAACAGAGTTAAATAGAAATAAATATTGGAAGCATGAAGAACTGAGTTCTAGGACATTGGGTTTTGAATACAGAAAAAGTTAAATGCAGTACAAAGAAAAAATGCATGAAATGCAATAAAGCTCAAAATAGAGAAATACAAACAAATGCAAAATCATAGAACATATTAATCCCTAAATAACAGAGTTTCAGTAAGTATTTTAAGTGCCAACTTTTTTTTTACATTTTCTTTTTAATTATTAGAGAAATCAAAGTCAAGATATTAGCAATTTCATTTTCGAAATGTAGCTGCACAAAAAACCCTTTAATTCTCAAATCATATTCAAATGTAAATGGAATTACCTAATCAGTCTTTCCACTTCATATCCATTTCATTCCTATCCCGTAGGATGCCTATAGAAAGATACACTTTACATCATCTTTCTTAGTACATTCCTGACTTCATAAGATACTTAGGGGCATATTATCAACAACCAGCGATAATTATCGCTAAGCACGCTTAGCGCGAATTTAAATATTGCCGGCTATCGCTGGATTACATCGCCGAGTTAGCACGTTATCATCAACGTCTAACTCCAAGGCGATAAAAAATCCAGCGAAAGCGGCGAAATACGTGATTAGCGCTGGAAATCCACCGATAAAAAGTCAGCGATAGTGAAATCCTTGGTAATAAGCCAAGGTGGTCTCAGCCTGACAATCCACCTCCCATAGAAAAGATGGCTAAGTCAGGTTTCAATCAGGCGTTAGGAACCAGCGATAATCGCAGTTAGCGCGACTTTTATTATTGCTACGCGGGTTTGCGGCCACATTGATAATAGGAGGTAGTCGTGTTAGCGACTGTATTCATGGTGGTTCTCGATGGCACCGCCTACTTTGCATCTCATTAGCGATGTATATCGCTGAGATGCTTAGCGTTAGTATTTCCGTTGCTAACATGCGCTAATGCATGTTAGCGCCGCCTTGGTGATAGGGCGATAAAAATATCGCCGCTTTAGTGGGAAAAAGTGCCGCTAAAGCGGCGATACTGCCCTTGATAATATGCCCCATAAATCCTTCCAGAGTTCAGCATATTTTGTCATTGACCAGAGCTTAAAGCATATAGCTTCTCACGGTTATTCTTATCATTTTAATTTTCCATTGTTCCACCTTGGCATATTAGAGGTTCGCTAATTCTGTAAAATTAATGACTGTGCTACTAACTCATTCTAAAGTTTCTTTTACTGGTTTTTAAATTAAGTTAAATTCCAGACTAGAGACGTATCCAAATAACATTTATTGGAGTTGTCTCAGGAGGGCAAATCCCAGTATAGGTTGACAATACTGAGAAATTCCTTTCTAATATCTGAATAACTTTAAACATGCAAATATAATATAGGTCTAGTTGCCCTCTGAGGTTGAGAATCTGAGGTAATGAAGCGTCACTTGGGGAAATATTCTGTGAATAAAGTATATAGTAGTAGTACTACTTCTCCCTCAGCAACCACCCTCTGAAGATGATCAACACAAAATAAAACATTCCACTATCAATGGCTCAAAGCTTCTGCACATTTACACTAACACTTCGAGTGGAATTCCTTGAAAATTATACTTTGGATACATGGTGGAAGCTTCCTTCACAAAGCAGTTTTTCTAATACTGTTGTACATCACCATTACAATTACGTCATTCACTTGGCGTTTCGCAGAGACAAGGGGAGACAAGGGGAGAGATTGCTTTGCAGCGGGACACTAATGCCATATTTAGCTTCATATGGTGCATTCCTGTCTTTTCCCTGCGCTGGCACGTTTTTGGCTGCCTAGCACCAATGCAGGCACCCTTGCACCATCGTGCAAGGGTGCCTGCGTTGTAAGCAGGATTGTTTTTGTGCAGAAAGGGACACCTTTCTGCACAAAAACAATCCTCTGAGGCATTTTCCTCTTTCTATGTGTGCTGCAGAATGCAGTACACACAGAAAGAGGAAAAAAATAAAAACATGGAGAAATGAAGATTATAGATCTTTGTTACGCCTCACCTTCGGAGTCATAGAATTTTGACACATTCCCAGGTCTACCAGTAAACGTAAGTCTGGGAATGTGTCAAAATCCATGGGTAAATACATGGGAACACCCACACTCCACCCATGGAACACCTCCCTGGGGAAGAGTAACGCAGCGCAGCAATTTGCACTGCATTGCGTTAATTTAGATTTATCAAGCCACGCAGGGCCCTGCAAGGTGGCCTTGCGTGGCTTGATAAATCATATTTTAGTATTGCGTTGCCCTTGCGCCCCCTTGGAAGGTTTAAGGGTGATGCAATACATTGGTAATAACAATTTTTCTCATTATCTACCCTTCCAAATGACTTAGGAAATTCATTTTAGCTGTAACATCACTAGTTCATCAGCTACAACTCTGTGCATTATAAAAAAACATTAATTATGAGAAATAATTTTCACACAACTTTGTCATTTTTTATATTTTCAAAAATGTTACCACAAAACCCCCCTAATTATTTTTCAATAATCATTAAAAACACAAATAACTTTATTAATCAACTATTAGCTTTTTGAAGTCTTCATCTTTGTTAAGCAAACATTCTCCTCCATCTTCTTTATCTATTGGTATATCCGATCTCGATAGTCATTAAGCTCAGAATAATCCTCTGATCACTTTCTTTTCCATGATTTCAAATAAAATTGTCTCTATCCTCTTTTATTACTATTTTTTCATCATGGACTCCCCAATTTGAATTGAAAGTAAACATCAAAGAAATTACAGAAATCAACATTATTATAACTGGTGTTAGAATAGATTGCAAAACTCCACCACCAACACTACTTAACCGCCCACCTACTTTCTTAAAACCATTCTCAGTCTCCTTTAGCCAGGATCCTACAGCCTCCAATCCACCTGGCTCTTGTAAGGACACATTGGAAATGTCATTCAAACTGTCAATGTGTTCAACAGATCCAAATAGTGGTATGGTGGTTGAATATGAGTACAGGGTATCACCCCTGATGGAAAGTGAGGGGTTGAGGGGAAAATGCAAAGATTATGGTGGTATCTTTTGGAGAGAGAAGTAGATGGACATCCATTTTAGAGAATAATAAGGGGTTTGCAGCCATAGAGGGGGGAAAGGAGGACAGATGGTGGAACTGGCTTGCAGGCTCCTTCAACGATAATCGCCACCTAGGAAAAACGAACCAGTGGTTTAGCTAATAGTGGGTTAAAAATGGTTTCCTGAAACACAGCAGGTTTTCCAAAAGATCAAGATAAATTATCATTCTTGAAAATCTGCAGACGGAATTATCTGCGAGGTGGCCTACCCACAATCTGAATAATGACGCGACCACCAACAGGGCGGTCGCATTCCCTATCTTTTGCATTGCAGCGGGGATGCGGTCAGCAGCCCCCGCCGCAATACAAAAAATATGGAGTGTACATCACCCTGCACTACGTGGCAGGCACCATGCTGTCATCTGTTATATATATATAAGCTCCTGTCTGCACCTTTGCCCGTACACTCGTGGGCGGGTGCTTCTTTCACGGGAGTGTACCCGTGTGATAAATAGTCGCTCTATGGTTCCGTGCCAAATACGCACAAGAAGACGCACTTGCGGGGGTGAGTTCACAAATTTATTCTTGAACTCTGCAGCAAACAAAATGCGTTTCGGCAGTCGCCTTTGCACTATCAGGCACGCCGGAACTGACATAATTTAACGTATTCTCATCACCATTATGGTCATAGAGGAAGGACTTTTCGGAAAAAGCACAATGAAGCCATCTTAGTGTGGTGTACATCCCAGCAGTACAGGCATATTTACATACTTATTTGAGTAAAACAGCAATCGTATCAGTGTAAATACAATACATATCGCAACTGCAATTAATTATTGAATACATGATGTTACGCAGCAGCAGTAAATACAATAAAATTCTGCCCTGGATGGGCTCTGAGTCGTAAGCACAAAAGAAGGACTTGCCAACAGTTAAACAGCAACGCCATCTTGGTGAGTTCGTTCTGCTAGCAGTACTGACATGTTTCTATGGTTAGCAATAACTTGTTTAAGTCAGGCAACAATGATAACAATGCAAGTTAAAAATTCATGTCGCTATTTCAATGGATAATTCCATACCAAGTGCTTCTCAGCAACAGTATGTACAGTATCCTGCCCTGAATGGGCTTATGCAGTACCAGTTGATGAAAGCAATCTAGCCCTGAATGGGCCTGTCTATACCCTCTCCATACTTCTATAGGTACATATTGCTGCAATGAAAATCGTAAGATTAGCCGTCAGAAACTGCAGATTTATTTTTTTCTTTAAAGCACTTTCCATATCTCAACCAGAATCAGTGAAAGCAACAAGAAATCCTGAGGTGCAAGGAAAAAGGAAAGGACAGAAAGGGAGGAAGAAAGGTGAAAAGAAGAAAGAGGAGGTTGATCAGGGATTCAGGCAATTTATCTATCAGCCTTCCGCAAGATGAACAGATAACTCTTCATTGCTGTTCATCCTTTGGGTGGCCTTGGTTTGCAAGTCAATAATATAACGCGATTCTAACCTCCTAAGTCTCAGACTTCTGTCTTCTCCTCTGGGGTTGATGGTTACATGATCTTGACAGAAATATGTTAGGAGGTCCCTGTTACTGTCATGATGCTTGTTGAAGTGTCTGACAACCGGATGAAATACCACAAAGTCTCCTGCCTTCAGGTTCTGGCATTGTGCAATCGTCTGTTGCTGCAGCCACCTGGCAAAAGACAGATTTTTCCACACCAGCCAGACCCTTGCAATAATCTAAAACAATATCATTGATAGACCGGGCATCTTTTGGCGTGGTCTCCCCTGACCTTTTTGGCTGCTGACCTCATGTTTGGACCTTGTTTTGCTGGCTTAGGTCTTTGAGCGTGTTTGACACTGCCATTCAGTGCCAAAGCACTGTGCTTGTCATTTACATAATTGGCTGATTCGAGTTAGCTGCGAGTCCCTTGTCAAGGGGTAAGACATATACTAAGGGCATGTATCTCGAATGCTCCTCCGTGGGCCTGCAGCACTGGTTGTGCATCCACGGAGGTAGCTCATCGATTGTGACACAGGTTTGCCCTGGTGGGGCCTGTGTTCACAGGGTACTGTTACTCAGGTTGGCATTTAAAAAGCTACGTGCCAAGGTTCTGCATGTCTCTTGCTATATTGGAGACCCTGGTGACAGGGTGCAGTGTTCGGAAGAGGTAGGGCGTGTGTGTGTGTTACATGCAAGAGTTGTGAATGGCACCGGTGGTGTGTTAAGTACGACGGGCCTGCTTCTCGCATTGGACTAGAAGGGGGGAATGTAGGGAAAAGCTATTGAGCAGTATTTCCTATGGGCAGATTAGTAGCAGTATAGTGTTTGATATTGATGAGTTCGCAATGGTGAATCCTCTCTGGTAGTGCGAGTGAATCTGACATTACATGTGGAGAAATGTCACTTTTGGGAAAGTGGGCATTTCAATGCGTGTGGTTCTGTGTGCCTGTTAACCTGTCTCCAATTCTCATCTGGGTGCTATGGGGGACAGCTACATCTGTGCAATTCTGATTGAAGGCCATAAACTTGGGGCTCAAGGGGAACTGAGGGCCTCTGACTCTGATGGGCCTTTCTGGGATGGCTATGTGGGGGTGGAACTGGCACCTGCATTCCAAGGGACATTGTGATGAGGTCCAAGGGGTTTTGTGTGCCTTGTGGGTACCTGCAGCAGACAGTAGGGGGCTAAAGCAGTTCACACATCCGCCTGAGGGGAAACATTTCTCCAGACTTGGAAGCACGACAGCTTCCTGCATCACAACCTTTTGTCTACAGGGGGAACATGATCCCGCACTCGTGCAGGTACCACCAAGCACCTAGAGGTCTAATCCGAATGGATGAAACTAAGTAACTGTTTCTTTCTGTGTTAGGTGGTTCCAACTGTCTAGTCCATGGGGCACCAGCAGGGGCAACGTGTATCGTTTGCTGGTGTAGAGGAGTGACTGAGGGGCTGAGTCATGAGGCTAATAAAAGACCTGTGACTATTTGACCTTTCTGCGAATGGGAATGTTCAGCATGTATTTACAATGTGTATCTCATTTCAATTTCAATGGGGAAGTACTACAATTGCATATAACTGTAAAGTGTATATACAACGTGGATCTTGGTTTGCTTTTAGTGTGTGTGTAATACAAGGACAAGTGTTTTATACATACGGTGTGGAGTCTTTTGTGGTGTTCTCAGTGTGTTGCGAGGGTGGTGTTGTGCCATTACTTTACACTTGGGGCCTGAGGATAAGCCTGACTGCTCAGTGTCATGCTACCTAAGGGTGAGCACAGGTTATCAGACATGTGTATAGTACTCATCCTATCTAGAGGGGAGGATTCTGACTGGCTTTGATGCATCCCTGCCAGCCGTAAAACGTTGGGTCTAACAATCATCATCATATATTGAATCTAATGCAGCTGAAGGCAGATGTGCAAGTCTCATTGCTCTTCCCATAATAATCTATTGGGGAGAAAGCCCTGTTTTCTTGTTTGGAATACTTCTCATATTCATCAACACAAGAGGTAGTGCATTAGGCTACTTTAGATCTGTTGAGGAATAAACTTTTGAGAGTTTGCTTTAGAGAGTTCTGTTCATCTTTTCCATCCTACCTGAAGAGTGTGATTGGTAACTGCAGTGGAACTTCTGCTTGATATCAAAAGCTGAACAAATTATTGCATTTTTAAAATGGGCGCCACGATCTGTTTCAACAGAAGTGGGGACGCCAAAAAGCAGACTTAACTCCTTCAACTGAATTTTGGCTACTATAAGGCTATCCACTCTCCTTGTGGAAAATGCTTCGACCTATTTAGAGAACAAGCATACTACTACCAAGATGTATTTTAATCAATTGCAAAGTGGCATCTTAAAAAAATCTGCTTGCAATCTCGTAAATGGGTCTTCTGATTTGCCAATGTGATTCATTACAGTAATTGTTCTTTCACCTTGATTGGCCGGATGGCAAATTAAACAACTTTTACATAGATCCTCAGCTGCATGCCAAATTCTTGTATTTTCCCAATAACTTTTAAACACCCTGACTAGACTATATATCAATCAATCAATGTGCATTTATAGAGCGCACAGCTATCTCAGCGGAGGTGTCCCGGCGCTAATGCAGACTGACAACAAAGATCGCCTGGATACTACACCTGAGAAAAGAACCATGTTTTTAAGGCCTTCCTAAACTCTTGTTCTAACTGGATCAGGCGCAGGTGGACAGACAGAGCGTTCCAGAGTTTAGCTGTCCTTACCGAAATGGACCTTCCTCCTTGTCGTGCTTTGTTATATCGTTGGACATGAAGAATTCGCAAGTGATTGGATCTCAGGGTATGATCCTGATGATAAAGGCTAAGCCTCTGCTTAAGGTAACATGGGCCAAGGCCTCTTGTGGCTCTAAAGGCCAAGGTCAGAGCCTTGAACTCTATCCTCCTGGCCACCAGGAGCTAGTGTAACTGTCTCAAGTGAGGTAAAATGTGGTGCTGAAAGGGGACCTGGCGGATCAACCTTACTGCTGCATTCTGTATTATCTTTAACCTGTGAATCAAACAGTCTGGAAGCCTTAGGTAGAGGCTGTTAGCATAATCCAACTGGGAGGTTACCAGAGCGTGGACAGTGATCTTCCGGCTCTCTTGCGGCAGAAATCGTATGAATTTGCTCAATCCCATGTATCTGATTATGATTCTGCAAATATTTACACATGGGCTGCAACATGATATTGGGAAGAACACATTTCTGATCTTTATTTACATACAAATCCTAATTTTATCCACATAATTTTTTCATTTTCTGGAGCATCTTCTTGCAGGTCCCTCACCTCACTTAAGGAAGTTTGTAATGAGTCCATAAAGAAACATTTCACATTGTCTGAAAAATGTGTAACTGCATTATTTACAGGATTTTCATTTTCATGAATCACTGCCCATTTCTGCACGGCACAATACTTTGTCATTTGGTCAGCATATTTTTTTCAATGTGACCAAATCCTTGACACTACAACTGCCACTTCTTTTGGTTTCTGAACTGTGTTCACCATATCCAATATATGCACCCTATTTTTTTATAGGGGCACTTGAAGAAGTCATAAACCTTTGTTGCAATCATAGCTGACCATCATCATGCACAACACCAAATCCTTACAGGCTATCTGTATAAATTGTCATGTTAATGTTCTCTGACAGGCAACAAGCTCTTGTTAGAGCAATCAATTCTGCTACTTGTGCTGGTGGCATATTAGGCTTTGTTGATAACTCGATTACCTTGATGCAATCACACTTCAACTCATCAACAACAATAATTTCCGTCTTCACAAATATCTGAAATTGGGAGCAGTGTCGCTGGGTTCAGAATATTACACCTTCAAATTGAAATATTCTCTGCTCCAAGTACGACTTGTTCATTTTGTGTCAGTCTGCTGCTCGTAAAGTGCTGTGTTTTGTGCTTGTTAGAAGAGTGTGGAACATACACAATTAAAGTATGACCCATGGCAACACCTTTACTTTTTTTTTCTATTGCCAAACAAACTGCTGCCACCAAATTTAGACACCCTAGAAGGCTTACAGCAACTAGATCTAACACTCCTGAGGGATAGGCAATTGGACACAAGTCCTCCATGTTTCTGTGCAAGTATGGAAAGTCCACATTCATCATTTTTGGGGTAAAATAGGGAAATTAAATCATATTGTAATCAGGCATGTCAAGTGTGGGTGTGTAGTACAAACTCTCTTTTAGTTTCTTAAATGATTGAAGGCACTCACAATTAAATGGTACCAAATCCTGAACATCATTAGATCTTAGCCTTAGCCTTATTGAAGGCTTTGCAATCTGGGTAAAATCTGTAATCCACTGACAACTGTTGACAACAGTTCCCAAAAACCTACGAACCTCCCTCTCAGTGGGGGGAGGGGGGGTCAATTTCAGAATTGCAGAAACATGTTCTTTTTAAACTTTTTATACACATTTTTCAATATGGTGTCCACAATAGATAACTTCCTTCTCAGGGCAATAGTATCAAGTTTATAGTCTTCTTTAGTTTTAGATGCCAACAGGAAGTCATCAAGTATTGGACTAGAACTGAATTACAAGGCACTTTTAAACTTTCTAAATCTCTTTTAAGAATCTGGGAGAAAACTGAAGGGCTCTGTGTATACCCTTGTGGGATCCTACACCAAACAAATACTTTATTCAAAAAGTGAAATGCAAAGAGGAATTGTGAGTCCTCATGCAATAGAATTGAAAAGAACACTTGGCACAAATCAATCATTGTGTACCATTCTGCCTCTGCCAGAATTTTACTGCTGGATTCTGTACCAATGGACAGCAACTACCACTATTTTATTAATGTTTTGGAGGCCTTGAACAGTTCTCCATTTCCCAGTCGGTTTCTTAATTCCCGATATCAGAAAATTGCACGGACTGCCAAGAACCTCTCAAAGTATTCCCAGCTTAAACATTTTTTCAGTCACAGCTTTCATCCCCTCTTCAGTCTCTGTAGTTAGTGTTTACTGTCTAGTTTTTGGGAATATTGCATTTGATTTCACCTTTATTTTTACTAGCTCTGCCGATTTAATCAATCAAATTTCTTTTCCTGAAAAATCCCATACCAAGTCTCTAACTCTAAGGGGTCGATTACGATGCCTTCTGGAAAGGCTCCGAACAGGATTCGGATTTGGCGAATCCAATTCGGAACCTATGTTTCCGACCGAATCAGACACCTTTACGAACTACAGATTACGATGCAAGGAAACCATTCGGGCTATCTGAATCGGTTCCGAACGGCATTCGGACAGCCAGAGTCGTGCGGAGCCGATTCGTACAGCTCTATGGACACGGTTTACGAATGAGCGATTACGATTACCGGTTTGGACAGCCAGTTCCTATTCGGTCTGCCCGACACGAAACGGCTGTCGGAACTGACTTCGGAGGCCCGTAGCAGGCCCCCCATCACCCTGTGGTCTCCGGTTGGGGCCCGTGGGGGTACCCAAGGGACCTCCCTGTTAAACTATGTACAGTGTGGCATGCACCATGGTGTGCCTGACAAAGGGTGCATGGTTTTCCCCAACCACCCCTTTTTTCAATGGGAGCCTGTGTTCTCGTTCAGAACACAGGCTCCCTTTGAAGTCAATGTGAGTCCGACCGAAAGATGTTCAGAAGCATCGTAATTGGTCGGTCGGACTCGCAGAACCCGAGTCGGTCGGAAACGATTCCGAAACCGATTCGGCGGGAAGAGTTTCCGAACTACATTTTAATCGGCCCCTAAGTCTTAAATCTGTAGGAAGGTCTTCTTTTGTCAACATTGCATACATCTCATCTCTGGAATTCTCTGCGCTGATTTTGAAAAGTGAATACTCATTTTGTGTTTCTACTGCAACACTATTCAGTGTGCAATAAATAACATAATTCATCTTGTAAAGAAGACACATTGTAAACAGGTTCACTGGGCTTGCATCATATAGAATAAACAAATGTTTATTCTTCATTTGACATATTTTGACTGGTAAATCTAAGGAAACTTGATTCACAGTGTATTTTTTACTGATTCCTACAACTTGGACTTCTTTTGCCGACAGAGGTATGGTCAGTACTTCCACAGAATGAACTGTAGAATGGGTAGCCCCCATATCAATCAGAAAGGAAACGGGATGACCATTGAATTCTCTGTCAATATATGGGATACTTTGGGATACCTCTAGAACTGCTCCAAGCAAGCAGTCCTCCCAACCTCTCAGGTACCATCATTGCCTACTGGTGCCCACCATCTCATCTGTGATGATCGTGCCATTCTGTTGGTAACCCGCATTATATTGCATTTTGATTCTTATTATTTGTTCTAATAGTTGAGCTGGAGGTATTGGCATTCAAAATGTCTTCTGATTCGGTATGTTCTGCTTATTCAGCATTACATTATTTCTCGAATTATCTTGAATTCTTTCAGGATTCTGTCTACCCTCCCTTTTCCAATGCCCAAATCCACCCAAATAAATGACAAGCTGTAGTATTTCTCAACATTTCAACATTTCCAATCTTTCCATTCATACCATCTCCTTGTACCATCTGATTCATTTAATTAATTTGATATCTCCCAAAATGTGTATTTAGACCCATCTGTCCTCTTTCAGATTGCTCTGTTTGAGCAATCATCAGTTTCTCCCTGAGCTTTCTCAGCTTCTTCTCAAGATAATCACTACTATTCTTTCCAATTTCAAAATCTCATCAATACCTTTCACCTTGCTGAATATGATTACTAATCTCTTATTTTAATCCGTTCACGAAAGAAGAAACAAATCCTCCAACTGCATCTTTCTCTGGGTTTTTGAATCCACTATGCTTTTTTAAATATTTGCATTAACCTATCCTCTCATAAGAGTGTACTCACTCTTTCAGTTCCTGAATTGTCCTTAAAATCTTTTCCCAATAAATATCCTTTTCTGGAATTTGCTTCTTTAAATGCTCAATAATTGCCTTATAGTTTTCAGGTACATCTGGTGATGGTGCATTATTAGAACACTAAGTGGTTCTTGTGTTGGCTACCGGCTCAGCTTTACACTCCAACCATAAATCTCCTGGGACAACAATTTCAAACAACTAATTCAAATCTGCCCAAAGCATCTGAGAAAGGTGTGTCAATTGTGGAATTTATCATAACATTGAACCGGGTCTTTTCTCAACTTTGGAAAATTATGTATAAAAGCAAACAAATCTGCCCTTGTCATAGTAACATGTACAAAATTCCCTCCATGAACTTCTCTCAAAGGAAACTCCATCACTATGTTTGTCCCTACCTCTGAATCACTTACTACACCTTTTCCCAACTCAGCTTTGCTGCTTTTCATCTTTATCCTATTTACCAGTCCCTTTTTCCATTTTTCATATTTCTTTAACTCTTCCCTGTCCCCTGGTTTCTCAACCAAATCTGTATTATGGGCTCTCAATGTAATGATACCCATCCCCCTAATTTCATCATGTGTCAAATCCATTTTATTATTTTGTTTGACAGTCTTCATTTTGCTTATATCAACCATAGACGTAATTTGGGGGTAGTCAGGAGACACAGCTGTGACCTCTAGCTTGCTCCCTGCTACTCCTGACCCCTGGCCTCAGAAGTGGCAAAACGTTAGCCTCCTCTGAGGCCAGGAGCTGCAAAGAAAGTGCTAGGAGTAGCAGGGAGAAAGCTAGAGGTCTCAGCTGTGACCCCTGACTACCCCCAAATGACATCCATGATATCAACATCTAATTCATCAGCCAATTCTTCTAGTTTATCATGGGCTTCATTGGCTGCTTTTTTTTATCAAATATCTCACCAGCATTATACATCAGGAATCTGTTTAAATCCATATTACCCTTAAGGTGTTCTCCAAATTCTATTTTAAGAATCTCAATTCAAATCTCTTTGGGAGGTGGCTTTACCACTACTGTAGAAATAACTTGCTCCGTCCCACTTATACTTGGCATTGCCATAGTAGGTGGGACTTCTACCGGTGCACTTGGGGCACTTGGTACAACCCCAGTAGAAGCTTGTATTTCCACCAACTCCAAAAGTAGCTTGAGTCAGCTTTGCTGATCTGTTTGTATAAGGAGGATGTCTCAAAATCAATATTTCATCAAAAAACGTATTGTCATCATTTTTTGACTCTTCATCTCCTTTCATTAATTTTGTCTTATCTGCGTTTGGCTCCTCTGTCTCTGTTGCTAGAGCAGGAAATGTTTTAACACTTTCAATTTTGCCTATGCTCCATGCCTTCTCCTATCCATCGATTATAGCTTCTATGCAGCCCCTGAAGGACTTAATTCATCTATCCATCTTTTCTCTTTCTTTCTCTGTTGCTATGTGATCTATTTATTGAGGGCTTCAAACTGTGTTGTTCTAGGCATTGGTTTCATATCATACATAGTCTGTCTCAAGAAATATAATTTTTCAAAATTAAAGGTGCCCTCCATAGGAAATTGCAATTTCTCATTGTGCGCTGTATAATTATTCCATTCAGGAATCCAGACGCACGTATAAAACTCAAACTCTTCTACCATTTTAAATGCTGGCATGCCTTCTTTTGGCATTTTCCAAATATCCTTAGGCTCATTCTCACTCTTAGATTTAGGTTGTATCACTACTCCACCCATATTTGCACTTTCTTACACTTAGAACGACTCCAAAAAATCTAAAAAACACTGAAAATGAACTTAATGAACAACAACCAATAACAGCACTGCTCTGTCAAAGGTCATTGTTCGCATCGCAACTGCATTGACAAACAGCCAATCAGAGCGCTGCTACTAATGACGTTGCACCAATCCCAACACTGCTCCCAAAACTGATCAGTGCAGTTTCTCTGTGAACAGGAAAACTACAGAATTACAATGAAGCTTTAAAAATGAATAAACCCTTTGTCTGTTTACCTGAGAAAGAAAAAATTAAGACAGTTTTCATAAATGAAATACACTACAGTAAAAGCTCGATTTTCAATGAAATTGAAGAAAAACTTAAAATTAGAAAATAAGATTGAAAACTCCATACAGTATCCAAAGATCTTGCTAAGCAAATCACTGTCCTGCAGAAATCTCCCTCTAGGTTAATGTACTACACCCATGCATTCAGAGTGAGCACAGTAACCCAAGTTAGACTCTCAAACTTAGAAAACTGAAGATCTGTTCATTCAGATCCCTAACAATTGTGAATGGGGCGCCTTGCTCTACACACCACAATACAGACAAAGTAATATTAATATCTTGAGATCTTGGATCTACGGCAAAATCCGATACCCAACTCAATTTTCTTCCATAAACAAAATAACAACTAATGGGTCTACAAATATGAATAGTACAACATTAATATGGTAATGAGTCCGCCAATTGAAGCCATATTCATCAACCACGTTCAAATTCAAATAATCTTTATTTGATAACTTCCCAGATGATCATAAAAGACAGACACGATTTAAAACACATGCAATTAATATAAAAACAGTCCAATATTTTTGGGGGTCATTAGGATGGCGGGTGGAGGCACCTCCGCGGTGCTGGCGGTGGTGGAAAATGTCATTTTCCGCATGCCAGCAGCGGTCCTCACGCCCGCCATATTACGATGGGCAAACATAGCCCATTTCCCGTCCGTGGCGGTGCGACGTGACCCGCCATACAAATGCGCCAGCCACCATGGCGGTGTGAGCCAATAGAGACCCACCGCCATGCGGAATGACGTCCCGTCTGCCGTACAAATCATGGTGCCCCAAACAGCCCATCACACCGCTGCGGAAAAACCACCCAACCAGAGACGGCAGAAGCACGACAGCGGAGCGCGAAACCAGACTCCCGGACCCCTCCACCCGGTCCCGACCACAATGGATCCAGCTCTACACGCCTTTCCGGTGCTGTACCTGCTCCACTACTAGCAAATTATGGCCCGTCGCGGACAACGCCGCAGGTACGCAATCACACAACTCCGCACACAACCACAACACACAACTATTGGGCTGACATATGGTTCCTGTCCACATCAGACACTGTGGTGGGGACAGGATCACATCCCCAAGTGTACCCACACATGTCCTACCTGTCACTAAATCACCCCTCCGCATCCGGGCCATCCATCAACTGCGAAATCACAGCAATGTCCCGGTCACGTCACCGCAACGGTGCAGACGCGGGAAAACATGCGCACAATGTAGTAGGCAGGGCCAGCGCCAGGCATGGGCAGTCCACAAAGATCATAGGGCCTCACCCTCATCCTTCACACACTACGCCCCCCACACCCATTAGGGGATATGCTGTGTGCTCCTCCTGTGCCCCCCCCTGCACAATTAACCAGCCAGGTGTACCCAGACCCTGCACCACACACACCAAACAACCAGGGAGCCTGTCTCAGAAGGTGGGGGAGAAGAGGAACACCCTGCACAGAAACTCAGGGGCAGGGCATTCCTCCTCCTCACACCTACCCCCACTCATGTCAAGCAAACTGAGTCCAATCACAAAATGAACACTCACACTGCATATGAACAACCACTCAACTGTACACACTGCCTGTCAAGTCACCCAGACACACCCCACACTGACACACAGCCACATACACATACCAGATGTCAGCAGCAATGTAGGACAATAAATGGGCTAGGCAAAAGTGAGGTGGACAGTGCTGGAAAGTCATGGAGCAAGCCACAAAGCATGTGTACATCACATGCAAGAGAAGGAACATATCACACCACCCTTAGGCCATCAAATCAGACATGGCTGGCATAATGAGTGAAAACAAATCACAGTGACCTCTGTGCAACAACTCAGGGAGACAGCAAGGCAAGCTATGCATAGGCACAGGAATGATAGGAAGCGTCTGAAGCCATACAGTGACCAGCCACACATCTGGGTCAACTTACTTGACATGTGTATGTCATCAGCGCAACACACATGGCTCATTGTCACACTCCATGACTGTCAAACACAAGTAGGACCTCCATACATGCCCCTCACCTACCCACCTCACACCTGCAACACTCCAAACCTGTGAGAAACACACATAATGGTGCAAATAAGGTCATGTGAGTTCACTGACAACCAACCACACACCCTGTGCTGCATCCACAAACATCACACTCACACTCAGGGATGCCTGAACCAATGCAGACACAAAAACAACAGTCAAACACAACATCCACAGAAGTCCAACAAGCCCAGACATGTGCAGCCAAACAGTGGAAAGGCAATGTGTCCCTAGACAGAACAGGAGTACACACCATTGTCACTCAGGAGCAATGCACAGACACCATCCCAAACAAGAAGTGCATCATCTCAAAACAATCAGGAACACAAACTGGGATCAATGGGACAATAAGCTAACACAGACAGACACACCACACCACCCATCAAGTCAACATGGTGTCATAGTGTACCACATGCATGCACATGCACAATCCTGACAAGTGACAGGTCAAAGATAGGAGGACATAGCACTCGTGTGCACTCAAACCAAGGCCAGCAACCAGAACATAACTTGCTGCATGTGACACACACACAAGTAATCTACACTACACCTGCAACACACATCTGAATGTATCACAATGCACAAACAACTCACACACAATGTAATGCAAATAGAACATCACACACAGAGCATCTATCAGCAGAAAGAGCCAACACAGCCCAAACACTGCATACATCCACAACAAAAACACAACAGATGCACATGCCAATACATCACATTGCAAACTCAGCTGGACATCAGGGGATGCACACCAGGCAAGTACAAGGCAACATACACTGACAGCATGCATGCATGCAGGCCAAGCAGTGTGTGCACACCAACCAAATCAGTAGCACACACATCTCAGTGTCACACCATGTACTCCCACAACACAAATCAGCACAGCACACAGACAACATCACACTCTGGAAGGGTGGCAGTACCTCACCAAACACACATACAGCTAACCCAACAATCACAGATGCACAACTCAAGGACACCCAGGTGCAAACAACATGAACAGTGTACTGTGCAGCATAAACAGTTGCACTGCACATGAGCAACCATGACTGCAAACCAGTACAAGAAAATCACACATAACCATATGTGAAACTGTCCTGTGTGGCACATTGGTCCTGTGCACAGATCAGCACCACAAATCACAGTGTAACTAATGAAGTGGTGAGGAGGCTCACACACTGGCAACCCAAGGGGATAGGTGACATGATAGTGAAGTGGTGTGTACGTCAGTAGTGGACAGGTCAGGAGTGTACTATACACAAATACATGGAGAGTCACTCACAATGGGTAGGCTTCAGAAGCAAAGCTAGGGGATGGTATGACTCCGCATACCATACTGGAGCCAAAAATGGCACAAGTGACAGCAATGCATGAGAAAACTCACCAACAATGTCAGTGTGGCTGAGCAGGTCTGCACAGTGAGCACAAACAGTAACAAGACACATGACTGATCAACAAAACACAACACAGACTTGGCTGTCACACATTCTGCATACTCACAACTGGCAGCAACAACAAGTAGGTGTCTCCCAGGAGTGCAAGGACACACCAACACACTGCACAGTGCACAGCCTACCACTCCCACATGTGCACACAATCACAAGCACAGGGTGTTACACACTTACCCCAACTGGATGCAGGTGCCGTACCGGGTCAGCGGGAAAACCATACCCGGACCTGGAGTAAGTACACAGCAGCCTACCGATCGCTGCAGTCATGGTGGAGTGTAAGTCACGGCTCCATGGACACGGAGGACAAGAAGGGGGGAAGGAACTACACTTCCCAGAATCCTGTGTGGCGCGTCGCATGCGCGCACAGGAAGTGATGGCCTCCCACAATGCCGAGGGCTATGAAAGCCGGGTGTAGGAAGGTCTCGGCGCAGATTATCCTGTTTTCGATGCGAGGTATCCTGGTGAAGTGGCTGGGGTGTAATTGCCTAGTGCGGTAAGGGTGTCAGTGACACCACCTCCCCCGTTTTCGTTCCAAGTTTTAATTCCTTTGAAGTTGATGAAGCTGATGGGTGGGGCAAACAGCTTCCTCTCGGTAAAACGAACAACACCACGCATTTGACTTGAAAGGGAGCTCTGATTCCCTCTTTGCTTGGTATCACTGCTTACAGCGAAGGAACCTTTGGTGTGGCATTCAAACCAACCAAAAATACACTGTTTCAGAGACTATTGATCATACCAGGTGGTATATTGACTGCTTGTTCGTTTACCATATACAAAAACGTTTGCCAGGGAAAGAATTCCTGAGAATATGAGTTAATGCATTATGAATCTAATAATGCTCAGAAAATTATCAATCAACTAAGCCTTTGTGGAATATTATATATGTTACATGTTGTGTGTTTTGTTTGTTCTAAATAGCAAGGGTTCTGGAGAGGATGAACAGAGAAACCATCCTTCCTCCCTTGTGAAGTGAACCAAGGCCACAACATTGGTGGGTTATCAACGTAGGAGGAAAGGATCTTATGTTGTTGGTTGTTAATTATTTCACGGTCTAACCCTCTGTTTATGTTCACAGTATTGTCTGAAATAAGACTTAGCTGGTAGGAAGAGAGTTGATCATCCTACGTGAAGTCACTCCAGAAGAGTGTTATATTTTTCTTTACAGGTATACAGGGAAGTTGGGCAACGATACAAAGTGAGAACTGTATTTCTAAATGTATAGATAAACAATGCTATAATAGGGTGTTCTTCTTTCCACAGGTCTCCCTCCCCGCTGTTCCCTTCCTTTCCTTCCCCCGATTGACCACCTTAATCTTCCGTGCTATTAAAGCATTCGGAATTGAGGGTGTCAATAGGTGGACCCATTAGAGCAACGAACCGCTCCTGAGAGGCTTCCGAGGGACACATGACAGAATAATCTGCCAAAATTATAATTTACCTCTCCCGGTCGGTTCGTTGTAAACATGGCCACCTTAGACGAGGTGTTAGCCACGCTAGTTACGTTACAGCAGGAGGTCACTGCCTCTAGAGCGGAAACAGCGGCCCTCCAGGATACCGTAAATAGGCTGCAGAGAAATCCCTTTAACGTTCAAACAGGAAATATTGGAGGGGGGAGTCCGTGGCAGTTTGGGAGTTCATCTTTCCCTTCCCCTCTCACTGTGGAAGTACCCACACCTATACCATTGGCTGCTCCAGAACGTTTTCATGGGGAAGCATCCAAGGTACAGGTCTTCATGACCCAGATACTGTTACACTTTTCGTGTCGGCCCAAGGCATTTCCCACAAACCAGGCTAGGGTAGCTTTTATGATTTCCTACCTAACGGGAGATGCGGCTCAGTGGGCTGTTCCCTTAGTACGTAGAGACGACCCCATGTTATACGATTGGGACGACTTCAGAAAAGAGTTTGAGTTAGTGTTCGATCGCCGATCAGCTTCCTTTTCTGCGGACCGGGAGTTATTGGAACTGAAACAAGGCAGTAAAGACCTTGTGGCATATATCAATACCTTCCAGCGTCTAGTGGCAGAAACACAGTGGCCCGAAGAAAAAAGAGCTGCGTTGTTTTATCAAGGCCTAAAAGACGAGATGAAGGACGTCCTGGCTCAAATCGATCCCCAGCCCTCTACCTGCACCGACCTTATTAATCTCACACTACGGTTGGATTACCGACTGGGGGAACGCAGAGGGGATAGGAAGAAGGTAGAAAGACCACCCTCTCGTTTTCATAGGAATCGAAGTACCGGAGGTGCATCTGGATCTGTTGCCGAGCCTATGGAAATAGGCGCGGCAAGAGCACCATTAACCCAAGCAGAAAGGGAAACGAGAAGGTAGGAAGGTTTATGTATGTACTGTGGGAAGAGGGGCCATTACGTAAAGGAGTGTTTAGTTAAACCGAGAAACAACCCAGGGTTTAAAAAACCTCAGGTGGTGGTCACCGAAGCCAGGTCGGGAAACTAACTAACCCAGGGATACAAGAAGGGAGATCTTTGGGTAGTGTGAACATCCCTTCCATCACTCAAAAGGTGGGTCTGTCATCAGATCATTTTTTTTTACCCATTCGTTTACTAACGGATGAAGGATGGCAGAGAATCGATGCCATGCTTGATTCAGGGGCCACAGGGTTATTTATGGACGATCTTGTGGCAAAACGACTAAAACTAGATTTAAAGGCAAAGGAAAACCCTGAAGAAGTTCTGGCAGTGGATGGGAGGGTATTAACTACAGGGCCCATTCGATTCCAGACCGATAGACTTAGAATGGAATGTGTGGAATTACATAGGGAGTGTTTGAGGTTCAATATCATTCAGGCTCCACAGTACGGGGTCATTCTAGGTCTCCCATGGCTAGTGTTACATAACCCCCAGGTAGACTGGGAAACCAAAAAGGTGGAATTTAGCAGCCCATGGTGTAAGGAACATTGCTTTGCCAAAGAAGAAAATCCAGTAACCAGTCTGCTTGCCGTTCAGAGCATTGCTACGGCGGCAGAAACAGACGTTACGCTACCAGAATGTTACACGGACTACCAGGACGTGTTCTCTGAAAGACAAGCAGACGCATTGCCCCCTCATAGGCAATACGACTGCCAAATAGATCTCATACCTGGAGCGGTGATACCTTGCGGGAGATTATATGCTTTATCTGAACCCGAAAACGCCCACCTACAGGTGTATCTTGATAAGTATCTGGAGAACGGGTTTATACGCCCTTCTAAATCACCTGCGGCCTCCCCACTCTTTTTTATACCGAAGGCAAACGGAGAGAAAAGAGCTTGCATCGACTTTAGGGCCTTGAATAACGTCACGATCAAAAACCGATACCCATTACCTTTGATACCCGTTCTTCTGGAGCAAGTTAAGGCCGCCAACATCTACACATGCTTGGATCTGAAAGGGGCATACCACCTGGTGCGTGTAAGGGAAGGCGTTGAGTGGAAGACCGCCTTCCGTACAAGGTATGGTCTATACGATACACAGTAATGCCCTTCGGCTTGTGCAATGCCCCCGCAGCATTTCAGTATTTTGTGAATGATGTGCTGCGGGAGTTTTTGGACAGGTTCGTGGTGGCTTACATAGACGATATTTTAATATATTCCCCCTCAAGCCAGGAACATTACTTGCACGTTTGCCAAGTATTTAAAGCACTACGTCAAAACGGCCTCTTCTGTAAACTTAGCAAATGTGAGTTCAACGTAAGGAAGGTGGAATTCTTAGGGGTCATATTGTCCCCTACGGGGCAGGAGATGTCCGACCGCAAAATACAAGCGGTCAAGGAATGGCCAACCCCTACAAACATAAGAGATATACAATGCTTCCTCGGCTTTGCGAACTTCTATCGCAGATTCATAAACCATTTTTCCAACACCGTGGCTCCCATCACTAGATTACTAAAGAAAAATGTGCCCTTCCTTTGGACCCCAGAAGCAGAATCTTCATTCCAGAACCTAAAGAAAGCCTTCGTTACGGCTCCCGTTTTGGCTCACCCGGATCCTGAAAGCCCTTATGTGGTGGAGGCTGATGCCTCAGATCTAGCTGTAGGAGCCATACTGTCCCAAAGACACAAAACCACAGGCCAACTACACCCTGTAGCGTACATGTCTCGAAAGCTAAACGATGCGGAGCAAAGATATACCATAGCAGAGAAGGAGTTGTTGCCATCAAAGACGCATTTGGTGATTGGAGACATCTGTTGATGGGAGCTAAACACGTGGTGACCGTGTATACAGATCACCGGAACCTGCAATTTATGCGTTCCACTAGACTGCTTTCTCCACGGCAACTCAGATGGATGCTTTTTTTTTCCGAATTCCATTATGTGGTTACATATAGACCAGGAACCGAGAATAGGAAGGCGGATGCCTTGTCCAGACAAGAAACCAGCCAAGAGAAAAGAATCGAACAACATTCTATCTTAGACCCTCAACAAGTCATAGGCTTACTCCAAACCGATACCTTTTTGCAAAAGGTGGAAAAAGGGGTGCAAACCCACCATTGGAAAGAATGGCTAAAGAACAATCCTCAATGGACCCTAATCAAAGGAGTACCCTTAAGAGGCAACCAATTGTTGGTGCCGAACGCGGCTTTGCGCAAAGAAGTATTCCAATGGTGTCATAACGCTCACAGCGCAGGACATAATGGCATTGAAAAAACCCTTGACCAAATACGTCGCCAGTTTTGGTGGCCGACAGTGGTGACAGATACCAAAAATATGATTTGCAGATGTGAGACATGCGTAAAAGCCAAGGTGGAACATGGAAAACCATCGGGATTGTTACAACCTCTTCCTACCCTGATGGTTCCGTGGGAGTCCTTTTCGCTGGATTTTGTGGTGGGTTTACCTAAAGACAAGGGGTGTACTGCTATTCTAGTGGTGGTGGATTGTCTAACCAAGATGGGCCATTTCATAGCTTGTGCGCAGGAACCTACTGCAGGCCAATTAGCAAGACTTATCCTACAACATGTAATTCGGTTACATGGTCTTCCGACCAATATAATCTCAGACAGGGGTCCTCAGTTCACAGCCAGGTTTTGGTTAGAGTGGTGTGAAACCTTACACATGAAATCCTCCAAGTCAACAAGCTTCCACCCGCAGTCAGATGGACAAACCGAAAGGTTGAATCAGACCCTTAAGCAGTACCTCAGGTGCTACGTGGAAGAGAATACGGATGAATGGGTGGACCTATTATGCCTGGCCAAGATCGCATACAACAGCACCAAACACCAATCCACCGGACTGGCTCCTTTCTACAGCACTTACGGATTTCACCCTCGAATCATACCAATCATCCATCCCAGAGCGGCTCAAAAGGTACCTGAAGTACAAGATCGTATTAACCACATACAACAAACGCTGAAACTGAACTACAGGAACCTCAAAGAAGCCAAAAGGTCCTATAAAGCAAAAGCAGACAAACATCGTAGACCGCAACCTGTATATCAGGTAGGTGAATGGGTATGGCTATCTACCCGAAACATTTGCTTCCGCAAGTATAGCGTCTTCAATCCTAAGTTCATAGGTCCCTATAAGGTCAAAAGAATTGTTTCCCCTGTGGCGGTGAGGCTAGCCCTCCCAAACAACATGAAAATACACCCCGTCTTCCACGTCTCGCTGTTGAAACCCTCGTATACCCCGGTTAAGAAACGGCCTTCTCCGATTTGGGTGAACAATGAGCCAGAATATGAGGTACACAAAATACTGGACTCTAAAATGAAAGGATCACGGTTGTGGTACCTGATCTCATGGAAAGGATATGGCGTGGAGGAAAATTCATGGGAACCAGCAGTGGGAGTACACGCCCCAAGATGTGTCAAAACATTTCATGCGAGATATCCGAATAAGCCTGGATCTTGTCAGCCTCCACGGGGAGAGGGATGTGCTGTTACACACTTACCCCAGCTGGATGCAGGTGCCGTACCGGGTCAGCGGGAAAACCATACCCGGACCTGGAGTAAGTACACAGCAGCCTACCGATCGCTGCAGTCATGGTGGAGTGTAAGTCACGGTTCCATGGACACGGAGGACAAGAAGGGGGGAAGGAACTACACTTCCCAGAATCCTGTGCGGCGCGTCGCATGCGCGCACAGGAAGTGATGGCCTCCCACAATGCCGAGGGCTATGAAAGCCGGGTGTAGGAAGGTCTCGGCGCAGATTATCCTGTTTTCGATGCGAGGTATCCTGATGAAGTGGCTGGGGTGTAATTGCCTAGTGCGGTAAGGGTGTCAGTGACACCACCTCCCCCGTTTTCGTTCCAAGTTTTAATTCCTTTGAAGCCGATGAAGCTGATGGGTGGGGCAAACAGCTTCCTCTCGGTAAAACGAACAACACCACGCATTTGACTTGAAAGGGAGCTCTTATTCCCTCTTTGCTTGGTATCACTGCTTACAGCGAAGGAACCTTTGGTGTGGCGTTCAAACCCACCAAAAATACACTGTTTCAGAGACTATTGATCATACCAGGTGGTATATTGACTGCTTGTTCGTTTACCATATACAAAAACGTTTGCCAGGGAAAGAATTCCTGAGAATATGAGTTAATGCATTATGAATCTAATAATGCTCAGAAGATTATCAATCAACTAAGCCTTTGTGGAATATTATATATGTTACATGTTGTGTGTTTTGTTTGTTCTAAATAGCAAGGGTTCTGGAGAGGATGAACATAGAAACCATCCTTCCTCCCTTGTGAAGTGAACCAAGGCCACAACATTGGTGGGTTATCAACGTAGGAGGAAAGGATCTTATGTTGTTGGTTGTTAATTATTTCACGGTCTAACCCTCTGTTTATGTTCACAGTATTGTCTGAAATAAGACTTAGCTGGTAGGAAGAGAGTTGATCATCCTACGTGAAGTCACTCCAGAAGAGTGTTATATTTTTCTTTACAGGTATACAGGGAAGTTGGGCAACGATACAAAGTGAGAACTGTATTTCTAGATGTATAGATAAACAATGCTATAATAGGGTGTTCTTCTTTCCACAGGTCTCCCTCCCCGCTGTTCCCTTCCTTTCCTTCCCCCGATTGACCACCTTAATCTTCCGTGCTATTAAAGCATTCGGACTTGAGGGTGTCAATAGGTGGACCCATTAGAGCAACGAACCGCTCCTGAGAGGCTTCCGAGGGACACATGACACAGGGCTGACAAATCAAACAAACAGGCACTCAGCTCCTGGGTCATACATGTGTGCAGTTGGCATTGCAGGGGCACACACACATCAACACTACTGACCAAGTCACTCCCTTCACACTTCATGACCACTCAAGTGCACACATTCTAATGTACCCATGTGACTAGGAAGACAGGCCACCACAAGATGACCATACACCAACATTGCTGTTCACACATCAAGAAAGATCACACACACATGTTGGACCCTGGCCAGTCTGCCTGCAATACTGTGGATAGAATTCCACTCTGTGCTGGTAGTGCATCCTAACATGTCATGTGTACAATTTAGCAAACCTGACCATAGAATGATTAGGATAACAGTAGGTCATCACAAACAACCATCATTGCACCCCCAAGCCTCAGAGTCAAGAAGAACTGAAGTGCCTGTCACCTCTGGTAAACTCTGAAAAAGTGAAACAAGCCATTGGCAATGTTAAAGTGGCATACAGAGCATGTGTCACATTAAACCATACCGATACAAAATACATTTTTATATAGCAAGGACACTGACAAAGCAGACAACAGGAGTAACTGTCTTTATTACATATTACCCAGATAGGCATCAAAAGTAGACAAGAGCAAGGACAGTGGCCAGTCCACAGTTCAAAGTAGACACATGTGTGCATGAGAACCTGCACAGGGAATGGGCATCCATGGTTACAAACAGCAAGGCCAGTGGCCAGTCCACAATTCAGAGTAGGCACATGTGTGCCTGAGAACCTGCACAGGGAATGGGCATCCATGGTTACAAACAGCAAGGCCAGTGGCCAGTCCATAGCTCAAAGTAGGCACATGTGTGCATGAGAACCTGCACAGGGAATGGGCATCCATGGTTACAAACAGCAAGGCCAGTGGCCAGTCCATAGCTCAAAGTAGGCACATGTGTGCATGAGAACCTGCACAGGGAATGGGCATCCATGGTTACAAACAGCAAGGCCAGTGGCCAGTCCATAGCTCAAAGTAGGCACATGTGTGCATGAGAACCTGCACAGGGAATGGGCAAACAAAGTGAAAAACAGCAAGGCCAGTGGCCAGTCCACAGTTCAGAGTAGGCACATGTGTGCCTGAGAACCTGCACAGGGAATGGGTGAGACCGTACACTGCCATGGTCAGCAACACAGGTAGGGGGCTAACAATGGGCAGTCCAGGCACCGCTGTGGGAGAGACAGGTGTGGGAGGGGGACTTAGCCTCAGAGTTGGCTGTCAGTCGAACTGGGAGGTGGCTGATTGTTGGGCCCAGTTGGAGGACTGGACCTGGGAGAGAGAGGACCAGCTGAGGTAGAGGCATCAGTGGCTTTGTGAGCCGGAGGGCTGCTTGGACCGGGTGGTGTGGCGGCACGTGGAGGCGGAGACATGCTGCCGTGAAACACAGTGTGTGATGGAGAATGTGGAGGGTTGCCTTTCCACTTCTTGGGGATTCAATTGGTAATTTTGGTCTTGGTATGAGTGGGAGGTGGGGCGGTCACAACAGGCACACTCTCCACCAAAGATGCATCAGGTTCAGGCGGTGGCCCTCCCTCTGGGGGTCTGCTGGATCTGGCGGTACGCTTGGCCTGGCCTTGCCTTTTCCCCTCCATCCCCTGATGACCAGGTGAATCCCCTACAGTGACCCCCTTTCCC
This sequence comes from Calotriton arnoldi, assembly GCA_963921515.1. Taxonomy (NCBI): domain Eukaryota; kingdom Metazoa; phylum Chordata; class Amphibia; order Caudata; family Salamandridae; genus Calotriton; species Calotriton arnoldi. The sequence continues at coordinate 692,672 of CAWUFW010002709.1, forward strand.
AGCTTCACAGGGGTGTGGGTGGGAGTTGAGGTTGTGGGTGAATCTGCCCTAGAGGGCTTTTTCTGCGGACTCTTAGCAGGCACCAGCTTCACAGCAGGCACGGCAACTGTCTGCTTGTCTTTGGAAGACGCTTTTGGGACGGGAGGGTCCTTGGATGGGTGTGATTTTGAGGCATGTGAGCCTGAGGCCTGCTTCTTGGCTTGATGCCCCTGAGTATCACCTGAAGGGCTTTTGCCTTTGCGCTCCGGGGTGACTTTGGTTGGTTTGGGGGATGGTGTCTGTGCTCTGGACCGCTTGGGGTGCTGCTGTTGTGTGGTGCGTGTGGTGTACCTTGAGTCTGAGGGCTGTGGTGTGTGGTCACTCTCGTCAGATGTAGCCACTGGCAGGGGGTGGCCGAAGGGACTGGAGCTGGACTCTGAGCCTGTGACAGCTGAATGGCTGCCATCACTGTGGAGGACAAAGACTGGACAGTCCTGTGTAGCCCATCCACGTCTGAATGAATGCCCTCCATGAAGGCAACTACCTGTGCCAACTTCTTGTCATGGTCTAGGAAGGCATTCATGAGAGTTGTCTGATCCACACACAGCTGGCGCAAAAGGTCCACAGCCTCAACACTGAGGGCAGCAGGGGAGACAGGGGCAGCGGTGCCTGGGGTGAAGGACACTCTTCCCTTCTTACTGGTGCGAACACGGGCAGCACTAGTGGAAGTAGCTGGGAGGGTGGGCACTGGACGATGTGTGGTGGAAGAGGAGGCAGATTTCCCACTCCCTGTCCCCACCAACATTGAGGAGTCACCGCTGGCGTCAGATGACGTTGAGGTTGGTGTCTCTGGCTGTGATTCCTCAAGCACACTCCTGTCCCCCTCCGAGGCGCTGGTCACATCAGTGTCAGTGTGCTCATGTGAAGCAGTCGTGCCTGATGCCTCACCACTGGTGTCCGTCCCCTGTCCTTCTGTGCCCTCGGTAGATGCTGCAAGAGACAGAGACGTAGGTACAGTTTAGTGCCATACACACACACATCATATGCAAGCAACGCACAAAACAAGATGGTGATACCCCCATGTTGCACACCACCCTGTGCAGTCACATTGTGCAACCTTAATTCAAAAATCAAAAATCGCATGGTAACATGCAAACTTGGCATAATTGGCCCATGTGATGTCCACACAGCCAAACAGCTTGCCCGTGCCGCTGTGTAACCAGACATACAGATCCCTCTGAACATACCTAGGTCCCTGTGGGTGAAAAAGATGTACATCCCAACATGTTGTCACAGTCACATATGGAGTCACCATAAGGGGACAACACAGATACAGACCCCAAAATATAATTTCGCAATGGCCATGAGCTCATGCCATCCACCATGTCGTGCTTTGGGGCACAACTACAGTTGCACATTGGTGTCAGATGTGTAGTACTCACAATTTTGAGGTCAGGCACTGCACACATTGATGAAAGCACACTCAGATGAGGCACACTGCCGGTCACTGCCATGGGATGTCCCTGACTCCCCCAATGCAGTCGATGCCATAAGCCCACAACTCAGAATGCAACGTCAAGGGCCATTACATTAATGACATGAGAAAGTACATGTAGCGAAAATGCATGACAGCTGCACCCAACAGAGAGGCCACTCACAAGCCATTGCATCACAATAGCAACATCACAGAGCCCAGCATGGGCTCAGGCTTGGAATACATGCAGTCACTCACAACCAAAGTCACCCTTCCCAGAATACTCACCCCCACCTTGCTGCTGATGGTCCTTCAAATGTGCATCCAGCTCTGGGTGTGTCACTGCCAAGATGCAGGCCATTAGTGGTGTCATGCTCCTGCGCGCCAACCTGCCAGTTCGAGGGAGCAGCCCCAGCGTCATCTCTGCCACATTTTTGCTCAGCTGGCAGATGTCCTCCCACCTCTTGTGACAGTGTGTGTGTCGTCGGTTGGAGACACCCAGAGCTCGCACCTTGCAAGCAATGGCCCTCCATACGGCCTTACGCTGGTGGACTTTGAGCTGCAGGCATGGGAGACAAGAGGAGGAAAGTTCAGTGACACTGGGTTAGGTACCACTATCTCTCAGTACAAGAGCATGCACATACTCAGCACAGCTTCACAGATATGTTTAGCAGAGACAATACAGTATGACATGTAGTACATCAATCAATCAATCAATCAATCAATCACGGCATTTATAGAGCGCGCTACTCACCCGGGAGGGTCTCAAGGCGCTGGGGGAGGGGGTAAGTTACTGCTCGAACAGCCAGGTCTTGAGCTGCTTCCTGAAGGCGAGATGGTCCTGGGTTCGCCGAAGGTGAGTGGGGAGGGAGTTCCAGGTCTTGGCCGCCAGGTAGGAGAAGGATCTTCCTCCGGCGGTGGTTCTGCGGATGCGTGGTACGGTGGCGAGGCGTGGCTGGTTGATCGTAGCTGGCGTGTGGGCGTGTAGAAGGACATGCGGTCGTTGAGGTACTTTGGGCCCAGGTCGTGGAGGGCCTTGTGTGCGTGGGTGAGGAGTCTGAACGTGATTCTCTTGCTGACGGGGAGCCAGTGCAGGTCTTTCAGGTGTACGGTGATGTGGCTGTGTCGGGGGATGTCCAGGATGAGTCGTGCGGAGGCGTTCTGGATGCGCTGGAGTCTCTTTTGAAGTTTGGCTGTGGTTCCGGCGTAGAGGGTGTTCCCATAGTCCAGTCGGCTGGTGACGAGTGCCTGGGTGACGGTCTTCCTGGTTTCAGTGGGGATCCATCTGAAGATCTTGCGGAGCATGCGCAGGGTGTTGAAGCATGAAGATGAGACGGCGTTGACTTGTCTGGTCATCGATAGGGAGGAGTCCAGGATAAAGCCCAGGTTGCGTGCGTGGTCCGTTGGCTTGGGTGCGGTGCCCAGGGCCGGGGGCCACCAGGAGTCGTCCCAGGCGGAGGGTGATGAGCCCAGGATGAGGACTTCCGTCTTGTCTGAGTTCAGTTTAAGGCGGCTGTTCCTCATCCAGTCGGCGACGTCTCTCATCCCGTCGTGCAGGTTGGCTCTGGCGGTGGTGGGGTCGTTGGTGAGGGAGAGGATCAGCTGGGTGTCGTCGGCGTAGGAGATGATGTTGAGGTTGTGTCGGCGTGCGATGGCTGCGAGGGGCTCATGTAGACGTTGAAGAGGGTCGGGCTGAGTGAGGATCCTTGTGGAACGCCGCAGATGACTTCGGTGGCTTCGGATCTGAACGGGGAGAGGCGGACTCTCTGGGTTCTTCCGGCGAGGAACGAGATGATCCATTCCAGTGCTTTCTCTCGGATTCCGATGTTGCTGAGGCGCTTCACTAGGGTGCGGTGGCAGACGGTGTCGAACGCCGCGGAGAGGTCCAGGAGGATGAGGGCAGCTGTTTCCCCGTTGTCGGTTAGGGTTCTGATGTCGTCGGTGGCTGCGATACATGAGCATGGGATAATCATAACAAAATGCATGCAGGTATGAGGATGCACACAGTACCTGCCCATCTCATACACATGCTGAATGGCAGCACAGAAAGCAATGTGAAGGAGGCCCACATCTGTGATTCAGTTTGTGAGTGAGTAAGACATACATCACATTGGAAATGATGTGTCGGGGCAGACTCACTGTGTCCAACACTGCACACCCCTCAATGTCCTTGCCCTGTGAACGGCTCACTGTGTCATGGAGGTCACATTTAGGGACATGATCTTACAGTCTCACACCCTTCTCACAAGGTCTGTCTTGTGCAATACACAGGCCTGAGATAGCTCTTTGATGGATAGGGTAGCAGACAACCCATATGTCTCACTCTGTCCATTCAGTGATGGGTCCTTGTCAAATTGGGCAGTGACTGTGCAGCCCAGGGGGCTCACACTGAGGTTTAACGTGGGCCATGAGAACATTCACATGCAGGTACAATATGAGAGGGCAAACAGTGCCTACACATGCGAGTCTGAACACATGATGAAAACAATGGGAGGATGATATTTTCAAAGTACAGCAATCTGAGGTGTCATATGTGTATTATTTGCCAAGAGTGTCACCCTCAGGCATTTCACTCTTGTGCATAATGCTTACATATCCATGGTGGCAATATAGAGTCAAACACACTTCTATCAGTACCCTCTGGACGTAAAGTCTGTCTCATTTCACAAATGCGGCTGTGAAAAACCTCATGGACTCAAAGATCCATTAGCACAGGCAAAGTCTGTCCTGACTCCCACTTTCTATACTTGCAGTGTCACTGTATGGCTGCAAAAAGACTGCATATCCCTCCCATCCTGAAATGCAGCCCGGGGAATGTGTGAAATAGGCTACAATCCCCATTTCCCTGAAGTCAGCATGCTAGGCAGTGTATCACACAAACCCACACTCTCAGGCACATACTGCAGCAGATCAACTTCATGTGTGTACTCCCTTCACTCTCACTTCCTCTCTGAAACACTTACCAGGACATCTGGAGCACCATATAGCCTCCCATACTGTGTGAGCACCTCATCCACCAGGACCTCCAGCTCCTCTGTGGTGAAGGGACGGGCCCTGATGGTATCAGTCCTCGCCATCACTGAGTCCAGGAGACAGGAGCAGCAGCAGTTGGTGGTGAAGAGTGTCAGTCAGCAGTGTCTGGGTCCAGGAGACAGGAGCAGCAGCAGTTGGTGGTGAAGAGTGTCAGTCAGCAGTGTCTGGGTCCTGGAGACAGGAGCAGCAGTAGTTGGTGGTGAAGAGTGTCAGGCAGCAGTGTCTGGGTCCAGGAGACAGGAGCAGCAGCAGTTGGTGGTGAAGAGTGTCAGCCAGCGGTGTCTGGAAGCAGTGGAAATTTGAGGCTCTCTCCCACACATATCTAGCCCCCTGGGATAGTTTCTGTGGTTCTAAGCTGCTGCAATTGGTGTTCCAGCTCAGCTTTTTTCAAATGCATCCAATGACCGGCCCCGCGGTAGCGGAGCACACCTACCGCGATTTTCAAAATTGCATTTGGCGATTGCGCTTCCCATTGGCTGTAAGGGCATGGGCATTGGCGGTGATACACCGCAGGGGCCAGGCGGTCGCTACCGCGATATGGCTGCCATACATTGGTGCCTATGACCGTGATTTGGGTGGCGGAGCATGCCAACCGCCATTTCCAAATCTGTATTTCACTACCGTGGATGCGGGTCCCATTGGCTGTAAGGGCATGGGCATTGGCGGTGACACACCGCAGGGGCCAGGCGGTCGCTACCGTGATATGGCTGCCATACATTGGTGCCTATGACTGTGATTTGGGTGGCGGAGCATACCAACCACCATTTCCAAATCTGTATTTCACTACCACGGATGCGGGTCCCATTGGTTGTAAGGGCATGGGCATTGGCGGTGACACACCGCAGGGGCCAGGCGGTCGCTACCGTGATATGGCTGCCATACATTGGTGCCTATGACCGTGATTTGGGTGGCGGAGTATGCCAACCGCCATTTCCAAATCTGTATTTCACTACCGCGGATGCGGGTCCCATTGGCTGTAAGGGCATGGACATTGGCGGTGACACATCGCAGGGGCCAGACGGGCGCTACCGCGATATGGCTTGACTTACGCAAGAAGGTGTGGCAGGTACAGCAGCTAGGTAGGAGCCAACAGTGTTGCTGTTTCACACATATGCTGTATGAACTACTCTCAGGGCTGGTTACGCAAGATGTGGACATGTCCCTTTGGCCATTCACATAGTCTGAATCTGTTTGGGAGGTACTCACTGTGTGAAAACTGGACAGGTGTATGACTAGTGTAGCTGAAGGTGTCCCCACATGTAAGTTGTGCTGTAAGCTGAAGTGTGATGCCAGTCATTGTTGGCGCTGTGTCAGTCAAAACGTAAGATGTTGCACACATCTCATGGTGGATTGCATTGACATGTGTCCCCATTCATCTCACCTAGGAGGCGACCAAATGTGCATCGTCCCTTCACAGTGCTGGCGGACATGGAGGATGAGGACGTCATCCGGAAATTCCGTCTGGATCGAACCACCCTACAAGACCTATGTGCTCTGTTGGAGCCCCACCTGCGGCCTCGCAGAACATCCGACTGCTTTCACACCAATGTCTAAGGTGATGGCGGCCCTGCATTTTTTGGCTCCTGGATCATTCCAGTACACGGTGTCCAGCGCAGGTGGGATGTCGCAACCCATGTTCAGCATGGTGCTACGTGATGTCCTGTCCGCTATGATGACCTACAAGACAGATACATCCATTTCCCCAGGAGGCATGAATTGGCGGATGTGAAGGCTGATTTCTATGCCCTTGGCCACATCCCTAATGTTGTTGGTGCCATTGACTGCACACATGTTGGCCTGGTTCCACCACAGGCACGTGAGCACATCTACAGGAATAGGAAACATTTCCATTCCATCAATCTGCAAGTGGTGTGCCAGGCGGATATAATAATCTCACATGTCTGTGCCAAATTTCCCGGCTCTGCCCATGACTCGTACATCATGCTTAACAGCATTGTGCCTCAGCTGATGGCAAATCTGCTCCCAGAGCGTGCATGGATTGTGGGTGAGTACGCAGGGTGAAGTAGCGTGCTGTATTTGTGACATGCTGTCCTCTGCCACAGTAATGTTACAAGTTTGTTCTGTGTGTGTCACACCTAGGTGACTCTGAATATCCCAACCGGCCTTGGTTGCTGAGCCCACTGCGGAATCCCAGGACCCCCGGTGAAGTCCGCTCAATGATGCACATGGGAGGACCCGTTGTGTGGGGGAGCGTACTTTTGGTCTCCTGAAGTCATGATTTCGCTGCCTGGACAAGACCGGAGGTGCACTGATGTACTTTCCCCAGAAGGTGTGTCAGATCGTAGTTGCATGCTCCACAACATGGCCTTGCGCAAGGAGATCCCCCTGCTCCTGGACGCTGATGAGCAGCCGAGGCCACCACCTGCAAACCCACCCATGTCCAGTGACGAGGATAGTGGAGAGGAGGAAGGTGTTGACCTGCATCAACAGCTCATCACCCGCTACTTCCCTTGAAGGTGAGTGAAAACATACAACGGTGCCATTGTCTGCTGATTGTGTTGTTGGTGGAAAGGCCTAGGGGAGATTTGTGACTGCTGCCTGTTGTTGTCTCTGTGCTGGGTGCTAATGTTTCTGGGACAGGGTAGTTGTGCCCAGCTACAGGATGTCTATGTCGGTACTGTTGCTCATTGTAATGTGTGCAGATTTGAGTACCTTGATGACAAGTGTTGTGTAATGGCTGTGATGCCATCACCTGACAAGTGAATATTGTTCTTTTGTGTTTTCCTAGGTCCCTTCTGCCTCTCAATGCCTCCAAACAATCCATGCTCCTGGTACATTGTAACCCCAGTCAACATTGTACATCCTGTAATAAACATGGAGCTGACACGAGAACATAGGTGTGTAAGGAGTGTTTATTAACAACGGGTATATGTGACAGGGAAGTGAATATTTGCAAACAGGTGAAAAGTGAATCAATGAGTTGTCAGTGATGGTAGATGAGACAATAGAGTAGACACCACATTGCTGTGGTGACAAAGTCCAACAGACGCATTCCATTAACCTGGCAGTGTGGATAAGGACAGTCAACAAAGTCAATGGAAAGGTGAAGAGGGGTGCCATCATGGCTGGCTCCTTGACTGGCGTTTGGCTGGTGCTTTGCCACATGATCCTCCCTGGGATTTCTTTGGTCGGCCCCTTGAGCGTTTGGTAGGGGGGGCCTCTTCTGCGGGCTCAGCGGTGTCTGAGGACTCACCCCTCTCTGTGGCCGCAGGGGAGGTGGGGGAACTGTCATCCTGCAGGCCACTGGAGGTAGGTTGAGCTGTTGTTTGGGCCACAGGCCTGTCTCTCAGGACACCCACTAGCTGGCCCAAGAGGTCCACGATTTGGCCCAATCGTGTGTCCATGGACCTCAGCAGCAGGCGGAGCTCACGGGATTCCTCCAGAGCCTGGCCCGTGTGTCCCTGGGCTTGTTCATAGGCCCCAAGGACTCTGGCGATGTTGGCCAGGGCTTCGGTCCCAGTGTCCGGTTGGTCTTGTCGCCTAGTTGCCCTCCCACCTGCCCTGCTGTTCCGGACCTGTGACGTCACCACTCTACGCACCCGCGTACTCTCCCTGCCCTCCTCAGATTGTGGGGTGTGGTGGTCATCCTCTGAGGCAGGGACAGTGTTGCAGGCAGCACTGGTGGTGGTGGTGGTGGTAGAGGCTGCACAGGTCGTTACAGCAGTGGTCAGCGTAGTTGTTGTTGCTGAGGTGGTGGCGGTGGGGACAGTGGGTTCCTGGGACCTGTTGCGCCCTGGCATGCCTGATGGGCCGGCTTCGGGCTCCGCATCTGAGAAATCTAGGGAGTCTGCATCGGAGAGTCCATGTTCCGGGGGGGGGGAGACTGGCTCTGCAGGTTGGTATGGTCATCTGCAGCTGTCAGTTCTTGGTCACCTGTGGAACAGAGAGGAAATGGTCATTGGAGTGCACACCTCAAGCTTGTTGTTAGATGTTTTGTTGTTACATGTCATACACCACACAGTTTACATTGATATTACATTGTATGTCTGTACAGTTTTGAGCATCATGTCATGATGTGGAGGTACATACCTTACTTGTCCATGGTGTGACATGTCAATAGGTACCATGCACAACGTGCAGATTGTGTGATTACGAGGACATGTCATCATCTAACGACTAGCAGCACAATAACTTTATGTGCAGCATCTTTGTCGTTCACTCTGCATGGAAGACATTACAACTGGGCATGAACTAGCCATTATAGTCTCATGCATACCTTTGTCATATCATGTGCTTTGCTTTCTTATTACTACTGACTATGCTTGTTTTGTTTTCATATGGGCTTTGATGCTCTGCCCCCATGGCACTTCAAGATAGCATTCAGTGCTGTGCATGGTTGTGCCCTGAATTTCTTCTACATGTGATTTTGTGAGTCACACTTTGGTTTCTGTGACAATTACATACGCTTTTCTGTCTTCACACCGGAAGTGGCTATTGGATCTATGCCAAGTTGGATGACATGTGAGGGCTGGTGTGGTCATATGGCTCCATGCTTTTTGAGGGGAGTGTCAGGGTGCATGCACTGTCTACCTACCTGTTCTGTGACACAGTTGAGGGGAATTGTTGCCACATGCTTCTGAGTGTGGTGGAGTGCTACATCCTGCTCGGGTGGGACAAGGGGGCCTTGTGGGGGTTGTAGTGCAGGCCTCCCACCCCCAAAACACCCTCCCTGTGAAGATGGATACCTACCTGGTAGGTGAAGGTGAACAATACAATGTCTGCCACATGCTTCTGGGTGGGGTGGAGTGCTACATCCTGCTCAGGGGTGGGACAAGGGGGCATGGTGGGAGTTGTAGTGCAGGGCTCCCACCCCCAAAACACCCTCCCTGTGAAGATGGATACCTACCTGTAAGTTTGGTTGTTGTTATACAATGGCTGCCACATGCTTCTGGGTGGGGTGGAGTGCTACATCCTGCTCAGGGGTGGGACAAGGGGGCCTGGTGGGAGTTGTAGTGCAGGCCTCCCAACCCCAAAACACCCTCCCTGTGAAGATGGATACCTATCTGGTAGGTGAAGGTGAACAATACAATGGCTGCCACATGCTTCTGGGTGTGGTGGAGTGCTATATCCTGCTCAGGGGTGGGACAAGGGGGTCTGGTGGGAGTTGTAGTGCAGGCCTCCCACCCCCAAAACACCCTCCCTGTGAAGATGGATACCTATATGGTAGGTGAAGGTGAACAATACAATGGCTGTGACATGCTTCTGGGTGGGGTGGAGTGCTACATCCTGCTCAGGGGTGGGACAAGGGGGCCTGGTGGGAGTTGTAGTGCAGGCCTCCCACCCCAAAAACACCCTCCCTGTGAAGATGGATACCTACATGTAAGTTTGATTGTTGTTATACAATGGCTGCTACATGCTTCTGGGTGTGGTGGAGTGCTACATCCTGCTCAGGGGTGGGACAAGGGGGCCTGTTGGGAGTTGTAGTGCTGGCTGCCTGTACACATGCAACCCTGGGAATGTTGCTGGCTACCTTTGGGGTGATTCAGAGGGAGTGAATGTTACATCTGTGAGACATGTGTTGGGTAGTGTGTGGTGCACAAGAATGGATTTGGGCCTAGGAGGTGTAGCTTTGTAGTTGTGCAAGACAGTACATAGCAGTGTAATGGTAGACATTTGTTTGTACTCGCCAGCCTCCACTCCCCCGGCTACTCCTGTGAGACTCTCTGGATGCAGTATGGCAAGCACCTTCTCCTCCCATGCAGTGAATGTTCTTGGTGGAATGGGAGGGACACAGCCAGTCATCTGAGCCAGCTGACGGTTCTTGTAGTTCTTCTGTTTCACCAGCCTCTTGAGGTCATGCCACCGCTTCGTGATCTCCTTCTTGGTTTGCGGGGTGGTCCCTACTGCATTAACCTTGTGGAATATCCTTCTCCACATTTGTGCTCTGGTGGCTAATGGTGTCTGTTGGACCAGGTTACCAAACAATTGTGGTCCTACTCTGATTATCTCATCTGCCATGACTGACAACTCACTGTCAGTGAATTAGGGCATTTTCTTTTGTGTGTGATGTGCAAATGGTTTGGGGTGCGGGTGTGAGGGTGGTGGGGGTGATGTAAGTGGGGTGTGTATGTGTGTTGTTGTGCTGGTGAGATGTGTGGTGGTTTGCCTCTCCTTTGTGCTGTAGGGTTATTTCCTTCAGGGGTGGAGTATTGCAAAGGATTCTGGTCAGGGAAGGGGCTGGTTGTATACTCAGCTATCTGGGTGTGTCAAAATGTGGTATTGCTGTCAGGTGGGTTGTGTGGGTTGTCCTGGGATTTGTATTTCTTTAGTTGCCATGGGGGTGTGTCATTGGTGTGTGTTAGGTGTTTTGGGGGCTGAGCAAGTTTGATGTGTGGACTTGGTGGCCTTGTGATGTGTTTTTTTTTTCGACCCCCATATTTGTTCCGGAGCGGCGGTGGGTATGCAACAGTCCTTCCGCCGGCTCTCCCATTCATCACTGTTTGCGATCGCGGCGGTCGGAAACAGCAGATCATTCCGCTGTCACCTCAATGGTATCCCAATTTAACGTGCGGTCACTCCGCTGGCCTAGCTGCGGTTATGGGTGTTTCCGCCGTGAATCCGACTGCCGCGGACGAATTTTCACCTGCTCCACCCGCTACGGCAGTCTTTCGTGGCATCGTTCCGCCGCGTTTGGATTTTTCTGGCGGTTGATCCTAATCGGAACGCCGGTTTTTACGCGGTACCAGCGGGCGGTGAATTTCCGCTACCATGGCGGTCGGAATGATTTTCCGACCGCCATCCTAATCGGCCCCTAAATGTTTTAAAATGCATCAATAGAAATAAAATACATATCAGGCAAAAAACCATAAAAAAGACCTATTCTTAAACCGTGGACTAATATAATACATGATCAAATTTAAACAAGCAATCACAAAGGCCAGGACGTAAGGTACAAATAGAATTGAGCAATCATTGTTTAAAATAACATTGCCTTTCCCCCAAAAAATGCACCTAAAAAAACAGTGAACCAAATAACAGGTATCTTTGTCATTTTTTTGCTGTAAAAAGAGCAAAGCAGCTTTACACTTAGTAAATTAGTGCCTGTGCAGCAAGAGGCAATAGAAACTTACTGGTGCACAGGAGATAAAAACTACAAAAGAAAACAAAATGCAATAAGGTCTGGTTTGATTGCTCATCGCATGAGCAAATACAGATATCGTTTGGAGAGTATTGCTCTAGGGGGAAACACAACATCCAGTGTATCGTTCCTAACCTAAAACGTTCATACACGTTCTGCACAAATAATAAGTATGGGGCGATCCCAGCTGTCATCTGAACCAAACAATAATCTTTTACCGACAGCTTCACCACTTCCACAGCCTCCCTAGAGGCCTGTCTGTGTATAGAAAAGCATTCTTGGGTCCAGCTCTTGTCTTTCTTGCTAATTGTTCCAGGTTCTCAAACAAGTATGCACAACCCAGAGCCAAGGTGGTATCTCTTATATACTTTACCCACAGAATGTTCAATCCATGGTCAAAAGTGAGGCAAGCTCAGCTTCTTATTTGACCAAATGGAACACCAGAGGGCTACGGAGAGTGGCACCAATAAGGTCCTAAACTCAGGCCTAATTCGTGGTGTAAGAGGAAGTGAGGTGTAGAGGGAGAAACCCCCAGCAGGCAGCGACAAGATCTATTTTCCTTGACTTGGATGGCAGCAACATTCCTGTAACCCCATACCCCAATGCCATACATAAAGGTTGGAAGGCATTTTTTCTATAGATTTCTATTAATGGGGCCAATGGCTGTTGACCAAAGCTAGCAGCAAGGGAGAAAATGGTGCCGACCACATGAGAGAATCGGGTTAATCTACTTCTAAAACACTCAGACCATGTGCAAGCATCATCAAATTCCAAGCCAAAATGAGGAAAAAAGGATACCCTATCTAACTTTTTCCCACCATTTGACTGAGTACTAGTTTTGGTGTTCCTAGGACCACACACCATAACAAACGTTTTGGAGTAATTTGTTTCCAATCCAAGACCCTTACCATCCAATAACCAAACAACTCACCACAAAATCAGAAATCCATCATTGCAAGCACTGAAACTCACTGAAACTCACACCACACAGTAATAAAGCTTGTCACCCCACAGACAGAACCAGCACTGGAAAAGTTGGCAAAACTCCAAAACTCATTTCTCCTTCATTTTAAGTGCCCAAGTCAAAATTGTGACCACTTTAAGAGGAGGTGCTCTAACGCTAACCATTCAAAGCTACCAAAACTGTGTGGGCCAAACCCCAATAATCGGTTCAATGACAGAATATCGATGTAAAAAATATAGATGTAAAAAATATAGATGAAAAAATATAGAATGCAAAAATATCGACTCCCTATACTTAAACAGGTAAGTACAAAAATATCGAAAAACAATTATCGATGTTAAAAATATAGTTGTACAAAATATTGATATATATATATATATATAAATAAAATAAAATAATAAATATTAAATATATGAAATAATAAAATTAATTTAAAAAATAAAGTAGATTTAATATAAATTGTAACAAATATAACAAATAAACTTAATTAAAAAGATAAACACACATACATAATAATAAATATATATATTTACTTTAAAACAATTATTAAACTATTAATTTTAATTTGTTTTAGAAAGTTAAAATTATATAAAAATGTACAAATATATATATATATATATATAAATATACATACCAATAAAATAAAATCTATGATATTATCTAAAAATCTTCAAACATAAATTTACCACTCAAGTCAGTGCAACAGTAGGGAAAGTGTTGGCTAGTGGAGGGGTAAAAATTACTATTCCCACTCCAGTGAGTGCAACAGTAGGGAAAGTGTTGGATAGCGGAGGGGTACAACTTACCATTCCCACTCCAGTGAGTGCAACAGTAGGGAACGTGTTGGATAGCGGAGGGATAAAATGTACTATTCCCACTCCAGTGAGTGCAACAATAGGGAAAGTGTTGGATAGCAGAGAGGTTAAAACTACTATTCCCACTCATATAAGTTTAACAGTAGGGAAAGTGTTGGATAGTGGAGGGTAAGTAAAATTTACTATTCTCACTCCAATCAGTGCAACAGTAGGGAAAGTGTTGGATTGCAGAGGGGTAACAATTAATATTCTCACTCCAGTCAGTTCATAATTAAAAACAAATAAAATATTAACAACAAAAATATTTAAAAAATAAAAAAATAAAAAAATATATAAATATGTTAAAAATTAAAATACAAACATATTTAATATTACAAATTTAAAAAACATATTATAATGTTAAATGCATATGACAAATACCTACAAATATTATATTAAATAAAAAAAATATATATTTTCAAACAAATAAATATTTTTAATTAGAAATTATTTAGAAACAAAAACATTAATTATTACATACATTTACTTTTTTTTATTTCCTACCCTATAACACCACACAATTCACAACCCACATCTAAATTTAAAAAAATATTACTTACATAATTAACATATTTAATTACCAATTAAAGAAATATTATTAATTAAAAAACAAATTAAAACTCATAAAAATTAATAAACTTCCCTCACTTTACCCCTATAACTCCCACAAACCACAGCTAAAATTAAACTGTAAATAAATTAAATACACAATTAAAACTTATTTTCAATTAAAAAACTAATAGTATTTAACAACTAATTATAGAGTAAGTAAAATTAATTTACTCCCCAACCTTTACCCCTATAAAAGTAAAACCCACACACAAAAAATATACAATTAGCGTAATTGAATATCAATTAATTAATTAATATTAATTATCAACTAATTATTAATTAATTAAACATAAATTACTTCCCACCCTTTACCCCTATAAACCCCACAACCTACACCTAAAATGAATTACACAATTTCCATATTTAGTTTTCAATTAATTAATTAATATTATTTTAGAACTAATTATTAATTAATTAAACATAAATCACTTTCCACCCTTTACCCCTATAAACTCCAAAACCCTCACCTAAAAACAAGTACACAATTACCATAATTATTTATCAAATATTTAATTAATATTAATTAACAACCAATTAATAATTAATTACAAATACATTACTTCCCACCATTAGCACTATAAAACCTCAATTGAATAAATATTAATAAATAAAAAATAATCATTAATTTATTATAATTAAATTACTTCCCACCCTATTCCCCTATAAACCCACAGCCCGCTACAGAACTAAAAAACGCTAAATTAAATTAAATTAAAATTGGTAACGACAAAAAATGTAACACATATATTAAAAAACATAAACAATACTTATACTAAAAAACATACATCACATACATTTAAAATATAAATTACGCCGCCGCATTTTTTATAACAAGACTGGGGAGACCGTGTTTTTAGGTGTACCTGCCCCTGTATCCCGCACTACTGTACTTTATTATTCCCCGTAGGGAAACAACGGGACTACAGCGCCCACAGCGCCTTGCTGCAGGAGCCGCCCACGCCTGAGAACTCGCGCCAGGTGGCGCATATAGCGGGGCTGAACTCTGGAGGAGCGGGGCCGTTGATTCCTGGCCCGCATGCTGCACGCCGCATTTTTTATATCGAGACTGGGGAGACCGTGTTTTTAGGTGTACCTGCCCCTGTATCCCGCACTACCGCACTTTATTATTCCCCGTAGGGAAACAACGGGACTACAGCGCCCACAGCGCCTTGCTGCAGGAGCCGCCCACGCCTGAGAACTCGCGCCAGGTGGCGCATATAGCGGGGCTGAACTCCCGCATCGCGGGACGTGCCGGGCGAAGCCCGGGCCAAGGGCGGACCCATCTGAGCCCGTCAGAGACTGTAAGAGGCTGGGCTGGGTCATAGCTCTTAGTTACGCTGTATGGGGTATGTTGAAGAACTGAAACGCCTTCGTAGCAACTGTACTGGATACTTGATTTACACTTCTGAAATTTATGATAGAGGGCTTATACGCGGTATTTAATTGATTTTTGCCGTAGTATGGATGTGTGGAAGTAGAGGGGAGCGATTATAGTAGATAGTGACACATTCTATTTACTGTGTTATTAGGGCTTGTGTATTCCGCAGATTTTATTTCCTGAGATATACTGGATATGGGTAAGAGGAAACTACGTAGTACGAATTTAGGGCAAACAGGTAGTAAACCAAAAGATGCTAATATGACTCTGTTGAAATATCTTACGGGGGCAGTTGGAGCCCTCGAAAAACAGATATCTACCATAGAGGAGTCCTTAACTAAGGACTCACAGGGTTCCTCACTAAATAGTAAAGTTAAAGATCCACAATATAATGAGAGCACGGATGTTTGTATTTTAACTAACGCGGATGAGGAGCCTCTAAATGGCTGCATCCAGGTCATCAGAGATGAGATATCTCTTAGTGACCCAGATTTAGAGTTACTCCCACCGCCAAAAAGATCCTGTAACTCTAAAGTGAAGGAATCATCTGGAAATTTGTTGCCACATATACATCAGGTACCCTCTGTGCCCGTTACAAGTAAGCCCAAAGCCTCCAAACAGCAGGGGAAAGGCATCTCGTTAAATCATAAAGGTAAAGATAAAGATCTGGCTTTACGAAATAAAAGCAAGGGTAATGCTCCCCCTATTAATGAAATAAATGGAGTAGTAAGTTTGATAACTGATCTTACTCAGTACATTAGACAATCGATTGGCACTTTAGAGGCAAGATTAGACAAAATAGAAGCAGGGCTGGAAACTATTATAGAGAAACAACATTTGAATTGTGCAAAGGAAGTGAATATTAAACAGAAAGCTGACGATAGAATTTGCAGCGCTTTAAAGTCCGCTAACCAGATTCCACCAGTTAGCTCTGCGAGTTCCGGTAATCAGATTGTTGGGAGGGCCAGGAAGTATAGTGCCTCTAGACCCAAGAGCTCTAATGAAAATCGGGACGATTGCCTACCGGCGGAAAAGCGGCGGACGGACTTTCCGTCCACCGCGGTACCCCCCGCCATAGTAATATGGCGGGGGTAAATTGTGTTGTGATGGCGTGCGGATCGCCACCGCCAGCCACCGCTGGCCGGCGGTGGCGATCCGCACGACATCCTAATAGACCCCAAAGTTCCAGGCCAAAAATAAGGCAGAAAGTGGTTTTTTAATACAGAAAAGATGAAATAAGGTATAGAGAAAATATGCATGAAATGCCAGAAAGGCTCCAAATACAGAAATACAAAATAAATGCCAAATCATTGAACATATTACTTCCTATTAACATAAATCAAGAAGGTACTCTAAGTGCCAAACTCATAAAGAATATTGAAACATCCCATAAAGAGTCAAATGCAAAATAGGAAAATAAAGTGTCCAGTACCAGCAGTCCTAATAAGAGCTATACAACCCTGCGTAACCGAAGCCTGACCAATAACTAACCCCAGACTAAACATGAACAGCTAAAGTCCAAGACCTTTTATACACAAATCACAGTTTCTATAAATAGATTCTGAAAATTCAGCATGAGATGATTATGGTTAGGGTCGCATTGGCAAATCTGGAACATTAACATTTACCCATTTCTTAAGGTAAGAGAAATCTTCCATCTAGTCTCTCCACAACCACCCTGCGGAGATGATCACAAAATTAAACATCCCACCTACAATGTCTCATAGATTCTGCAGGTCTACACCAACAGTTCCAGCAGATATCCTTGAAAATGATACTTTGGTTACACTGTGGAAGCTTCATTCACAATAGTCTTTCTAATAACGTTTTACGTTGTACATCACCATTACATTTATGTCATTCACTTGATATTTCTTAGAGACAAGAGGGGAGGTGGCTTTGCAGAGTACAATTATGGGAGGGGGAATGAGCAGGAGCAAGTTGAACAGAACATCAGAAACTATATCCATATTAGAAATAATGGTGTTTTACATAAGAATGTGGCATAACTATTTGTCTCACTATTTACCTTTATAAATGGGCCATTGTCAACAAACCTTTTTTTACCGGGACAGGGAATACCTCCGTGGAATGCAATATCACAGAAGCCCAATGGCTTTCTCACTTTGAATCCATTTATGAGGCCACTGATAGCCTGGAAGCACCAACTAGCTGTGAACTTAAGAGGGCCTCCCCTACAATAGTTTTTAATGAAGGTGAAGTGGAATTGGCAATTTCGCAAATAACTAGCAATAAGGCCCCCTGATGGTGTCCCGGCGGATCTATATAAACAAAATCCATCATTCTGGGCGAAAATGCTGACAAATGTTTTTAATGTGTCAAGTTGTCAGGGTTTCCCGTCATCGTGGGCATCTTCTATTATTATCCCGGTCTTTAAAAAGGGTCAGAGAGGGGACCCACGCTGCTTTAGGCCGATTTCACTAATAGACTCCGCAGTTAAAGTTTTAGGGAGAGTGGTTTTAACTAAGTTAATGGACTGGCTGGAAGAAAATGAGTTTTTAACTAATTTTCAATATGGTTTTAGAAGTGGTAGGGGTACTATGGATCAGTGTCTAAATTTATATTTATTAGCAGGCAAATATACTATAGCTAAAGCAGGGACGCTACAGCTGGCATTTATGGATCTTTCGTCGGCTTTCGACCTGGTCAATAGATCCAAGCTCTGGAATATCCTGCTAGATATGGGCATCGATCCAAGTTCAGTCTACTTCCTGGCTGACCTACACAGGGATCTCACCGCAAGGGTGAGGGTCAACCAAGATGGAAAATGCACAAGGCACTTTACATCGGGTAGAGGTGTTCGCCAAGGCTGTATTTTAGCACCGCTACTTTTTACTTTATATATTAATAATTTAGGCAAGTTTTTAGAATCGGCTACTCTGGACATACCGCGGATAGGGGACAGGCCTATTCCTGTGCTCCTATACACGGACGATGCCGTCCTATTAGCCCACACAGTTGTAGGGCTCCAGAGGCTTTTATACTCTTTCGGGGCCTATATGAAATCTTTGGACCTTGTGGTTAACATAGCCAAATCACACATAATGACCATGGGCCAGAAACATAAAAAACCTAAAACATTTGTCTGTGAAGGTGCAGAACTGACCAGGGTGACCTTCTTTACCACTTAGACGTTTGACTACCTTTGCACATTATGTTATTTCATATTGTTATGTGTTTACGTTTTCTTGATCCATTCACCAAGGCACAACCACCTAGGATTGTATAGGGGTTTTGCTACTTATGTTTAGCCTACTAGCTAGACACATTTAGGATCATGATAAATTCTAACGTGACTGTGGGTATTGTATATAACTTATGGTCTATGTACATATATGTCCAGTGTGTGGGAGGGTCACCCTTCACATTGATTGTTTGGGTTATGAGATAGGGCATTGTACTTTTTCACCCTGCACTTCACTATTTTCCTTTTGTGCTTTCTTTTAATTTTATCTTCCACAGGTTCCTTATTAAGAGCAATGGGCTCCGTCACTCTCTTTATCAGAGTATGCATCTAAACAAGGTACCTGTGTTTCCTTACCCCTGGATTATAAGGAGGTAGGGTTTTTATCCATGCTGGGATTGCTCAGGTGAAAGTCCTGAAGAAAGCCGGGGTAGTAGTTTGATCCGGCTGAAACATGTCGACATTTTAGCAGAGTGGGGGGTAGGGCTCTGGTATATAGTAGCCATTACCTTCACCCACTGGTCCGACAGGGACCATCTTCTACATTTGGACAGTGTGCCCACCATTAAAGATAGTATAGGGATACACTGTTACCAGTTTTTAATTATTCTCTGCCACATTTTTTCACCTCTGAGGTCCCACACTAATTGTTCACTTTTTTTTTTTGTGTTATGTTTGTCTTCCCCTCCCTATTGCTCCACCCCCAGCGTTGGCTAGCGCGGGGTGTGTTTAGCAGGCCCTATGATGAAGCATGACACAGCTTGCTGTGTGTGAGGGCAGTTTTACACACATTGTTCGTGCCCTATCTTATACTTTTCAACCTCTGTACCTATTACCCGTCACGATTTATAATTCCATTAGTTCCTGGTCTATGTTGTGTGTTTTCATTGACCTTCTTTACCTACCTAGGAGTACTTTTTGATGAGAGGGGTTCCTGAGTACCTCAACAGAAAGTAAAAGTAAATGCGTTGGCAAGGTCAACGGCCGCTGTGAATGGATTTGCACAGCGACTGGGGGGCCAAACCAATAGATGCCATGCTTAACATTTACAGGTCAAAATGTACAGCCATTGCTCTATCGGGCGCGGCCATTTGGGGTTACAAGGCAATGGAGGGGATACAGACAGCTGAAAATAAATTCCTACGTACCCTCCTTCCTGTCCCCCAATCCACTCCTACTATTGAAATTCATCAGGAGTTAGGCGTTGGTTATGTGGCAGACAGGTTGAGGCTGGCCCCGGTGCTTTGTTGGCTTAAAACTTGGCTCAACCCCCAATTAACCCTGAATCATAAGATTATTAGGGATTGTGCCAACGTGGACCGAGCCAATAATCTTTAATGGCTACATTATGTTAAGAACACTTTAACTAAGCTTGGACGTCCAGACTTATTTGATCTCCCTGATAAAATAAGAAAAGATGACTTGGCGTGGGTAAAAATACACTTTTTGAATCTGAAGTCTGCAGAGCGGGAGGAGATCGAGTTAATGAAACCGTTAGTTAAAGCTCATTTTTTGTTAAAAACCTCCCCCGAGATTGAACTTTACTTGAGGATCGTCACGAAGCCGTTCCACCGCCTGCTTTTAACCAGATTTCGTTTTAACCGAATTCACTTTTTTTCTGGGTAATTCACAAGGTTGGATTAGGACGTGTGATTTAGGGCCTTGTACCTGTGACAATTTTTCGCCTCAGGATACAATGCATTTCACTATGTTCTATGACCATTATAGCGATATCCGCAGGAGATTCCTAGTTCCAATTTTAAAAGGGAAAGGTTTTATACAGGTCAAACCCGCCTTACTGTATTTACAGCTGCTCAATGACCCATGGGAGATTTTTAACATCGCAAGCTTTTTTGTCGCAGCTGTGAGACTTAGGAAAATTCGGCACCCTATGTTATCTTAAGAATGTCCATATTATTACTTTTTTAATACTTGCCTTTTTAATACTAAATTATTTTAACGCAATGATGCACTGTTTCAATGGTTTTAACCAAAGCCAAGATTTTTATGTAACCTGATGAATTCTGATTTATATCCTCCCTTATTTTTTCATGTCGCCCTTATTTTTGATAATTCGGTTATGATATTTTATTGTGTATTGCATGTGACTTATGTATTGTATTGTGATTTAACTATGTTACTTTTATGGTTTTTAAGTAACCGAATAAAGTGGTTTTGATTGATTGACTTGGGAAATTAATTTTGGTTGCAAAATTATTAGTTCATCTATGACACTATGCATTATAAAAAACACTTATGAGAAATAATTTTCCCATGACTTTGCACATTTTCCATATTTTCATAAACGCTACCACACTCAGCTTCCATAGCATTCCTTGAATCTTAAAAGAGTGCATATCATTCCCTGTCCCTTTCGCCAGCTTGACCATACATTTCCTATTGGGCCGAGTTAGTGAAGCGGAGCTCCAAGTTGCTTCTGCAAGAAACCTCAGCATGTCACACGAGTTAGTGGATGCACCATCCTGTACCTTTACAGCAGACAGGCAGGCATTGCGATAGAAAAGGTCGGGTACATAGATGAGGCAGCAATTGCAGCAAAGCAGTAGGTCCTCAGGAGGAAAGAGAAACAGATTGAAGCTTTGATTATACAGCAATGGAAGGATAATATGCAAGAGAATCCCATGGAAAAGAGGGGCACCTTAAGAGAAATTTGTTTTTCTTTGCTGCCTTTTTAAATAGAGGACTCTGTAGGCTAGTGACATGAGAAAAGGCTGTGCTAGATATTTTTTTTCTAAAATACCAAAAGAAAGGGGTGCAGCGGGAAGGAAATACAACCATGATCTCATTGCCATTCCAGTAATGTGAGACTGAGGACGAATTAGAGCAATATGCTTTTGGGAAAGACTTCTCTTGTAGAGGCCAAAAAGGATCAGTAATGTGTAGATAAAAACATCCCTTCAAATTTAAACTGGCCCTTAAGGTATTTCAATCCAGCACATCATTTGAAATTGTCAGTCCTTAACTGTATGTATTTGTGTAATTCTATTTTTAGAATGTAAACCTAGCTAAAGCAGAAGAGTGCTGAACAGAGGAGGGGTGTAAACTGCTGTTTATTTGATGGTGGTATGCTTTTACTGTAGGGGAGTAGTATTCTGTGAAGGGTTGTGTGTTTAGTTTGTTCCTAAATTGTCTAAGGCTAGGAGCATCTCTGGTGTTTCAACTCATCAATAGGGGGAGCAAAATCACTCTACTCAGCAACTGCAGGAGATTTTTTATCGGCCTGTTCAGGTGCACTGTAAACAGCATCACGGGTGAAAAATAACAGGCCCCATAACAGGCTGTGGAGGAGAGAGTGATGGACATTTAACTTGCAAGCAAGAAGCTTTTCAAAAGATATTTTATGAAGAGCAAAAGACTCTCCATTGTAGCCATCTCTCCTTTTTTTCTTTTGAATGGGGAAAATTAGGCCCTGATTATGAGTTTGGCGGTCCTGCAGCAGGCCGCCACATCAGCGCTCTGCTCCAGGACCACCAAACTTGACTGCCAGCCAGCCGCCACATTGCAAGTAATCTCGTGATCTGGTGGGCGGTCCTTTGGCGTTCCTTTGGCAGTGCCTATGAAAAAGTCACCACAATGGGAACGCCAAAGCACGTTCCAGCAGGGCATATACTGTAAAGTTTATGCCATGCTGGAACAGGGAGTGAATGCACATGGGAACCCCTCGGCCCTGAGGCAACAAGGAGCCCTGTATGGCCCCCTTTGTTTCCTCACTGCTACAGTTTTCATGGAGGCCTCACTGTCATGAATACTGTGGCGATAAGAAAACTCCAAATATGCCACAGCAGCACCGCCAAGCATATTGGAGCCTCTAACTGCTGTGCCACATCCCTGGCGGTTGTGGCAGTCTTGTTGTTCCTGCCACTCCACCATGAGTACGGCTTTCCTATGGACTGCCATACTTGTAATCATGCCAAATGGACCTGTTGCACTGCATTTTTGTTTTGGCCTAGTTTGCAGAAGAGACAACAGGGCAAAATGTCCTAGTGTATACTTTACAATACTGCAAAGGAGTACCTTGTGCACTTTTTGTGCATGCTTGTTTTCTGGTCAGGGCAGCTTGGTAGTTCGTACATAATCTGCTCATCTGCATCATAAAATGGAGCCGTTTCAGATTAGCTTGCACCAAGTGCCCAGCATTGCCCTTTTTTTCAGAGTGTAAACCATGAATACTTTTGAAACTCACGGTCTCATGCTTATTCACAGGAACCAGCACATGTCCTGAGTAACCCTGGGCAAAGCACTACGCTACGCTCGCGTAGTTTGCGAAGTTTGCGCTACTTCGCACAACGCGAATTGCACGTAGCACAGTGCAAACACGCGTAGCGTAGCGTAGTGCAGCGGTCATTTTTTGCTTGCTCGCGGTCCTCAACGTCAAGTTGGCGACCGCGAGCAAGCAAAATGACATCCCGGCGAGACTTTTTCCTCGTTCGCGATCAGCAACATCAAGTTGCCGATCGCGAGCGTGGAAAATAAACCTCCCGGCGAGATTCTCAACGCTGGGAGGTCAGGTTTCTCATTGCGAGTGGTCGCGTATGCTCGCGACCGCTCGCGATGAGAAACTACCAGTCCGCGTTGAGAAAGCTGCCGCCGAGAAAAAATCTACTCGAGCGGCAGTAAAAGACAGCTCGCACTGTGCAAGATGCCGTTTTCAATGATTGCACAGTGCGGACAAGCATCCGGCACTGTGCAATCATTGCGAACAGTGCACTACGCAGTTCGCGTAGTGCTACGCGTAGCTTGCGTAGAGCGAACTGCACTTTGCGTAGCTTCGCGTAGCGCTACTTCGCGAACTACGCCCAGGCTTAGTCCTGAGCACCAATGGGGAAGAATAGACTGCTCGGCTTCAGCTATTGGCCGCTGAAGTTTGCCTCTGCAGTGTTGCATACCTCCGAGACAGTCAGTGTGATTTGACTAGATTAGCTCGAGTTCTGTGGACACCAACCACTATCTCAGCAGCTCAAGTAGCTGTCAGGTATTTTGTACCGCTTTCGCTGGACTAGATGTTCTGTTTACCCAGGACCGAGGTTTTAGTGCGGAGGCCAGAGGGGAAATATGAGCAGAGAGCTTTCAGATCTAAATGTGCAGTGCCAAGAGGTCTGTGAAGACATCATTTTGGGTGGGAGCTTGAGATGTTGTCGGCTTGTAAAAAGCATGCAAAGCTCCCACCTCCTGCTCTAATACATTTTTAGATTCTGCTGTATAGTGCTAATAGAGCAGAACTTTGCTGTCAGGTTAAAAACATTTATTTCCTTTAGAGTAATAATAAAGGCCTCTAAGGCAGCTGCTTTTCATGTTGCAAGATGACGCTTTGTATTTCCAAATGCACTTTGCAGCGTCTAGTCCCTGACTGTTGGAATTTGCCAAGGGTAAAAACTGCAGGCTGCACTTATACTTTCATGAATTTACGCTTTCTCCAGGCTCTAAATATTTGTTAGTATGAAAGACTATGCATGTTTCTGCTTTTCGCAAACGTTTGTTTGTAGATGGTGGAGTGCTGAATTGTGTGGTAGTAATTGTTTTAGTATAAGGATGTATGTTGCTAATTGAGAATGTACATGGTATTCTGAGAATGAATGAGGTGGGATTATGGGTGTGAGGGTGTGTATAAGTGCTCATTTTGCTAACTACATTGTTTTTGGTTCCGTGAACAGTTTTCTGAAGGTGTATGGATGTCTGATTAGCAAAGTCTTGTCTCGAGTGATTCACAATGTAGGGCACCTGGCTTGCTGGGAAAGCGATGGGATCAAGGACAGATTGAGGTACTCCTAAAACTACGCAGCACTGGCTCAAATATAGAGAAGGCACAGAATGCTCGTCATGACTCCAACTAGGAGCTTTTTGTGCTCCGGCTACTCAAATCAGCAGCTTCTTGATTAGACTGCATGAAAACAGGGCCTTGGCTCTTGTGCAATGTAATGGGCATAGGGAGGTATGTTTATGGTAGTTATATCAGCACATTTTTGGAAAAAGCAAAGTAATGTACCTTCCTTGCTTTTCTGTTTTTTATATTCTCTGAGGTGAGCATACAGCTATTTTCACAGTTGCAACTAAGAACCAGTCTCACTGCAAGTTTTATGTTTGCAAATAAGAAACATGCAAAACACCCAACACACTCACACATGCATTTTTAGAACCGGTGTAAACTGTAAAGAGAGTTCGAATCTCCAAGCTCCATATCCAGAGAGTTGTGTAAAAGCAGCTGGTGCAATTTGGGTCCCTCTCCCTAACAGCCTCAGCCTCTCCTTTAGCAGATTCATGTAAAGAGAGAAGAAGCTAATTTACCCCTGTTATGGGCGATATGACATACATATAATTAATAGGTTTGCTCTCTGTGGGTGTTTGTACATGGTGTTTTATGAGAAGGAATTGTGATGTGTAGTTTCTGTCTGTGGTTAGGTATTTGGATACCAGGTGGATAGATGGCATTGTGTGTGGTTGTGTAGGTATGTCTGGTGTATTTATATAGGGTGTGGAGCGTGACTATTGAATTTTACATGCCTAGTGGGTGTGTCTTGGTGTCTGAAAGAATTGTGTGAGTTGGAAGTCTCTCTGCAGAATGTTATGGGACTGAGCAAACTGGATACTTGGGGTATTTGTGAGGGTGCCCAGGAGTGTTGATAAAATGCATTTTACATTTGTATGGTTAGATATTGAGAGTCACTGGGGTGCTCTGAGTGTGTCTATGGGTGCTTGAGGGGATATAGGCACATTGTGAGAGTGTCTAGGTGTCTTTGTGAGCAGGTCTGTATGTGTTGGGAGGGTGTCTAAGGAGTGCTGATAGTGTCTTGAGTAGTGCTGAGTGTGCCTGAGGTACATTTCGAGCATAAGTGTGTTTTGGGGCCATCATTTAGCTCTCTATGGTATGTAGTATGCCTCTCGAAGGTGTTTTATGGCTGGTGGTGTGTTTACTGGTGACTGGAGGGAATAGTATGTGTGTGGAGAGTTGAGAGCATCTATGTATAATGTTGTGAGACTGTCTGAGCAGACAGGAGGTTTGAGGGAGTTGTGAGGGTGTCTGGATTTATTGGGAGCTTGAATGGCACAATTTGCAAGGCTTACAAGTGTATATTTAGTGTGTGTGCCATGGGGCTTTATTTCTATGTTTGTTAATAAATATGTCTGCAAGCATGAGCCATGATACACTGTGCTACTTCATACCCATTTCTTAACTATTCTGTGCTTTCATTCTGTCATACCCCTAATCACAGTAAGACACAGAGCAGAAAGGAGCTTAGGGGCCTATTACGATGGCAGTCGGAAAACCTCCCCGACCGCCATGGTAGCGGGAGAAGACCACCCGCATGGACCACAACATCACCGCCGGTCGAATTACGATGACCCGCGGTCGAAATCCGACTGCGGCGGTCGGATCGCGGGCCTTAACATTGCGGCGGTTGCTGCTGCCCGCAGCACCGCCGCGATGTCCAAAGGAGCATGTCCTGCATTTCCCTGCACTGCGTGGCAGGCACTGCACAGTGCCTGCCACCTGGTACAGGGAAATGTAAGTGCACCCACACCCCCCCCAAAACATTAGGGGCCCACAACGGGCCCCCGGAAGACAATTTCCGCATGCCTTTCCATGGCGGTTTGACCGCTGAGGAAAGGCTGGCTACCGCCAGCATCATAATCCTGCCGGCGGAGCCTACTCTGCACCGCCACCATTATCCCGGACCTGCTCCGTCTGCCAGGCAGGAGTGCGGATGGCAACCGGCGGAAAAGCGGCGGTCGGAATTTCCCTACCGCCGCAGTCACCACCGCCATCCTAATTTGACCGGCGGTTTTCTTGGTTGCGATGGCGGGCGGATGTCCACCACTGGTCCGGCGGGCGCCACCGCCGACCCAGCGGTGGACATCCGACCGCCATCGTAATAGACCCCTTATTTTGTTACAGCTCTTGCTGCTTAGCATACCATGGCAACTGTAGTTCTGCCCTCATATCAGGATTACTTCTCTATGTACATTCTGAATTTATAAAGTGACTGGTGCATGAGAGTGTCTGTCTCTTGGTATGGGTGTTCGTATTTGAACATGTATCTGTAAATATAAATGACTGTTTGAGTTTATGTTGTGGTGCCTGGATGTGTGTGTGTGTTTTGGGTGTTATTGGGTGTCTGACGGTGTGTACACATATCTGAGGAGAAATGTGTGTCTTGTACCACCAGAGTTTGTAGAAGTCCCAGAATATGTGGAAATCTTTTGAATGAATGATCATATCCGCTAGACTGACACATGTAGTAGTTATCAGTCAATAGATGATACTCCTTACCTAGTAAATCACATGAGCGGAGAAGACTCCTCACCTTATTGAACACAAACCCCCTTTTCTCTTCCTATTTTTTTTATCCTTCCCAGAATATAAATCTACATAAAGGACATAAATGTTACTGCTGTCACATACCTCAAATTGCTTAATGCCAAACCTAGCCTGTCTCTTACTAGGCACGCATTGAATGTAAGCTACCCTATTTGTCATGCCTATTATTGATTTGGCGATACAAATCACCTGTTGTGCCACATAGTACTGCTTGAAAGCATGGTTTTGTGAATAAAGTACTGGACTGAACTCATGCCATGGGTCATAACTTTCATCTCCCCTCACCTTTGCAGTGGCATTAACATTCATGTGCAGCATTCTTGTGACAATAAGGTATTGTGGCCACAATTGCATGACCTGTCCAAAGAAAGATGTGGCCTAAGAAGGGTGTGACAAATCCCAGTAATGTTTCATGTTATTTCTTTATGAGGCCCAGGTTAATAAATAAACGAATCCATTTTTTCATGAGGCCTACAGTCAAGTCCTCATTCGTCAATTGGTGTAGCCGTGAATGGAGATGCTCACAGATCTATTTTGTCCAGCAAATCTCTTCCATATTTGTTTGTTTCATGAACTATGTGTATAAGCATGGTTAAAAACAATAGCCAATATGCAAATGGAGGGGGCATTTCATCGTGAAACTTTCAGGAATGTTGGATTTCTTGCAGTAAACACAGCCCATAATTGTTATTATTGCCTGGTGTAATTCTATTTCAGAGAGTCTCGCAGACATCTTCTTGAGATAATTTTTCTCCACTTTCCCTAAAATTATAATCACCTACACTCTCTTCCCCGGCTGAATTCCTGCCCCTGCCACCTCAATGCCACTGTCACCCTCTGAAATAATATCTGGAGCTTCATCCAGAAATGTAAACAAAGATTCCTCTGTGTTGATCTTAAATCATTTGGTGTTCAAGTTCTTAATTTTTTTTAAAGCACAGCTGAGAAATGTAGTACCCTCCCTCACAAGCCTCAGTTTTGTAACTTATGTGAGGTAAAAATCATTAACCAGCACATCCTATAACCGAGGACTATGGTTAATTTAAAAGAAACAGAAAGAAATTCTGAACCCTCCTTCACACTGCTCAATGTTTTCACTAATAAGAATTAAAAAACGAATCTTAACACATCCTATGCTTACAAAATGAGAATAAGAAGCAATGAAAAAAACAAAAAATGTATACATTAGCGATTTGTTCACAATCGCCTAAAAACCCAAACTCTGTCCAACACACCTAAATCTGTGTTATAAAAATTCCTGTCAGAAAGAGAGCTGATGTGTCTTTTTGGCTGCTCATGGCAGGAGTATGCTGACAGATAAGGACAAGCAAACACAGAACACCTTTCAGTTGAGAGAGTCAGCCATTTTGTAATGAGGTAAATTAGAAAAGCATGGCAGTCATATATACTTTTAGGCATTTTTACTAACTGAAAAAGACAGCCGAAAACAAATTCCTTATTACCAACGTGACTTATTTTTCTTGTGTTAATGATTCTTATAGAGAAATTGGCATTTAGATTGTTTACATATATCTTCACTGTTAGTTTTGAATACCCAATAATACTTTAATATGTGGAGACTGTTGTCAGAGAGGATGAATAAAATACAGCTAATTTGAAACATAACAAAAAAATGTAAGACTTGATACATGCACTTATTCTTTTGGCAATAGTTTATTATTATTGTAATCGTATTTGTAATCCCATACATGCTGCGTATAATTACAGTTCTTTGGTTACATACCTTCCATTGTCTCCAGCTTAATCCTGAGTGAGAACCAGTGGTGTATGATTGCTAATACTGTTGACTGAATTCGATAGTAATGTTAATCTCTACTGTAACTCAGATCACCGCCTCATTTCCATTTCCTGGCATTTCATTGGCTCTAGTCTCTCCATTGTATTCAGCTTTTCCTTTGCTGACAAGCAGTTGAACATGATTGAAAAAGGCTATAACTACATGTGACAATGTCATTTTCCTACAGCGTACCTTATTTCATGCTGTCTTGTTCCTTCCTTGTTTTTTAATTGGCCATAGACTAACCATGTTCTGGAGCTTTACACTTGCATTCAAGCAGCAGAGCATGATGGAACAAGATCTAAAAATAATACTACTGCACACACCCCATACACCTCAGGCCATGCTGTATATCTCTTCACTGAAGGGTCACTTTGACAGAACTTCCATTTCCTCAATCCTTACTCTTATTGATAAGTTATAGGGCATAATTGAAAAAGGCCTGTATCTAAATTCCATAGTGCAACTCTTCCCTTTATACACCTAAAATCATGGTGTCATGTTCCTTACCTGATATTTTTTTGATTTAAACACCTAAAAAAGTGGCATTTTAGTATCAGAGTTTAGATTGAATTAACCCCCCCACCAATCTAACCAAGTAAAATTCAAGAACTCATAGTAGTAGAAGAACACATCACGATTATTCCGATGACACTACATTTAAAAAAATGGGTTCAACAATAACAGAATAAAGCTATTTCAAAACATAAATAATGTGTCTTTAGAGGCCAAAGGTCAAATGGAATGAACCCTCTACCAATTTAACCAAGGAAATTCAACTAATTTTCACAACAATACAAATAATGATACGCTTGTGAGAAATGATCCAACGGAAATTGAATAATGGCCTTGAAACACTTAGGAAATGTGTTCTTATATGTCAAAGGTCAAATAGCATGACTCCTCCAACACTTTAACAAAGGAGAATGTAAGTACTTATCATGACGATTCTAATCATGCTTCAGTTGCTACAAATGATCTAATGATAATTGATTAATGACCTTGAAAGCCTTAGAAAAGTGTAATTAGAGGTCAAAGGTCAACTGGCATGAACCCCCCCTGCCAATTAAACCAAGGAAAATGTAAGTATTTATCATGACAATTCAGATGAGGCAACACTTTTAACAATGATCTAACCCTAATCACCTTGAAACACTTAAAAAAGGGAAATTAGAGGTCAAATGTTATAAACTCTAAACCAATTTGAACAAGGAAAAAAAATATTTTCATGTCAAGTACAACAATACTACACTTGCAAAAATTGATCCAAGGCTACAAGAATAAAAACTAAATAAAAGTGTATTTTAGAGGTCAAAGGTCACATTTCTGATCTCTCACTCAATTTGACTAGTTGACTTGTGAGTTTAGACAATCATAATGTTATGTTCCATATAGGTACCCTAATATAGGCCCGGGTAACATCATACCCCTTCACCTACATTACCTCCCCTACACTACACTGTAACGGGCCTTTTAGGATTGAACCTTTACCTAGTTCTAGTCCTGGGTGCAGAATGAGGGTTTCTCCTAACAATAGAGTCCTATAACTCCATCAATAGACTCACACAGTATGAATGAATATTCATAAGGGTTCTTAGAAACCAGGCTGGGGCTACACCACCTTCCTCCCCATATCTACGTACACGGTTCATCCCATGCGTCATCCTCAGTCAATCAATCAGCGCGCTACTCACCCGTGAGGGTCTCAAGGCGCTGAGGGGGGGGTTGGGGGGCAGCAGATCCGTTTAGCCAAAGAGCCAGGTCTTGAGAGTCTTTCTGAAGGTATTTAGGGAGGGGGCGTGCCTGATGTCTGCCGGGAGTTCGTTCCATGTTTTGGCCGCGATGTGGGAGAAAGATCTTCCATCTGCTCTGACTCTGTGGATGCGCGGGGTGTCGGCCAGTGCGAGGTTGGAGGATCAGAGGTTCCTTTTGGGTATGTGGAAGTTGATTCTGTCGCTGAGGTATTCGGGTCTGGTGTTCTGCAGGCATTTGTAGGCGTGGGTAAGGATTTTGAAGGTGACTCTTTTCTTCACGGGGAGCCAGTGGAGCCTACGTAGGTGTGGGCTGATGTGTTTGTTCCGGGGAATGTCGAGGACGAGTCTGGCGGCGGTGTTCTGTATCATCTGGAGTTTGCGGAGTAGTGACTTGTTGATGCCGGCGTATAGTGCGTTTCCATAGTCCAGTCTGCTGGTGATGAGTGCGTGGGTGACAGTCTTTCTTGACTCAGGGGGTATCCACTTGAAAGTCTTGCGGAGGATTCAGAGGGTGTTGAAGCAGCTGGAGGTGACGGCGCTGACCTGTTGGTTCATGGTGAGGGATGAGTTAAGTACGATGCCGAGGTTTTTGGCGTGGTCTGAGGGGGTCGGTGGGCTTCCGAGGGCAGACGCCCACCAGGTGTTGTCCCATGCCGAGGGGGTGGTTCCAAGGACGAGGACTTCTGTCTTCTCGGCGTTGAGCTTAAGGCAGCTGTTGGTCATCCAGATTGCTACTTCCTGCATCCCTTTTTGGAAGTTGAGTCTGGCAGTGGCGGGGTCTTTGGTGAGGGAGAGGATGAGGAGGGTGTTGTCGGCGTAGGATACGATGTTGAAGCCGTGTTGTCGGACAATGGCTGCGAGGGGGGCCATGTAGACGTTGAAGAGGGTAGGGCTCAGTGATGACTCCTGTGGGACTCCGCATGTGATGATCGTGGGGTGGGAGAGGAAGGGTGGCAGTCTGATTCTTTGGCTTCTTCCGGTGAGGAATGATCAGATCCAGTCTAGGGCTGTTCCTTGTATGCCAGCGTCATGTAGTCTGGCGATGAGTGTACAGTGGGAGACACTGTCGAAGGCTGCTGATAGGTCGAGTAGGATGAGGGCGGTGGAGTGTCCTTGGTCCAGGAGGGTGCGAATGTCGTCTGTGGCAGCGAGCAGGGCAGTCTCGGTGCTGTGGTTACTCCGGAATCCGGATTGGGACGGATCGAGGACGGCGTTGTCTTCGATGAATCCTATTAAGTTGACTGTCTTTTCTGCAACTTTGGCTGTGAAGGGGAAGAGCGAGATGGGCCGGTAGTTCTTGAGGTTGGTGGGGTCGGCTGTGGGCTTCTTGAGCAGGGGCCTGACTTCTGCGCGTTTCCAATCGTCTGGCAAGGTGCCTGTTTCAAAGGAGGAGTTAATGATGTGTTGTAGTTTGGGTGCGATGGCAGAGGTGGTTCTATGGTAGATGTGGGGGGGGGCAGGGGTCCGTGGGGGCTCCCGAGTGGATGCCTTTCATGGTCGAGGTGATGTCTTCTGCTGTGATTGGAGTCCAGGTGTTGATGGTGGGCTGGCTGGTGTGTATGGGGGATGGGCCCGTAGTGGCGTCTGATGGGTGGTTGGCGAAGTTGTCATAGAGGTTTTTGATCTTGAGGTAAAAGAAGGTTCCAAGCTTGTTGCAGAGGTCTTGGGACGGGGTGATGTCTGTGGCTTCGCTGCGGGGGTTGGTGAGTTCCAGCATGATGGTGAAGAGTTCCTTGGAGTTGGTGGAGTTTGCGAGGATTTTGTTGTGGATGAAAGTCCTTTTGGTAGTTCTGATTTGGTTGTGGTAGTTCGTCATGGCCTCCTTGTAGGTGGTGTGGTTTTCGGGTGTCTTGGCGTTTCTCCAGTTCTTCTCCAGGCGTCTGCAGGTGCATCTGGCTTCTTGGAGATCGGTGGTGAACCAGGAGGCTTTCCTGGGGCAGTGTTTGTTGGTGTTGCATAGCGGGCGAGTTTGTCTGCGCAGTTGGCGATCCAGGTGTGGAGTTCTCTGGCTGCGGTGTTGGCGTCGGATGCCAGGGTGTGGTTGTCTTGGATGAGAGTGGAGTTGAGTTGCTCGTCTGTGACTTTGCTCCAGTTCCTTCGAGGTGGGCGTGGGGTTGGTTTGGGTGCTTTTAGTTTGTCAACGGTGAAGTGTACGCAGTGGTGGTCGGTCCATGGGGGTTGCGTAGTGTGGCTGAAGTGGACACTGTTCCCTGCTGCGAAGATGGGGTCGAGGGTGTGTCCTGCCCTGTGTGTCGGTGCGGTGACGATTTGCTTAAGTTTGATGTTGGCGAGGTTGTCCAGCAGGGTGGAGGAGTTGGGGTTGCTGGGGTTGTCGAGGTGGAAGTTCAGGTCGCCGATGAGTATGTAGTTCATTGAGGCTATGGCGTGGGGTGCGATGAGGTCGGTGATGGTTGTGGCGAAGGGGGCCCGGTAGACAAGGGTTCCGATGAGTGTGGAGTTGGGGCTTGTCTGGATCTGGAAGTGCAGGTGTTCGGTGGAGGGGAATGTTTCGCTGGAGGTGGTGAGGCGGAGGGTGTCCTTGTGGGCGATGGCGAGGCCCCCCTCCCAGGTGGTTGAGGCGGTCCTTCCTCTGGATCTTGTATCCTTCTGGGATGGCGGTGCTGATGTCGGGGCCGGAGGAGGCGTTGGTCCAGGTCTCCGTGGAGAAGGCGATGTCTGGCGAGAGAGAGTTGAGTAGGTTCCATATCTCCATGGCGTGTTTGTGCACGGAGCGCATGTTGAGGAGGATGCATCTGAGGGTGTCGCTGGTGTTGGTTTTGGTGGTGCTGGTGGCAGGGTTGGTGGTGAAGGTGAAGGTCTGGCAGCAGTGGAGGCAGGAGAACTGGCCGTGTGTTGTGTTAGACGTGGCTTGTTGGCAGTCTCTGCGTCTACCGGGGTTGAGTGTGTGGAGGGCGGCTGAGTTGTTGCGGTGGGTTGTCAGAGATGCAGGGTCTCTGGCACTGGTCGCGGTCGGGTCGCGGACGGGCGCAGACGGGCTTGCCTTTGGTGCGCCGGCGGCGCGCCCGCTGAGTGCGGCCGCACAGGGGGCTCCATTAAGTAGGGGAGGGGGGAGGCGGGAAGGCGGGAAGCGGTGCTCAGGAGGTGGGCGGGGTCTAGGAGGCAGGAAAAAACAGAGAGGAAACGAAAATACAGAGAAAGGTAAAAGGGAGGAATGAAACAACAATGAGGCAGGCACTGAAAAAAAGAAAAAATAGTGAACAGGGAGGCAGAAATCATGGAGAGAACCAAGGCAATTAGGCAGGCAGGTGCAGGGAGTGGGTCGAGAGCGGTCTCGAACCCTGCTCTCCTGTGTCAGCGGCGGCGACGGCTGGGCTGTGCTGCGTGGAGGGAGAGCTGTTCCTGGCCAGGAGGTCAGGGCACTTGCTCCATCCTCACATCCAACAATGGCTAATACAAGCAACAAGGGACAAAGGAACCCTAGATACTTTCTGTATAAATACAGCACATCTTGCTAGTGTTAGTTAGAGGGAACCGAGACTTCCAGGCCGACACACTGACCAGAGACGCTGAGGCTCCTGCATGCAGACGCTCCAGCTGACAGTGGTCTGAACATCCCTCGCGGGTGTCCAACTCGAGACCAAGAAGGGCTCCTATATTCTCACTTCAGGTAATAGGGTTCGACTAAATCCTAAAGGGATTCTTGGCTTCACACCTACTCACATGCTAGGTACACTTAGGTACATCCAGAGAGGCATTGTAGGAGTACGCGCTTTCTTTTATCAATGCATTTTATATTCATGTATTTATTCATGCGTCGTGCAAAATGGTAGAAGTGTACTATCCATTTATATTCACTATACTGCTAATCATATATCTCTGCTACTGTCTAATGGTTGTTGCAGCTCATATATTCTACACAAGAATAACGACTGTTCAATAAACCCTTATTGAAACGCCCAGGCTGTTTATTCTGTGTATCTCTGAGACAAGATAAGTGAGCACGAGTGACTGAGCGAAAAGTAGTACATTGTTTCCACGATTCTGAGGGATCAGGGTTGTCATGTTCTTAGGTTGCCAGAAACTATTCTCTCCCCGATAAGAGGAGACACTAGTGGCACTGTGAGCTAGCTTATGCAAATAGGCTAACATTCTCGGTGGGGGTGCTCAGAATCCGTCTGCCACCAAACCCACAGTTTATGTTATCCGAACGCGCAGGTCCTGTATGGGTAATATAGGAACTATACGACAACAATTCCAATGATGCCACACTTTGCAAAAACAATTTTACTGTTACAAATATAAATCCTTTGCTCACTTCCGGGAGCTACCATTTAGGGTCAAAGGTCAAGAACTGTAACCTTCTAGAGACTATGCATGTAATCATAGGCCACCTATAAACAAAATATGCATCACTACTATACATAAATTCAGAAAATATATTTTGAGATGTTGAACATATTCATAAGATTGAGATGATTTTATGAAAGACATCAACAGAGAAAATTTCATGTCGCCCATTTTGCAGTACGTAAAGTGATGTCAAAAGCAGCAAAAATGTGTATTGTAAAATCTTTACTAACAGTACTCTCTGAAACATCCATTTTACTACTGTGAAACAATTATTCTAGACATAACTTTAGATTATGTCACACAATTGAAACACATGAAACATATATGTGCCTTATATCTATGCCGTAGTATGACAAATAGCCATAAAAAACATACAGAAACAAAAAGGTTTTCTAGATCTGCCTTTCTGTGCAACTGCTTTTGGAAAACACAATTTTTTTATTACCCTACTAACGTGGTCATTTACACTTATCATTTTCACAGTTACCTGTTGGACATCTTGAATTGTGTCATGTGACTTCAGAGTGTTTTATAAATGTATGCTTTATATATTAATTGATAGTACAGGAAGTACTGAAAACCAAAATATATGTTTCCCAACATTATAAACACAATTAGACAAACTACAGCACATGAAAGAAAAGCACTCCAAAAAGTCATTAAATGTCTCAGCATTGAATGGGTTTCAATTGGCATTAATAGGGTTAAGCAGTGTTTATAATTGGCCACGATTGACAGTTCTCTTGAGTTGAAGTTGAAGACATTGCGAGTTTCGCACATTCCGTTAGTGAGTTAAATCAACTGAAAATAAAAAGATTTACTTACCCACTGCCTTGGTGCTCAGTGCTCCTCTTCGTCTTGGCAGTCCATGGCTCCAGCATAGGCTGCCAGAGTCTCAGCCAACTCCCCTTTACCAATCCAGAGGCTGTTCTCATGCTGCTCAGACAGCGTGAGAGAAGCACCAGTATTGGCTGGAGCTCCTTCAAGCACTGGGGGCCTGGTCAGCTCTCCACCCAGCTGTCCAAGACAGCTCGGGTTGAAGTGTTTAAAGTGCGCATGTCAGGCTGGCCATCCCAAGACAGCTGGCCAAAGTGACATGTGCACTTTAAATTGAAGTGCACCTGTTTCTCCCTGCTTCTGAGTCAGCTCTCAGATTGGGCTGTCAATGTCAGCATGAAAAAAAAATGGTAATACATTTGTTTTATTACCATTTTATTGTTTTATGCTTGCTGCACACGCAGCGGAGGGGCAACGCTCCTCCGCCCTAATGGAGGTACTGCCACTGATAGCCCCCACTAATGATCTCACCTACCTGGTATTCAAATTTCACAAAGTAACTGGAATAAATGTATGGAAATTTTTCTTGAGAGCACATGGCTAATTGTAATAACCAACAATAACCACCAGATTAACCACTGACATTGGGTTCTGGGGTAGTGTGCTACTCACCGTAAAAGTGCTTCAATGCCTCATAAGGGGTATCAAGCTCTATATAAATCCAATTACACTTACAATTTCTATTTTTATATTTTTTAAATGACCTACTTATTAAATATTTTACAGTAAAATAATAAGTAATATTGTTGTTAGACCTGGCATCCTTGGCGTGGGTCTCCCTTCCATTTTTTGATGATGCCTCCAATGTTATTGATCTGTTTTTGCTGGTTTAGATGCTTTAGGCACTGTGCCACTGCTATTCAGTGCCACAGTGCAAGTGCTCCCTATTGTAAATTGATGTATGTATTAGTGACTCCATGATTGGATGATTGGTTTACTTGTCAGTCCCTAGTACAGTGCACTGAGTGTGCCCAGGGCTTGTAAATCCAATGCTGCTGGTGGGCTTGCAGCACTGGTTGTGCCACCCACAGAAGCAGCTTGTAAAATGTGTCTCAGGCCTGCCATTGCAGAGCCTGTGTGCAGCCTAGGGCTGCCATGTCGACTTGGTGAGTGCACCCACTTACCAGTCCCTAAACCTTCCCTTTACTGGATGTTGGTCACCCCTAAAGTAGGCCCTAGGGCAGGGTGCATTGTAAGTATAAGGTAGGACATGCCCTGGTGTGTGTGGCATGTCCTAATAGTGAATTACAGCCATTTTCGTTTTTCACTATTGCAAGGCTACCTGCTCCCCATAGGCCACAATGGGCAGTTTGATTATTACACCTTATAATCCTAACTGACCCAGGGAACATGGTAGAAAAACGAATTTAGTATGCTTGAACTCAGGATGATAAAATACATCTTTTAGTGAAGTTGGTTTTAACATTCTGTGTTTGAAAATACCACTTTTAGAAAGTAGGTATTTTCTTGCCTAACAATCCAAGCCTGCCTCTGCTAGGTTGTGTATTCCTTGTCTGGGTTTGTGAGTGACAGGGGCTGGGGGACTCCAGGAGACAGGGTGAGTCAGCACAGGGCTGAATAGAAAGATCTGCATCCAGAGTGGAGGGAGGAGTTGCACCTGGGTCTGAATAGGGCTTTGGACTAGGCAAAGGCCTCTCTGCCTTCAGAGAACAAAGAGAAAAGGTGTATAAAAAGGGGACCCAGACCCCTAGGAAATTAGATCACTTTTGGGAAAGAAGAAGAAACCTTTGCTGAAGAGCGGAACCAAGAAGAAACTGAGGAGAAGACTATCCCTAAGCCAGAGGGATCTGCCTGCAGTGGTTGCCTGACTGGCAAAGAAAGGAGAAGGGAACTTTGTGTGTACTTTCATCAACTTGTGAAGGATCTCCAAGGGCTTGATTTCAGAGCTTGCCTCCTGCTGAAGTCTTAGGGACAACAGACTTCACCCACCAGCTCCCCTGTATTCCCTTGCTGGGAATTTGGACCTTCTGACACACTTGCGTGTCGCTGGGAGCTGGAAGCGCGACACAAGACGAAGAAGCGTGTCGCCGCAGCCACTGCTTCTCGCATCGCCGGAGAAGAGTGTCGACGTCGCATCAGACATCGGCGCATCCCCGAAGAAGCGCGCCGCTGACACCCTCGCATCCTTCAAAGCGCCTCGCAGCACCGGAGAAAAGTGTCGCCTTCGCATCAGATGCCGTCGCATCCCCGGTGCAGAGCATCGACCTCGCATCAGACGCCGACGCATCGCAACACGAGGCGCCCCGCATCCCAGGAGAAGATCGTCGACCTCGCATCAGACGCCGTCGCATCACCAGGGAAGCGTGTCGCAGGGCCTGTCGCGGCTCCAAAGACTCATCGAAATCACAGCACGGCCGTCAGGCGTGCACGCATCACCCCTTCGTTGTCGCAACATCAAGAAGACGCCACTTTGTTTCTTTGCACCAGATCATCGACCTCGCATCAGATGCCGTCGCATCGTCAGGGAAGCGTGTCGCAGGGCCTGTCGCGGCTCCAAAGACTCATCGAAATCGCCGCACGGCCGTCGGGCGTGCACGCATCACCCCTTCGTTGTCGCAACATCAAGATGACGCCACTTTGTTTCTTTGCACCAGATCGTCGTCGCATCACGGCGCTGCTTGTCGAATCGCCACAGAGGCGTGTAAGGAACCGATGCATCACCTTCCCTGCACCACTTTTTGTTGGATCGCGTTACGCATCTCAGGTACATTAAACGCAAAGTGTTGCATTTCCATTTTAAGAGACTCAAGCTAATTCTACC
Source organism: Calotriton arnoldi (assembly GCA_963921515.1). Classification (NCBI taxonomy): domain Eukaryota; kingdom Metazoa; phylum Chordata; class Amphibia; order Caudata; family Salamandridae; genus Calotriton; species Calotriton arnoldi. The sequence goes on from CAWUFW010002709.1 coordinate 731,087, forward strand.
ATCTTTAAAGTACAGTATTGTGGATTATTTTTGTCGTTTATGGTCTTGTGGTAAATCTATATAAAAGATACTTATTTTTATAATACAACCTGTGTGATGTCCATTTGTAGTGTTGTCACTGGATTACTGTATGTGTTCACAAATGCTTTACACACTGCCTCTGAACTAAGCCTGTCTGCTCGTGCCAAGCTACCAAGGGGTGAGCAGGGGTTATTTCAGGAGTGTACCCTCTACCCTGACTAGAAGCAAGGGTCCCTATTTGGGCAAAGGTACCTACCTCTGCCAACTAGAGACCCCCAGTTCTAACATTGGTGGTCACCGGTGAGGATTCTGGACTTGCATTTGTGACTCATGTACAGTGATTGGTGAACACTACCTAGTGAGTGCAGACCAAAACGCAACCACATACTTTTGGTAGATATTCTTTTTTGGGACTTTTTATTTTTGCTAAAAACTGCCAAGTTTAATCACCATGGATACAGCAGCATCCATAGTATCTGTTGATAATGATTGGGAGGAGGAGAAACTGGAATGCTACACCGTTAACCAGCTCAAGCACTTCTGCAGGAAGTTCAAAGTTTCTATGACCGGAATCACCAAGAAGGATGATTTCCAAAAGGCGCTGAGGGCCTGGGTTGAAGCAAGGAATACCCCTGAGAATGAGGAGGGGGCTGAGAATGCAGATGAGCAGCTGGATGGGCCAGTGGGTCCAGGGGAGAGGAGAGCATCTTCCCCCATAGGTAGCATTGTTTCTGCCCGAGGTCTGTCCCCAGAAGAGCTGGAGGACAGAGAAAAGAGTAGGATGCATGAGATGGAGCTGACCAAGCTCAAGTTCAAGGGGCAGTTGGAATTTGAATTGCAATCTAGAAAGTTGGCCTTAGAAGAGAAAAGAATGGATCATGAGCATGAAAAAAGTTTGAGGGAGATGGAGTTCAGAGCCAAAAAGTTAGAGATTACTCCCTCTGGTGGCAGCACACCGTCAGTGCCTGTTGAGGCTAGGGTGTATATTCCTAAGGATGTGGTTAAGGAGTTTTTTAAGAATGATGATATTGGGCAATGGTTCAAGGCCTATGAGGTAGCCATGACTTCCCACCGGGTCCCTGAGAAGGATTGGGGTGCGGGGTTGTGGGGTTGGTTCCTTAGTGAGGGGCGGGATACTTTGTTGGACTTGCCCTCTGAAGTCTATAATTCCTACAGCCACATGAAGAATGCATTGATGACCAGGTATGGGTTGACTCCTGAACTCTATAGGCAGAGGTTCAGGAACTGTAAGAAGATTGAAGACAGTACCTGGGTTGAGTATGTGACCTTTTTTGCAGAGCCTTGGATGGTTGGGTAAAGAGTAGCAAAGCAAATGATTTTCAGGCGCTCTTTGATTTGATTGCATGGGAGCACTTGTCCAGTAATTGTTTTCCTGAGCTACGCCAGCACCTGATTGACAGTAGGCTGACTACCCCTAGGCAGCTTGCTGAGGAGGCAGACCGCTGGGTGAGCACCCGGGTCCACAAGGGTCACGTGGGAGACTCCTGCAAGGGTGGGCAGGGTCCCCAGCAGAGGAGTGGGGGGACAAGGGTAAACAGAGGGAGTTCCAGAGAGGGCCCCAAAGTAAACCCCAAGGTAACCAAGGGAAAGTTTCCCAGCCTCCCCCTGACAATAAGCACAGGGCCCGACAGGTCCACCTGTTCATAGGGGACCCCTGGTGTGCTACAAGTGTGGCGCCCTAGGCTACAGGGCCAATGATCCCCGTTGCCCTTTGTTTGGAAAGCCAGCACCACCTGGTGCAGTCCCCCGGCAGTTGGCTAGTGTAGCCCTGGGGGAGGAGATGGGTGCCCAAGGTGGGCGGGATCCTGTAGTATTGTCCCTTGTCTCTTTGGGAGACTCTGAGATGGTCCCTAGGACCCAACTGCCTGAGAACACTAAGAAGTACAGGCAGTGGGTGACCATCAATGGCCATAGGGTGGAGGCTCTGAGAGACACAGGAGCCAGTGTGACAGCTGTCAAGTGTCACCTGGTGTCTAAAGAGCAGGTGGTCCCTGATGCATTCTACCTAGTTGTTGCTGCTGACAACACAGAGAGCCACTGCAAGGTGGCTCAGGTTCCCTTTGAGTGGGGGGGGGTCTCTGGTACTCTTCAAGTAGCTGTGAGGCCAGCCATGCCTGTTGACTGTTTGTTAGGGAACGATTTGGAGAGCTCCCCTTGGGCTAAGGTGGAGCGGAGTGTTCATTTGGAGATGTTGGGCTTGCCTGACTGGGCGTGTGTGACCACCCGGTCCATGGCAGCCAGAGGTGTTCAAGAGGACCTGGAGCCTCAGAGGGAGGCCCAGGTACCTGCTGGAGAGAGAAGAGGCAGGGGGCATGGGAAACCGGCCCCCGAAGTTCCCATGGTCCAGGAGGAGGCAGACCCTGAGGGGGATGCCCTGGAGCCTACAGGGGAACAGGTAGCTGAACTGGGGGACCTGCCTGAGCTAGCCCATTGGCAGCAAGATGGAGGACCCTCCAGGGAGGAGTTCTGCGAGTAGCAGAACAAGTGCCCTTCTCTCATGGGTCTGAGGCAACAGGCCACAGACCAGGCAGCAGGTGATCAGTCTGGATCACATTGGATCTACTGGGAGAATGGTCTCCTATATAGCGAGCCTAAGGTTGCTGAGCCTGGGTCAGCCCATGTGCTGGTGGTACCCCAGCGCTTCAGAGCCTTCCTACTGGGTTTGGCTCATGATGTGCCTTTAGCAGGACATCTGGGGCAGGACAAGACCTTTGAAAGGCTTGTCACCCATTTCTTTTGGCCCCAGATGCGCAGGAGTGCCGCCACTCACTGCAGGATCTGTCAGACTTGCCAGGCAAGTGGAAAGAGTGGGAGGAAGCAGAAGGCTCCTCTCCAGCCATTCCCTGTAGTCAGCACCCCCTTTGAACGGGTGGGTATTGACATTGTGGGGCCACTGGACCCCAAGACAGCCATGGGCAACAGGTTCATCCTGGTCTTGGTGGACCATGCCACCCGGTACCCTGAAGCCATCCCTCTGAGGACAGTGACGGCCCCCGTGGTGGGACGGGCACTGATGGGAATTTTCTCCCATGTGGGGTTCCCTCAAGAGGTGGTGTCTGACAGAGATACTAACTTTATATCCAAGTATATGAAGTCCCTGTGGCAGGAGTGCGGTGTAACGTACAAGTTCACCACTCCTTACCACCCCCAAGGAAATGGGTTGGTTGAGAGATTCAACCGGACCCTGAAGGGGCATGATTATGGGTCTGGAAGAACCCATGAGGCGTAAGTGGGACGTCCTCTTGCCATGCCTTCTTTTTGCATACCGTGAGGTGCCACAGAAGTCTTTAGGGTTCAGCCCCTTTGAGCTTCTGTATGGTCACCCAGTGAGAGGACCTCTGAGTTTGGTCAAGGAAGGCTGGGAGCAATCTCCCAGGAAACCTCCCCAGGATGTATATAGCTACATGCTGGCCTTCAGGAACCAAACTAGGCGTTTCAGGCAACTTGCTGAGACAAATCTGGAAGCCAGCCAGGAGGAAATGAAGTGGTGGTACAACCAGAATGCCACTCTGGTGGAGCTTCAACCTGGTCAGAAAGTGTGGGTCATGGCCCCAGTGGAGCCCTGTGCGCTCCAGGATAAGTGGACCGGACCCTTTGAGGTGGTGGAGCGCAAGAGTCCTGTTACCTACTTGGTGGACATGCAGTCTCCCAGGAACCCCTTGTGGGTCCTGCACGTCAACCGCCTGAAGCCCCACTTGGAGAGGTCCCAAGTGGGCATGCTCTTAGCTACAGATGCTGGGATGGAGGAGGAGACCGGGCCTCTTCCTGACCTCCTGTCAGCCCAAGAGCAAGATGGATCAGTGTAGAGTGTGAACCTCTCTACCTCCCTGACATCTGAGCAGCAAGGTGACTGTTGCCAACTGTTGGGGCAGTTTCCTGACCTGTTCTCCCTGGTTCCTAGTGTCACTGACTGGTGCGTCCATGATGTGGACACTGGGGACAGTCTTCCTGTCAAGCACAAGGCTTACAGGGTGACTGACAGGGTGAGAGCTTGCATGAAGGAGGAGGTCTCCAAGATGTTTGCATTGGGGATAATTGAGTCCTCTCACAGCCCTTGGGCCAGCCCAGTGGTCTTGGTCCCAAAGGCTGCCGCACCTGGTGCCACACCCGAACTCCGGTTCTGTGTGGATTACCGAGGACTCAATTCCGTCACCAGGACTGACGCACACCCCATCCCCAGAGCTGATGAGCTCATAGATCGGTTAGGGGTGGCCCGGTACCTCAGTACGTTTGACCTAATGTCTGGGTACTGGCAGATCGCCTTGACTGATGGGGCAAAGGAGAGGTCAGCATTCTCCACACCAGATGGGCACTACCAATTCCGGGTGATGCCCTTTGGGATGAAGAATGCCCCTGCCACCTTTCAGAGGTTGGTCAACCAGGTGTTGGTTGGACTGGAAGAGTTCAGTGCTGCCTACCTGGATGACATCGCAGTGTTCAGCGTCAGTTGGGAAGAACATCTGCGCCACCTCTGGGAAGTGTTGATGGTTCTGCAGAGAGAACACCTTAAAGGGGGTACAACCTCCCGTTTTATAACACCTGAATCACAACAAGTACTCCCTTACAGGGCCGTTTCTAGGTGTTTTGCCGCCCTAGGCGAGAATGGAAAAATGCCGCCCCCTCCCTTTTACTAACATCACTCTCTCCCCTGTCATCCAGGCTAGAAGCCTCAATCATTTCCTGCTTTGATAGAGTTTCTATTACGCTCTTTTGGGTCTTTTGAAGCATTGCACTAACATATTGGTGTTGGTTGGCACACAGCGATGTGGTAAATTACTCTAGCTTGCTCTCACATGCCCTCAAAGGTGAAAAGGTAAAATCTGTTACTTGGCGGGATACCACATTCTTTGGAAATCCAACCATGAAGATGAGTGCAAGAGGGCCCTCGCCATTATCTCAGAGGCACCACCTGGAGTACATATTGGCATGGTCCACCACACCTTAGACACACTTATGGCCTGTGTCCATCATCTCACATGGGACACCAATCATTGGTAGAGGCACTGAAGGAGCCTTGGAATGGCCTCTAGTCTTGCCACTCACTTTAGATGTTGGGTATGGTGGTCATACCTGGCTAGTAGAACAATAGATCTAACCTGTCCTTTGTCTGTTTGGCTGAAAGTAACTTATGAGCCAGAAGCAAGATAACGTTTCTGTGTGCCTCTAGAGCTATCAGAACAGGTACTTGCACCTGTTCTGGTTCTATAGGTTTGCTGTACAATAGGCCTTCCTCCCAGAGCAAGCTTTGACTGCTAACCACCCCAGTGGCAACTTGTTCTTTGACCACCATGCATAGGCCCTGTGGAGTAGGACACTCTTCCTGTGCTTGTTTGAACTTCCACCTGTAGCTCTGACAATGACCTTGAGCCCAATACAAGAGTGACCCCAGGGGCCTCAATGTCTGGACTAGAGGCAGCGGGCACCATAACAATATATTCTCAGACCCTGCCCTGGTTTGCACTACAATACACTCTCTAGATCCTTCACCTCCAGGTGTGGAGACAACCTCAGCCTAAAGCTGAAATGCTGCCTGTGATCTCGACAGCAATGTTGTCCAGGGAATGCAGGCTTCTGGCCAATGGCCGAGGCCAGACACACAACACTACAGCTGCCTGGACGAAGATCGGATCACCAAGAACAGAGTTAAGTAAAGTTAGTTTTGCCACCCCCACCCGAGTATCTGTAAGAGTGCTAGATTAGTGCCCTTCAATTTCTGGTACTGTGCAGTACGTTTAAAATCTTCTGTGTATTTCTCGTTGCTGAAATTAGTGCATTTTCTGATATTTATGTGCTTTCCTCATCTTTATGTTGCTTGCCAGAAAGTGTCACTCATAGTACATGAAATCAAATGTCACTCATAATTACACTGAAATTATGCAAATGTCACACATAGCATTCTGAAACCTTGGCAGCTATGGTTTTAGTGCCTGGAATGAGCCGGCCCTGCAGGCACTTCAAACCCCCTTGGCTCCAGACACGACCGCTCAACTTACTGCTTGCTTACTTTACCTAATACTTAGCCTGGGCCAGGTTATAACTAACTGACCAGGCCTTTAGCCCCCTATATTTTTACATCTACCTGCCTGCCGCAGCCGACCCGGATCCCACCCTGGCCTCCCCCGGTACCTGATAGGCCTGCAGGCCGCAGCGGGAACTCTCTCTCTCTCTGCCTCTTGCCGGCCGTGCGCGCGCGCACAGCCTCCGCCCGTGGCGCCGAACGTGACGTCTAACGTGACGTCACGTCGACGGTGGAATTGAAGGCGCTACGCTACCTTGCCTCACGGGGATTGCGCTCGAAAAAGTCATGGATGCAAGGACCTCCATCAAGGATCGCAGCTAATTTTTTATGGTAGCTATGGGGAGAAAGCACACCTCCCCAGCCGAATTTTTTGGTCTGAATTAATGCGTTACGGAATTTGAGCTTCAACTCGGGCACCTGCTTTATTTATATCTGTAAGTGCTTCCTGTTGAGGTTTAATTTTTTTGCCGCCGGCCGCCCTCCACCTTTTGCCGCCCTAGGCGGCCGCCTACCCCTGCCTAGTGGTAGAAACGGCCCTGCTCCCTTAGAAAAACATACATATAAAGAACTTTCAATACCAATATTTCAGGGAGCTCTTAGAATATATAAAGACCAGGGGAATAAAGATAAAAAACTCAGTGAAGTCCCAGTTTCCCTTTATTCTTGGACCTCTACTGCGTTATTAAAATAATGTTTACCAACCAAGGATCTTCAGGAGTGTTATGGTCCTAGGACCCTTGTGCCGACATGTTTCAGTCAATAATCGCCCCTAATGGCTGCAAGACTTTCTTCAGGGTATCGGTAATTGTAACCCCTGGATTGAAGTAACGGGACAGGCCCTATACTATTTTTATATAAGGGCAGATAGCTGCTCCTTATGTGTTGAACTGAACAAGCTATTACTCGATTGATCATTCCATCCCAATATGGGGATTGAAACGCGTCTCCTAAGACCACACTTTCGGGGTAGTCCTGTAGTCACACTGCCTCCAAGAATCCTGCCCCACTGATAACCTATTTGGTGGTGGTCCTAACGGCTTTCAGCTACGGTCTTAGGAGACGCGTTTCAATCCCCATATTGGGATGGAATGATCAATCGAGTAATAGCTCGTTCAGTTCAACAAATAAGGAGCAGCTATCTGCCCTTATATTAAAATAGTATAGGGCCTTTCCCGTTACTTCAATCCAGGGGTTACAATTACCGATACCCTGAAGAAAGTCTTACACCCATTAGGGGCGATTATTGACTGAAACATGTCGGCATAAGGGTCCTAGGACCATAACACTCCTGAAGATCCTTGGTTGGTAAACATTATTTTAATAACGCAGTAGAGGTCCAAGAATAAAGGGAAACTGGGACTTCACTGAGTTTTTTATCTTTATTCCCCAAGTTTTTTATCTTTATTCCCCTGGTCTTTATATATTCTAAGAGCTCCCTGAAATATTGGTTGAGCCCACCCTGACCTTTAGGCGACAGGGTGACCCGATGATGAAGCATGACACCACTAGGGTGTGTGAGGGTAAATAAAACCAAAAGGACTTGCTTCCTTTCCTACCATCCTGAGATTGGTAGTATAGTTTTCATCTCGGAATTCTTCAGATCACCCTCGTATTGAAAGTTCTTTATATGTATGTTTTTCTAAGGGAGTACTTGTTGTGATTCAGGTAGGATAGTTCTCCCCACATTTCAGCTGGAGGGGACACGTGTTAGACCTGGCATCCTTGGCGTGGGTCTCCCTTCCATTTTTTGATGATGCCTCCAATGTTATTGATCTGTTTTTGAAGGTTTAGATGCTTTGGGCACTGTGCCACTGCTATTCAGTGCCACAGTGCAAGTGCTCCCTATTGTAAATTGATGTATGTATTAGTGACTCCATGATTGGATGATTGGTTTACTTGTCAGTCCCTAGTACAGTGCACTGAGTGTGCCCAGGGCTTGTAAATCCAATGCTGCTGGTGGGCTTGCAGCACTGGTTGTGCCACCCACAGAAGCAGCTTGTAAAATGTGTCTCAGGCCTGCCATTGCAGAGCCTGTGTGTAGCCTAGGGCTGCCATGTCAACTTGGTGAGTGCACCCACTTACCAGTCCCTAAACCTTTCCTTTACTGGATGTTGGTCACCCCTAAAGTAGGCCCTAGGGCAGGGTGCATTGTAAGTATAAGGTAGGACATGCCCTGGTGTGTGTGGCATGTCCTAATAGTGAATTACAGCCATTTTCGTTTTTCACTATTGCAAGGCTACCTGCTCCCCATAGGCCACAATGGGCAGTTTGATTATTACACCTTATAATCCTAACTGACCCAGGGAACATGGTAGAAAAACGAATTTAGTATGCCTGAACTCAGGATGATAAAATACATCTTTTAGTGAAGTTGGTTTTAACATTCGGTGTTTGAAAATACCACTTTTAGAAAGTAGGTATTTTCTTGCCTAACTATCCAAGCCTGCCTCTGCTAGGTTGTGTATTCCTTGTCTGGGTTTGTGAGTGACAGGGGCTGGGGGACTCCAGGAGACAGGGTGAGTCAGCACAGGGCTGAATAGAGAGATCTGCATCCAGAGTGGAGGGAGGAGTTGCACCTGGGTCTGAATAGGGCTGTGCCTGCCTTCCACAATGCTGGCTCCACCTCCTGCCGGGTGGCTGAGCACTCTGCCCCACATTCTGAAAGGAAAGAAGGAGTCCTGTAAACAAAGTGCTCCAGGACTGACCAGACTGGTTTTGGACTAGGCAAAGGCCTCTCTGCCTTCAGAGAACAAAGAGAAAAGGTGTATAAAAAGGGGACCCAGACCCCTAGGAAATTAGATCACTTTTGGGAAACAAGAAGAAACCTTTGCTGAGGAGCGGAACCAAGAAGAAACTGAGGAGAAGACTATCCCTAAGCTAGAGGGATCTGCCTGCAGTGGTTGCCTGACTGCCAAAGAAAGGAGAAGGGAACTTTGTGTGTACTTTCATCAACTTGTGAAGGATCTCCAAGGGCTTGATTTCAGAGCTTGCCTCCTGCTGAAGTCTCAGGGACAACAGACTTCACCCACCAGCTCCCTTGTATTCCCTTGCTGGGAATTTGGACCTTCTGACACACTTGCGTTTCGCTGGGAGCTGGAAGCACGACTCAAGACGAAGAAGCGTGTCGCCGCAGCCGCTGCTTCTCGCATCGCCGGAGAAGAGTGTCGACGTCGCATCAGATGCCGGCGCATCCCCGAAGAAGCGCGCCGCTGACACCCTCGCATCCTTCGAAGCGCCTCGCAGCACCGGAGAAAAGTGTCGCCGTCGCATCAGACGCCGTTGCATCCCCGGGGCAGAGCATCGACCTCGCATCAGACGCCGACGCATCGCAACACGAGGTGCCCCGCATCCCAGGAGAAGATCGTCGACCTCACATCAGACGCTGTTGCATCGCTAGGGAAGCGTGTCGCAGGGCCTGTCGCGGCTCCAAAGACTCATCGAAATCGCCGCACGGCCGTCGGGCTTGCACGCATCACCCCTTCGTTGTCGCAACATCAAGAAGACGCCACTTTGTTTCTTTGCACCAGATCGTCGTCGCATCACGGCGCTGCTTGTCGCATCACCACAGAAGCGTGTAAGGAACCGACGCATCACCTTCCCTGCACCACTTTTTGTTGTATCGCGTTACGCATCTCAGGTACATTGAACGCAAAGTGTTGCATTTCCATTTTAAGAGACTCAAGCTAATTCTACCATCTTTAAAGTACAGTATTGTGGATTATTTTTGTCGTTTATGGTCTTGTGGTAAATCTATATAAAAGATACTTATTTTTATAATACAACCTGTGTGGTGTCCATTTGTAGTGTTGTCACTGGATTACTGTATGTGTTCACAAATGCTTTACACACTGCCTCTGAACTAAGCCAGTCTGCTCGTGCCAAGCTACCAAGGGGGTGAGCAGGGGTTATTTCAGGAGTGTACCCACTTACCCTGACTAGAAGCAAGGGTCCCCATTTGGACAAAGGTACCTACCTCTGCCAACTAGAGACCCCCAGTTCTAACAATTGTTATATATTTTTTAACATTAATTCATGTGTATTTATACTTTTAAGTAATTTAATTTAATATTATTTCATATGGGGTTTTAGTTTAACTCCCTACCTCCTTTTTTCCTATGGAGGAGTGTTGCAGTCCCAGTAGTTCACGATGTGATATAGTGGACTTACTACAAAAGTGTGTATTACTACAAAAGTGCACCAAAAGTAGTAAACTTGCTCAAAAGTGTAAACTTACTCAAAATGCAGTTTGTGAATCGGGCACACATAGTCAGGAGTGGACTTCTGTGAAGTTGCATATTTCTTCTACATTAATACCAGGGACAGCAGGCATTCTTTTGATGGGTTTCCATTGTCTGTGGCTTGATCTGTTCCTGTTGTAGCACTAGGCCACAAGTGGGGTAAACGTTTTATCAAGACAAGTTAGGGAATTCTGGGTGGTAGGGATTTTGTAGGTGCCTCGTGATTTTAGAAGTTTGCAACAAAAATGCAAGGAAAATGTGGAATTTTAGGCAAAGTATAAGGCTTACAAGGCATTGTAGTCAGGAAAATGTTTTGGAATGCTACAAGGAACACTAATCTGGACTTAGCAATGTGTTCAGTTTTCAGAAATGTCTGGATCTGGTACATTTCGCTGGGTGGTGGCTGAACTCAAGCCCAAAATCCACAGCTACTCACATTGCCAATGTATCCACATTGAGTTTTGGGACCGTTTGTGTCACAGGCACTAGGCTGAGCCACACAAAGTGAGTGGAACTTCTTTAGGACAAGTGTAGAAACACTGGGTTGACCTACATGCCAATGAGACTGAACCCCAAAAAACACTAAAATCCCTAGGATCTAGTAGATTCCTGCTTGAGGATCATGGTGTGTCCGCGATCTCCGAGCAGTGGTTTATTTGTAGAAGGCACTCCTGGAAGGCAAGACTCCCTCTTTCCAGCAATGCCTCCCTCAAATGAGGGGAGGCTGCCCAGGGCCTATGACCACATTGAATATGCAAGAGAGAAACTCACCCACAATCTCAACCCCCAACCAGGGACCAGCAAGACCATGCAGGAGTATTCAACCTAAGCAAACACACCTTTTCTGACCTTCAAATAAAAGTTTTGTACAAAGGTTTGGGTTTTGTAACCACCCCTCAATCTGATGTTTTCTATTTACGACAAGAACGGGCTGAATCTTTTCGCCAAATCCGCCTAGCAGTCTTCTTCAAAGAGCAACCTGAGCTCATTATGGACCGGGTCACCAACACAGGTCTAGGGAAAATATCTCTTTTCTATCCACATACTAGTGCTATGCCCACAGAGGTATTGGCCTTTGAAAAGGAGGTTGCACAGGACATTGATACACTGAAGAATTGCAAGACACGCACATTTATGAATCTAAGCAATACAGAGCTAAAGGCAGTGAGAGACACCGACAACATGGACTCCTTCATCAGTAAACCAGCAAGGGCGGAGCTACGATGATACTTCTGAAAGAGATATATCTAGAAGAATGTTTGAGACTTCTAAAGAACCCCAGAAGCTACAAGAAGCTCAATAGGGATTCCACAAAAGACATCCAGGAAGATATACAGTCCATAATAAATGAGGCAAAAGACAAAGGATGGATTACCAATTAAGAAATGGATTTCCTTGTCGAGCGCAACCCAAAAATGCCATATTTCTACATTTTACCAAAAGTTCACAAGGGCGTGTTCCCACCACCAGGTAGGCCAATAGTCTGCGGCATAGGGTCCCTCTTTGAACCCCTATCACAATTCAAGGATTGTTAGACCATTGGTGGCCCAAATGCCCTCTTATGAAAAGGACACTAAAGACATCCTCACTATAATGTAAGATCTCGGTTTGAAACCGACACAGATCTGTTCATGACCCTGGATGTTGAGGCTTTGTACACAAGCATTCCTCAGGAAGCTTCACTCAAGTTTCTAGAGTCCCTAATAAATGAGACACAGTGGAACTCCATCACACCTAAAGATTTTGTCTTAGATTGCGCACACATGGCACTCACTAGGAATTATTTCCAGTTTGAAAGTTACTACTACCTGCAAACACATGGAACTTCGATGGGCAGCACATTCGCCCCGAGCATAGCCTGCTTATATGTTCATGTATTTGAATAGAAACAAACACATCTACAAAAATACTAATCCATCTAATATCAGCATCCAAACATGGAGGCAATTTATTTATGATGTATCTGTCATCAAGCATGGCTGTGAAATGCAGGTCCTTCATTTTGTCGAACAGCTCAGCTCCAGAGACAATTACCTGAGGTTCACAATTACAACTAATAAGGAACCCATTACATTTCTGGACATCAGGATCTGGGTCCAAGGGAATACCTTAAATATTGAAGTGTACTATAAACCTACAGATTGCAACAACCTTTTGCGGTATGATAGTTTCCATCCAAAAGCCTTGGATGACAACTTACCAGTAGGACAATGTCTTCGATTACGCAGAAATTGCACAAAAAAGAATGATTATGTCAAACATGTGGACTTACTCTCTAGGAAACTAGAGGCCAAAAAGGCCAAGAAGAGTGCATGCATTAACTCAAAAGACCTATTAATACAGACTTTCAAAAAATGAAAAATGGCACTTAATATGTGTCACCACTTTCGGTACACATTCAAATGAAATGAAAACGATAATTCTACGACACTGCAGAGTTCTGACCTCAGGACCATTACACTTTTATTCGACTTTAAGAAAGAGAAATCATTAGAGATCTCCTAGTCCACACAAGACCGAAGAGACGAGGCAAAGAAAAACCCTGACCTCCTACACTGTGGAAACTCCCTTCACGAGTGGGTCACTTTCTGTGCAGACACTGTAATATCTGCCCCCGCACAAAACCAACAAAAGAATTGGACCTCGGTTTTAAAAACCATGGGGGATATTAGCAAGACCGGTGATAAAATTATCGCCGTTTTAGCGGCAGGAAACTGCCGCTAAAACGGCGATAATGGGCTTGCTAATATGCGTTATAGAATTCCAATAGAAGCCCAGGTTAGATGTCCTGCACATCTAACCTGGGCTTCTATTGGAATTCTATAACGCTTATTAGCAGGCCCATTATCACCGTTTTAGCGGCAGTTTCCGGTCTTGCTAATATGCCCCTAGATTTGTTCCTGTGGCCTAAAATACATAGGCATGTCTACGAAAAAAATCAGACTATGTATCAATAGATGCACCTTCAGGTGCACAAAAACAGTCAGAAAACCTATGAGCCATTTTGTGTCCACAGGTCACTCAGAGAATGATTTCTCCTGGTTCATTATTGAGAGGCACCTGCTACAACAGAACAACAATTTTTTAAGATTAGAGCAGAGATGAATCTATAGACAATGATCTACGAGTCTTGGCCTTAATGATGAAATTCCCCAGGCCCAACTGGGGGGCTTCATATGGTGACACAAGAGATAGTCATCCCTGTGCGGAAATGAACTGAGTCTAACCTGCCATACATATTAACAATTTGGCTCCTTTTGTGAGCCATCAAACGCTCCTGACAAATCTGCGATAGCCACCTATTGATTCCGCAATTTGTATGATCATTGCTTTATGGTCACCTCCATAGTTTCTACTCACACCGCATTAATCAATGTTGGAACACGTCCATTTTTTCAATAAACCAGTGCTAAGGACATACGTTCTTTCATGCATGTTTTATGTAAGAAACGTTTACAGCCCTCTACCCATGATTGCCATATGAAGTACACTTTACAATTTTCCCTCAAACAAATGCATCCTTAACAACATAGCAGGCGCCCATAGTGAAATTACTTTTTAAAGCATACTTTCTCAATTTAGATATCTTTAACTTGAGCTTTGGTGGGAGCTTTCAATCACTCACACTACAGGAATAAGGGCAATGTTACTCATAGGTCTTTTCCCAGCCCTTATCGCTTTCCAAAACAAACCCTTGGTGGGAGCTTTGAACCACTTGTTTTAGCATATCTAATAATTAATGCCGATATCACACAGTTTTTTAAAAAGTGGGCATATTAATGAGTGATAGGCTTATGGAGAGTTCACATTTTTTTAGAGCAACCCCTTGGCGGGAGCTGTGAGTCACGTTTCTTCAGCACGTCAGTTATTGAGTACTGATAACATCAACTAAAAGACATCGGGACTAGCAAAAAATGTATACCTTTTACAAATGCCACATTTTGGCCACAAAGAATGCTGCACCCGAAACACAGAGTGAGGCATTTACTTTTACACGATTGCCTACACCATCACCTTGAACTACCCCCAGGCGGGAGCTTTGATCTGTACCTTTTAACACGCCAATCAGTGAATATACCTGGCAAATGAGGATACAATCTACAAAAACACCATGGGGCATATTAGCAAGGGCGGTATCGCCGCTTTAGCGGCACTTTTTGCCGCTAAAGCGGCGATATTTCTATCGCCCTATTAGCAAGCTGTCGCTAACAGCTGTTAGCGACAGCTTTATGGCGAAAGCGACCGTTTTGGTGCCGCTTTGCATGTCAGCGATATATATGGCTAATGACATGCAAAGTAGGCGTTCCTGACTAACACGTCATGGAAACACTCGCAGACACAACTTCGCCCTATTATCAACGCGGCCCCAGAACCGCAAAGCGATAAAAAAAGTTGCGGTAACCGCGATTAGCGCTGGAATTTAACACCTGCTAAAAACTTGACTTAACCATTCTTGTCAATGGGAGGTGGATTGTAAGGTTAAGTCCTCACCTGCCTATTAGCAAGCTTTTCATTAGCGCAGTGAATTTATCGCTGGATTTCTCGCGCTATTGCTGGGTTTCGCTGCTATCGCTGGATTTTTTATCGCCTTGGAGATAAGCGTTGATAATAACGTGTTATTTCCGCGATGAAATCCAGCGATAGCCGGCGATAAAAAAAACAGCGCTAAGCGCGCTTTGCGATAATTATCGCAAATCCTTGGTAATATGCCCCCATGAGTGTTACTATCAGTAGCGGCCCGTGGTGGGAGTGCTGCCGGGCGGTGACGTGGGGCGGGGGAGGGTCAGGGTGGGGGGTAGTAAACTACGAATTTAGTTGCGCGCGCTGCATCGCCAAATGCGATGCAGCGCGCGCAACGGAATTCATTTTATTTATTTATATGTTTACTTACCTCTATTCGGCCGTATTCCATAGCTTACTACCCCCCACCCAGCCCCTCCCGCCCCACGTCACTGTCCGGCAGCACTCCCACCACGGGCCGCTACTGGTTACTATTATAGATGCCAGCATAAATACGGGACGATTATGCTCAGTACCCACAAGAAGCAATGGTGTGAAAGAACTATTCAAAATTAACCACCCCGTGGGGAGGTTCCATGGATGACAATATCATGGATCAGCAATGAGTTTCAAAGAGATTTCTCCCTAAACTGGAATTAAAACCCATTACAGAGACTAAATCTAAATCTAAATCCGTATTTGTAAATCGCGAACTACTCACCCTTACGGGTCTCAAGGCGCTGGGGGCCGTCGTGGAAAATTAAGTGAGCTATTGCCCAGAGTCACATGGTGCTGAGCTGAGCTGCCGCCGGAGCCAGGGATCGAACCGTGAACCCTGTGCTCCGAAGTCAGCTGCCCTGGCCGCTGCACCACACCTCTCCACTACAGAGACTACAGTACAGTTTTGACTAAAGTACGTGAAATAATGTACTGAAGGTTGTTTTAAAACTAATTTAATATGTTTTCTCAAGTGTTTGACTGTAGGAGGGCACATCCCGCCAGACATGCATGATTCAAGAGCCACCCAATGTTAGGGTAAGGAGTGCGCGTGCAGTGCTGAAGCATGTTTCACGAATGGGTTTATGCATGCACACGCACTTGTAGCAGCTTTACACCTGGTTTGCCGTGGGACACAGTATGGCTTGGAAATAGACTCCACAAAGGTTTGTTGCCACATACTATAACTACTATACACCCAAAAACAAATTTCCCCACTACTTAGACTTATAGATGCTTGTGTTCACAAAGGGGTATGTGGTGTCTATAAGTGCACTTAGCCTTATTTTAAAACAGATCGGACACAAATAGTTTTTCCATGGTGTAACAAGCATACTCTCATAACAACAGACATGATGGAGAACAAAAAAAGGTACTACTGATTTTATTGCTTCCAAACACACAATTGAGAACAATGAAGAATCATTTATTGATATCATCATATTTTCCATTTTTTTTCTCACCTTATGTCTCTCCAGGTACTTGTAAATGAGAATATTTTCAGAATCAGGTGAGAGCACTAGGCCTCACAGATATGCATGGAGTGCATGTGTAGGTAGGCAGGGATATATAGACAGCCCTGTCGAAGGCTCAAATCCAGATGGGATATGGGCAAGCGCTGAAACATGTTGCCGAATCAGGGACAATTTAGACATCAATTCTCAATAAATCCCCACATTTTGTTTTTACTCATACCCTCTGTACCCTTCAATAAAAAGGATTTCGTTCAGGTATACAGGAGGTTTTATTAATAGTTTTGTTCTTTCCTGAATCCCTACTTTATCCAGATAAATCTTTTATATAAGAACTCCCAAATCTGGTTGCATCCGCCATTGTGGTATCATCCTACCAGGGTGTGGATAGCCGCTGATGGTGAAGCATGACATTATTGTGTCACCTACTTAAGTAGTCCTGTAAAACATGTCTCAGGCCTGTCATTGCAGCCGGTGTGTGGAGTTTTGAACTGCCATTTGAATCTGGCAAAATAAACCTTTCCCATGCCCAAACCTTCCATTTTAATACATATGTCACAACTGGGGTAGGTCCTAAACAGCCCATAGGGCAGGTTGCAGTGTTTTTAAAAAGTTGGACATGTACATTTAAGTTTTGCATGTCCTGGTAGCTCTTAAATTCATTTTTTATTACTGCAAGACCTCCCTCTCCCATAGGATAATATTGGGTAACCTATCACATTTAATAAGTGATAACTTTCAATTGGGAGTAGGAATGTCGAGTTTGGTGCATAAAGAATTGTAATTTAAAGCCTTCTTTAAATAGTAAAGTTGAATTTTAAGTCACAATTCTGATAATCACACTTTTAGAAACTTGGCCTTTTTTTGTCCAAACCGTTTGGTGTCTGCTGCCTGTATCCTGGGTCACATGACTAGGTGCAGCTGGCAGGTGGTCTTTGTGTGTTGTTCACAGACTGTAAGACAAAGGGAATATAGGTGTTGGCAGGATGGGCCATCTCTGACTTGATGAGGGGAAGGAGCTTTCACCTACTACACTTGCACATCACAAAGGCTCTGCCTGATCACACTAACAAAGTGTTTGACACTAGTCTACTGCGACCTCAGTCAATCTGGGGCCAGAGCAGGAAGTCACCTCCGGGGGTGGAAACCTCCAGAACTTTCTCCTACTTCGAACTGGGCATTAGGTGTTTGGATCCTCAGACCCAACTCTTCAGTACTCCTGTGGGCCTGTGGAAGACTCAGAAGAAGGGCTGCTGTGCTGCTTTGCTGCAAGAAGGACTGCCACTCTGCTGCCCTACTTCAACATCCTTGAACGCAGCACCTGGACATTTTATATTCCCAAGGTAGGCCCATGTAGCGAAGCAGCCTATTTCTTACATTGTCCTAGAAAATAACATTTCAACTGTAAACTTTTGCACACATTTGCATGCACGACAATGTTGGATTTGTTTCTCTGAAACTATTTGGTTTACACATCCAGCTTCGCAAAGCATTATCACGATGCCTTGACCATCATGTACTAGGCCTCTCTACGTACTAGGTACAAAAGTCGTTCTATCTTCATCCATGAGGTGACAGCGCTATCTACATGTCCATTACATCACTAATCTTATGCGCACATCGCTAAGGCTGCTTTTTATTATAAATAATAGGCATCCGATATATTGGTAGAGGAGGCACTTCTGATGATACTGAAGGTTTCTGCATGCTGAGAAATCACCACGCACCGGTCTGACATTCCGTGAGGGCTGTCCAACTCGAGACCAAGACGTGTCCTTCACTCTCTCCTATCAGGAAATGGGGTTGGATCATCCCTTGGGGAGAATCTTGGCTCTACACCCATACACACTCTAGGTACACTCAGAGTAGGGTCTGATTATAGGAGTACTTTAGATTACTGTATTTTGCATATATGCCTGCAAATATTCATTGGTTCAGCACCATGGTAGAAATGTATCTACTGTTCACTCTTTCGGTGCTTGTATTTTATACAAAAAAAATGTTGGTTCAATAAAGATATTGAAAACGTCCCACTGTGTATTCTGTAAACTTCTCTGAGAGAAAGTAAGCACGAGTGACTGAGCAAAAGATTCTGTATTGGTTCCACGATCCTTGAGTGATCAGGGTTGTCGTGTTCAGTGGTTCGCTCCCTGGTAAGGTTAGGCGGGGTATGGGGGCACTGCAAGCTAGCTGGTCTATAGGCCAACATATCCTGCAGGGGAGTCTGTAATCAGTCTTGACGACAAGCCCTTAGTTTATGTTGTCCAAAAAATGTGCAGATCCTACAGATTAGTAGGAACTACAAGACAGGCTCTGCCTGCTAGCTGTGAGTCCTGCCTCCCAACATGGAAGGGCAGGAAGGTGCCACATAGATAGATAAGAATGAAAATCCCCACCGCCCTCCTCCATAGCTGAAACGGCCTCTGTTTTCTGAATTAAGAATTAGGAGTGAACAAGTTCTGGACCCTTACAAGTAGGCCGGAAGGTGCTCTGCCAGCCCTGCTGTGGTCCCAGCAGAACCGACACAGTACAGTGCATCGCCTCGCAAAACTTCGAATTGGAACCGCTGGGCGATGCATCCCTAATGCTTGACTACGCAAGTCAGCAACTCATTGGAACTGCCACTGCGCAATGCATACTCAATGCAGGCCTTCACATCGCAAGCCCCTAGTCAATGGCATACTTGATGACCATGCAGGAATCCCAAAATCGTCTCTGCACAATGCATCTCCACACCCGGGCCTCGCATCACCTCAGCTGCGTGAAGCATCATCGACGTGAGATTTCACAACACTCTGCAACTAGGATTTAAGGTACTCTTGTTCAGCGGGCCTAACTTCGTTCCTGTATCCGGCCCACACTCCATCACGGTCATCCTGAAATTGTGACTTTGTTCTGATCCGACACAATCAGATAACCACAGTTGGCTACTTTCACTAGAATATTTAAAATTGCATATCTCCGATTCTACTGATTGGATTTTTGTTATTTTGGTCTTAAAATATTTATTGAAATTTACCCTAAATTGGTATGGGTTTCTTATTGTGTTGTGTTTCACTTTATTCCTGTTTGACTTGCTACACAAATACTTTACACATTGCCTCCAAGTTAAACCTGAGGGTTGAGCAAAGGTTAATTTGTGGTTTGCTTGTGACTTCACCCTGAAGACAAGGATTATGACTGCTGCTTGAGTAGGGTTTCACCCCCTCGATCAGACACACAATATCTTACATGTATGTTAGCATATTCCCCTCCCAGAATTTGGATGCATTTGTTATCTTTTCTTTTCTAATATGAGAAGGAGTTTCACTGTCAACAGATGTGAACATAGAGTATATATATTGAGCCCTATTCACAAAGGTTTTGCTGTCACATCTACTTAGACATGAATTATTGTGAATGGAGCCATTGGTTTTGCAATCATTGTGTGCCAATCCTAAAAATTTGATTCTACCTATTCGTTTGACAAGTAGATGTGACTGTGAACAGGCAAAAAGAGCATGATAGTATTGTTATGGTCTTGAAAAGTCACACGGTATTGAAGGTTTTCCTGGGAGCTGCTGATCCAATGATTTCAAACACTCAAAAAGTGATGGGAGGAATGCTTGCAAATAGTCTACCCAGTGGCAAACACTCAAAGTTACATTGCAACTCATTGTTTTTTGCCCACTATACCACCTCAGATTAGACCCACCCATATGCAAATCAGCATTGATCCTGCTCCAATAGGAACAGTCCAGCCCGAACTGCCAATCAAGTTCTCTGTGAATTGGAACACAAGCAGCTCAGGACAGTTTTCAGTCTAGTTGGGCTACTTCAGTCAAAGAATAAACTTTCCCAGCAGCGGAGCTTGAGTATAGTGCCTGCCTGCAAGGAGGACTCTGCAGGGAGATGCTTCAACTAGACTTCCCATCCCTGGAAGTGGCTGTGAAGGGTACTCTGAAGGGTTGGTCAATACTATTTACCTTAGTACAGTAAGCATTAAGGTAAATACATTGACAAGCACCTCAGAGTGTTTTAAAAAGCAACTGTGCTTTTGTTTTGTTTTTCTTCTTTTTAGCTATCAGATCAGCAAACCAGGCCCAATTACAGTCCATGGAAGGAAATCAAAATGGGCAGAATTTCTATATTTCACTGTTAATGCAGAAATTTCACCCACCTTTAATTACCACCAAGGACATGAAATAGTGACAGTCAAAAACGTTTTGTGATCCGACCCTATGGTCTCTTCCGCAGTGTTGGGCTTATTGCTGTCTTAAATATTTGAACAGCTATAGCAGCGGTATTTTACCACCTTGGAGAGCAGTAAATTACTGGAACTTTTAACAAATATACCAGACAACAGCACAATTTAATAGTCAATTCAGAACACAAGATAACACAACATCCACAGTATTTAGCAACAATAGCAGCAAAATACTGGAGCACAAAAGGCTAATTGCACAAACAAACACAGCACAACGCTACCACAACAAAATGCAAAAAGGCACCCTATTCTTACCAGGCGTTAACAAGTCCACAAATTTGCTTTCATAACAAGGTGGTATAAGGTGTTTTCCCAAAGCACTGCCTTACCTACCACCAGGGACATAAAACAGCACCAGCCAAAAACCTTAGTGATCTGGTCTTGCAGCTTTTAAAAAGCTTCACTACACATCGTTTAACTATTGTCTCTCAAATGTGTGTTCCTCTAAGACTTTATAGTTAATTGTCACTTTAGACTCCTTCTAAGTAACGTGCCAGAGTAGCATGTGAGACGTTAAAGATTAAGGGTAAAACGTGTATAAATTGAGGTTTACTTCTGCAGAAGTATTCAATTGGATATTTAATCTACTGCTGTAAATATTGAGCAACCTAATGGTCACGTGATCGAATGCTAGCAGGTTGAATCAGCCTGACATCATTTACTGATCAAGAAAATGAGTGTCTCCGAATACGGGCACTGTTACAACCATTTTAAACTACATTGGAAATCCCAAGAGGAAAATAAGATGCAAAAGAGAGGCTATTCGTCGTTCCCTTTTTTATACATTCTAAGAAATAAAAACAAACTAAAAAGATTTATAGATGCTGAAAATTCTGGCACTTATTTATGAGCTGTTTTGTCAGCCGTTTGACGCGTTGTATATTTTCACGTTTATTTTCACTACTTAGCATTGTAATATTGATTATAAAAGACATCTCAGGTGATAAATATGTATGAATTGAAACGTATTGGTTGAAAATCTTCAAATTACTCTGATCACGCTTTTCTTTTCAACATATATTTGAGCCACGAGGTATTTCTCAAAAAGGTGATTGGCACCATGACAACAAACAAAATTATTAACTGCAGGGAATCAACAAGCAGTGCACTTTCCCCGTTCTTTTTTTGTTTTGATGCCTATTTGCATGTTTTCATCTGTATGTCGACCCCCTATGTTGTGACACACAGTGGAGATGGCCCAGATTCTGTTTAATTGGTATCAGCACTGCTTTTGACAGAGTTTAGAATTATATTTGCTTGAGGGCTGTCAACATGCCTTTGTGCCTCTCTTTGTTTTATGCCACTAAGGATGGTTTTGTTTTGTGAAAATGAATTAGATAGGAATGAAAATCCCCACCGCTCTCCTCCATAGTTGCTACGGACTCTGTTTTGAATTAAGAATTAGTAGTGAACAAGTTCAATATTGGTCTGTCTGATCGGTCTTGATTATAGATTTCAGCTCGGAGAATCACTGGATACAGGTTGGTCCACAGTCTTGTCCTGTGGTGCACTTGCACTGTACCTGATCTCAGGGGCATAAATGCAGCCACAGGAACAGAAACTTAGGGGTCGATTACGACGTCGGGCGGATCGCCACCGCCCGCACAAATTCCCCCCCGCCATATTACCATGGCGGAGGGGAGCCCGGCAGACGGTAAGACCGTCTTCATGTTTTCCGCCCGGCCGAACAGTCGACCGGGCGGAAAAGGGTTTAATATGGTGGCGGTGTCTGCAAGACACCGCCATCCATATTATGATGCCGGCGGAGATGAGCCTTTCCATGGTGGCGTCGCCGCCATGGAAAGGCTCGCGATCTTTGCTGTTGGGGGCCCGTTGCGGGCCCCCAGGGTGTTGGGGGGGTTGTGGCTGCACATGGGTGGCAGGCACCGCGCGGTGCCTGTCACGTTTAACCCTGGGCAAAGCACTACGCTACGCTCGCGTAGTTTGCGAAGTTTGCGCTACTTCGCACAACGCGAATTGCACGTAGCACAGTGCAAACACGCGTAGCGTAGCGTAGTGCAGCGGTCATTTTTGCTTGCTCGCGGTCCTCAACGTCAAGTTGGCGACCGCGAGCAAGCAAAATGACATCCCGGCGAGACTTTTCCTCGTTCGCGATCAGCAACATCAAGTTGCCGATCGCGAGCGTGGAAAATAAACCTCCCGGCGAGATTCTCAACGCGGGGAGGTCAGGTTTCTCATTGCGAGTGGTTGCGTATGCTCGCGACCGCTCGCGATGAGAAACTACCAGTCCGCGTTGAGAAAGCTGCCGCTCGAGTAAAAATCTACTCGAGCGGCAGTAAAAGATAGCTCGCACTGTGCAAGATGCCGTTTCAATGATTGCACAGTGCGGACAAGCATCCGGCACTGTGCAATCATTGCGAACAGTGCACTACGCAGTTCGCGTAGTGCTACGCGTAGCTCGCGTAGTGCGAACTGCACTTTGCGTAGCTTTGCGTAGCGCTACTTCGCGAACTACGCCCAGGCTTAGTCACGTTGTGCATGCAGATGCACAACATGCCTTTCCAGCAGTGTGGCGGGCGGTATTGTGAGCACCGCCCGCCACAATGCTGGAAATGGGGGATGCCACCGTGGCGCTGGCATCCTAATCACATGTGCGGGACCGCCGCACACATAGCGGGCGGTCCCATTTACCGGGGCAATGGCGGGCGGACAAAGTCCGCCCGCCATCATAATCGGCCCCCTAGGGCCTGATTACCATGTCGGTCAGACCGCCAGCAACAGGTCGTCGGTGGCGGTCTGACCGACCAAAAGCCCTTCGGTCCGACAGCCGGATTACAATCCAGGCGGTCAGACCCTATGCGGTCGGGGGAAAGACCGCCCCTCAGACAGGATCAGTGATCCCGTTGGGGCGGCGTTCTGAATCGCAATCCCGAATGTAGGCAGTGCCAAGGCATGTACCGCCTTTGGGATTATGATATCCCGCCATGAAGAGGCTGTCGGTAATGGATAGTGGGCCACGTGTAGTGCCTCCACACACCTCCATGCACCATGTGCCATACACCGCATGGTGCATGGCACACGGTGCATGGATGTGCAGCAAGTGCTCCATTATATGGTGGCTTGTGCCGTGGCCCTTTTCCTGGGCTGCAGCACAAGCCGCCGTGTAATGGAACACTATGTGACTGCCAGCCTGGCGATTGCATCCTAATTCGGCAGTCGGACCACTGACTGCTTTTCAGGCTGTCTCTTCACAGCCACAATAGCGGTCGGCGGTTTGACTGACCGCTATTATAAATAGCCCCTAAGAGACTTCCAGTGCCCTATTTACTGCTACTTTCTCTAGGTTCCAATCTTTGCCCTTACCGATGGTTTTCAGCAGCAAATAGACTTTATGTTGAGTGGCTAAGGGTGGGCCATGAGTTCAATACTATGATGACATCTGGGAAGTGACAAAACAGGGTTGGCATTGGCCCTAATACAAGCAAGGCCTGTCTCACTCTTGACCCACTGATTGCTACGCCTATGCATTTGGGGTCAAAGTGTGTATAATTTTGCATCCATTATCCATGTCATTTTGGTGAACCAACATCTATTGTTTCGGTCGAACTGTACTGGGACTTTTATCTTAATATGCAACATCTTGAGGTTAGGAAGAAAGCACTCTTCAGCAGTTGGTGCTTCTGCTATTTCCATTGAGTGTTACGTTTAGTCCTGCTACCAGATGGCAGACCTGTTTCTGACAGTTTCCTCTCATTTCCATTTAATCACCAACTGACAATTTGGGCACAATAAGTTAGCCTATCTGCCTTTGACCCTCAAGCCACCTGTCATCTTTCACTGAGCTTATGAAATTATCACATCATCCAAACAATGATGTTGATAAGCACCTACGGCGGAACGAGTCTGCTACAAGTTCTCTAATATCTATATTTCAAGGTCAGACAGTAAATGTGCTAAATACACCAGTAGTTTGAATAGACGTATTTTCATCATACTGGTTCATACTGGTTATTTCTTAAACAGTCCCCAATGTAGGGTAAAGGTCAGTGGTCAACCCTATAAAACCCTATGAGATGACCACCGAGTCAGAGCGGTCTTCATCCCAGGGTCTCACAATAGGTCCTTCCAGATTGCCATACCGCTGCAGCATCCATTCCAATGATGAGAGCTGATACCAAGCCAATACAGAGAGGAGAGAAGCTGAGCCCAGCTCATGTGAGTTTTCCTTTCGAAGGAACGTTCTCTTCTGGCCAAAGTCTGATAATTACAGCTTCCTGTGAGTAACACGATCATCCTTTTGGGTAGATGGCAGGTTTTCCTCAATGTTCAGCGCCGGGACACTCTTTGGAGTATGCACGCACTATATAAATGCCATTTCATTCATTCTCCACTGTAAACAGGTATGCAGTGCGCTGAATCCCAAGAAACTCTAGCGGCAAGTTGGCTACTCAATGCTCTCACAGTGTAGTGCATAGAAGTAGACTTCAGGGTGTTACATTGCCAAGAAAATCACAATCATTTTGAAAAAGCTCATATTATTCTTGCTGTTAGTGCCCTTCATAGTGCTGCTTTCTAAGTATTCTGTTGGGTTATTACTCATGTACTAAACAACAGGATGAGATTGTTTAAATAAACACTTTGAAATATGTAGAGCCATATTATTAAGAACGGCGATAACATTATCGCCGCTTTAGCGGCAGGAAACTGCCGCAAAGCGGCGATAAGAGGCTTGATAATATGCCCTATAGAATTCCAATAGAAGCCCAGGTTCTGGTGTGAAGGACATCAAACCTGGGCTTCTATTGAATTCTATAGGGCATATTATCAAGCCCCTTATCGCCGCTTTAGCGGCAGTTTCCTGCCGCTAAAGCAGCGATAATGTTATCGCCGTTCTTGATAATATGGCCTGTAGTGTCTTTTTCTTAAAACAGTACTTATGTGCGATAAGTGCAGTACTTATAATTGGAATGGATGCTGCAGCAGTATGGCAATCTAGAATGACCTCTTGCATTAACCTGGGATGGAGACCTCTGACTCAGTGGTCATTTCATGGGTGGAGTTCAGGAATATAGGGCCCAATTCACAAAAATAATCTGAGACAAAATCCTAACTTTACGACTTTCGGTATTCACAAAAGGCATTTAGGAGTAGTAAAGTTAGGATTTTGTCTTAAGTTTGTCTTAAGTTTTGGTCTTAAGACAAAATCCTAACTTAAGTTAAACTTAAGTTACACTTAAGTTAGGATTTTGTCTAGGATTTTGTCTTAAGACCAAAACTTGAGACAAACTTAAGACAAAATCCTAACTTAAGTTTAACTTAAGTTTAACTTAAGTTAGGATTTTGTCTTAAGACCAAAACTTAATACAAACTTAAGACAAAATCCTAACTTTACAACTCCTAAATGCCTTTTGTGAATACCAAAAGTCGTAAAGTTAGGATTTTGTCTCAGATTACTTTTGTGAATTGGGCCCATCGACGCTGCCTCATGGTAGTTTCAGGCTTAAAAAACGGGAAACAGCGTTTACAACGCTGTTTCCACAACGCATGGCTTTACAACGCGGTCGTTACAACGACCGTGTTGTTACCACGCGTGCCATTACATCGCTAGTCGTATCAACGACTTGCTGTAGGGGGCGTGCAACACAAGGGAATGTGTTGGATTTTAAATCCAACACCTTCCCAGCTATTGCACAAACTGGAGTCGGAATAGTAATTAATACTATTCCTAAGTCCAGCGCGCCCCCTATAGCAAGTCGTTGATACGACTTGTGATGTAATGGCACGCGTGGTAACAATGCGGTCATTGTAACGACTGCGTTGTAAAGCCATGCGTTGTGAGTGTATGCGCTGAAACGTCATACATTCTTAAAAACCAGCAGCCCCACCTGCACACCATTGTGCATACCACTATCTGGAAATCACTTTAACCCCTTCAATGCGCGTGACAAGCTCAGCTCGTCATGCTGCGCGGTAGCGCTGTGCGCATGACGAGCTGAGCTCGTCACGACCACACCCGCGATCGGAATGTCCAGCACACGAGCGGAATTCCGATCGTGGTCAAGGGGTTAACTTACCAAGAAGACCAAAATTGGTATGTTGCTGAGTTACCACATACACAGGAAAGTTAGATTGGGCCCCGTGAGTAATGAAGGGACTACACCCATTCCACGTCCTGAAAAACTACCCCTCACTGATGTCGTAGGTAGGCCTGGGCAGAATTTCCATTACGCTGGAGTAATCTGAGTAATTTCTGTAATTCTGTGGTTACTCTTTGATGCAGAATTACTAATAATTATGTGCTTACTCCTGCTCGTGTATTTAAGAGTAATTTGGAGAAACAAATTCTGAAGCAAGAGCACAAGCACTCACACTTGCTATTCATGTTCTGCTGCATTTTGCATTGTTTCTTAGCGCAAACTGTATTCTCGCATCCATTTTAAACATGAGGGTGCATTTTGCATTAAGAAAATAGCATTAAGTGCCAGTAGTAAGTTGGGGGAAAATCGTACACCACTTTTAACAAGTGTGAGCAGCTGTTCACGCTCACTTTTCATGTTCTGGTGCATTTAGAACCATGATTTCTTAGGCCAAAATGCATACTCTCGTCCATTTTGGACACAAGAGGGCATTTTTATGCTAAGAAATAGTGAGAGATACAGACTTACTTTTCTTGCGTAATGATCCAGCGCGATATTAGCAAACAGCATTCACACACCAGATACTCACTTGGGCCCATACATTCATACTACGCTAATACTTACGCTGGGTTTTATCAGTTGTTACTCTTTAACAAAATCCCTGCTACCAATTACCTTCAGATTGAAGAGTAATGACTTACCAATGAATCCTTTGCTAATTGGGAAGTTTAAAATGAGTGACATTCAATATAGTACATAATCCTGAAATAACCACTGAGTCAGGAAGTTTAAAATGTTTATCTAAAGTTTTAGCAGAGTAAATTACATAACCACATGGTACTTAATCGCATATCACGGATGAAGTATAGAATAATAATTATTGATTAATGACGGTCCCTCAGAAAGGAGAAGATAGAGACAGCAGCGCAACTAAAGGTTGCATTTATATTTACCTAAGTGCGAGAACCAAACCCTTTGGCCAAGGAGTTGGAAAAGAATAGGACCCAGGAAGGATGAAAAGCAAAGACCTCCTTCAGGATCAGGACAGGACCGGTGACCTCTCTACAACTCTCTGATACTCGGCTTCTCCTCGATTCTCCCGTGCCTTCCTTCTAATGGACTCCGCTGCCCCCTCCTCAGGACTTTTCTGGACAGCGATTCAGTCTGCAATCGATCAGCTTGATGGTCTGGGGCTCTTCTAGTCAGCATGCACGCCTGATCTTCTGTGTACGTCTGCTCTCTGCAGCATCTCCTTCCTACTAATTAGCTAATTCTATATCTATTATACCCTTCTATGCCATGTACCTCCCCTTAATGTTGCTAAAATATGGGACCACTACTTCTGATTAGACAGGGACAGGGGGTGGATTCTCACACCATATGATTTTAGTTCATTTTCTGTAGGCCATTGTCTTTAAACTACCGCCCATCCAATTTTATACATTTGCTTTATTTCCCACCCATCTCACGACAAATGTTATATATTCTTCATATACAAAGTTTCAATTTTCAACAGGAAAGGCAAGAGCACAGCAGCTTCGGCCATCAGGTCATGGCCTTGGATGACGTCCAGGTTGACTTCATTTTTTATTCTTTGGCAGCCAAACAGGACACATGCGCAGAATCATTGTCTCTCGAGTTTCAGATCACCAACCCCAGGCCCAAGTTTACGAACTAATAAAAGTCAAAGAAGAAAATATTAAAATCACAAATAATATGTTTCACTGTATACCCACTCTTTCTACTCTATCCCCATTTACTTATTAATCTATCCCGCATTAGTAGCGTTAAGAAAACGACAATTTAATAATAACACAAGAGCAAGCTGAAGCATGTGAAAACATCAAGCAGCCATTTTAATGCACACTGCGCAGAAGCAGAAATTTCCCACCAAGCAAAGAAAGACGTCACACCATGTGATATGGATGAGACATGCGCAGTAAGGTTCCCGCGCTTTAGCGGCCATTTTAGAAAAAGACAAGCGTTACTTGTTAGTTAGAACACATAGGCAAGCTTCCTTGCTATTCATGTAGTGTATGCAAAGTTAGTATACACAATACATAATTAATTAATTAATACTGTGAGGAGATTGTATTCGAGCAAGTCTCATTTGTGAGTCCTTGCTCCATCAGTAATTCAAGCATAATCTCACAGAATTCTTAGGTAATTCCACTTCGTTGTGCTACACAAAATTACGAGAGTTACACCCACCCCTAGTTGTATGGATCTTAAATTACACAATCTCCTTTTACAGGAAACTCATTCTATATTTTCTCCAAATCATGAACACTAGATCGGCTCTAGAAGGACAAGATGTACAGGGGCAGGTTGCTGTACAGGCAATCAGTCCACAAACATTAAACGCTATCATGAGAAAGATGCCCATGAAGCGTTGTGAAATCGCCTTCTGGATTGCTTGCAAGACCAACCAGTTGGAAGCCATTTACCTTCATACAACACCACAAAACAAACTTAGAATACTGACTGTGTGTCTTCCCCCTGGAATGGTGCCACCCAAATAAGAGTGAAACACCTGTGGAAGTACATTTGCATGCATGCATTGCACACCTTCACTAGCAGTTCTCACTGAGGTCTTCAAACAAGCATAAAATGAGCACAGACTGCAACAGCTCTAGATGTAGGTATGAAGTAAATGAGAAACTTTCCTACTTTTTCCTCAATCATCCAAAGCAACATTAAGGGAGAAGCGTCAGCTTTGGCCATATGCCAGAGGATTGCAGCAGTTCCAGTTCAAGATTGTGAACGTGAATTAACAAGAATCATTTTGGTAGTTTATACCCCTGTGGGCCATATTACAGTGGGTACATGGGCTCCTAATTGCATTTAAGACCTAAAAGTGACATTGAGGATTCAGTTAAGGAAAAACCTGTAATGGAAGGTAAGAAGAAGCAGAGGGGAAGAGAGAAAAGATGGACTGGATCTCCAGTAACTTGGGAGTTTAGTTGGGGTGGTTATTAATTTAAGGGACAGCAATAAAAGCCAAAACAGTATCAGTATTTTGATAGCCACTCCTTAAGTTCTTTTCAGGACTCTGTCATTAAATGAGCAGACAGAGAGATTCGGACTGAGTACCAAAGAAAAGAAGAATGTAGCAAGCAAAAAGGTGAAACATGATGAGAGACTGAGATCGGGGTAAAGAGGGAAGAGAAAGGTTCAAACTCTAAAACTCAATTTTAAAAGAAGAAAGTAGGAGGACTTTCTAAAAAAACATGCCATGCCAGCTAAGGATACTTTTGCAGAACAGGACTTGGGTAAGAGCGCTTGTAGACAGCGCAGCAGAAGTAATGATTGTGCATTATGCTCTCCAGAGGTTTTTGATGGTGATTCCAACTGATGGTTTTATACAGATTGAGACTCCAGATAAACGTAATCCTCCAGATAGGGAATGCAACTTAGATATACAAATTGAGGGGGATATACTGTGCACAATTAAAGCAGTTTTCTAACATTTATCTGAAGAATTATGACATAACACTAGCAGAAGATTACAGGCCCCCAGTCTTCATTAAAGAAGCACCCTAAGGAGAGGAGCCCTTTCCTCCATAGTACCTGAGGACATCATGGAAATTTACACCAATGAGTGGGCTGTTAAATAAGCTTCAGCCTTATACAGAAACCAAGTAGGGTGGGAAAAGCACTCTATTCCACATGTCATTCTCTTACGCAGTGATCCCAAGCACAGGTTCAATATCTGTTGAAGCCAAGCGCAAAAAAAAGCAATACTAACTCAATTGCAATATCAGGGCATTATAGCGCCTTGTCTTTCACCAAAGAACACTCCTCTTTTTCCATCAAAAATGGATCCTATAGAATAGTTTTAGATTATAGAAATCTAAACACACACACAAACATACACAGTTCAGAACACACACAGTATGGGTTTAATGACAAACCTAATATGGAAAAATTATATAAAAAACCCTGGACATCTCCAGTTGCTTCTTCAGTCAAAACAAAGGGGCATATTTACAAAAGAATAGCGGAGGGTAGCGTTAAGACAAAATAGTTAACGCTGTGCTCCGCCATTCTGAAAACACAGGGATGCACCTTATTTACAACAATATGGTGCATCCCTGTGTTTTCCCGAGCACTGGCGTTGAACTCAGCTGCCTAGCGCCAATGCAGGCATCCATGCACCATAATGCAAGAGTGCCTGCGTTGAAGGAATGATTGTTTATGTGCATGAAGGTGTTCCTTCTTGCACATAAACAATCATTCATGGCCTTTTGCTGTTTCAATTTGTGCTGTAGAATGCAGAACACATAGAAACAGCAAAATCGAGAAGAAATGAAGCATTTCTCCTTGTTTCACCATGTTAAGACCAGGTTTTCCCTGGTCTTAATTTTGGCACTGCCTCCTATTTACGGCACCCTTGTAAATAGAGGGCAGCGTCAAAATCAATGGGTGTTGAGGTGGAATTCCCACCGCAACACCTATTGCACACCCCTTTCATGCTAAGTATAGCGTAAAAGGGTGTCTTATTTACAAGGCGGCATTAAGCTACCTTAAGTGGATTAACGCCGCCTTGTAAATAAGGTGAAGCCCCTATCGCCACAGCAACGTAGATAAAAGTGATGTTCATGTGGTGATAGGGACTTGTAAATATGCCGTATAGTGTCTGAAAGCGAGTATCTAACCACCTTCCGTTTTGATGGAATGCAGTACTCGTTCAAACGCTTGCTCAAAGGGTTATCAGAATAGCCCTGGCCTATTCTCAGCACACATAATAGAGATCTTACTTTGAGATCCTGAGGCGCTATCATAATTGTTCATATCTATCTCTTGGATGACAACTTAGATGCACACATAACTAGGACGGACCAGATAGTGACAATATTAATATCACATGGTAACAAGATTAACTTAAAAAAGTCTAACATTGCCTCCCTGATGATAACTTTTCTTGAATATGAGTCATCCAATGAGGGCCAGGGACTGGCACCTGATTTTATTCAGAAGTGTGCTACCCTGCAATCTCTTGACACACTGAAAAAGTTACAATCCCTGTTGGTGTTACTTTGCTTCAGATGGACTTACTTGCCACACTATGCTGAGCGAGTGAAGCCCTTGTCCAAATTCCTCACTCACTTTCTGCAACACAATGAGTGAAACCACACAGATATCTTGTGTGCGCTAAAAGTGGGCAATGCTAGAAACAAAATATTTACAGACTAGGGATACCAAGACAAACCAAGTCTTAAGAGTCATACCAAGCTACTCAGGATACACATATACGATCTACAATGAAGGACAGATAATTCCCATAGCGTACAAGTCACACCTGGATTCTCCAGATGAAGTGCATTTTTCCTTGATAAACTCTAGCAGCTGTGCAAAAGGTTACTCCGAAAGGGCACCTGTTGGCGCAGGGAAAACTAATAATTGTGGCTTCTCCTGTACTAGCACTAGATGCAGCCGTTAACACAGGTATTCCTAATACTCAAGCTTTGTAATGTATTGTAATGTATGTAATGAAATGTAACTTGAACTTATATAGCGCAAAACTGTCACCCCACGGGTATCCTGGCGCTGAGACTTACCCTGTTGTCAGTGTGCATAAAAAGACCTGTTCGCAGATATTGAGTAGCTCGTATTACTCTTCCCTCGGCAATAGCCATGTCTTTAAGCTCTTCCTAAATGGAAGCAGAGTTTTGATTTGTCTGATATTCAAGGGGAGATCATTCCAGAGTCGTGAGGCTGCTACACCAAATGCTCTACCACCCGTCCTAGTCTTCTTGAATCTTGTGGTGGTTACCAAATTTGCGCTTGATGAACGGAGGTTTCTCCCGGGAGCATACCAAGTGAATTTTTCCTGCATGGATGTCGGACCCAATCCATGTACTGCTCTGAACACAATACAGAGGGATTTGAAATGTATTCTCTAATTAATTGGTAGCCAGTGTAGGTCCTTTAAAGCTAGAGTCGTTGAGGATCTGCGCTGCCTATTTAAAGCCAAATTGGCTGCTATAGACTGGATCCTCTGTAGCTTCAGTAGCACTGAGTTAGGTGCTCCCAGATACAATGAGTTACAATAGTCCAGCCTGCTCAATATTATGCTCCTCACTACTTGAGATCTAGTAGTAGCAGGCAGCAGCGGAAGGATCTGACGTAGTGCTCTTATCAAGGAGAAACAAATACCAACTGTTTTATTAACTTGTGACTCCAATTGAAGGTTATCATCCATCAAGACCCCCAGGTTACGCACTGTTCTAGCTGGAGTCAGTGGTTTATCCGTAGGGGTGAGTCTGAATTCGGAGGGGAAGGGCCGCGCAATTTTGGTTGTGGAGCAGTATACTATCTCCGTTTTGTCTCCATTGAATTGTAGGGAGTTATTTCTGAGCCATTTTGTGGTGTTGTGCATGCACTCCTGGAATTTATCTAGGGAAACTGCCTGGTTTCCTTCTAAAGAGAACACCAGTTGAGTGTCATCCGCATAGTTGACTAAATCAATGTCAAAGGACTTGATGATAGGGATCAGAGGACGCAAATAGATATTAAATAAGATTGGGCTCATAGCTGATCCCTGTGGTACCCCGTGGTGCACATGGGTCTTAGGGGATGTAAAAGGTGGAATAGTCACCGCCTGTTGCCTGCCCGTCAAATATGGTTGCAGCCACTTCAGTGCCAGTCCTTTCACTCCGATGTTCTCTAGGCTTTACACCAAGATGTATGCAGTGGGCCTTTTTGTTATGTGCAGTGGATGTAAAGTTTCAGTATGATCCAACTTCAGACACAAGCTTTTCTCCAATATGAACAGAATGTTACTCGACTCTGAAAGCCTCACCCATTGAGTCATACCAGAGCATGTTTTACATGGACAGCTCTGCACAGCCTGCAGTAGAAATTAAACAAAAGTACTTCGCAACCTGCACAGCAGTGATCAGTGTAGTTAAAGATGGTGAGTTCCTCCTAGAGCGCACTCAGACCAAAATCCTAGGTGACAGCACTGCACAACATGCAGAAATTCATGCCTTTGTACTTGCATTGCAGAAGGCTGGCCCATCGGATTCCACACTAATATTGTCCAATCATCCTTCTGTGTGTAAGCTAACATTGTAGATTTAAAAAATTGGCGCTTGACCAAAGTCAAAGATTCAAAAGGGAAAGCAATTAGGAATAAACAGCTCTGGGGAAAGATAGCTGTGTTACAGATAGACTTCCATTTGTCCATCTGACGCACACTTTGGGCCATCAGCATAACAGGATTCACACCAAAGGGAAGTTAGACTTGTCAGCCTTAGGGTGGTCTTCCACCAAACATTTTGCCTGCTCATTCGTTCCCCTAAACATGGTTTTATTGACATATACCTAATTGGCATATTTAATTTTACTTGTAACTCCCTTGTAGAGAGGTACACCATATACCAAGGGCCTGTAAATTAAATGCAACCAGTGGGCCTGCAGCACTTATTGTACCACTCACCTATGTAGCACTATGAAACTTGTCCCAGTCCTACCATTGCAGCCTGAATCCAATGTTACACTGCCATGTTGACTTTGCATTAAAACCCCTTTCCAAGCCTTACACTCTCCTCTTATTACGTATCAGTCACCCCTGAGGTAGGCCCTAGGTAGCCCAAAGGGCAGGGTGCTGTGAAAGTAAGGGGTAGGACATGTACTTTTAACTTTTGCATGTCCTGGTAGTAACAAACTCCCAAATTCGTTTTTCACTATTGTGAGGCCTATCATGGGATAACATTGGGGGTTTCTTATCACATTTAATAAACTGTTTTTTTTCTAATTGAGAGTAGGTAGATCTGTCATGTTGTATACCTATGAAATTGTAATGATAAATCCTCTTTAATAGCAGTTACAAATTTATCATTGCAATTTTGAAAAATTCACTTTTAGAAACTGGCATTTTTCTGCTCTTAGCCCTTGGGTGCCTGCAGCCTGTCTCTGATTGCATGTTTGGGTTGGGTGACAGCTGGGCTTTGTGTATTCCCTCTAGACAGCCGCTCACAAAGGGAACTTAGGTGTGACCTGATGGGCGATTCTAGCAGGATGGGAGAGAGGAACGGGGCACATCCTCACACTTACACCTGAATAGGCAGTGTTGGGTGCCCATACAAAGGGCTGCATACTCCCATGTAGTGAGTCTGGAGCCAGGGCAGGAAGGGATGACCTCTGTGCACTTCAAAGCCCTTCTTTGAAGTCTCCCTCACTTCAAAGGACATAATAGATGGACTTCAGACCCTATCAACTCAGGACATTTAGGGACATGTGGATATTCTCTCAGGAAGAAGGGCAGCTGTGCTGCTGAAGGACTGCCATTCTGCTGGACTGCTGCCTGCTGCTCTTCTGGTCTGGGTGAGAAGGACTGGACCTGCCTTACTTGAGCCCCAGACTCCAGAGTGACTCCAAATGCCAATTGGCTGGCCTTCTGATCTAAAGTCTCAGGGAAAAAAAGACTTCCAACTCTCCTGCTTCTGCACCTGGATTCTGCCATTTGTGAGTCTGCCCTGTCAAGTGGTGCCAGCCCAGGCCTGTACCCTTGACAGTGGGCCTAAGGTGTGTTCTTCAACCAAACTCACGCATTCTCTCTCGAACCAGTGCATCAGCACTGTTGCATGGATTGGAACCAGCACATCACCCCTGTTGCATGACCAGAACTGGCACATCGCCCCTGCTGCGAGGATCAACACCAGAAAATCGCCTTCAGAACCAGCACTGGGTGCCGCTCACCCCGGCTTGAGGACTTTGCATCTCCGTCGACAGCAGCCTCGACAGCAATATTGAGAACTCCACATCGGAGCCCCTATGCTCATCGGAGCCGACACATCACCGCTGCTGCATGGATTTGGAGCAGCGCATTGCCTCCACTGCTGGATCGTCACTAATGCATCTCTTTGGCATTGGTGCATCGCTTCAGTTGCATCCGGCATCTTCCTCGTCAACAGGATCATTGACGTAACCTAGACTAAGGTACTTTTGCTCAGTGGGTGGGCCAAACCTGGTCACTGTAGCCATCCCACTCTCTATCGCAGTCGGCCTGAACCTTTGACTTTGTCCCGGTCCAGCGCAACCAGATGTCCTTTGTTGGTGCTTAGTGCTTTTTCGCTCCATTTTCTTTAATACTTTAAAAATCTATATCTCAAGTTCTACTCATTGGATTTTTGTTGTTTTGGTCTTGTATTTATTGAAAGTAAGAGCTATTTTTCTAACTTGGTGTACATTTGTTTTCTGTGGTGTTCTCACTGTTTTACCATTTGAAGTGTTGCACAAATACTTTACACATTGCCTGTTAAGTTAAGCCTGACTGCTCTATGCCAAGATAGCAGAGGGTGAGCACAGGTTAAATTAGGATGTGTTTATGACTTACACTGACTAGTATTATGGTTACTGCTTGACCAGGGCTTGTACCTCAGTCAACCAGGAACCCAACTTCTAACAGAAACTATACAGCCGACTTAGCTGCAGTACAGACTGTTAGCTGTCTTTTTTTGTGTTGCATTTTTTTTATTGAGCAAACAGAAGTTATACAGCATGTACACCTTATGACATCCAAATATAATAATCCTGAGCAGTGATAGACTGGGTGATTCGGTACAGTGTACTGAAAAGGAAAGGGAGGGGTATATGGACATTTGAAAAAAGGTAGGATCCAAGAGAGACTGACGCCCAGCATTGGTAACCTGGGAGAGAGACCCACCTCCCCAGTACAAGTCCATCCCCTAGAAGTTATATCCATAAAGGGGCTGGTGGGTCAGAGGCCCTCGGGTGGGGGAGTACAGAGGTGGAGGCACTGAGGGGTGTCCCCTGAGGTGAGGCGTGGTGGGGTGTGTTTCCAGGGTTCGGGTGCTGCAGGCGGCAGGGCTGGGCAGAGGCTGGAGTCATGTCAAAGGGGGGAAAAAGCCCTCCTGTTAGCAGCCTTAACCATATCTCAAACGTAGATCGGCATAGATATACTAACAGCAGTACAGGCAACAGTGAAGAGTGAAATGCTTCCAGTTGGCTTTCCTCTCAAATACTTCTACACCCTCAATTCAGATAACACTCCTGCGGTTACTAGACGTGGAGTGAGGGGCAGGATGATTCCTAATAAACTGTCCAGATTAGACTTAATCAAAACAGTCCATGAGGGGTTGGTGTCTGCTCATGCTGGCATAAAAGCAGCCATAGGAATGCTACAGCAATGCAACTCCTGGTCATATTTGTAAAAATAGGTCAGCGGTTATGTTCAGGAATATGATATCTGTGAACAGATCTACTGTTAGAAGGCCCAAGAAGACTCCCCTCACAATCTCCAATATACCGTTTAGGATTCTATAATTGACCATGTTGGACCATTAAATTCCATTAACCAATATAAGTACATGTTGGTGGCAATTGATTCATGTTGTCAATTCCTATGGGTGTGGCCTTAGAGAAATGTAGGTGCTTGAGCAGTCATAAAGGACTTGCAGTGTCTGATAGCCATTGGAGCAGTACATACTTTTCATTCAGAGAATGGTCCTCTGTTTGCCTCCGAGGCTTACAGAGATGCTATGTCTGCTCTGGAAGGATGTCTGCAATTCAGAAGCCCATTTCAAGCGGAGAGTAACGGATTAATCAAGTGTGCTAACATAATGCTTAAAAATGTCCTGATCACTAGAGTACTCAGTTCAAGACTTGATACCATCACCTGCATGGATTTCAGAGAGCATTAAGTTTCTAGATGAGTATTTGGAGGGAGCACTCCATACGAGGTGCTCTTAGTAGTGCCCATGAATGTACCCCATCCTGAATAATACAGAGAAGGTGATGGAAGAAAACGTATTTAACAGAATGTCTAAGAGGTCAGCGACAAGCTGTCTAATGTGAAGCATTCTGAAGCCGCCACCGACGAAGAGAAGGTTTCAACAGCTGCTGACAGGTTGGTCTCACAAGTAGGAGATCTAGTTTGAGAAAAAACTCTATGATAAGCATGATATTGCGCTATCCTACTAACCACCAGTTCCAATTCATGAGGTAAAAAGAGACCATAGTGTAACCGTGCCTCCTTTGACTGCTTCAAGAAAAAAACAACAGGTGTTCATGGTCCACGTTAAGAAGCACTATTTGCTCAATTCTGTACAGTAGACCATTCTGGACATCAAGAAAGAATCAGAGTAGAACCTCTTAGCCTCTCCCTACTCTGAATGAAATACCCCTAGCAGAGCACAGTAAAATCAGTAGCTTGAGTACCGAACAGGTGATATTTGAGCCTACTGTGTCTCCAGCTCTACTCCAAGCAATGGATTCCATGGAAGAATCTGACACTGCCATTACTGTGGTTGCAAATGTTCCAGGCAGCATTGTGGTTTATTATGAACCACTTATTGAGTCAACATCAATCAAGATAATGCCTTTTCAAGAAACAACACTTTATGAAAATGAATCTGAATTCTACACAGAAGACTTTTCATCACACTCCCCAGTCACTCTACACCATCAATTTCATCTTTCTTATCATTGGTTTTGTGACAGGTACCTAATACCACTGTGGTCCTATGTTTGGATTGCTACAGGAATGTTTCTTTTCCTCATGTGGCTGACAACGCTGTTGTGCTACTGAATGGACATTACAACCCTGAAAGAACAGTTCCACAACCCATGTTGTTCAAAATCCTCAACCGTATCTCTCATCCCACAGAGCTCGTCGAGATTTCTATGCTGCGAACATCACAGCTTATCTTGTTTCCAGGGGCATAGTTTGGAAAAGGGTTCCATATCAGGTTATGGGACCCACTGAGACATTGCAGTTGCCATTTATGTTGAAAATGTCAATGAATCATGGGAATATTTTGGTTCTATTTCAGATGAATGGGACACTGAGACCTTAATACATATGATGCCTCAATTACAGGTGTATACCACTTAAAAGAGTGAGGATTTGAATGCATTGACTTACAAATATTATTCTTGCTGCTAGTGACATGCATTAGTATTGCTTTAATTGTATTCTGTGTGGCTATTACTCATGTACTAAGCAACAGGATTAGACTATTGAAATAAACACTTTTTTTGTCAAAATCTTTTTTTTTGCAGTTTCAAAGATTAACAACAGTTAATACAGAAGTACTATAAACCAAGGGCGATATGTAGCTAGAGATAAAACACATCTGTTCCATAAGTACTCAGCAAGGTCTGTCCCATTCACAGGTACAATTGTCCTCTTAGTTCAACAGACCATCAACATAATACTCAATGCATCTGTGCTAACTTTACTTGGGCTCACAATTTAGACAGATAGAACGAATTAACTAAATAAAAACAATCCTGTGATTTGTATCTCATGCAGACTGAGAATTAGAGGGGGTCTCGTGGGCAGGCAAAGGCAAACCCGGGAGGGGGGAAACAGGGCAGGTACCCCACCACCCCCAAAGACATCATGGCGGGGCCTGGCGTACTATGTTTGAAAGAGATGCAGCATCCGCAGTCTGGGGACACAGGCGAAAAGCGGCAACCCTTCCGACAGGTAACCCACCAGCGGGCTCCAAATATAATCGAACCCTGTACGGGCATCTGCCATAATATCAGCCATGCAATCAAGAGCCTAATCCCGCCACAGCCGGCGTGCCATTGGTAGAGGGGGTGGGGCTCTGATTTCTTCATTGCTGCTGCCACCGCCATTTTGGCTGCCCTCAAGCACAGCCACATGATGGAGCGATCCCCCCCATTTGGTGCTTCAGACAAGGATCACGCACCCCCAAGAGGACATGATCCAGGGACTCTGAGATTGAGTAACCTAGAATCTCCCTGATCTGGGCAAGAACTTCTTTCAAAAAAGATTGGATGGAAGGGCAATCCCACCAAAAGTGCTGAAAATCGCCCAGCAGACCACAGCCCCGCCGGCACCTGTCTGAAGTATTTGGAAAAAGAGCGTGGAGCTTTTGAGGATATAGATACCAATCGTACATACATTTGCAGTGGGCTTCTCTGAGGAACATAGACTCATTGTCAGTGAAATTGCTCTCCCACCCTCGCAGCTCCACCATTACGTGAGGCCTACCCCTGCCCCTGCACTCTCGACTGTTGGTGATCGAGGCCCTCCTCCACCCACAGGTTTCCCTGCGCCTCATCCCTGGTGGTCCAGTGGACCTCTGTTTCCTTCCTCTCTCTCTCTGCTCTTACACTCGTTTTCACTCGTTTTTCTACCCTTTTTTATCTTTCACCTTTCTGCACTTTTCTGCATCTCTGCTCTTTTGTGCCTTATTTCTGCTCATTTTCCCTTCCTCTCGCTCTGCTCTTTCACACGTTTTCACTCGTATTTCTACCCTCTTTTAGCTTTCACCTTTCTGCACTTTTCTGCATCTCTGCTCTTCTGTGCCTTATTTCTGTTTATTTTCCCTTTTTTCTTTATCCCTTATTTCCTCCCTGTACTTTTACCCGCCGCTGCTGCCCCCGCGGCCCTCCCCCCCCAGCGCGACCGGCCCAATCCAGCTCCCCTCCCCGCTCCAGCCTCCCAGCTGTCCAGCCCTCCCCGACCCCTACTTAATGGCGGCCGCTGCGTGGACAGGCGAGCAAGACCACTGACTCATTGTCAGTGAAATTGCTCTCCCACCCTCGCAGCTCCACCATTAAGTGAGGCCTGCCCCTGCCTCTGCACTCTCGAGTGTTGGTGATCGAGGCCCTCCTCCACCCACAGGTTTCCCTGTGCCTCATCCCTGGTGGTCCAGTGGACCTCTGTTTCCTTCCTCTCTCTCTGCTCTTTCACTCGTTTTCACTCGCTTTTCTACCCTTTTTATCTTTCACCTTTCTGCACTTTTCTGCATCTCTGCTCTTTTGTGCCTTATTTCTGCTCATTTTCCCTTCCTCTCGCTCTGCTCTTTCACTCGTTTTCACTCGTTTTTCTACCCTCTTTTGAGCTTTCACCTTTCTGCACTTTTCTGCATCTCTGCTCTTCTGTGCCTTATTTCTGCTTATTATCCCTTTTTTCTTTATCCCTTATTTCCTCCCTTTACCTTTCCCCGCTGCTGCTGCCACCGCGGCCCCTCCCCTCCAGCGCGACCGGCCCAATCCAGCTCCCCTCCCCGCTCCCACCTCCCAGCTGTCCAGCCCTCCTCGACCCCTACTAAATGGCGGCCACTGCGGGTACAGGCGAGCAAGACCACTGACTCACTGTCAGTGAAATTGCTCTCCCACCCTCGCAGCTCCACCATTAAGTGAGGCCTGCCCCTGCACTCTCGAGTGTTGGTGATCGAGGCCCTCCTCCACCCACAGGTTTCCCTGCGCCTCATCCCTGGTGGTCCAGTGGACCTCTGTTTCCTTCCTCTCTCTCTGCTCTTTCACTCGTTTTCACTCGTTTTTCTACCCTTTTTTATCTTTCACCTTTCTGCACTTTTCTGAATCTCTGCTCTTTTGTGCCTTATTTCTGCTCATTTTCCCTTCCTCTCGCTCTGCTCTTTCACTCGTTTTCACTCGTTTTTCTACCCTCTTTTAGATTTCACCTTTCTGCACTTTTCTGCATCTCTGCTCTTCTGTGCCTTATTTCTGCTTATTTTCCCTTTTTTCTTTATCCCTTATTTCCTCCCTTTACCTTTTCCCGCCGCTGCTGCCCCCGTGGCCCCTCCCCCCCAGCGCGACCGGCCCAATTCAGCTCCCCTCCCCGCTCCCGCCTCCCAGCTGTCCAGCCCTCCCCGACCCCTACTTAATGGCGGCCGCTGCGGGGACAGGCGAGCAAGACCAGTGACTCATTGTCAGTGAAATTGCTCTCCCACCCTCGCAGCTTCACCATTAAGTGAGACCTGCCCCTGCACTCTCGAGTGTTGGTGATCGAGGCCCTCCTCCACCCGCAGGTTTCCCTGCGCCTCATCCCTGGTGGTCCAGTGGACCTCTGTTTCCTTCCTCTCTCTCTGCTCTTTCACTCGTTTTCACTCGTTTTTCTACCCTTTTTTATCTTTCACCTTTCTGCACTTTTGTGCATCTCTGCTCTTTTGTGCGTTATTTCTGCTCATTTTCCCTTCCTCTCGCTCTGCTCTTTCACTCGTTTTCACTCGGTTTTCTACCCTCTTTTAGCTTTCACCTTTCTGCACTTTTTTGCATCTCCGCTCTTCTGTGCCTTATTTCTGCTTATTTTCCCTTTTTTCTTTATCCCTTATTTCCTTCCTTTACCTTTCCCCGCCGCTGCTGCCCCCACGGCCCCTCCCCCCCAGGCGCGACCGGCCCAATCCAGCTCCCCTCCTTGCTCCTGCCTCCCAGCTGTCCAGCCCTCCCCGACCCCTACTTAATGGCGGCCGCTGCGGGGACAGGCGAGCAAGACCACTCACTCACTGTCAGTGAAATTGCTCTCCCACCCTCGCAGCTCCACCATTAAGTGAGGCCTGCCCCTGCACTCTCGAGTGTTGGTGATCGAGGCCCTCCTCCACCCGCAGGTTTCCCTGCGCCTCATCCCTGGTGGCCCAGTGGACCTCTGTTTCCTTCCTCTCTCTCTGCTCTTTCACTCGTTTTTTTACCCTTTTTTATCTTTCACCTTTCTGCACTTTTCTGCATCTCTGCTCTTTTGGGCCTTATTTCTGCTCATTTTCCCTTCCTCTCGCTCTGCTCTTTCACTCGTTTTTCTACCCTCTTTTAGCTTTCACCTTTCTGCACTTTTCTGCATCTCTGTTCTTCTGTGCCTTATTTCTGCTTATTTTCCCTTTTTTCTTCATCCCTTATTTCCTCCCTTTACCTTTCCACGCCGCTGCTGCCCCCGCGTCCACTCCCCCTCAGCGCGACCGGCCCAATTCAGCTCCCCTCCCCGCTACCGCCTCCCAGCTGTCCAGCCCTCCCCGACCCCTACTTAATGGCGGCCGCTGCGGGGACAGGCGAGCAAGACCACTGACTCATTGTCAGTGAAATTGCTCTCCCACCTTTGCAGCTCCACCATTAAGTGAGGCCTGCCCCTGCCCCTGCACTCTTGAGTGTTGGTGATCGAGGCCCTCCTCCACCCGCCGGTTTCCCTGCGCCTCATCCCTCGTGGTCCAGTGGACATCTGTTTCCTTCCTCTCTCTCTGCTCTTTCACTCGTTTTTCTACCCTTTTTTATCTTTCACCTTTCTGCACATTTCTGCATCTCTGCTCTTTTGTGCCTTATTTCTGCTCATTTTCCCTTCCTCTCGCTCTGCTCTTTCACTCGTTTTCACTCGTTTTTCTACCCTCTTTTAGCTTTCACCTTTCTGCACTTTTCTGCATCTCTGCTCTTCTGTGCCTTATTCTGCTTATTTTCCCTTTTTTCTTTATCCCTTATTTCCTCCCTTTACCTTTCCCCGCCGCTGCTGCCCCCGCGGCCCCTCCCCCCCAGCGCGACCGGCCCAATTCAGCACCCCTCCCCCGCCTCCCAGCTGTCCAGCCCTCCCCGACCCCTACTTAATGGTGGCCGCTGTGGGGGACAGGCGAGCAAGACCACTGACTCACTGTCAGTGAAATTGCTCTCCCACCCTTGCAGCTCCACCATTAAGTGAGGCCTGCCCCTGCCCCTGCACTCTCGAGTGTTGGTGATCGAGGCCCTCCTCCACCCACAGGTTTCCCTGCACCTCATCCCTGGTGGTCCAGTGGACCGCTGTTTCCTTCCTCTCTCTCTGCTCTTTCACTCGTTTTCACTCGTTTTTCTACCCTCTTTTAGCTTTCACCTTTCTGCACTTTTCTGCGTCTCTCGTCTTCTGTGCCTTATTTCTGCTTATTTTCACTTTTTTCTTTACCCCTTATTTCCTCCCTTTACCTTTCCCCGCTGCTGCCGCCCCCGCGGCCCCTCCCCCCCCAACGCGACCGGCCCAATGCAGCTCCCCTCCCCGCTCCCGCCTCCCAGATG
This sequence comes from Calotriton arnoldi, assembly GCA_963921515.1. Taxonomy (NCBI): domain Eukaryota; kingdom Metazoa; phylum Chordata; class Amphibia; order Caudata; family Salamandridae; genus Calotriton; species Calotriton arnoldi. The sequence goes on from CAWUFW010002709.1 coordinate 774,469, forward strand.
TCCAGCCCTCCCCGACCCCTACTTAATGGCGGCCGCTGCGGGGACAGGCGAGCAAGACCACTGACTCACTGTCAGTGAAATTGCTCTCCCACCCTCGCAGCTCCACCATTAAGTGAGGCCTGCCCCTGCCCCTGCACTCTTGAGTGTTGGTGATCGAGGCCCACCTCCACCCGCAGGTTTCCCTGCGCCTCATCCCTGGTGGTCCGGTGGACCTTTGTTTCCTTCCTCTCTCTCTGCTCTTTCACTCGTTTTCACTCATTTTTCAACTCTCTTCTAGCTTTCACCTTTCTGCACTTTTCTGTATCTCTGCTCTTCTGTGCTTTATTTCTGCTTATTTTCCCTTTTTTCTTTATCCCTTATTTCCTCCCCTTACCTTTCCCCGCCGCTGCTGCCCCCGCGGCCCCTCCCCCCCAGCACGACCGGCCCAATCCAGCTCCCCTCCCCGCTCCCGCTTCCCAGCTGTCCAGCTCTCCCCGACCCCTACTTAATGGCGGCCGCTGCGGGGACAGGCGAGCAAGACCACTGACTCACTGCCAGTGAAATTGCTCTCCCACCCTCACAGCTCCACCATTAAGTGAGGCCTGCCCCATCACTTTCGAGTGTTGGTGATCGAGGCCCTCCTCCACCCACAGGTTTCCCTGCGCCTCATCCATGGTGGTCCAGTGGACCTCTGTTTCCTTCCTCTCTCTCTGCTCTTTCACTTGTTTTCACTCGTTTCTCTATCCTTTTTTATCTTTCACCTTTCTGCACTTTTCTGCATCTCTGCTCTTTTGTGCCTTATTGCTGCTCATTTTCCCTTCCTCTCGCTCTGCTCTTTCACTCGTTTTCACTCGTTTTTCAACCCTCTTTTAGCTTTCACCTTTCTGCACTTTTCTGCATCTCTGCTCTTCTGTGCCTCATTTCTGCTTATTTTCCCTTTTTATTTATCCCTTATTTCCTCCCTTTACCTTTCCCAGCCGCTGCTGCCCCTGCGGCCCCTCCCCCCCAGCGCGACCGGCCCAATCCAGCTCCCCTCCCCGCTCCCGCCTCCCAGCTGTCCAGCCCTTCCCGACCCCTACTTAATGGCGGCCGCTGCGGGGACAGGCAAGCAATACCACTGACTCACTGTCAGTGAAATTGCTCTCCCACCCTCGCAGCTCTACCATTAAGTGAGGCCTGCCCCTGCCCCTGCACTCTCGAGTGTTGGTGATCGAGGCATCCTCCACCCGCAGGTTTCCCTGCGCCTCATCCCTGGTGGTCCAGTGGACCTCTGTTTCCTTCCTCTCTCTCTGCTCTTTCACTCGTTTTCACTCGTTTTTCTACCCTTTTTTATCTTTCACCTTTCTGCACTTTTCTGCATCTCTGCTCTTTTGTGCCTTATTTCTGCTCATTTTCCCTTCCTCTCGCCCTGCTCTTTCACTCGTTTTCACTCGTTTTTCTACCATCTTTTAGCTTTCACCTTTCTGCACTTTTCTGCATCTCTGCTCTTCTGTGCCTTATTTCTGGTTATTTTCCCTTTTTTTAATCCCTTATTTCCTCCCTTTACCTTTCCAGCCGCTTCTGCCCCCGCAGCCCCTCCCCCCCAGCTCGACCGGCCCAATCCAGCTCCCCTCCCCGCTCCCGCCTCCCAGCTGTCCAGCCATCCCCGAACCCTACTTAATGGCGCCGCTGCGGGGACAGGCGAGCAAGACCACTGACTCACTGTCAGTGAAATTGCTCTCCCACCCTCACAGCTCCACCATTAAGTGAGGCCTGCCCCTGCCCCTGCACTCTCGAGTGTTGGTGATCGAGGCCCTCCTCCACCCGCAGGTTTCCCTGCGCCTCATCCCTGGTGGTCCAGTGGACCTCTGTTTCCTTCCTCTCTCTCTGCTCTTTCACTCGTTTTCACTCGTTTTTCTACCCTTTTTTATCTTTCACCTTTCTGCACTTTTCTGCATCTCTGCTCTTCTGTGCCTTATTTCTGCTTATTTTCGCTTTTTTCTTTATCCCTTCTTTCCTCCCTTTACCTTTCCCTGCCGCTGCAGCCCCCGCGGCCCCTCCCCCCCAGTGCGACCGGCCCAATACAGCTCCCCTTCCCGCTCCCGCCTACCAGCTGTCCAGCCCTCCCGACCCCTACTTAATGGCGGCCGCTGCGGGGACAGGCGAGCAAGACCACTGACTCACTGTCAGTGAAATTGCTCTCCCACCCTCGCAGCTCCACCATTAAGTGAGGCCTGCCCCTGCACTCTCGAGTGTTGGTGATCGAGGCCCTCCTCCACCCGCAGGTTTCCCTGCGCCTCATCCCTGGTGGTCCAGTGGACCTCTGTTTCCTTCCTCTCTCTCTGCTCTTTCACTCGTTTTCACTCGTTTTTCTATCCTTTTTTATCTTTCACCTTTCTGCACTTTTCTGCATCTCTGCTCTTTTGTGCCTTATTTCTGCTCATTTTCCCTTCCTCTTGCTCTGCTCTTTCACTCGTTTTCACTCGTTTTTCTACCCTCTTTTAGCTTTCACCTTTCTGCACTTTTCTGCATCTCTGCTCTTCTGTGCCTTATTTCTGGTTATTTTCCCTTTTTTTTTATCCCTTATTTCCTCCCTTTACCTTTCCCCGCCGCTGCTGCCCCCGCAGCCCCTCCCCCCCAGCGCGACCGGCCCAATCCAGCTCCCCTCCCCGCTCCCGCCTCCCAGCTGTCCAGCCATCCCCGACCCCTACTTAATGGCGCCGCTGCGGGGACAGGCGAGCAAGACCACTGACTCACTGTCAGTGAAATTGCTCTCCCACCCTCGCAGCTCCACCATTAAGTGAGGCCTGCCCTTGCCCCTGCACTCTCGAGTGTTTGGTGATCGAGGCCCTCCTCCACCTGCAGGTTTCCCTGCGCCTCATCCCTGGTGGTCCAGTGGACCTCTGTTTCCTTCCTCTCTCTCTGCTCTTTCACTCGTTTTCACTCGTTTTTCTACCCTTTTTTATCTTTCACCTTCCTGCACTTTTCTGCATCTCTGCTCTTTTGTGCCTTATTTCTGCTCATTTTCCCTTCCTCATGCTCTGCTGTTTCACTCGTTTTCACTCGTTTTTCAACCATCTTTTAGCTTTCACCTTTCTGCACTTTTCTGCATCTCTGCTCTTCTGTGCCTTATTTCTGGTTATTTTCCCTTTTTTTCTTTATCCCTTATTTCCTCCCTTTACCTTTCCCCGCCGCTTCTGCCCCCGCAGCCCCTCCCCCCCAGCTCGACCAGCCCAATCCAGCTCCCCTCCCCGCTCCCGCCTCCCAGCTGTCCAGCCATCCCCGAACCCTACTTAATGGCGCTGCTGCGGGGACAGGCGAGCAAGACCACTGACTCACTGTCAGTGAAATTGCTCTCCCACCCTCGCAGCTCTACCATTAAGTGAGGCCTGCCCCTGCGCTCTCGAGTGTTGGTGATCGAGGCCCTCCTCCACCCGCAGGTTTCCCTGCGCCTCATCCCTGGTGGTCCAGTGGACCTCTGTTTCCTTCCTCTCTCTCTGCTCTTTCACTCGTTTTCACTCGTTTTTCTACCCTTTTTTATCTTTCACCTTTCTGCACTTTTCTGCATCTCTGCTCTTCTGTGCCTTATTTCTGCTTATTTTCGCTTTTTTCTTTATCCCTTCTTTCCTCCCTTTACCTTTCCCCGCCGCTGCTGCCCCCGCGGCCCCTTCCCCCCAGTGCGACCGGCCCAATCCAGCTCCCCTTCCCGCTCCCGCCTCCCAGCTGTCCAGCCCTCCCGACCCCTACTTAATGGCGGCCGCTGTGGGGACAGGCGAGCAAGACCACTGACTCACTGTCAGTGAAATTGCTCTCCCACCCTCGCAGCTCCACCATTAAGTGAGGCCTGCCCCTGCCCCTGCACTCCCGAGTGTTGGTGATTGAGGCCCTCCTCCTTCTGCAGGTTTCCCTGCACCTCATCCCTGGTGGTCCAGTGGACCTGTGTTTCCTTCCTCTCTCTCTGCTCTTTCACTCGTTTTCACTCGTTTTTCTACCCTTTTTTATCTTTCACCTTTCTACACTTTTCTGCATCTCTGCTCTTTTGTGCCTTATTTCTGCTCATTTTCCCTACCTCTCGCTCTGCTCTTTCACTCGTTTTCACTCGTTTTTCTACCCTCTTTTAGCTTTCACCTTTCTGCACTTTTCTGCATCTCTGCTCTTCTGTGCCTTATTTCTGCTTATTTTCACTTTTTACTTTACCCCTTATTTCCTCCCTTTACCTTTCCCCGCCGCTGCTGCCCCCGCGGGCCCTCCCCCCCAGCGCGACCGGCCCAATCCAGCTCCCCTCCCCGCTCCCGCCTCCCAGCTGTCCAGCCCTCCCCGACCCCTACTTAATGGCGGCCGCTGCGGGGACAGGCGAGCAAGACCACTGACTCACTTTCAGTGAAATTGCTCTCCCACCCTCGCAGCTCCACCATTAAGTGAGGCCTGCCCCTGCCCCTGCACTCTTGGGTGTTGGTGATCGAGGCCCTCCTCCACCCGCAGGTTTCCCTGCGCCTCATCCCTGGTGGTTCAGTGGACCTTTGTTTCCTTCCTCTCTCTCTGCTCTTTCACTCGTTTTCACTCGTTTTTCTAACCTTTTTTATCTTTCACCGTTCTGCACTTTTCTGCATCTCTGCTCTTTTGTGCCTTATTTCCGCTCATTTTCCCTTCCTCTCGCTCTGCTCTTTCACTCGTTTTCACTCGTTTTTCTACCCTCTTTTAGCTTTCACCTTTCTGCACTTTTCTGCATCTCTGCTCTTCTGTGCCTTATTTCTGCTTATTTTCCCTTTTTTCTTTATCCCTTACTTCCTCACTTTACCTTTCCCCACTGCTGCTGCTGCCCCCGCGGCCCCTCCCCACCAGCGCAACCGGCCCAATCCAGCTCCCCTCCGCGCTCCCGCCTCCCAGCTGTCCAGCCCTCCCCGACCCTTACTTAATGGTGGCCGCTGCAGGGACAGGCGAGCAAGACCACTGTCTCACTGTCAGTGAAATTGCTCTCCCACCCTCGCAGCTCCACCATTAAGTGAGGCCTGCCCCTGCACTCTCGAGTGTTGGTGATCGAGGCCCTCCTCCACCCACAGGTTTCCCTGCGCCTCATCCCTGGTGGTCCAGTGGACCTCTGTTTCCTTCCTCTCTCTCTGCTCTTTCACTCGTCTTTCTACCCTTTTTTATCTTTCACCTTTCTGCACTTTTCTGCATCTCTTCTCTTCTGTGCCTTATTTCTGCTTATTTTCCCTTTTTTCTTTATCCCTTATTTCCTCCCTTTACCTTTCCCCGCCGCTGCTGCCCCCGCGGCCCCTCCCCCCCAGCGGGACCGGCCCAATCCAGCTTCCCTTCCCGCTCCCGCCTCCCAGCTGTCCAGCTCTCCCCGACCCCTACTTAATGGTGGCCGTAGCGGGGACAGGCGAGCAAGACCAATGACTCATTGTCAGTGAAATTGCTCTCTCACGCTCGCAGCTCCACCATTAAGTGAGGCCTGCACCTGCCCCTGCACTCTCGAGTGTTGGTGATCGAGGCCCTCCTCCACCCGCAGGTTTTCCTGCGCCTCATCCCTGGTGGTCCAGTAGACCTCTCTCTCTGCTCTTTCACTCGTTTTCACTCGTTTTTCTACCTTTTTTTATCTTTCACCTTTCTGCACTTTTCTGCATCTCTGCTCTTTTGTGCCTTATTTCTGCTCATTTTCCCTTCCTCTCGCTCTGCTCTTTCATTCGTTTTCACTCGTTTTTCTACCCTCTTTTAGCTTTCACCTTTCTGCACTTTTCTGCATCTCTGCTCTTCTGTGCCTTATTTCTGCTTATTTTCCCTTTTTTCTTTATCCCTTATTTCCTCACTTTACATTTCCCCACTGCTGCTGCCCCCGCGGCCCCTCCCCCCCCAGCGAGACTGGCCCAATCCAGCTCCCCTCCCCGCTCCCGCCTCCCAGCTGTCCAGCCCTCCCCGACCCCTACTTAATGGCAGCCGCTGCGGGGACAGGCGAGCAAGACCACTGACTCATTGTCAGTGAAATTGCTCTCCCACCCTCCCACCATCGCAGCTCCACCATTAAGTGAGGCCTACCCCTACCCCTGCACTCTCGAGTGTTGGTGATCGAGGCCCTCCTCCACCTGCAGGTTTCCCTGCACCTCATCCCTGGTGGTCCAGTGGACCTCTGTTTCCTTCCTCTCTCTCTGCTCTTTCACTCGTTTTCACTCGTTTTTCTATCCTTTTTTATCTTTCACCTTTCTGCACTTTTCTGCATCTCTGCTCTTCTGTGCCTTATTTCTGCTTATTTTCCCTTTTTTCTTTATCCCTTCTTTCCTCCCTTTACCTTTCCCCGCTGCTGCTGCCCCCGCGGCCCCTCCCTCCCAGCGCGACCGGCCCAATTCAACTCCCATCCCCGCTCCCGCTTCCCAGCTGTCCAGCACTCCCCGACCCCTACTTAATGGCGGCCCCTGTGCGGCCGCATAGCCACCGCCGGCAGCGGGCGCGCCAGAGGCAAGCCCATCTGCTCCTGTCCGCGACCCAACCGCGACCAGCGCCAGGAACCCTGGACCTCCGCCCCGCCAACGCTACGACCCAGCAGCACTCCACGCACTCAACCCAGGCCGCAACAACAACTGCAAGCTAGCATCACCAGCCAACACCCATGGACCCTTCAGCTGTCACCGCTTTTGGCACACCTGCAGCACCGCCAAGAACACGGATCCAGCGCAACCCGCCCACAAGAACACAACCGAACCGAAGACCCTGCAATGCATCCTCCTCAACGTTCGATCCCTCCACAAACACGCCACCGAAATCTGGGACCTCCTCGACAGCACCACCCTGGACGTAGCGTTCTTCACCAAAACCTGGACCAACACCACCTCGGGACCGGACATCGCCATCGCCATCCCCCAAGGATACAAGATCTCCAGGGAGGACCACCGCACCCGCCCAAGAGGAGGAATCGCCATCGTCCACAAATCAAGCCTCCGCCTGAGCACACTCCCGACAAGCCAACAGAACTGATGGAACACCTTCACTTCAAGATACTGGCGAGCCCCACCGCCACCCTCCGAGGAACCCTCATCTACCGACCCCCTGGACCCCGCGGACCCTTTGCCAACTCCATCACGGACATTATCTCCCCGCAGGCCATCGCATCCACCAACTACACCCTGCTGGGAGAACTCAACTTCCACCTCAACAACCAACTGGACCCCAACACCACATCCCTCCTGGACAACCTCCACAACATTGGACTCCGCCAGATCGTGACCAAGCCCACGCACTCAGCAGGACACACCCTCGACCCCCTCTTCACTACAGGAAACTCCATCACCTTCAGCCACACCACCGAACTCCCATGGACCAACCATCATTGCGTCCACTTCACCTTCAGAACACCCACCATCCACAGACACCAGCACCTGCTCCCACGAAGAAACTGGACCAAAATCACCGATGACCAGCTCACCTCCTCACTCAACAACTCCACCCCAACCATCGCGGAAAACGACCACCCCAACACCGCAGCCCAAACCCTGCATAGATGGATCTCGGACAGCACCAACACCATAGCCCCCCTCAAGAAAAACAACAATACCCGTGCCAAGAAAGCCAGATGGTTTACCACAGAACTTCGAGAGTCCAGACGCACATGCCGCCGCCTCGAAAAGGCCTGGAGGAACACTAAATCCACAGAAGCCCACAACAACTTCAGAGCCGCCACCAACGCCCACCATCAACTCATCAGAGAAACGAGGAAAAAAGCGATTGGAGACAGAATCTCCACCCACGCGCACAACAGCAAGGAACTCTTCAGCTTCATCAAGGAGTTCGCCCAACCCACCAGCGAGTCTACCAACATCCCTCCCTCACAAGACCTCTGCGACAAACTCAGCACCTTTTTCCACCACAAAATCAAGAGCATCTACGACAACTTCGACGAAGACAACCAACACACTGAACCCTCACCAACCACCCCCGACACACGGAAACCAGCGATTGACGACTGGACAGCCCTCACCACCGAAGACACACTGAAGACAATGAAGTCAATCCACTCAGGGGCCCCCACGGACCCCTGCCCCCACCACATCTTCAACAGAGCCGCCGACACCATCGCACCCATGCTCCGCCACACCATCAACCACTCCCTGGCGACTGCCTCGTTCCCCGACGACTGGAAACACTCTGAGGTCAACCCCCTCCTAAAGAAACCCTCAGCGGACCCCACTGACCTCAAAAACTACAGACCCATCTCCCTGCTCCCATTCCCAGCGAAAGTCATCGAGAAAGCCATCAACAGCCAACTCGCCACATTCATTGAAGAACACAACATCCTCGACTCCTCCCAATCCGGCTTCAGAAAAAACCACAGTACGGAAACCGCCCTCCTCGCCGCAACAGACGACATCCACACCTTACTGGACAAAGGAGAAACAGTAGCTCTCATCCTCCTCGACCTATCAGTGGCGTTCGACACAGTCTCCCACCACACCCTAATACGCAGACTCTACGACGCAGGAATCCAGGACAAGGCCCTTGACTGGATCCGCTCCTTCCTCTCTGGCAGGACGCAGCGGGTCAGACTCCCCCCTTTCCTCTCGGACCACACACCTACCACCTGCGGAGTCCCCCAGGGCTCCTCCCTCAGCCCGACGCTCTTCAACGTCTACATGGCTCCACTCGCCCCCATCGTCAGAACCTACGGACTCAACATCGTGTCATACGCAGACGACACCCAACTCATCCTCTCCCTATCCAACGAGCCCAACACCGCCAGACGCAACTTGCATGGAAGCTGTCACCAAATGGATGAAAAACAGCTGCCTACAACTAAACACCAACAAAACAGAAGTACTCATCATGGGCCCAAACCCAGACGCCTGGAGCGACACCTGGTGGCCCCCCGCCCTCGGAAACCCGCCAACCACCACGGACCACGCACGCAACCTGGGAATCATCCTGGACTCCGAGCTCAAAATGGACCGCCAGATCAACTCCGTCTCATCTTCCTGCTTCCACACCCTCCGCCTCCTTCGTAAGACCTTCAAATTGATCCCCCTCGAACACCGAAATACCGTCACTCACGCCCTGGTCACCAGCAGACTTGACTACGGCAACGCACTCTACGCCGGAATAAACAAAAACCTCACCCGCAAGCTACAGAACATCCAGAACGCCGCCGCAAGACTGGTCCTCAACCTGCCAAAACACTGCCACATCTCCCTGCACCTGCGCACACTCCACTGGCTCCCTGTCGAGGCGAGAATCACCTTTAAGATGCTCACCCACGCACACAAGGCCCTCCACGGCACCGGACCAGCATACCTGAACAGCCAACTAAAATTCCACGCACCCCAAAGGACCCTACGATCAGCCCAGCTCTCCTACGCCGTGGTCCCCCGCACCAGAAAGACCAGATCGGGAGACTGCTCCTTCTCCTTCCTCGCGGCCGAAGCATGGAACGTCCTTCCGCTCCACTTCAGACAGACAACATCGCTCCCCATCTTCGCAAGAAACCTCAAACCCTGGCTCTTCGACAGACCCCCTCCTTGATGGAATGGAACCTGCAACCCCCCCCACCCCTAGCACCTTGAGACCCTTACGGGTGAGTAGTCGCGCTTTAACAAACCCCTGATTGATTGATAGATCTGTTAAATTTTGCAATATCTTTGTATAGAGAGCCCCATTGTTTCTCCGTTAGAGGGGCCAACAAGACAGTGTCCTAAAAGGCCGTATGTCATGGGGGCCGTAAGGGACCTGACGTAAGCAAGAGAGAGTAGATAAACGAGATACATCCCCTCGATGTACCCCCAGATTGCACAAATTTCCCTATAGGAAGCAGGTCTCGAGAGGCAGCAAGTCATATCTGGGGTTGTAGCAGCCAATGCTTCAGCTGGAGGTACTGATATTTTTCTGTCGCTGGGAGTTTAAAAGTTGCAGCGCAGTTCTTCAAGGAAAGTAGTTCACCTCGTACAAGCATATCTGAAACCATCAGACAGCCTCCCTCCCTCCCTCTATTTGTCAACGGGACCCTATCGTTGGGCAGGGGGGAAACCTGAGCTAAAGTGGATGGGGGTGTAGGGGGATGGGAACGCCGTTAAGGGTAAAGTCTTAGTGACCACTTCCCATGTATGGAGAGTGGTAGCTGTAGGGGTGCTAAGGTACGCGTTTTTTGGCCTGGCCTGCTTTGACCTGCAAAGGAGGTCCCAAATGGTTCTACCCACCACCATTCTATCCATGTGGAGAATGTCTGTCTGAGGCCCTGAGGGACCACTCTGATATAACTCGGAGTTGGGCAGCCCTATAGTCTGGAAGGGCCAGCCCCCCTGAAAGTCACGGTCTGGATAGTAGTCGGTGAGCTAACCGGGCCCTATGAACCTGCCAGATGAATTTCGTCATCATCGTCTTTAATTCGACAAACAATTCCTTATCTATAGAAATCGGGAGGCCCTGGAAAAGATAGAGGAGCCGAGGCAGAGCATTCATCTTAATGGCGTTTATTCTGCCTATCCAAGTGATGTATGCTGAACCCCACTTCTTGAAATCTACCTTAATTTGTCGTATCAGGGAGGTAATTGACTTCATATAAATGTAAAGGGTTAGGTGTGATTTTGATGCCCAGGTTGGTGATTTCTCTATGGGCACATTTAAATGGCGAGGATGCTGCGATTGCAGCCATTTCCTCCTGAGGTACCGTTAAGATAAGTAAGAAAGATTTTGAAAGGTTAACTTTGAAGCCCTCCACTTTCTCGAAGGTGGTAAGCTCGGTTTGGATTGCCGGGAGTGAAGTACGGGGCTCCGTAATGTGTAGGAGGACATCATCTGCAAATAGAGATATTTTATGATCATCTGGCCCGAATTTGATTCCGTGTATCTCCGGGTTAGTTCCAATATGCGCAGCAAGTGGTTCTATGCATAGCGTAAAAAGCATGGGCGATAGGGGGCAGCCCTGACGTGTACCCGGTGAAAGACTAAAAAAATCTGAGGCCACCCCGTTAACAAGGACCCGGGACCTGGGACAATGATAATTTGCCTGCAGCATGCCCATAAAGGTTGCGCCAAACCCAAAACGTCGCAGGACGCATCTCAGCAAGGACCAATCATCCCAGTCGAAGGCCTTCTCCGTGTCCAATGATAGTAAGGCCGCCGGGACGTGTTTTTTATGCACTTTCTCAATCATGTGGACAAATCTGCATACGTTATCGTGCGTCTGGTGCCCCTTGATGAAGCCGGACTGATCCGGATGGATGAAGTCTGGAAGAAGCTCCTCTAGTCTGCTGGCCAATATTTTGGAGTAAAACTTAGCATCTAAGTTTAGAAGCGCTATAGGTCTGTAAGAGGAGCATTGTTGTGGATTTTTCCCGCCTTAGGGATTAGCGTGGTCAACGCCTCTCCCATCGAGGGGGATACCTGATGTAGGGTCGCTATTGCATTAAAGAGCTCTGTCAGGTGAGGTGTCAACTCCGCCCCAAATGTTCTATAGAACATAGCGCTAAAGCCATCAGGCCCCGGGGACCACTGAAGTTTTCGGGCATCTATTGCCTTCTGTACCTCGTCCTGCATTATAGGTTGGCTCAGAGTTTTGTTGGAAGCTGATGAGACCTGGGGGAAGTCAAGCTAATTCAGATAGTGTAGCAGGTCTTGCTGACTTAGGGGGTCCGCCTTATAGAGCAATTTATAGAATATTCAAAAGGCTCTCGCCTTCCTTTCTTCACCATAGTGTGAAGTGCCCTCTTCACAACTATCAAGCTAATGTATTCCTTCTCTTGGTTAGCTTGTAGTTGCCTCGCCAGTCGTGGTCCGATTTTGACATTGCCGTCATACCCATGGGCCTGAAGGCATAGAAAGGTCTTTTCAGCTCTATTGGTGTAGATTGCCTGGAGTTTGCCTGGAGTTTGCCTCTTAATGCTGTGACCTTTCTTTGGGTGATTATAGACGGGGCCTCCTTATGTAATTTCTCCACCTTCTGTAATTCCCCCTCCAAAGCCATCCTCTCTGAGGTTTGTTGCTGTCGCAGGGAGGTGGCCAAGGCGATACTTTTACCCCGTATATCAGCCTTAAAGGCATCCAAATTGTTCATGCGGGAGGTGTCCTTGGGGTCATTATTGCTGAAAACGTCCCTGATTGAATGCCTTAATTAATCTCGGAGTAGTCGGTCCCTACATAGAATGTTAGGAAAGTACCATCTTTTAAGTGTAGAGCGGAGAGCCAGCCAATCACCCCGGGTTCTAGTGGCGCATGATCCGACAAGCTTATCGAATGCAATTTAGCCCTCAGGATAGCGGAGTGATTGGCTAAGAAAGATGTGGTCTATCCTAGAATATACTCTATGCGAGTGTGAGAAGGAGGAGAAGTCACACGTCGAGGGGTTCAGCGTTCTCCAAATATCTATTAGCCCCATCCTCGTAAGCGTGGCTTTAAGTGTCTTAGTGAAGATCCCTGCAGGTGACTTGTGTGGGTGAGTGGTATCCTTAGACGAGTCCCAAATAAGATTGAATGTCCCCAATGGCAAAGCTCTCAAGAGCCGTGAGGAATGTGCGGAGAAACTGTGATTGCCTTGAGTTCAGGACCTAAACCGTGGCTATAGTGCATGGGCGACCCTAGAGAGCCCCTTTGACCATAAGGTATCTCGCAGCCTTACCCGATGTCGTGTCTGACAGCTGAAAGGGCACCGAGGAGTGAAACAAGAGAGCCACTCCATTTTGTTTAGTGATGTTAGAGGACCAAAAAATCAGTGGGTAAGATTTATGTCATAGGCGTAGGTCGTTCCCCCTTCTTCAAGTGGGTTTCCTGTAGGGCAACTATGTGCACCTGGTTGTCCCCCAAAAACTTCAAGATGCGTTGCCTTTTGTTGGGGGAGTGGCGTTTCAGGACATGCACTTAAGGGGCATCAGGTTATGTGGGGAAATCACTGATCACATCAAGAGTCGCCCATCCCCTCCACCATCCCCCCACCCCAGGCCCCCACCCCGCCCAGATAGGAAATTAAATGAGAGTCATCACAGGAGCAACCTAACAACAAGACAACAACAAAACAGTAAAATACGGAGTCTCCAAAGTGGTGAGACATTCTCACTGTTGGTGACTCCCGAGAATGCATCCAAGCCCGCTCCCGGGGCCCCGCGTTGCTAATTGTTGCACACTCAGAAGCCTCCAGCCAGTCCTCATCTGGGCCAAGGTGGGCACGTGGGTTTGGAAAGTTCGTGAGAGACAGATCTCCATTAGCTATTATGCTGCATATCCAGCTTCTGGGATAAAGAGCCCTCCGCTGCATGGCATCTCCACCTAATCAGGAACCCCTGCAACCCCAGGAACAGAGGGCGCTACACCATAGGTAGAAAGACAGTAGTGTCAGGGGTCTGGCATCTGCTGTTAGGTCGACGACTTGTCCCCCTTCTTAGGCGTTTGCCAGGGTCTCGGCCCTTGTTGCTCCTGTGGCTGCTCTGCATTCGTCTGTGACATAGTCTTCTGCGGTGATGCCGTTTCTAGACCCAGCTGAGCAGCAGCCCCAGACAGCTCGGTGAAGTGATATTGCTTGTTGCCAAAAGAGAAGGCGATGCCAAAGGGGTATGTCAATCCATACTTGATCTGGCGCTCCCTTAGCGCTGCAGTTAGCGGTCAAAACTGTTGCCGGCGGGCCACTGTTGCTTGGGCTACGTCCTGGAAAAGTGAGCACGTGAACCCCTGAAATGAGATGGAATCGGTGTTTCTGGATTTTCGTAGGACGAGTTCCTTGGTTTTGAAAGAGCTGAATTTGGCCAGTACGTCTCTTGGGCTCTTGCCCTCACACTCCAACCTCTGGCCATCTCTGTGCACCTGCTCCAACTTGACCTCCGGGCTGTCATCTCCTAGGACACTGGAGAAAAGGCCCACCATGAATGCCTCCAGGTCTGGGCCCTCGCAGCCCTCCTCCAGGTCCCTCACTCTGATGTTGTCTCTGCAGGAGCGGTTTTCAAGATCTTCATTATCAAAGGCGTCAAGCGTGCCTCAAGCTCCTGATACTTCGATTCCAAGTCCATGGTGCGGGTCCCAACTGAATCCACGTCGGCCTGCAGCACTATCAGCTTGGAACCCACCCCAGAGCGAAATGCCTCGAAAGTGGCGCTAATGTCCGCTTTAATGTCCACTCTGAGTTCCTTCTTGAACTCTCGTAATGTCTCTAGGAGGTCCTCATTGGTGAGCGTCATGTCGCCTTCCATCTGCACTGCCACCCTCTTTTCTGCCTGAGATTCTGCAGGAGCAAAGTAACTTGAGACGTGGTTGTTTTGAGTCTTTTTGGGAGGCATATGGGCGAGGGCCACAGACTGCTGCTGCCACTCCTGGCCAGAACCAGTCCTCCACTGAGGCGACACAGAGTACTCGCTGGGGGTGGGCCATAGACGTGGAAATCCCCTAGGCCACTTTTTAATTTTCTTGTGCAGTGCCTTCCCCTGGCTTGGCTACTGCTGCAGACGTCAAAAGTCCCCCACCGTGCTCCCCCGCGATGCTACTGTGTTGTTCTCTATGCAGACCACTCACTTCCCTACTGAGGTGTCGTCATGAAGGCCCACCAAGCCTGGCTGTTCGCCACCTTTGCGGTGGGTCTAACTGATGCTCATGCGGCCTGTCGTTAGTCCCCGGGTGCCATGTTAGGGTCAGGCCGTCTGCCTGGCTCGCTCCGCTATGGCTCAAAATTTGTATGGGGGAGACCGTTGAAGTGGGGTCTCAGGTCTCCCCACACCCCCAGAGCTGGCCGCAATACTCCGGCACTGCTGCAATCGGGCCGCACGCCCGGGGACTCACCTAGCCACTGCCCGCAGTCCCAGAGGAGTTCACATTCACCCCCCGCTGTTGAGAACCCGGGGGTGCTGCAGACCCGGCGGCCCGCTCCTCCCAGGTGCCCCGCGCCACCACCGCTCGGCTCTCCAGGAGCGCTCAGCACCCAGTAGGCTCAGCCATCATCTTGCCTATCTCGCCGCACCACCTCAGCGGCCCGGGTCTCATGAAGGCATCGCTTCACAAAGGGTTTAGCCGGTGGCAAAGTGTCCACTAGCTTCTACACTGTGCTCGCCATCCACCCGCTTAATTTGGGGGTCATTGGCGAGATGTGTGGCCCATAATTGCGAGGCGAGACGCAGAGTCAACTCAGAACACATCCTCGCAGCCATGGTGATTGGCCACGCCCCCTGAAATAAACACTTTTAAACATATAGTTATTTTTTCTTTGTGCAGTACTTGTGAGTGAAATTCTAAAGAAAAAAATTGGGTTTGAATTACCATTATATGCCTGATTCCATTACGGAACTGTTAGTAAACTAGAAAGCATAGGTACAAGATGGGACAGTTTGTCAAGTAGGGTTTTGTGGGGCTGCACCAACTTGGACTTTCATGTTCAAATGCTCAAACCTTGTAGAACTAGGCCAGAGCCCTAGTTAATGCAACAAAAGTTAAACAAAGTTGTTAGACATTTCTTGCCTTAATGAACGCTGTGAACAAGGGTTGCAAGCATTGCAATAGGCAGTGCAGGGGTACTTAAGGAAAAATAGGAATAGCTAGTACAGTTGTGTAGTTCCTATATTACCTAACTAGGATCTGTGCGTTTGGATAACATAAACTGTGGGATTGGTGGCGGACTGATTCCGTGCACCCCCACCGGATACGTTAGCCTGTATGTATCAGCTAGCTCACAGTGCCACTATAATCTCCTCTTACCAAGGAGAGAATGGATTCTGCAACCTCAGAACATGACAACCCTGATCCCTCAGAATCGTGGAAACAATATACTACCTTTCGCTCAGTCACTCGTGCTCACTTAGTTTGTCTCGAGAGATACACAGAATAAACAGGCTGGGCGTTTTCAATAAGTATTTATTGAACAGTTGTTATTCTAGTGTAGAATAGATGAGCTGCAACAACCATTAGACAGTAGCAGAGATATATGATTAGAAGTACCACGAAAGTAAAGGGATGGTAAAGTTCTACCATTTTGCAGTAATCATGAATATATACAAGTACATAAAACACATGATAAAAAGTGCGCACTCCTACAAGGCCTCCCTAACTAGATGTGCCTAAATGTACCTCGCATCTGTGTAGGTGTTATGCCAAGAATCCCTCTAGGATCTAGACAACCCCATTACCTTAGAATGAGAGAAGATGGGACCCCGTCCTGGTCTCAAGTTGGACACCCCGCGAGGGATGTTAGACCACTGCGAGCTGGAGTGTCTGCATGCAGGACCACTGCGAGCTGGTCAGTGTGTCAGCTGGGAAGTCTCGTCTCCTCTGTCTTTCTAAGCAAGATGTGATGTATATATACCCATAGGTCTACCCAGGGGTCCTACCTTGCTGTGTTACTGTGTTGGCCTGAAGGATGATGTTGGGCCTGAACTTTATACAGAGATATTATACAGGAGATGTTAGTCCTGCTGTGCTTCCAAGAAGCCTCATGCATAATGTATGAGATTCGAACTAGGGGGAAACCCGCGTTCTGAATGCAGTGTCGTATCTAGGTAAAAGGTCAGTCCCTAAGAACCGTTATGTATGTAATGTAGGGAAGAATATAGGTGAAAGGTTGCAATGCTACCTGCGCCTATATAGGGTACCTATATGGAATATAACAGTACCATGCATCACTGCTCTCTTTACTTCCTGCGTTTTTGTCATCCAATATCACAAAAAGAAAACTAGGAATGTGTTAGAGCATCTGAGGCACAGACATCCTACACTCAAAATGGCCGTTCCTAAACCATTTGGGAAGTTAAATTGATTTGGGTTACAGTAAGCAGAGCCCTCTCCTTTGTTTTTACCTGCCTGGTCCTTCAGTCTGAGTAGGAAGAAAACTGTGCATTAATTCTTTCATTTCCAATAAATTTCTAGAGTAAGTGCTTGTTTCAACCTTAATCTGTTGGAGTGATGAATGGCCAGTCCTCAACTCTGATTCCTTTTTGCACAGCTATACATTGGCTATCAGAAGATTTTCATGGCAGACTGCTTATTGGAGACTCTACAGGCAGGGAGAGTACCTTTTCAGATCAATCACCATAGCAAATCGGTGACTTCTGACAACTTTTCTGGACTACAAGGACACCACATTTCCTTCCAGGTATATAATCCTACTGAAAATGAAGTACAAAATTCTCCCTGTATAGACTCTTCCTGGCCTTACTAGGTTAACGCATAAGGTGAAATAAGAGGTTTTACAATTCTGAGTGATAGGACTAGGTGGTCTGTTGCCTGTTCTCTGTTCTATGGAATGGAGCTAGAAGAAACTAAGCCTTAACTTATTTACCCCTGCCACTATATGGCACTAGACAAGAATGGTTTCAGAACAGCACGCCAATAGGATATCTGTAAGGAAGTTTATGTGCTAATGCTGCTAGAAGGAGAACATCAATGTTTAAGAACCATGGAATTGTCATAAAATCTCTTCTGTCTTCTGAAAACTATAAATTATATAAAGGCAATGCCAGAAACAAATCAGGAGCTTTGGGTTGTATTTCTGAAAATAATCTTTTTAGAGTCTGAGGACATAATAACAAGAGCCCTCTTCTTTCTGATGGAGCCGTAATAAGAGTTACGAACACCACTGAAATGATCAGTTCCACAGGAACACAGTGGCCTGGTGCATTTCACCTTGACACTCTACAAAAACAACAGTTGATGGACAGAATGCAGAACAATGTCATACATTCACCCCAGTACAGAGATCTGGGCCTAAATCCATCGTTTTTTTGCTCACCATGCCATTCCAGTTTGGACCCAGCCATATGCAAATCAGTCTTGACCCTGTGCCTCATGGGAACAGTCCAGCCCGAACTGCCAAGCCAGGTCCTCCCTGGACTGGAAACAAGCATCCTAGGACCGGTTTCGGGGTTTCACCCCTCTTCAGCCAGGATAGCTTGATTCCAGTGGCATGGAGAGCACGGGACCCACGTCTGGGCATACCCGTCCCACTCGGGGTGACAATTGCAAAAACAACAGTTGATGGACAGAATGCAGAACAATGTCATACATTCACCCCAGTACAGAGATCTGGGCCTAAATCCATCGCTTTTTGCTCACCATGCCATTCCAGTTTGGACCCAGCCATATGCAAATCAGTCTTGACCCTGTGCCTCATGGGAACAGTCCAGCCCGAACTGCCAAGCCAGGTCCTCCCTGGACTGGAAACAAGCATCCTAGGACCGGTTTCGGGGTTTCACCCCTCTTCAGCCAGGATTGCTTGATTCCAGTGGCATGGAGAGCACAGGACCCACTGAAACAGTGGGGAAAATAAGGAATGAAAGAGGAATCTGGACCAGGATTTCAATATCTTCCTGCTATTCCTCATGTAACAGGGGACCTTCAGTGGCCAACCCGTAATTAGCCAGAAATTCCCCTCCTGGGATTTAGAAGCAACTCTGATATTGATAATTCGTACAAAATTACCACCAGCATTACAGAAATAGTTTGAAAGATGCCCTTACTGAAAATGTAGAGACATTCCATGTCAGCCTTCAGTGAACTAAGGGGCATATGTATTAATATCTTTTTGTAAAATAGTGGTTGCAAATTGTGGGCAGTATTTTTGCAAGCTATAAAGATTTGTGTATTAATAGGCCTTTCTTAAAAATCGAAATTGTGGGTCGCAATCTGACCTAACTAATAAATATTAATGAGATAGGTTCCAAATTGCGACTCACTACAATTTGAGGCCATCACAAGAATGGATACTCAGGCCAACAGACAACCATGCCTGTGATTGCCTTCAAATAAAGTAAAGATTTTTTTTTAATGGAGCACGTTTTCCTTAAAGGAAAGTTTTCTACTTTGTTTAAGAGTAGGCCGTGGTCCCTTTAACCAGTGCCTACTCCTCAACAAACTTTGTTTTACATTCACTAGCGGGAACAGGTCACTTTGGACCCCCTTCACTTTTGCAAATGCATTACCACCTCTTTTGAGGTATTAGTAAAATATCAATGTTTTGAGAAAGAATTTCTGTGACAAAATATTGATACATTAGATATTGATTTGGTATTTGGAAGGGATGTCTACAACATGCCCCTTCCAGATATCGAATCGGTATCCCTTGCCAATCGCATTTTGGGAGTTGAGAAAACTTTTTTGATTTCTAAAAAGGGATTCTTCATAAAATAAAAGCATTCCAACATTTGCAAACGCTGAATTAGAACATTTGTGACCATTAAAATGCTTAGTACATCTAGCCCTAAAATATTTTGAGTGTTGTTTGATGAAATAAAGTGTAATTAAAATGGAGCGCTTTTTCTGTCTTTAGTGGTAATACATTTTATATAGAGATAGTAAGATATGAAAGTATCTTTAGTTGGGTTTACTTAAATATTTCTGCTTTTGCTTAAATAATGTTGTTCCTTGTTTTAGCAGAAAACCACATCACATAACAAGGGGAGTTTTTTTGGTGGGGGAAAGGTCTGCTCCATGAAATGGGTTGACCACCCCCTTGCCAAGTATTTTCATTTCCCTGGGGAGGAGGGAGGGGTGGGGGTGATTGGAAACCCAAGAAGGGAATGCAAAGTAATAGGAGCCATTTCGCTTTTTGGTTTCTCTTTCCCAGCGGCTTTGGTCTTTCCCCAGGCAGAAGTCTTTACACATGGGGCACCAGTAGAAAAGGGAAATGGCCCCACCTGTGCCATGTATTCCTGCTCGGGAATGGCGACAGGGGCTGACATATCAGACCAGGAATTGCAATAGATCACCATGGAATGTGTTTTTGGTGGGGTTCCCCCCACTACCAGCATTGCAACTGATCCCACAAGGGGAGTAAAAATATTTTGTGCATTTCCCCTCCCCCAGCTCATCCAGGGAATAGAAAATGCCAGCCAGCAAAGTTGAGCCTGCTCTCTTTATCCATTGCTCAATGGTTGAGTCATTGACATGTGTCTTCAGCCCACTACAGCCTACTGATTTGGGCAATGGGTCAGCCCAATTTTGTCACTGCTAACTTCACTATGAATCTTGGCAAATCCATATGTATGTGGAAACACAGGAGGATCATATAATTCTAGTGGCTTTGCTTATGTGTGTATATATATATATATATATATATATTATCTACTGGCGGTCGTCAGTAGATAGTTATAGTTAGGACCTATTTTCCATAGGAAATCCGTAACATTCTATTTGCAATAACGTTGGCGCCGGTTGACGAATCTTCGCGAAAACTTCCAACTTGTTGGGGCGCTCCGGTCCGCTCCTATCCTGAAAGTCTCAGGGTGATTCGTCAAGCGGGGGCCGAGAAAAAAGGGGGGTCCCAAAACACGTTTTCCCCATTCATTTTTCCATAGGAACCTTTAGTCGCAGCTACAGCCCGAACTGCTGCACGGAATTACACCAAATTTGGCAAAGAGGTAGCCCTTGGTTCAGTGTCGTGCCTTTTGCTTAAATGGTGTAAATCCGTTCAGTAGTTCCTGAGAAAATCAAAAGTAAAGTCACATATATATCTATGGCCGAGTAGGGTCTGCGTACCCCCCCGATCACGAGCTGCATGCTAATTGGCTGTCAAGTGGCTGACAACACTCCAAATCAGGAAGTGTGGGCAGCCATTTTGAACAAGTGCGCAAAGCGCAAAAAGGGGGCAGGGTAGAAACACCCTGACCCCCTAGGTCTGCTCAGGGGGTCCCACAAGGACCCCCTGGGCAGAAAAAAGCATTTTTTTTTTAAACGGCGGGATGCGTTTAGGGTGCGCGGATCCCGCCGATAAAGAAAAAAACCACAAGAAACAAGTGCGCAAAACGCACAAAGGGGGCAGGGTAGAAACACCCTGACCCCCTAGGTCTGCTAAGGGGTCCCACAAGGACCCCTGGGCAGAAAAAGCATTTTTTTTTTTAAATCGGCGGGATGCGCTTAGGGTGCGCGGATCCCGCCGATAAAAAATCGAAGCGCGGGAGACCCAAGTCCCGGGGCATGCGGGGTGGGTTTATGTGTTTATATGGGGGCCTCTAAGGCCCCAAGTCCCGGGGACCGCCACCCCCGGGCTTTATAAAAATTTTGCGGGAGGGCTCTCTGCCTCCCGCAGCCCCGAGGACCGCCACCCCCCCGGGGCTTCTTTTTAATTTTTAATAACCTGTGTGGGGGCTCCAGCCCCCACACACGCCCTCGGGGACCACCACCTCCCCGGGGCACTTAGAAAATAAATGTGGGGGTCCGTTACGGACCCCCAGAGCCCCGGGGACCACCACCTCCCCGGGGCTGTGCAATTGAAGGGAGCCCTTGATGGCCCTGGGGACCGCCACCCCCCAGGGCCGGCTCCTGCAGTGTCCCGGGGTGCCTACCCCCGGGACACTGTCGTTTGCTATGGCAGGGCGGGAGCCTCGCGGCTCCCGTCCTGTCATAGCAAACTGCTTTGGATTTTGGAACAGAGAGCAGGGAAACCTGCTCTCTCTTCCAAAATTCAAAGCAGATTGCTTTTCCACACGGGGAGCTGCATCTTAGCAGCTCCCCATGTGGAAAAGCAATGCCGGCTCCCGAGGGACGCGGGGAGCCGGCGGGACTGTGGGGGGATTGGGGACCCCCCCACAGTCCCCAATGGAGAGGGCCAGCCCCGGGGGATGGGGTCCCTGGGGCAAGTAGTGGCCCGGGAGGTGGGCACGCGGCCCCCCTCCCCAAAAATAAAAAAAAAACTTTGAAAAAAAAAAAAGGAAAGGCCGGCCCTGGGGGATGGGGTCCCCGGGGCCTTAAATGGCCTGAGGAGGGGGGCCACGCAGCCCCCTCCAAATATTTAAAATTTTTAAAAGAGGGCATGCCCCGGGGAATGGGGTCCCCGAGGCCAATATAGACCCAGGGAAGGGGGGCCACGCGGCCCCCTTCCCGTTTTATTTTAATAAAAAAAAAAATGAAAATCCTCATGCCCCGGGGATGGGGTCTCCGGGGCCAAAAGAGGCCAAGGGAAGGGGGGCCACGCAGCCCCCCTCCCATACAAAAAAAAACCACCGGCATCGTGCTGGAGGCCCCGCCCCCACCCTGCAGCAGTCTGCAAACGCGTCCCCTGGCATGTTTGCAGATGGGGAACGAATTCCCCTTGAATACTGGGAGTCCCTGGGGGCCAACTAGCCCACCAGGAACCTCCAGTATGCGCGAGGGGGCTGCGTTGCAGAGAGGTGTACAGAGGCCACGCCCCTTTTTACACCTCTCTGCAACGCAGCTCTGTGGCACTTTTTGGAGGTACATAGTGGGCTAGTTGGACTCCAGGGACCCTCAGGATTCAAGGGGACTTAATCCCCCAACTTAAAATGCGCCATGGGGCGCGTTTGCACAGTGGTGAAGGGAGGGGGCGGGGCTTCACGTGACATGTGTGCAAACAGGCCCCGTGGCGCATTTTAAGATGGGGAATTAAATCCTCTTCAATCCTGAGGTCCCTGAGGGCCAACTAGCCCACCAGGTACCTCCAGTAAGCACCACGGAGCTGCGTTGCAGAGTGTTGTAAAAGGGGCGTGGCCTCTGTACACCTCTCTGCAACGCAGCCCCTGGCGCATACTGGAGGTTCCTGGTGGGCTGAGTTGGCCCCTAGGGACCCTCAGGATTGAGGAGGAATTAATTCTCCAACTTAAAACGCGCCACAGGGCGTGTTTGCAGACATGTCACCTCAGGCCACACCCCTTCCTTCACCATTGTGCAAATATTCCTCTAAAATCAGCTGAACTACGAATTCCGATTTACTCACCTGTTATCAGGAGAGACCACAGTGCTGCATCTTTGAGCCCAGTACTAATCCTGAAAAGTAATTTTAACCGTACTTACCAGTAACTTGAATTTCCTTCCATAGGATATCATTGCCTGCTTTTTGCTGAAAAAGTTTCTAAGTGTCGATTTTTGAAACTTACAAATATTCCTCTAAAATTAGCAGAACTACGAATTCCGATTTACTCACCTGTTATCAGGAGAGACCTCAGTGCTGCATCTTTGAGCCCAGTACTGATCCTGAAAAGTAATTCTAACCGTACTTACCAGTAACTTGAATTTCCTTCCATAGGCTACCATTGACTGGTTTCACTTGGAAATTCTTCTAAGTGTGGAGTTTTGGAACTTTATAATATTCCTCTAAAATCAACCGAACTACGAATTCCGATTTACTCACCTGTTATCAGGAGAGACCACAGTGCTGCATCTTTGAGCCCAGTACTAATCCTGAAAAGTAATTTTAACCGTACTTACCAGTAACTTGAATTTCCTTCCATAGGATATCATTGCCTGCTTTTTGCTGAAAAAGTTTCTAAGGGTCGATTTTTGAAACATACAAATATTCCTCTAAAATCAGCACAAGTACGAATTCCGATTTACTCACCTGTTATCAGGAGAGAACCCAGTGCTGCATCTTTTAGCCCAGCACTGACCCTGAAAAGTAATTCTAACCGTACTTACCAGTAACTTGTATTTCCGTCCATAGGAATTCATTGTCTGGTTTTCAGCAGAAAAGTTTCAAAGTGTCGATTTTCACAAACTACAAATATTCCTTAAAAATCGCCTGTATGACTTAAACGCATTCTTTCAACTTTTTACAGGAGATGCACCAGTGCTGGATCCAGAATCCACCACTGAGTAAGAATAAGTAACGATAACACTACTTACCTGCTAAGTGAATTTCCTCCCATAGGATAACATTGGTGATTCTATGTGAAAAAGTTTCTCTGTGTCAACTTTTAAAATACAATAATATTCCTTAAAAATCACTACTGTAACCAAAACGCTTTTACTCAACTGTTTACAGGAGATGTGCCAGGACTGAATCTAGGATCCAGTCCTGTGGTTAGAAAAGTAATCCATAAAGTAACTAATTGCATTTAAGTAGAAATTCACATTG
This sequence comes from Calotriton arnoldi, assembly GCA_963921515.1. Classification (NCBI taxonomy): domain Eukaryota; kingdom Metazoa; phylum Chordata; class Amphibia; order Caudata; family Salamandridae; genus Calotriton; species Calotriton arnoldi. Next base: position 798,170 of record CAWUFW010002709.1, read on the forward strand.
AGCTCAATGTTGCATTGTGTTTGAAATTGTGTTGCCCATTGCAACAACTGTAACTACTGTACTTAAAAGTCTATTGCCTATTTGCAAAGTATTTAAACTAAAGTAATTCATTCTGAGAAAGTATATTTTGTAATGTAATGTATAATGTAATTACAATGTAATTTAAAAGATAAAATATCTAAAAATAAATAGTTTAAAAAAATGTAGTAAATCAGAATCAAAAAAATAAATATAACAATTAATACATTTAAAAATTGTCATTTACAAAACCTTTGAAATTCACTGACAAAACCATAGGTTTCAGGCACGTTATAGTTAGAAATTAGCATTTAAAAACCTTACAAATTCACTGAAAAAACCATAGGTTTTAGGGACAGTTATAGTTAGTTGGACATTGCACTCGTACAAAACCCGTGAAATTCCCCGTTATAGTTAGTTCAGGTAACTATAACTCGCGCCCCGTAATGCACTGCTGATGACGTCACATATTACATCACTCATGACATGGTCAGTGACATCACTGATGACATCACTGATGACATCTCAAATGACATCACTGATGACATCACTGATGACATCATCCATGTGATAATTTCATGCATCTTCTCACACCCTAATATAACTTTTGATACACCCACTCTAAATTACAGACTGCCATTCTCAAAACCATACACACTCCAATATCAATAACTACATACCCACTCACTGATTCTTAGGTCTACACACACACACACATCTACTCACTCACCCGTACAGTCACTCGTACTTACAGTCACTCAGTACAGGACTATCATATGCACTCATACACCTATATAAACACTCACACACCGCCACTCATCCAGAGAGGTACTCACACACGTAGTCAGTCATGCAAAAAATTAATCACACACCCATTTACTCACCTATACAGTTATACACACACCAGCTCACTTACTCATACAAATACTAGCACATTCTTACGCTCTTATACAATAACTGATACAAGCACACACCCATCCATACAGCCACTCTCACAATCACAAACTCTCACTTATAGCCATTTAAATACTCTAACACACATATATACTGCCTTTTACATATGTAGTTACTCGCACATGTACCACTGAGATATACATTCACTCACTAACACACCCATACACACACTCACACACCCAAGCAGTCCATCGCAGATGCACTCTTGAAATCATGCACCCAGTGAATCACCCACTCACACATCTATGTACAGAGTCACACACACCCCACCCACACAAACACTCAGGCAGCCATACAGATACTCAGAGAACCAATCAATAACCCATATAGACACTCATGTAGCTATTCGCAAATCCATGCATCCACTTACACACCAACAAACAGACGGATACAGACATTCACACAGTTTAGTCACTAACCCATGCATTCAGTAAGATACGTTTAATCACTCACTTGTAGAGTCAGTCACGCACGTACTAAATCATCCATTCAGACACTTATACAACCACTCATTCTTCAATACGCCTTTCCCTATATATATTAAACATATTTAAACTTTACAGAAACACACAGTCACTGGATGATGTCATCAGTGATGTCATTTGAGATGTCATCAGTGATGTCATCAGTGATGTCACTGACCATGTCATGAGTGATGTAATATGTGATGTCATCAGCAGTGCATTGCGGGGGAGCGAGTTATAGTTACCTGAGCTAACTATAACGGGGAATTTCACGGGTTTTGTACGAGTGCAATGTCCAACTAACTATAACTGTCCCTAAAACCTATGGTTTTTTCAGTGAATTTGTAAGGTTTTTTAAATGCTAATTTCTAACTATAATGTGCCTGAAACCTATGGTTTTTTCAGTGAATATATATATATATATATATATATATATATATATATATATATATATATATATATATATATATATATATATATATATATATATATATATATATATATATATATGTACAAACAAAGTTCCCCTTGCGGTGGAGGCATTTCTCATGTGACATTTGTTTCCCCGATTATTGATTGTTTTAAAAGCTTGAAATGGTTTGGCGGCATTCTATTGCAACTACCGGCTGGTTGTTGACCGCCATTCTTTTGCTTCAACAGGCTGCCCATGAGAAAGGGCGTAATGCTTGAAACGCGTTGGCAGCAAATTCTAAGGGGCTATGCACATGAGACCTGAGCGATGATCCTGAGTGTGCCTCCACCGCAAGGGGAACTTTGTTTGTACATTTGAGTGACCGCCCCGGGTCACGGATGGCACCACCACATGAACTCTGTGGGTTCGCTTCCGCTGGAGCTCGAGCGGCGAGGCGAAGCGGGAGATGCCTGGCATTGAAATTGCATTTCTCATGTGACATTTGTTTCCCCGATTATTGATTGTTTTAAAAGCTTGAAATGGTTTGGCGGCATTCTATTGCAACTACCAGCCCCAGAATGCACCTTAATTATTGAATCAAGGAGTAATAAAAATCAATGAGGTAAAACGCTGGTTGTTGACCGCCATTCTTTTGCTTCAACAGGCTGCCCATGAGGAAGGGCGTAATGCTTGAAACGCGTTGGCAGCAAATTCTAAGGGGCTATGCACATGAGACCTGAGCGACGATCCTGAGTGTGCCTCCACCGCAAGGGGAACTTTGTTTGTACATTTGAGTGACCGCCCCGGATCACGGTTGGCACCACCACATGAACTCTGTGGGTTCGCTGCCGCTGGAGCTCGAGCGGCGTGGCGAAGCGGGAGATGCCTGGCATTGCAATTGCATTTCTCATATGACATTTGTTTCCCCGATTATTGATTGCTTTAAAAGCTTGAAATGGTTTGGCGGCATTCTATTGCAACTACCAGCCCCAGAATGCACCTTAATTATTGAATCAAGGAGTAATAAAAATCAATGAGGTAAAACACTGGTTGTTGACCGCCATTCTTTTGCTTCAACAGGCTGCCCATGAGGAAGGGCGTAATGCTTGAAACGAGTTGGCAGCAAATTCTAAGGGGCTATGCACATGAGACCTGAGCGACGATCCTGAGTGTGCCTCCACCGCAAGGGAACTTTGTTTGTACATTTGAGTGACCGCCCGGGTCACGGATGGCACCACCACATGAACTCTGTGGGTTCGCTGCCGCTGGAGCTCGAGCGGCGGGCGAAGCGGGAGATGCCTGGCATTGCAATTGCATTTCTCATGTGACATTTGTTTCCCGATTATTGATTGTTTTAAAAAGCTTGAAATGGTTTGGCGGCATTCTATTGCAACTACCAGCCCCAGAATGCACCTTAATTATTGAATCAAGGAGTAATAAAAATCAATGAGGTAAAACGCTGGTTGTTGACCGCCATTCTTTTGCTTCAACAGGCTGCCCATGAGGAAGGGCGTAATGCTTGAAACGCGTTGGCAGCAAATTCTAAGGGGCTATGCACATGAGACCTGAGCGACGATCCTGAGTGTGCCTCCACCGCAAGGGGAACTTTGTTTGTACATTTGAGTGACCGCCCCGGGTCACGGATGGCACCACCACATGAACTCTGTGGGTTCGCTGCCGCTGGAGCTCGAGCGGCGTGGCGAAGCGGGAGATGCCTGGCATTGCAATTGCATTTCTCATGTGACATTTGTTTCCCCGATTATTGATTGTTTTAAAAGCTTGAAATGGTTTGGCGGCATTCTATTGCAACTACCAGCCCCAGAATGCACCTTAATTATTGAATCAAGGAGTAATAAAAATCAATGAGGTAAAACGCTGGTTGTTGACCGCCATTCTTTTGCTTCAACAGGCTGCCCATGAGGAAGGGCATAATGCTTGAAACGAGTTGGCAGCAAATTCTAAGGGGCTATGCACATGAGACCTGAGCGACGATCCTGAGTGTGCCTCCACCGCAAGGGGAACTTTGTTTGTACATTTGAGTGACCGCCCCGGGTCACGGATGGCACCACCACATGAACTCTGTGGGTTTGCTGCCGCTGGAGCTCGAGCGTCGAGGCGAAGCGGGAGATGCCTGGCATTGCAATTGCATTTCTCATGTGACATTTGTTTCCCCGATTATTGATTGTTTTAAAAGCTTGAAATGGTTTGGCGGCATTCTATTGCAACTACCAGCCCCAGAATGCACCTTAATTATTGAATCAAGGAGAAATAAAAATCAATGAGGTAAAACGCTGATTCTTTTGCTTCAACAGGCTGCCCATGAGGAAGGGCGTAATGCTTGAAACGCGTTGGCAGCAAATTCTAAGGGGCTATGCACATGAGACCTGAGCGACGATCCTGAGTGTGCCTCCACCGCAAGGGGAACTTTGTTTGTACATATATATATATATATATATATATATATATATATATATAGCTGCAAAAGAGTTACCCCTCGGGTTTTTAAATTCTACGAATGGTGATTGATGACGGCACCCCATTTGGGGTTGATTTAATGAACTACCAGCCCCATAATGCTTTGTAATTATCTATTTTAGAGTTATGGTAATAAAAGAGGGGAAACGCTGGTCGTCTGCACGTCATCAATTTTGAATCGGAGGCTGCCCATGAAGAAGGGCGGTTTGCCCGAAACGCGTCGGCAGCAGATTTGAGGGGTTATGTTTGCTGGACCTGTGCGATCCTGAGTGTGCCTCCACCCCAGGGGTAACCTTGTTTTTGGAATATATATATATATATATATATATATATATATATATATATAGTATATATATTATATATATATATATATATATTAATTTTTTTGCCAGCCCTCCTCATCCATTGATCATTGACATCTGTCTTTGGTCTACTGCAGCATGGAGCAATGGGTCAGCCCACTTCAACCATTGCATTTTCTATCCTTTCAGAAGGAGCACATCTCCACACAAAGTAGAAACCCTTCAGTACCATAGACTATTATGGCAATGTGTATTTTGTTAGACAAACATATTTGAATTTTAGGTTGGAGTACATTTTCGTTTCTTCTAGGTTTTTATTGATGTTGGTGAGCAAAGTTTATGGACAGATGACCTGTTTTAATTCTTCATTGATCCAACCATTTTTCCTATTTCTATTACTTTTGTAATGCACTCTCACTTGCAGAAAATTGTATGCTCATTTCAGCTCATATCATACAGCATTAACAATGCATTAAGATTACCATGTGTATCTTTGCATTTACCTAGAACACACTATTTGTGGAAGAATGTTTCAGTTAGGTAATAGATATGGTATCTCATTGGATGACTGCAGCACATACCCTAACTAAAATAATGGAGGAGAGCTCTGAAGCAGGTTCTGATACAGAGACTGCATCTGAGAGAGAGGATCATAGATTAAAATCTGGAAGTGATTTTTTCAGTTGGCTGAGTTCTATCCGGTAATGGCTCGTCTTCCAGGGATTCTAAAGAACATTGCCAAGGCAGCTGTGATGTCCCTTTGCAAGCACAATCTTTGCAGATTAGTTACAGTAGGAGGATAACCAATGCAGAGTGCAGGCAGGTATCTCGTGGGGCACAGGAAAACTTCTCCTTTTTCCGCCCCCTAATAAATCTCATCAAGACATTCCCCCATTTACCACAAATGCTGGATGTACAGTCGATATTGCAAATATTTTGTCTATTGACTACCTCCATCTTTTTGGGTGTTCTTTGAGGAAATTGTGTACCAAATGGATTTGATTGCTGAACAGTTTCCGGGGAGCATAGAGGCATCATGACCCCTGATTCCAGGACACATCCGGGGAGTTGAAAGCATGTCTGGACCTTGCACTCCTCATAGGAATAGTGCACAAATAAACAGTGTAGTCTTACTAGTTGAATTGTACACTTTGGGCAACATCCAACTTTACATGAGTAGATATCAGTTTTTGATTGTGCAGCATATGTTGCATTTCAATGACAATTCTGCAGCATTGCCCCAGAATCATCCAGACTATGACTGGTTTTTGAACATTTGGCCTGTTATGGAGCAATTGTTTGCCAAGTTTCCAGAGATTTATACTCCTGGGAAGAAAACAGCAGCTGATGAGTAGTTGATCGTGTACAAAGGGCGAGCACTGTCCAGGCAGTGCATACAAGCAAAAGAGCTTGTTACGGTGTCAAGGTGTACATTCTGTGTGAAAGCTTTACTATTTATGTATACTGCCTGTAAGTATACTCTAGGAAGGACTCACTATAGAGCCTGCAGGTTGCCCTCCTGTGTTAGAAATTAGTGAAAAGATTAAATTGGAGTTTGTGCTGTCATTACTTTATAAAAGTTATAACCTTTATGTGGACAAATTCTATGAATAACTCCAGCCATTCAGTGAGGTGTACCATGATAATGCGGTTTGCGGTACAATTCAAAGTCACTGCAAAGTATTCCTTCAGGAGCTTGTTTGTAAGAAGCTCAAAAAAGGCCAGAGTATTGTTTGCGTTGCAATGAATTGTTTGCTGTAAAATTATCGATGAGAGCATTTGGCAGAAGTACTCAAGCTCAACTATGTACTTTGGCAGAGTGGACAAATATGACCAGACACTTCAATCACATATATAGAGAGTCTTAAAACTGACACATGGTATAAGAAGTTGGCCACACACCTGTTCCAGCTGGCAACATTAAATGTGTGTTGTCTGTCATCAAACTATTAGGGAATGGCTGATGTCCTTCCTTGACTTTCAGTTGACTGTTATTAAAAGACCTACTGCTTTTGAGGCTATAGCCTCTACTTAATCTAGTGAGGAGGATGCTATAAGGTGGCAGCATTGGCATATTCTGACCGCTTTTCTGCAACAGAGGAAAGAGAAATTCATATTGGCAATGCAGAGTTTGCACTCTGCAAGGTAAGAAGCACAAGAGTCATTATTATTTCCTCAGTGCCCATCTTAACCAGGTCTGTGTATACCTGCTTGCTTCACTTTGTACCATACAAACGAAAAGTGCTGGGAAACTATTTGCAATGGAGTGGTCAGATTAATAGTTAGTATGTGCCTTTAAATGGCTGCGCATGCATACATACACACTTTGGCCCATTACCTGACTAATCATGAAGCCTTTCAAATTGATCCATCTGGAAAATCTTTTTAATAGTTCTCAACCAAAGAACCAAGACTAATATTCTTCCTAAATTAGAATGAATCCACTATGTCTTTACTGACTTTAGCAAATAGGTACACATTGGTCATACTTTTGACCTTTTTACCACCTTAATCCTCCATCAAAATGTGGGCAATATTCCACCCATCATATTACAAGTGCATTATAATCAATGCACTACATATAACGGTGAATGGGACAGCTAACATTTCTTGATAGAGCACATTCTCCAGCAAGTGCTTTGTTTATATGGAAGTGCTCTCCAGGGAACCTATGAGAGTCTGTCCCAGAGTGTTTACCCCAGTTTTTAAATGTAGTTTTTTTCACACTCTCCATAAAGAGGGGTTATAAGACATCTTCAGACATCCATCAACTTATTATCATGCAGTGGAAGTAGTTGTAGCAGTCAGAGTGTTAAAGACACCTGAAAGATAAGTCATCCAGAGCCTAAGCAGACATTATTAAAGGTTCATATGGCATACACACAACATTAATCAGGACTCTGAGCAAGACAGAGGCATGAGGAGAAAGTCAAAGATTAGCTTAGGCTCATTTTCACTGAGGTCTCCTAGAGGTAGCAGGCAAATAGTCAAGATCGGAGTGGCCTACAAACTACTGCACCCACCACTCCTCACGTTGGTCTCAATTATGGCCTTCTTCCTACCTTTATTCTCTGCCAAAACACAGGAGATGTTCTGTTGGCCATATTGCATGTGCATTACAGTCAATGCGCTGCACACATCGGTGGATGGGACATCAGCCATGTTTTAACAAAGTACCTTGTCTGAAAAAGCCCTATGGTCCTAAGTCTTTCTGGAAGTCCTCTTTAGGGCAGAGTCACAAAAAGTGTACTTTATTAGCCAAAATCGTGAGGTTTGCAGGGAATTCTGGAAAAGAAAATGGAGTGGAGTCACACCACCTTGATCTCCCGTAGAAATGTCGAGGGGTAGTAGGTTTCCCTGGGCTGCAGCCGAGCCCAAGCCCAAAAACAATTGCTATCCACATACCCAAAATGGGTCAATTTTCAAGGCGAAAGCAGGAAGTCTACATGTTGCATTTTGGGCTCTTTTATGTTGTGGTGCTGGTTCCAGCCACTAAAGTGGTTACCATTTTTATCGGGAAAAGTGTGGGAACACTAGGTGTTTAAAAGTTTGTGGATCCCTGTAGATTCCATAACTTGCTCTCACAGAAATGTGAGGAAATTGAGTGATATTAGCCAACATTTAAGATTCGCAGGGCAATCTGGGCAAGAAAACATAGTGAGAGCCAAACAAGTCACATCACCCTGGACTTCATCATGTGTCTAGTTTTCAGACATGAAGGTTTCCCTAGCTGGGGGCTGAGCACAGGCGAAATTTGCTGATACCCACATTGCCTAATGGGGTCCATTTTCATGGCAAAAATTTAATGTGTCCATGGTGTGCTTTAGGGTCTACTGTGATGTGTGTGCCATACTAAACCACACAAATGGGGTACTCTTGTTATTAGGAGAAGTATGGAAACACAAAGTAGTAGAACATTTATTATTATCTATTGATAAGTGCCACATATGCCCTCTGAATCACATGATAATATGGGTAATCCTCATTCGGAGTTTTGCAATTAACCACTATACCTAAACTCAGTATCTAAGGCACATTTAAAAAATGCCTAGGTTTCCTCATAGCCATTTTTTATTCATTACATTTTACCTTATCAATTGAAGTGTGGTCAGTACATAATGAAATGCCATCATAAACTGCAGCTCATTTGTGGGCTATGCATATCACCTGTTTTTGGACAATCAGCGAACACTATATATTCCTGCAGTCAGAAGGGTCTGTCAGACGTAACAAAATGAAAACATTGTCACCATTTTCTATTTTGCCTTCATTATTTTCATATTTTTTTATTTCAGTGAGCAGATTCTTTGGAAAAACCATGATCGATCTACTGACATTCTAGAGGTAATTCTTGGCACATGGGGCACCTGTTGAAAAATCCTAGAACTGGCATACTTGAGAAAATTCTTTGCATGCTGGCACCCATGGCAAAATGCTGGCACTAGCACATTGGAGGCAATTATTGTCATCAGCGGTAGCGTTGCGCCACTGCCTGCAGAGGCAAATGAAAAATAAAATGCATATCATTTTATTTTTTGCCCTGTGGTTGAGTCTTGGGGGGCAGGGCCACTGTAGCAGGGGCACTGCTATCAGTGCATATGACTGTTTGGCCGGCCGTCTTAGGACGGCCAAACCGTCATGTGCACTGACATCTCTCCAACTCAGCTGTGTTGCTGGGTGGAGAAACCAGCAGACACAGGCTCCCAGCTCCAGATGGAGCGCAAAACAAGCCTGCTCCACCCAATCCAGACACTGCTCTCATGGGCATGAGAGAAGTATCTGGACTGGCATTAGGGGAGAGAGGGAGCTTCAGCCTGTGCCCAGAGGAGCAAAAACCGGCGAGCAGAGTGGCGAGCAGAAGACCGGCAGTAAGGTTTTTTTCCATTGTTTTGTTTGTTACAGCTCCCCGTTCAGCACCCCCAGCCCACCCACGCTGCCTCACCACCTTTCACTGACATCAGCTGCTACTGATTGTCATGAGGGAGGACAACTGTGACATATGAGCGGTAGCACCCATGACAAAATGCTGGTCCTGACATATTAAGGTCATTTTTGACATAAGCGTCACTCATAATATATGTATGGCACTAATGGCAAAATTCTACTTCCAGTAAATTGTATGCCTACAAGGGTACCCAAGCAAAAAGAAGAAGGATGCAAAAAGAACAATTGATGGGCAGAATTCAGAACAATGTCATACATTCACCCCAGTACAGCTGATGAGGGGTGAAAACCCAAAACCAGTCCTAGGATTCTTGTTTCCAGTCCGGGAGGACCTGGCCTGGCAGTTCGGGCTGGACTGTTCCCATTGGGTGCAGGGTAAAGACTGATTTGCATATGGCTGGGTTCAAACTGGAATGGCATGGGGAGCAAGAAAAACTATGGATTTAGGCCCAGATCTCTGTACTGGGGTGAATGTATGACATTGTTCTGCATTCTGTCCATCAATTGTTTTTTTTTGCATATGTCACCCCGAGTGGGACGGGTATGCCCAGACGTGGGTCCTGTGCTCTCCATGCCACTGGAGTCAAGCTATCTTGGCTGATGAGGGGTGAAAACCAGAAACCGGTCCTAGGATGCTTGTTTCCAGTCCAGGGAGTACCTGGCCTGGCAGTTCGGGCTGGACTGTTCCCATTGGGCGCAGGGTCAAGACTGATTTGCATATGGCTGGGTTCAAACTCGAATGGCATGGGGAGCAAAAAAACGATGGATTTAGGCCCAGATCTTTGTACTGGGGTGAATGTATGACATTGTTCTGCATTCTCTCCATCAATTGTTTTTTTTTTTGTACAAGTGTACCCATGACAAAATACTGGCCCTGGGACAATAGAGGTCATTTTTGACATACAGAAGCACATTTTCAAATAATGGGGTAGACTCCAGGGGAGTGTCAGATTTCTTTGGTTTAGCACACCATGAAATGACTTGAATATTTAAGGAGTATCCCTTTAGAGCCTATGCCTTTTTAACAAATTTATGTGAAAGTTGAGCTTCAAAATTTGATATTTAGCCCCATTATTCCCTGGGGCAGGAGCTCGAACCTTGCAACACTCGCTTGCTACAATTTAGGGCCCGTGCTACTCCATAGAACTTTGAAAGATCATGTCAAAACCCTAATATAGGTGGTATCTAAAATAGACATGTGAGCGTATAGTGTGATAATAATCATGCATTGATTATGGATCTTTAGCTATGTATCTTATTATGATGTCCTCAGGGTTAAGGTCATGTGACATAACCTCCTGAGAAAATTGAGAGTCAAAGGCCATATGATGTCACTATCCCTGATGTCATTAAGGCCAAATGGTGTGCTATGTTACTTCTGCTACCCCTAGCATTTTAGTGAATCGACATCCATGGAACTATAGCTGGACTTTCATAATGAAATCAACCAGTAACAGATGGGTTCATATTATAAGGGCTGCTGCAACCACTTTCAAGGAAGATAGCTGAACTGGAATTAGAAGATCGAGGATGACTTCCTTGGAAGAATATCTATTTGCCCTTTGAAGGACTGGGCAAAATAGACTACTTCTTTGCCCTCAATCCGTAGACTGAGAAAAGCTTCACTGAAAACATAGGTTAACACTCCAGGTTTTCAAGCACTTGTATTAATTTCCATTGGTTCCAAGCTAGTTGGGGTACTCTATATATAATAGCACATATATTATCAAATTGATTAGCCTTCGTGGAGCTGGTGTAGTGTAAGGTGGTGCACTGGTTTCCTGTGACTTCTCTGAGAATACAAAATTGAAATATGGCAACAATAGTTTTTAGGGAATGACAGGCATAATTTTATCAAACGGTACTTCTTTGAAGTGAGGCATGAGGGCTTGGATTAAGGTAGGGTGCCTACAAGATCAGTGGTACATGACATGCATAATGATGAGGCAGTATTTGGAAAGGCTCTTGTAGTGGATATTGCAAGGCCAGGAAATGCCAGGTGCAATGACACAAATATCCGCACTTCTTTATGCAGTTCGGTTGTTGAGGATCATACTGAATGAATATTTAAAAAGTGAATTCAGTATGAAATGGTTTCTGTGTGCTGTGCTGTGAACCCATACATTTTAAGGCTGGGTTGAGGATTTCGCTGACTACCACTGCAAGTACCTCGTGCCAAGGCTCATTCAGTTTAACTGATAATCCTAAACCAGTTTTTGTAAACAGATTCTACTTGATTCTGTTTATATAGTAACCTCTATTTCTGCTTTTTAAGGCGATTATTTTTCTCCACTTGTTTTTCCATTGTATTTTTCCATGTATGCCTTTCTCTGTTCCAGAGGCCAACTAACCATCTATTCTTTAAGAAAATCCCCTCTTATTTTCCTTACTATTTCTATCAAATTGACAACTTGCATATTATATCCGTTAGCCTTATTATACAATGGAATTACCAACTCACCCAGGCTAGCAGTAGTAAAAACATATCTTTAATTTGTAAGCAAACAATATATTAACACACTATCCCATTTAGTTTTAAAATACAATACAAAGTGAATCATAAAACCAACTACACAATAGAACACACTCAGCATCGACAGCCCCAAGACTCTGATAGTTTGTTAGATTTAAAAAACTTGATCTCACAATGATATTTGATTTACCCCTCTTTTTAATTTGAAATGTATGAAATTTAAATATATGTATTTACATATTTTTGAAAATGTATTTTTATCTACTAATCTTAACGTCAGAATCACTAAATGATAATTATGGCTCCCGGTTTTATGATATTTTTTTTTACATTTCTGTCTCTATTTATCCATATGATCTTTTGGCCATCTTATTCGTATTTATCCATATTTATTATGGTTTGCAAATAAGTGGAGTCAGAATTGGGACATTTCCACATTTATTTAACTGATAAACATGGACTCATACTTTGATGCCTGTCGTGTTTTTACAAATTCAGCAGCCAAATATTGCAAAACACTACACCCACAGGTAAATATTAGCAATTTACAACAAATATATTTTAACATATGACTGTATTTAAAGATTACTTAACCTGTTTTTTAACTCTCCATGCTATCTATCTGCTCATCTGTTATCTTGGAATTCATAAAAGACACCTTGGAAAGTCACTCATTAGAAGCACAATTTTCTGTATTTTTCCGCTTTTAAAAATAAATACAGACAGGAAACACATTGTTTTCTGCCTGTATTTATCTGTAAAAATCAGTAAAAACGGAACACTGGGAGCCTTAATAATAATACATTTATTCTCCAAACTATCCATCTTTTTTGAACCGTTATGTGAAGCTAAATACATATTCACAGTAATGAGATAAAAAAATGATTTTGCTTTATGTAATTGACCACCCTCACGACATCATTTAAAAGTAAAGTAAAAACACATCGTAAATGCGTACTGTGAGCAACAGAATTTAAGCAGACGTCTCTAAAATAAGGGGGGCACCTTCCTGCTAATGTTTTACGAACTTAAACCCTTTAATTTGCAATTCTCTTTTTCTGGTGTCTCTTATTACTTGAGTTCCCATTAGACTTGTCCTGGGCTGATTCTAATCATAGCTGTAAATCCCTATCCAGGATCAAATTGTTATATTATAGGTCCACCCTTAATTTATCGAGAAATTTAAAACCTGACTCACATTGACATGCAAGTTCCCTCAAATATATAATATTTCTTCAATCTCCATTCTCAAAAAAACATAGGGGCATATTACCAAGGATTTGCGATAATTATCGCAAAGCGCGCTTAGCGCTGTTTTTTTTATCGCCGGCTATCGCTGGATTTCATCCCGGAGATAACGCGTTATTATCAACGCTTATCTCCAAGGCGATAAAAAAATCCAGCGATAGCGGCGAAAGCCAGCAATAGCGCGAGAAATCCAGCGATAAATTCACTGCGCTAATGAAAAGCTTGCTAATAGGCAGGTGAGGACTTAACCTTACAATCCACCTCCCATTGACAAGAATGGTTAAGTCAGGTTTTTTGCAGGTGTTAAATTCCAGCTATAATCGCGGTTAGCGCGACTTTTTATCGCTTCGCGGGCATTGGTAATAGGGAAGTTGTGTTTGCAACTGTTTGCAGTCGCTTTTAGTTGGGAACGCCTACTTTGCATGTCATTAGCGATAAATATCGCTGACATGCAAAGCGGCACTAAAGCGGTCGCTTCGCCATGAAGCTGTCGCTAACAGCTGTTAGCGACAGCTTGCTAATAGGGCGATAGAAATATCGCCGCTTTAGCGGCAAAAAGTGCCGCTAAAGCGGCGATAACGCCCCTGCTAATATGCCCCTAAGGGCCGCTTTGCATGTCAGCGATATTTATCGCTAATGACATGCAAAGTAGGCGCTCCCAACTAAAAGCGGCTGCAAACAGTCGCAAACACAACTTCCCCCTATTAGCAATGCCCGAGAAGCGATAAAAAAAGTCGCGCTAACCGCGATTATCGCTGGAATTTAACACCTGCTAAAAACCTGACTTAACCATTCTTGTCAATGGGAGGTGGATTGTAAGGTTAAGTCCTCACCTGCCTATTAGCAAGCTTTTCATTAGCGCAGTGAATTTATCGCTGGATTTCTCGCGCTATTGCTGGCTTTCGCCGCTATCGCTGGATTTTTTTATCGCCTTGGAGATAAGCGTTGAGACTAACGCGTTATCTCCGCGATGAAAAAAACAGCGCTAAGCGCGCTTTGAGATAATCATCGCAAATCCTTGGTAATATGCCCCCAAATTTCTCTGCAGGTCTCTAATCTCATTCAAAACGTTCATTGTAAATGAAGAAGTTGCTATTTTCGCTTTTATGCACACACTGGCACTGGAAAATCCTGCAGTTAGTATTTTGGCAATCAGTTGCACATCTTTCTTTCATTGGTATAGGGACATATAAGCCCTTATCAATCCATACTGCAAATATTATCATTTCAAGGTCCCACAGAATATCATTTCCATTTTAAATAAAGATGTCTTTCAAACGTTAATAGAAACACATACCTGATGAAGTTCTTTTAATGGTCTCTGTACTTTCAGTCAACTTCATAAGAGTGTTTTAAAATAATTGCATAGGCACCAATCCCTCCAGAGCCTTGGACTCGAGAGCCAGGGATATTTCGCTTGAGGAGCTTGTGAAAGCGCACCTAACCTGGACTCTGCTTGGGAACAGAGATCCCAGCAGTGAGTTTTTCTGCCCACCTTCTCTATTTACACACAGTCAGGCTCTGCTGCTGCTGCTTACACAGTGTGGCCTCTGTGGAGGCGGTAGTCTGACCCACACCTCCGAGGTTGTTCTTATTGTGGTGGGCATTAAAGTTTTTAGCGAGCGCCTTTATGTTAGATAAGTGTAAATGTTTGCCCATTAGCACTAGAACTTTTATATCTCCACATGAAATATAATCTTCTTCTTTTACCACTTCACTGATTAACCTTTGTTTGCTTCTACTAATTAAGACAGAAAATCATAAAGTGAAACTTGATTTTTCAATCTTTGTTCAAGGTTGCTACGTGGACAATTATCTCGTGTAACACGTTCAGTAAGGCCCAGCATTTCAGAAAGCAAAATGCTCCATTCTGGGACTTGTAGTTTTTAATGTCATAAGTGCTGTAAAGCTCAAAAAGTGACGCTTGGTAAAAAGGTATGAAGACTGCTTGAAAGAGTGGTGCATAACATAACATTACTTGATTGCTGTGTTTTTAATTTTAACAAAGTGGTGTAGTCTATTTCCAATACCGGTTCTTCTAGCTCAGCCAATTTTAAACTCTGCATATTTTATGATAGTTCATTTCATGCAACGAAAAATGCATTGACAGTACCACTTTATCTACTTTTCAAGACTGTATAGAGGAAATGTTTTTAACAAGTTTCACTAACAGATGGAACAAATATACTGGGGCAGCAGCAGTGCAAATTCTCTGATGCAACATCGACGAACTGGAAAAATGGGATTGTGAGTGACAGGGTGCTTCAGCAGATAGCAGGCAATCCCACATGTGCTGCTGCTGAGTGAGTTGGCCGCTGGTTTTCTCTCTTGCTCCTCCTTCGGGGCCACGGACTTCGTCTCTGCCGGCATTTGGGCCGCCGGGGGACGCCCTGTCTCTTCGATACACTAGGATGTGGGGTGTGCCTTCCCGGAGGGGCTTTTGTGCAGCCTTGGCTGTACTGGATCCTCCTAGCTGCTCCGCAATCCGCAGAGTGAATTACCACAGGGCTATCAGAACTCTTCATAAAAAAAATGTAAAAAAGGAAAGGTGGAGGACACGGTGTTTTCCAGGACTTTTGGAACACAAGTTAAAATGCAGTAAGCCCTGCTGAGTTTTTTTGGAGCGCCCTCTCTTGTGTAACTTATCTTTTTGGCACTTACTGGGCTATTGGGCTTTCTATCAACTGCATTTTATATCTACGGTCTGGGATTTGCTCTGCTTATATTTTAGGGGTGGCTCACTACATATTTAAGGGTCGTTGGTGTACCTCACTCTAGGATATGAGTTAGAGAGAGAGAGACGACACCCCTGGTCAGAGTTGTGGGGATCACTAGGTTTCACTACAGGTGCACCTCCCTATGGTCAGTTCCAGTAACACGCCCTGGGAGTGGGTCGCTGGGTGGCTTTCCATACCAAGTCCACTCTAAGATTTTCAAAGAGCGAATATTCCATCTCAACACAATAGGAAAGCATTTGAACATTTTAAGTATGTTGACAAATGCAGATACTGCTGCCGGCCTCAGAACAAAAGCACGCTTTGCCCAAGTGAAATCTGCGGCAGCAAGGGCCGACCGTAGTCTGAAATCACGGCGTGGATCTACTGCAGTATTTAGTCAGTTAAGCTCTGAGGAAGATATCTTTGACTATGGAATCGAGGCTGGAAGAGGCGGGCCAGCTATGGAGAAAACTCAACAGGCGGGACCTGCGGACCAAGAAGGACTGGATCTGAGTCAGTTTTACAGGGTGTATACTCAAACCCCCTAGCGCGAATATGAGGGTAGGGGAGGATAAAGAGGGGCGATCGAGCAAACTTAATGTAGTGGGTATAAAGGAAGCCAGCTCTTCTACAATGACAGCAATCGAAGAGATTCTGACCTCAACTGCAGGGCTGGCGAAAGAGTATCAACTGTTCCTTAAACCTGAAGCCACGACAGCTATGCTGCAGGGGTCTTCTATTAAAACGCAACCTGGGTTATTCTCAGACCTTCAGTGATTTACTTCCAGCTCAGACCAGGTGGTCCTCTTGAAAGTAACGGCTACTCAGCAAGGTCCTCCAAAACATAATGCACTCTTCAATACACAACTGTCATCTCCGCCTTCCATATTTGATGGAAGTAAGGATGCTCCTGCACAAGAACAAAGTCAGGCTGATGTAGAAAGACCAGCTGCGATCCTTTAAGGTGATGAGACAACTGTACAATGGGACATAAAAACCATGCTAAACCTCATCCTGGATGAAATAAGAGAACAAGCAACCGAGATAGCTTCTCTTCATCATTGCTTAGCGAAAATTGAAGAGGCAGTGGTGAGCTTCCCATCCAGAATGAAGAAGGCAGAGTCTAGGATTTCACAGGTGGAGGATCAGATCAATAGAATGCAGCAGCAAGTGGATCTAGTACGGAGAGAGAAGCTCTTGCTGGAGACTAAGATCGATGAATTGGAAAATCACTCGAGACGTTCCAACTTTTGATTAGTAGGAGTACCAGAAGGCTGTGAAGGGACCCAAACTATAAAATGGGTCGAGACATTTATCAATCAATCCATCATAGTTTATTGTATGTGATTACTTAAAATCGTTACAAATTTCAAAATATAAAAAATATATATATCTTTACATACACGAATGATAAAAGCATCCAACAATGCCACCACCCTATAGCAAGGGAATATGAGGTTTTAAGATCCAAACGACATTGATGATACCCCCGAGTTATTAACTAAAGTGCAAGTGCTAAGCCACCGGCATGTAATGTTATAATTTGCATAATAAATACATTTCCTGAATAAATCTTCTGCTTAACAAAATACCATAATTTTGCTTCAAACCTTCTGCGTTCACTGTTTTAAGGAAAAACAAGCGAATGAGTTTATCAATTTACTAGCCCTGTTAAAGTAGTAGGTGCCTGGAGCAAAGTGCAAAGTTTTACATAAAAATTTAAAAAAACAATCTTCAGAAATCCTACTAATCAATTGGTCCCTTGATAAATTTTTGCATTTAGTCCGTTTGTTACATGGATGAATGAACTAAATCCATGCCGGCATTGCTCATGCTTTTTTTATTTTCCTCCAGATTAACTTGCCGTAAAAGTTTCCTTACTTCTGCCAGATATTTTACTCCCCGGCAGGACAAGATTATAGAGGATCCTTCCATCCAGCGAATCACGGCTTGCCTGCACGTGTGAATGTTCAATTCATTAAAAATGGGTTTTAAATACTGTCTCCTCAGGTCATTGACTGCTGGACATGCACATAGCAGGTGAGTTAATGTTTCATTAAAAAAGCCACATAATCGACAATGCGCTGCTTGTTGGTTGTTTTTCCAAGATGGCTGTAGGTCTTTTGAATCGTGCATGCCCATCCGATAATCTGTAAAGCTCTTTTTTAACTCTATGCTAAAGTGGGCTACTAAATAAGCTTGAGGCTTTAAAGATGTATAAGAGTTAATCACGGTCCACCCATGCCGACGTTTGGAAATTGCTTTTTTGTCTTCCAGAAAAGATTTCTTCTTTGCTGCATCATTAACGGATTTACTGAGGTTTTCTCGGTCTGCCGTGTTATCCCATGCTATTTGTATTTCAAGCTCAGCCAGTGATTTTCTCAAATGACCTCCCCATGAATTTGGTGTTTATTTATCCATCTGGTGTTTAATTTCTTCCCAGCATAGACTATTCAATGTGCCAAGTTCGGAGGAGCGGAATTTGTGACATAGCTTCACGAAGCCGCTCATGCCCCGGAATTTCTGATTTTGGAGGCCGAATTCCAGCTGAACCTGAGCTGGGGAGTCTGACTTTGGTAGATTGAAAACAGTCTTATAAACCTTCGTCTGAAGTTCGTTTAACAGTTCAGCCTCCTAGCCGCACCAAGTAACTAGACCGTATGACAGTGTGGGCAGGATTTAAGCTGCCATCACTTTTAAGAGGTGGTTATGGTTCGGGCAGCCTAGTTTTTGTACAGTAATCTATATGCAAAGATTAACGATTGCGCTTTTGCTTTTAGGGCCATTTTGTGTTCCTTATGTGTTGAACCCCGCCCTACTTTTATGCCCAGGTATTTGTAGGACGCTTGCTCTTCTACAATCGCCCCTTTTACAAGCCATTTGAACTTTGTTTTTTTAGTGTCCACTAGGCGTACAACTTTGGTTTTCTCTTTGTTTAGTTCCAAGTTTTCCTGGTCCAAATAGGTTATTATGTTGTTTATCGCTCTTTGTAATTCGATGGGGCTTTGGCTCAACACCACAATGTCATCTGCATACTGCAAAAATGCAATTGGCTCTTTGGCCAAGTTTGGCGGATGACAATCGGCTGCTTGCATGTATTTACTGATGTCTGAGAGAAACAAGTTAAATAGGCTCGGCGCCAGGACGCAGCCCTGTTTTAGGCCTTGCTGCGTGTGAATACTGACGGTTGCACTACACCCATCGCCTAATTTCACTCTTGCCCAGGTTTCGCTATATAAGACAATTATTGCGTCCAGTAATTTACTTGGTAATACCCATGCTTTTAGTTTTTCCCAGAGACGGTTTCTACTCACTCTGTCGAACGCTGATTTCAAGTCGAGGAAACATGCGTACAATCGAGTTTTCTTTGTTACCACTTTTTCAGTTAAAAGTGACAAGATAGCCAGATGTGTTGTGGTACGCATTCCTGGCCTAAAACCCGTTTGAAACTTGGGGATTATGTTCTTTTCATCCATCCAATCTTGAAGATGAACTAGGAGACAAGATGCGTAGAGTTTGGCCTCTACATCTATCAAAGATATCAATCTGTAGTTTCCAGGCTTACAATGATCTCCTTGTTTAAATATTGGATGAATTATATTCCCTTTCCAGGATTTGGGGACGTTGTTCTGACTATAAATCTGATTGAACAGAGGCGTAAAATAGTCTGCCCAGAAATCTGGATCATTTTTAAAATGCGCGTTGGGAAGCCCGTTTGGACCTGCCGCCCCCTCAGTCTTTAATTGTTGTATCATTCCTCTTAATTGTTTGGTATCGATCAAGTTGTTTGATTCGTTGCTATTCATCTCTTGTCCTAGTTCTTTACATTCTGCTTGGGCCTGCGTGGTTATTTTTTTTTCTACATCGCGATGTTGCTCTCGAGATGATTCTAAAGCCCTTGTCGCCGTAGCTCGCTTTTCATGCTTCGTGCTGCTGTACATGTTTTGCACATGTTGAATCCAGATTTCTTCTCCGATTCCTGCTTCTTGTTGCAGTCTTGAGCCCTTTGTCAGATTATTTATAATGCCCCAAAAGTCCCTACTATTTGGCAATTTACTTGCACACAGTAGTTTTGTCAAGATTGTTTCTTTATACGCTACTTTCGCATCCCTCAGCATCTTCTTATAGTTATTCCGTGTTTCCTTCAGTTTACCATTATCTGTTTTCCTACCCATTCTTGCCGCCACAGCTTGTAATCGCACCTCTCTTGCGATCCTTCTCTTTTGGTCTCGCAATTCGATATTGAACCATGGTTCCCTCCTGGTGTCTGTTCTTTTTTGACTTCCGTGGACGGCTGGAAATTTTCGGATGAGTACGAGGCCCAACTGTTCCCAGCTTTTTACTCGCTCCTCTTCTGTCGGACGGACCAATTTGACTCAAGTGTTCCTTGATTGTGTCCAATGTGGTCTTCATGTCCACTCCTCGCCATTTTAATTTCCGCAGGTTAAACTTTTCTGCATGTCGTACAAGAGAATTTAATTTTTGGACCTGTGCGAGAGTGATGTTGATTTTCGTAATATGCGGAAAGTGATCGCTTTCTATGAGTGGGCTGACTTGGAATGAGTCAGTACATGGGACTAGATTACTGCTGGTACTGGTGAAGTCTATTGTTGATCGACATTTTCCACTCAAATATGTTATAGCCGCTGGTATATCTCCATTTGTATTACCGTTCAAGATTGTCAGACCGTGGCTTTCCGACTCACGCGTTATTGTTAGGAATCCCCAGTCCTCCTGCCTCTTTCTTTTATTCTGTTTGTTATTTATAAGATTACTGTTGAAATCTCCTGAGATGAACAGAGGGCATCGCTCATGTGATCTTTGCAACGCATTGATCAGGTTCATTAATATTGTGATTTTTCCTTCTGATTCTTTTTCTCAGGGTGGATATAGACGTTGACTAATATTAGTTGCCAACTTGACTTGTTAAAATGAAGCTTGCCGGTAAGTTTTATCACTTGCAACCAGTTAGCCCCAGCATCTAGTTCTTCTGTTAGCCAACCGTGTTTTTGAGCTGCGTATATTGATAGACCTCCTCTCGGGTGACCAAAGATTGAAAATCTTTCTGCAAGGATATGATGTTCTATGTAGTCTGCGACTGAAACTGGGTTCATGTTCCACGTTTCCTGGAGCAGGATTAGGTCTTGTTGCTGGAAAAAAGATAGAGTTTCATGGTCATGACCCATGTCTTTAAAGCCGTGGACATTCCATGAACAGATCTTGATCATGTCCTGGCTTGCCTCCACCGGGTCATGGTCATGCCTTGGGCCTTCCTTTAATTCCTGCCCGTTGGTCCAATCGAACTGACCCCACCTTTTGTCTTCCAAGCTAGACTTAAGCTGTTCGTTAGGTACGCTTGTTACTTAGTGCCTTTGGCACCCAAGACCAGTCCATGCTGTCAAGTGTTTGGCATTCCAAATTTAATGGACTCGCTGTTACATTGACCACATTTAAGTTGGAGGGCTTTGGAGGCGTGGTAGTTCGGGCGCCGCGTACACATGTTTTTTGGCTTTTCCCAGATATGTCTTCCGCTTTGAGATTTGTGGTTTTTTTTAGGAGGGGGTAAGGGTACCTTGGACGTTTATGTGGCCTCAGCGTGATTCCCCAAGCTTTGAACATTGATCTCATTGCGTATATCTTGTCCACTACTTCCTTTGTGGACCAAGTTGTCAAGGATTCTTCAATATCTGGGGTTGATGTTATTTGTTGAAATTCCACGGCTAGTAGATCTTGTGAGGATATTCCCTTTAGTTCTGGGATTTCTTTGAACAGCCTTAGCAAATTCCCACGATTCAATATGTCTTGCCTTCCTTTGGTGGAGTATTCTGGCACAAATGTCAGTTTTGATGTGGTCTCTGTGGTGTGGTTTTGAGAGCTAGTGGCTGTTTTTAAAATTTCGTTTTTTCCTACTACAGGGTTTCGAACAGCTGATATATCATGGTTGGCATGGGATTCTTGACCTGTTAGTTCTTCGATGAACTTTTCCTGTGATATGGCCGAGATGCCTGCTTCCTTTATTTTTTGCTCTAATTTTCCAGATTTTTTAGGTGGTGGTGTCCCTGTTGACTCAGTTAATGATTCGATAGGGCAAAGCCTACACGTTCGGCCCTTTCTATTTATTGTGACTTTTATCGGATTTTGGATGCTTTGAGCTTTTTTATTTATTTTATCATGCACCTTGTTGCCTGGTGTTTCTTCCATGCTTCCTGGTTCGCTCCGTTTTTGGATCTCCTCATTCCGGCTGGGTATTTGCTCTCCTTTATCTGGACTTAGACATCTGTAGCCCTGGGGTGTATTTTTTACTTGGAACTGTGTTGTTTTTTCTCCCCCTGCTCCATTCTCAATTGATTGATTTTGATCTAGTCGCCTCTTTTCAGGTCTGGGGATGTGTGCTACTTCTTTTGCCAATAGGTGGCTTTCAGCTATGTGGAGAACCTGATTCGTCTTTTCTTGGATGATGGGGACGAGAGGGTTCAAGGATTCTTGCTTTGTGTTAGGACCATTGGTGTCTATTATACGATTTGAGTGTTCTAAGACTGTTATTGAAGCCTCCGGAGTGGCCTCTTTCAATGATTTGTTTTTTTCCCTTTGCGTGGTTTGATTTGTAAAAATTGAAAAGATTTTCTCAGGACCTAAGGTTGGTTGATTGTTATATTTAAGCCTGGCCTTCCTGGCACGTTTTCTTTGCCTTTTTGCAGGTTTTGCAATTGGCGAGGTATTGATGGTGCTCTGTGTTACTTCGATTTGGTGATACCTTATATCAGGTTGATCCTCTGTTTCCTCTTGCTCTACTTCCCCCTTATCATTACTGCTTGACTTTTTTCTTGATTTATTGACTTTTTATGACTCCTTTTTCTCAGCATCCTTTTGGGTTCCCATTGTTAGTTTGGTATTGCTTGTTGATTGAACTGCCCCTAAGATATCCTTTAATATTTCGGGCAAGTTTGCCAGTTTATCAATTATTATGCCACAGCCGCAATTAAGCGGCTGTTGAGCATTGCTTGTATGTGGCTCCAAGTTTCCCTGAGTGTTAGTAGGGACGTAATTAGGTCCAGCTTGGTGTTTATACCTGAGATATGGCCGGCAATTAAGTTTATGAGGTCTATCTGGACCTCCATTTTATCCGATTGATAGTTCAGTACCCTGATTGCTTGTTCCAGTGTGCCTAACAAAGTTTTGCTCCATGGTGCGGTTGGAAAATCTTCAACGGACTTTCCCGAAGCCCCTGACCCATGATCAATCCTACTAACAGATGAAATTGTTATTGGAGACGACAGGCTTAATTGATTTACTTTTGTAGAAAAACTTCCTTCTTCTAGTCCGTTCTCCTGTTGGTCGTTACTGAGGGCATAATGGAGTGGATACTACCATTCCCAATCTGCCCTGTTGTCTTCCCATACGGGTGACCGGTGACAAGGTTTTCCCTTGAATTTCTTCTTTCTGTGTTTTAATTTCCAAGATTTGTTGAAGGTCGGCGTCGTTGGATAGGGAAAATGAGCTTGACCAAGCTTATTCCAGGCGGTCTACCTGTTCAGCCTGGTTATTTGTTTTATCTTCCATATGCCCTTTTTTATTGCCCTCAATTGCAACACTTCCGATTGCTTTTTTTTGGTTTGTTGTGGGGCTGAACTGATGCACCTGTGCAGTTACAGTTACCAACCTACTTTCTGGGATTTCTATCATTGATTTCTGTAGGGCTGAATTCTCTTTTAGAACGTTGTTGATATTTACCAGTTCCTGTGTGGGAGATGCACTTGTTTTGACGGATATAGAAATGCACTTTTCTTGTTGGGCAGGCATTCCTGAATCGAAGTGCTCCTTGTTGGCCCTTATGTCTGGAATGATTTGGCTCGGCAGCCGGGATGCCTCAACTGTTGGTGCGTAGATCGCGGCCATTGGGTCCTTTAAGAAGAAGAATTTCTGGATCCCGGTGTTGCTACTAGGACTGAGGGACGTTGATTCTGGCGTCAACGCTGAGACCAGCCTCTCTCTCAGTCTAGGAGCCTTTCTTTTTTGGCTTGATGGGGGACCTTGATCAATGAGTTTTTTATTTTTATTTTTATTTTTGCTTGTTGCCGCTCGACAAACTTTCCCCGATCTCATGTTCCTTTGCGGGGCTGTTGGATTGTTTGGATTGTTTGGGTTATTCCCCCTTGGGGGCACTGAGAGTGGGGCGCTCTGGTGTGCCGCTTGCTGTGCCCAACTCCGCCCAACTCCGCGGACTCACCGAGCCTCACTTGGTGGCAGTCGCTGATGGCTGCCACGCTCTATTGCCAGTGCTTGCCCTCTGGTGTTACTGGTGTTACTGCTGCAGCAGCTCACGATTTGCTGTGCTCGTGGGGCCTCTGAGCCTCTGTGCCTCTACACCTCTGCCTCTGCACCTCTGCACCTTTGCACCTTTGCGCCTCTGCGCCTCTGCGCCTCTGCGCCTCCACGGGGTGTAACCGGTACTGTGTGGCAGTGAGGCGGTGAGGTGGTGCGGGGCGGGTGGGGCCGTGGCCGTGGCCGCTGGTGCTGGCACGTTGGTAAATCTTGCGGTAGTTTTTGCGGTGTTGCGTTTTTTTTTTTTTTTGCAGAGTTCAACTGCAACTGCCACTGCAATCTAATCTGCTCGCATCTCACCTCATCTCCCGCAGCTCCCGCAGCTCTCCTCGGCTCCTCAGCTCATGGCTCTCAGTCTCGGCTCTCGACCCCCAAGCCGTCACCGTCACCGCCATGATTCGAGCCGCCGCGGCCGGAGCCGCTTCTTCTGTTTCTTCTGCTTCAGCTGCTTTCAAACCGCTGTCCGCCGTCCGCCGTCCTCAGCTGCTCGCCGCCGCTGCTGCAACTCACTGACTCACTGAGACATTTATCAAAAACACTGTTTTACCAGAATTCTCTGGGGATTTGTCAATTACTCTAGCACATAGGGTGACGGCCCATCCACTTCCTAACTCAGCACTGCCATGTACAATCCTTGTGAATTTTGCAGATTATCGCATTAAAGAACAGATTCTATGTAAGGCTATCCTGAGAAACAATTTGTTACTAATGAAGTACCTTCCTGTCGAATTTTCCCCGATATGTCGACAGCAGCTGCACGCCGTCGTAGATAGTTTGCTAAGCTTTTGTACCTATTTAAGGCTCAGGGCGCGCAGGCAACAATAGTGCAACAGTCCAAACTCAGGGTTTTAGTGAAAGGGAACTTTCACATGTTCACCAATCTCAAAGAAGCTCAAGAATTACTGCAAAGTATTTCTACTTGGGGACGCTAGAGGGCGCTTGAAAAGATGGCTGCGCCTTAGTGCAGCTTTGTCCGGCTGGTTATCTATCCGCCCATTAACTGCTCTAAAATAGTGGCATCACTGCATCAAAACTACAGATCTGCACAGCGGAGCACCAGTGACTAAGGTGGTGGGGTCGCCGCCTCTAAGAT
Organism: Calotriton arnoldi; assembly: GCA_963921515.1. NCBI lineage: Eukaryota > Metazoa > Chordata > Amphibia > Caudata > Salamandridae > Calotriton > Calotriton arnoldi. Next base: position 823,592 of record CAWUFW010002709.1, read on the forward strand.
CTGCAGATCTGCAGAAAAGCCGCTGTAAGAAGGCTCAGGAGTATTCGCAGCGGGCGCGCAAGATGGCGGCCGCCGGATTGCGGTAAAAACCCTGTGGGTCGCCGCTGATCCCCGAGACGCTTGGGCGGGCGTTGAGTGCTGCCTGGCGGACACACCGGATTCCTGAACTGCCCAGGCATCGCTGGAGACCTGCGTGGAGGTTTGCCTGGCTGGTGAGCGCCTGGGACTGTGTGCTGCATAGGTCCACTAGTGGAGCTGAGGAGCCGGACGGCAAGACAACCCTACCTGAGGTGCTGAAACTGGGCTCCGATAGTAGCCGAGGACAGTCGCGGTGCCCTGCTGGTTGTGGTGAGTGGGGGTGTGGCCGCGACTTGGTCTGCATCTGCGGCGGCGGGTGCGGGCCGGGTTGTGTGCTGCGGCCTGCGAGCTGTGGCTGGCGGGTGCATGCGTGGCGGCAGCGGTCTGCATGTGTTGTAACCCGCCAAGCACCTACAATCTAACACTGGCGATGCTGTCTGGCCACAAGGAGCGACGATAAATCCCTGCACCCACTGCATTCCTACTGTCTGCCTACGGCTGTGACGCGGGTTGGGCCCTGGCGATTCCCTCACTGGCCCACGCGTGCACTGGCTTCTCTGCGGCCTTCCCTGCGGGTATCTGCACCTCCCACTCAGAGGCCTACGATTGAGGAGGTACGCCAGTATCTGTGCATTGCATCTACTGGGGCCTACTGACCACATAGAGCGGCGATATTTTCCTGTACTTTCTGTGCTCCCACTGCTTGCACTCTGCTGGGGCGCGTGCCGGGTCCCGGCGCTTCTATTTCTAGCCCCCATGTGCAGCGGCCCTCTCTGCACTCATCTGCATTATCTGCTCAGGGGCCTACCAGTGAGGAGAGACACCAGCACACTGTCGGTTGTTTACCGCCGGGGGCCTTTACCCGGCTGTGTGGACTCTGCACTTTTTTCTATAGCCTCCATGAGCGGCGGCCTTACCTGCACCCATCTGCGTGACCTGATTTGAGGCCTACTAGGTAGGAGGGACGCCAGCGTCTTGTCGGCGGTTCCCCGCCTAGATCTGTAATCCGGCTGTGCCCCCTCCGGCCGCTTTCTCCACGCTACCGCAATTTATCAGGGGTCCACCTTCTACTTGTGGACTGCTGTGGGGATGTTCAACTACTGCCTCTAAAATCTCCCGCTTGCACAAAAAGGAGTGCGGGTGACTGGCGGGCGCTTGCTGCTACGCGGCCTACTGGTATGGGGGGCCGAGTGCAGACGTGAGGTTCTTCTCGCCTGATTTTCCTTTGCCTACCTTCACCATGGGCAGAACGGATAAGTCGCAACCTCGCCTCACGTTTGAGGCCCGCAAGTCCCAACAAAAGGCGGCCTCTGACTGTGAGGCCGACTCCCCTGGGGGCAGCAAGTCCACGCTGGAGGCGACGCTCCAGGCCATGCAGCGTAGCCTCCAATCCATAGAAGGGACTATGGCCGCTCTGAATCACAGATTAGACCACATGTCCACGCAGCTCGAGAAGCAGAACACGAGAATGGGGGAGGTGGAGCAGGGTGTCTCGGCCACTGAGGATGGGCTTGGTGAAGTCTCGAACAAAACACTCAACATGGAAAAGTCCTTGAGTTAATCAAGGCAAAGAATGAGGACTTAGAGGCTCGTTCCCGAAGGAACAATGTCAGAATTACGGGCCTTCCGGAGTCCACCAATACCGGGAAGATGGAGACCTATATAGAAACATTACTCAGGGATATCTTCGGATCCGAAAATCTGTCCACAATGTTTGTAGTTGACAGGGCCCATCGCTCGCTGGCGGCGAGACCGATCCCGGGTGCTCCACCCCGTCCCATCATTGCCCGCCTTTTAAATTATCGTGACCGCGACACCTTTCTACGCCTGGCACGCGAGAAGGGCTCGATTGCTCACCAAGGGAATCCACTGTCATTCCTCCCAGACTTTTTACTAGGAAATACTCCCCTTTGACCTCAATGTCGGGCGTTACAGGCGGTGGAAACTCTCTTGAACAGAATACCAGGTGACAGACCAGATACATTCATATTAGAGTGTCTGGAAATAGTCTTGCTGAATAATTTTTTTGATTTTAATGGTCAGGTGTACCAACAAATCAAGGGCACCAGCATGGGTGCTTCTTGTGCGCCCAGTATCGCGAATATTTATATGGGTGAGTGGGAACTTCGCAACATCTTCAATGAGGCAGCCCCCTTCTTTGAGAATGTGAGTACCTGGAGGCGCTTTATTGATGATATCTTTTTTATTTGGATGGGAGATAATGACACCTTACAAGAATTCATTGCCTGGCTTAATAACAGTGATAGGAATTTGAAATTTACGGGCCACTGGAGTTCCATACAGGTTGAATTTCTTGATATTGTCATTCGAGGGTCATATGATGGACTACAAGTGAGTTTTTTTAGAAAGGATACTGCAAAGAATACTATCCTACAGCATCAAAGCTTCTATCCGGCGTGCCAAAAGTCTCGATCCCCTTTGGGGAATTTTTACGAGATCCGCCGGAACTGTACAAACATACAAGACTATCATACTCATGGTGAGGCATTGAAAAAACGCCTTTTGGCACAAGGTTATCCCCGCCGCCTGGTTACCACTTCCTTTAAACGGGCAAAATATTACAACCGTGAAGCCTTATTACAGGGGAATAGACGCACCCTAAAGATCAAATAGTCTGTGTGGTTTAACCATTCGCAGCTCAATTACAAGATTAGGAACATAATCACCAAAAATTGGAAAATCCTCAATGCACAGGATGATCAGAACTTGGTATTACCTTTGGTAGCATACAGGAGAAATAAAAATCTTCGAGATATGCTAGTGCATACGAGACAAACAGTTTGTGATACATCACAACAGACTACCCTCACGGGTTTGCCCCCATATTAGGAAACCACAAGTGTGGCTCTTGCCATGCTTGTAGTACAGCGATGGTCACCAATGTTCTTTGTTATAAAGGGCATAACGTCAATCTTAAAGACCTTAGCAACTGCAGAAGCAGAAATATAGTGTACATCATTTTCTGTCCATGCGAGCTGGCCTATATAGGGGAGACTGGCCGGGAGTTTCGTACCAGATACAGTGAACACAAATCGGCCATTAGGACGAAAAAACAGACAGCTCCAATGGTAGCACATTGCATAGAGATGAACCATGGCGAATTGGATCTACGTTGGTGCATCTTAGAAAAAGTTAAAATAAGATCAGGCCTCTCTATGGAAACCAGTCGCAAAAGGAGGGAAACCTTTTGGAGTTTTACTCTGAATTGTGTGAAGGAAGGATTAAACGAGGAGATCATTTGGAACGTTACGAATGCCCACACATAACTCTCCAATTAGATCCCTATTGAGGCTAATATGGGTGATAAATATCCCTTATTATTTAATTTTCTTATATGTCCTACTCAGGAAATATGGACAGAATAAGGGATGTTCATACTTAGCACTTGACATTTGGTAGGGTGGTCATCCTGATTTTTGAGGTTATGGAAATCCACACGTCTATTTGTTTCTAGATAGCACTGGCAAGGATAGGTTTTTGTTTTTCCTACCTTACTGTATACGCACTTTGGTCTATTAGTATCACAAATTATTCTCTCATTGGTAATGGGGACCCCTTGCCAAGTGTAATGGACATTTGTTATTGGTAGCAAGTACGTTATTCCGTATTTTGGACCATCCTTTATTGAAAGGCTGCTCGCATGCTTTGACTGTGGGTGCGATGGCATTCGTTTATATGGATGAGGACTGTGCAGTGAGTACTACTCTCTGAATCCCATTGATATATTTTTTCGAAAACTACTGACCACACCAATATGGCGCATCTTTTTATGTCAGAATCGGCATTTGTTGTCTTTTCTACCTTACTGTATACGTACCATGGTCTATTAGTATCACAAATTATTCTTTCATTGGTAATGGGGATCCCTTGCCAAGTTGAAAAGATATTCGTTATTTGTAGTAAGGACGTTATCCCGTATTTTGGACCTTCTCTTATTAAAAGGCTGCTCACATGCTTTAACTGTGGGAGCGACGGTATTCGTATATAGATGAGGACTGTGCTGGGAGTAATACTCTCTGAATTTCATTGATATATTTTTTTTTAAAAACTACTGACCACACCAATATGGCGCATCTTTTTATGTCAGAATCGGCAGTACCTTACCCATTATATTACGTGTTGTATCACACGGTACCTGAATACACGCTATCGCGCATGCGCGTAATAATTTTTGTTTAAAAACCTGGAAATCGATCGCCACTTTGTGCGTTACTGGACGGATGCGGACACGCCACGAATACTCGATTAACTTCTATGGTGAGTAAAATAATATCAAGTGGGCCCGTGATAATGCTATGTAAAGACATTTTTTGGCTACTTGTATGTTCAGCATCAACTTGTATGGCCAATGTGTGGGGGGGGGATTACCTCTTAGGCTAAGAAAGTAATGCGCCGCGAGGGATGGTAGCATCGCCCACGATATGGACTATACCGTGTACCTAGTCTATATTTATATATATATATCCTCGTTCGGTGTTCCATTCATTAATTTCTATCGGGGGCCTTGAATCAGCCACAGTGAACTGGTAGCAATAGCATGTGTTAGTGTTGGTATAGCGATCTACTTTATCCTGTGTACCGAGGAGATATTTCTGTTCTACATTAGACTTGCGTACATCGTTTGAAGTATTTACCACATATTAAAAGAGATTCCAACTATTGTGTAGATCTCTGTGTTGAAATATGTCTTTTCTATGTGGTTGGGTTTGTAGGGAGTTCATATGAATAGGAAATAAATTGAAGGATACCGACCCCCTTGAGGTGATCCCTCTGTTCAGGAGTGAGGACAACTTTCCCGATCCTGGTGTATTTAGAGAACCAACATATACCACACATAACATTGAACTGTGTAAGTATTTCCAGTAGAATATCCATGAACCCAGCAGGTGGTTGTGTTCAGACTGAGCTCTAAAAAACAGCATGTGTTGTTCCTTTCCCAGAATTCTGTCTGACTCAACTTTGTGGAGTGGTGGCGCTCCGACATCGAACTGGAGAATGTGAAGCTTTCATGCAATTAAGCAAACATCGGGTAAGGCCCTAGCAATATGGTAGAATACAGTGAAACCTATATATGGTATGAGGCAATTACAATACCACTGCTGTACCTTTTTATGCACAGATAACGACAAGCACTGATATGTATCAGCAAGAAAACGATGCAGTTTAAAGTCTTCTTCTAATTTATGTGATGCCCATCTAATTGGGACATCATTACTAGAATATACGTGAGTTCTTTTATGGTTCATCTCCAATAATGGTTGAGGCACTTGATTTAAGAACAACTTTTGGATACACTGACCCCACCGTGGGCAGGCTTAAAGTTACATACCATCTTTTAGAGCCACCTCTTTAGATACTAGCATACTGCACTATATAAATTTGCACAAATGCACTGAACTCTCTCTACCTTACCATTTGGAGCCTCCCTAAGTAAGTGTGGGAGGACCCAAACTATTGGCACGACGGTAGTGAAAGAGGTTTTGAACTATAAGTTTGTGCGTACGGTGGTGGGTCTTCTTTGGTCTATCTTGGTTTCTTTTGGTATGTGTTTCACAAACCCTTCGGTGTGGGCTGATTTGGTTTGTTCAGGTATAAACATTAGGTGTTTTAAAAAAAAGTTTTATCTGGGAAAAAAAGTAAAAAAGGAAAGAATATTGTTTTTAAAAATAAAGGGGTAAAAACAGTTTATTTGCTTTGTTCTTTAGGTCCCCTTGGCTCAGTTGACTGTGTGACTCTGTACCCCATTTGGACAAGGTCCTGATGAAGGTGGTTCACAAATTGTGTTAACCCACCGAAACGCGCGTCGATCTCGTGTGTCCAGACCTCTAAATTGTTCAGCTGTGAAAACTATTTATATCTGTTTGTTTTCCCATTTATCCAGATGAGTACATGTGTCTTGTATGATTGTGAACGATTGTGTAGAGTGAATGTTTGGGGTATAAGTTTAGGTGTGTTGTGTAGGGGCTACTAAATGTATTTATTTTTGCATTTCATGTTTTATTTTTAACAAAAAGAAAAAAGAAATTAAAAATATTGATGTAGGTTTTGTTAATAAATGCAAAATATCATGTTCACAAAGAATTTTTCTTTATAAAGAAATAAGATGTTATTAAGAACAATAAATTAATTTCAATAATTACATGCATTTTTGATATATTCATTTTAGAAGAAATACAGGTCAAAGGGGAGTATTTCCTAGTAAAAATATATGGTTGCTTTTCCCCTCTTACTCCCAGACCTCATTGCTTGATAGAGGGGGTCCCTTCTTTTCACATATTCCTCGCAGACTTTACAGTGGCCGTCCAGGCAGCGCACAGAGAATTTGGAGCGGTTAGAAAATTCCTACAGTCTGAAGGTGTCCTTTATGCTATGCTCTACCCCGCCCGCTTGAGAGTTGGACAAGAGGGCAACTGTAAGATTTTTACTACTCCTAAAGCAGCAATGGAGCATGTGAAAAAACTGAAGAAAAGACGCTGCAAATCACAGGTTGCATCCGACGATGAAGAACAGTAATGTTTTGGAGAGTGACGTCAACTAGCTTGATATTCCTCTATGGTCTATTTTTCAGGTTGTTGGAAAAAGTCAATGTGTTTGCTACCAGAGACCTGGGGGACGTGGTTATGTAGCACATGGTTACTTTATTGATGCCCGGTGAGTGGTTATTGGTTCAGCACACTGTTGCATGACTATTAGACCCGGCCAGCCACCTTCTGCACTGCAGGAGGCTAGAAGCACTCTGACGCTCCCCACATGGGAGTACCCCACATACTGCAAAACTGTTTGTTGTTCCTGTTTAGGGCTGTTGATTCAGGGAAGGGATGGCTTTGGCACGTTGGGGCCGCTGAAGTGGGTGGGGTGATATGGGGGGTGGGTAGGGTGGGGTGGGTGGCACTGTTCTGCTGCACTGTCATTGTACCCCTACGGCCTGCTCACTACACTAACCCTCATACTATCACGTAGATATGTATTTACATCTCCATTGGCAGTAACATAAAGTTCCTCACTTGGAACGTGCGTGGCTTAAACAACCCTAGGAAAATACGCTCTGTCTTGGCACATCTAGACAGATTGGACGTCCAGGTGGCGTTCCTGCAAGAACGCATCTATACAACACTCTGAAAAGAACGTGGGCACCCGCTGGGCTGGGTTGAGGATTGCCTCCTCTTACTCTTCTTATGCTAGGGGGTGATGATACTGGTTAAAAGAGGGTGCCTTTTACTGTTCTCCGCACAGACACAGATACACAGGGTAGGGTAGCACTGGTCCATGGTAAACTCGGTGGGGTGGAAGTCCTTTTGGTGAATGTTTATGGCCCGAACTTTGATGATCATTCCTTTTTTACAGATGTCTGGCGCCGTATATCGCAATTTCCTCCTGCTGAATTGATTTGGGGGGGGTGATTTTAATACCTGTCTGGATGTGCAGCTGGACAGACTAGGTAGCGCGGAGGCGCGACACAGACGGACAACTGACGCTCTTTTGGGTCTCCTAGACGCTGGAGCAATTCATGACATTTGGCGCATGGCGGCACCCGGGTGCTGCGTGAAAGCACGTTATTTCCACGGTGCATGGCACATGGTCCCGCCTGGACTATTGGCTCCTCTCAGAGATGGCATGCACTTGGGTGGTTGATGTACACCACCTTAGCCAAAACACTGTCGGATCACTCCCCCATGCTACTAGCGATGCAGGTCCCCGCATGTGAGCCGTCCTCGCTTTCCAGTGGCAGTTACAACCGTTCTGCTCACTGACTAAGCTTTCAGCTGCACAGTGGGCGCAGCAATTAGTAACTTTTAAAGAAAATCAGGCACAGTGGACAGTGCAGGGTCTTGTGGGAGGCGTTCAGAGTCACAATTAGAGGGTCTGTAGTGGGTGCGCAGGCTGGCGTTCTGAAAGATCTGCGCCGTCGTGTTAATAAGCTATCTGGGGACATCTCCGCGCTAGAGCGTGAATATGCCCAAAATCCGGCCCCGGATTAGCTGGCTGCCATCGGTGACTTGGTAACCGAACATAATGACACAGTGGATCAGGAACTAGTGCACAGGTCACGGCGCTGCACTGCTCGCTATTAAGGGGAGGGGGGTTGGCCTAGCCGCTCCCTTGCTCAGAAACTGGTCGCACCCAGGAGTCAGGACTACATCACAGAGATGCTAGACAGTGAGGGGGCAGCCCACCATAACACACCTGCAATCAGTAGGGTGGTGCTGGACTTCTACTCCGAACTTTACGGGGACCGTGCGCAGGCGTCGGTCGCAGACATACACGCATACTTAGATGATGTTGCGTTGCGTTGGCTGTCTATAAACCAACGTGAATATATTACACAGCCTTTCGATGTGGAAGATGTTAAATTGGCCATTATGTCGCTCCCCACATGTAAGGCAGCTGGCCTAGACGGACTCCCCAGTGAGTTCTACAAGGCATATACCGATGACCTCGCATCCCGACTCCTGGATGTCTTTGCGGAGGTGTACGACAAGGGCACCATCCCACCTACACTGAAGGAGGCGCTCATTGCTATGCTTCTCAGGCCCGATAAAGCTGCCAACCAGTGCGACTCCTACCGGCCTCTCTCCATTATTAATATTGATGCCAAAATATTGGCAAAAATGATGGCTAGCAGGCTCCAACCCCTCATTCCGAATTTGGTCCTCCCGGACCAATCTGGCTTTGTCCCTGCCCGGTCCACGGCACATAACATACGTACTGTCTTCTCCACCCTACACTATTTTGAGGCTGACTTTCAGGCGGTGGCTGTGCTGCTCGACGCAGCAAAAGCATTCGACTCCCTGTTATGGGAATACATGTTCACTGTCCTACTCAGAATGGGGCTACCTCCCTTTTTTCTGCGGTGGATACAACTATTATATGAAGCGCCTGCGGGGCGGGTGCGAGTCAATGGCTGGGTCTCGGAGGCTTTCCCTATTAGGCGCGGCACGAGGCATGGCTGCCCCCTGTCGCCGATGCTTTTCGCGCTTGCATTGGAGCCACTGGCCTGCAAGCTCCGCCAGCGCCACGTGCAGGCAGCGTTGCGTTTCCGACAGCGGCCACTGGTGGTTTCACTGTACGCCGATGATAATCTTCTGTACGTTCGTGAGCCTACCACATTTCTCCCAGAATTACTACGTGAATATTTTAGATTTGAGCATTATTCAGGGCTTGGTATTAACTGGGCGAAATCAACTGTGTTTCCGCTAACAGCCGGCACTCAGCGAGTGGATTTGGATTTCCCATTGGCATGGTCAACTGACCCTGTGAAATACTTAGGGATCTGGCTGCATAGAGATCCAGATGTGGTGATCTCTGAGAACTGTGGCGCGCCCTCACCAAGATTACTGATCAGGCAGCGAGATGGGTCAAACTCCCCCTTTCCTTAGCAGATCATATAGCTGTAATCAAGATGACAATCTTGCCCAAACTACTCTACCTGTTTGTTAATATCCCTATCTGCCTCAATCTTGCGTTATTTAACTCGCTTCAATCAGCCCTTTTGACCTTTGTGTGGGGGGCAAGAAACCTAGATGTAGTTGGGAGGTCCTGGTGATACCATTCGAGAGGGGTGGACTGTTCCCATGAGGCACAGGGTCAAGACTGATTTGCATATAGCTGGGTCTGAACTGAGGTGGCGAAGTGAGCTAAAGAATGATGATGGATTCAACCCAGATCTGTGACTGGGGGTGAGTGTCTGAAAAGTTTCAGCACTCCGTCCATCATCTCTTTGTGTTTGCTTTGTTCGCCCTAAGTTGGCAGGGTATGCCCAGACGTGGGTCCCTTGCTCACTTTGCCACTGGATTCTGATGAAGGGTGTTACCCAGAAACCGGTCCCAGGATGCTTGTTTCCGGTTCAGGGAAGACCTGGCTTGGCAATTCGGGCTGGACTGTTCCCATGAGGCACAGGGTCAAGACTGATTTGCATATAGCTGGGTCTGAACTGAGGTGGCGAAGTGAGCTAAAGAATGATGATGGATTCAACCCAGATCTGTGACTGGGGGTGAGTGTCTGAAAAGTTTCAGCACGCTGTCCATCATCTCTTTGTGTTTGCTCTATTTCTTAAGCAACCCTGATGTGTAATAGATGATGTACATTGATGTTCTTGCTGTATTTAACCGTGGGACTATGCATCAGATGTGAACTGTCCTCATTGATGTTATACTGCTATGGGGTCACAGTACCATATACAGTGCCGTGGGGGAAGAGGGTGGTGGGTAGTTTTGAGGGTTCTTTTTCTTCCTCTGGGAAAAAAATGCTTGCACTACTCATGTATGCTGAAATTTGCCTTGATCCCTCATCATGGGGGTTTGTCATTGTATGATACAAGCTGTTCAATAAACAAATTGAAAAAAAAAGTATTTCTACTTAGATAGTCAAAGAAGAAAGAAATTAAGCATTAAGATTTGCCAGGGAGATAGGGGAGGGGGGTTGGGGGTCTCACTGCGGGTGCACCAACATGTCACCCATTATAGGCGCCCATGCTGGCGCCATTCGAAGGTAGTTGGAGAAGGTATTGTGTGCAATTCCCTTTCTCTAAGGGGTGGGAGGGGAAGTGAGGTCGGGTGTTGGTGGTGGGGAGCACGCTCAATAAAAAAAACTGAAGCATAGATAAAAATGTGACCGTTGCGGAATTTTTTCGGATTCAAAGTTTTACCTCAATGAAACATATTTGGGGAGATGGGGTTTCGAAAACCATATTATATCGGTAAATCTCAATGGTGTATCCAATAAGCAGAAGTACGGTAGTCTAATGAGATGGGTAACCTCTTTTTCACCGCAAATTCTTTTTCTTCAAAAAACTCACTTAAAGACAAATACCCCAAAGCTCTATATTCTTCAATAATATTTGAAGGCATACTTTGCTTCTGCCGGATTGGCTATAAGGGGTGTCGCCATATATCTGGTACGGGGGATAGAATGAGAGGTTATACAAGTCCAGAGGGACTCCCAGGGTAGATGGGTTTGGATTACAGTTGGGGTAGATGGCAATCTATTTAATCTTGTCAACTATTACGCCTCAGTGGTGGATGACCCGAGGTCTAATATAAAGATCATGGAGCTGGCCAGAGGAGCTGCTGGCCTCATAGTTCTCGGGGGGATTTCAACTATATTCAGTATCTAGCACGAGACACTTTGAATAAAACTAAAAAACAGTTGGGGCCAACTATAAAAAAAAGCACTAGATGTTTTGATACAAGATCATCAGTTGATTGACCCAGGGCGTAGAGCTCACCCTGCCATGCCGCAATATACTTTTTATTTTTGACAATTCCAGTCTGCCTCTCGTACAGATGTTTTTCTTGTGTCTCGTTCCCCTAGGTGCCTTGATTCTCAAATGTGGGCTAATTCCTTTTCAGATCATTCATTGATTTGTTTAAAGATACAAATAGAAGCCAGGCGAAGGGACTGGTCCAGGTGGCAGATGGACCTCCTCTTGCTCTCTAATCAAGAGTAGTTGTCAAACATGGAAAACTGGTTTAAAGAATTTTTATAAGGTCAACAAGGGCACTGCAACCTTTTTTCCGGTTTAAGGGGCCTTTAAAGCATCGATTACGTACCCAGATCATTGCCTTTATGGCAGCACAATAAAAAATACAGGTAGCACGTATATCCGAACTTCAATTAGCAGTCGACACCGCCTTGCAGGCAAGGACTAGTTCCTTGGGAGATCGTATGGGGATTGACCAGCAGTTGGCTATAGCCCAACAGGAGCTAAGGGATTTTTTTATCATTGAAGAATTGAATAATTTGCAGATGTTTTATCAATGGATGTGCGAAGAAAATCAGTTGATGGGTAAACTTTTGGCCTGGTCAACACGAGTGAAGCATGAGGCAGCTTTAATTATGGAAATGGAGGACCTAGAAATGGGGGTTTTGGTCTCCGAAAAGGAAAGAGTAGCAAAAACTTTCTTTGAACACTATAATAACTGCTATACAACTAAATATACATCTTCAATGGAAGCAATATGTCAGTATTTCTCAGAAATCAATTTGCCACAGATATCAAGCTCCCAGGCAAAGGAATTAGTGGATGATATTACTGCATTAGAAATTCAGCAGGCTTTAGCTTCAATGCCATCTGGCAAGGCCTGTGGAAATGACGGCCTTCAAACTGAATTCCACAAAGAGTTCCAAAAAAAGTTAATACCTTATCTTGTGGAGCTTTTCAATTTTATAAAAGCAGGTGGTGAAGTCCCAGCAATCTTTAAGGAATCTACTATAGTTAGCTTTGTTAAGAAGGGGAACAAGCCGGGAGATGTAAATTCTTACTGACCTATCAGTTTACTAAACTCTGATTACAAAATATTAATGAAAATCTGGGCCAATCGAATTAAGCCCATTGGCCTGAAGGTTATTCATAATGACCAGACTTGGCTCTTGGCAGGTAGACAAATGTCATCTAATACTGCTTTCTTAATTCATGCACTAGATTTTTTTAACGTCAATCAGATACCTGCTTTTATAATGATGTTAGACTCTGAGAAAGCTTTCGACCTTGTCAATTGGGAGACCCTTTTCTATGTTTTTAATAAGGTGGGATTTCTTAATGTAAATATAAACATGCAACGCAATATATATCATGGCGCCCAGGCTCAGGTTTTCGTGAATTCCAACCTAACCAGTATTATAGGTATAAATCGTGGAACTCATCAGGGCTGTCCCTTATCGCCTGTTTTATTTACTTTATCATTGAACCATTGGCAGCCAGGATTAGGGCAAATGTAGGTATAGAACCCCCTATAGAGGGCATGACTAAATTAATTCATCTTCACGGATTATATAATTCTATACTTAAAGCCGCTAGAGCAAAATCTGGGGTCGATGCTTGCGGAGTTTGCTCAATTTCAATCAATTGGAGGATATAAAATGAATCACAAGAAAACAGAGATTTTGATGTTTAACACCTCGGTGAAAATTCTTCCCGCTACTCTCCATCGTCAAGTTCTATCCAACAATCCAATTCGGTACCTTGGAGTATAAGTAACTAATTCCTATGCATAGTTGTATAGTTTAAATTATGTCCCGATGATGAAGGGAATTAGGTAGATGGACACTCCTGCCTCTCACCTTATTTGGTCGGGTTTCTGTTATCAAAATGTCAGTTCTACCCCTATTAATCTTTATTTTTACTACTGTCCCTATAAAAGTAAATATGGCATATTTTAAAGAACTGGAAGTATTATTTCATCAATTTATTTTTAATAAAAGGGCACCCAGGGTTACATATCCAGTACTTCAACTGGAAATCAATCAGGGGGTACTCGCTCTGCCCCAGATCCGGACGTATTATGAAGCCTCACTTGTAGATATGATTGTTCGCATAATTGACCTCCAGGGATCCTTAGATTGTTTCTTTCTGGAGAAAATGATAAAAGAAGCAGGGTCCCAGCTCCCGGCCTTTATAAAGATAGCAAAATTCCCCCCCAAACACTAAGTACAAGACACTACAAGAATTAAGCATGTGACTTCAGTCTTTATACTCCATGAATACTATGTCTGCTGGATATGAATATTTGCAGCTCAGGGAATGTAAACTTGTGGAGTTGCATATCCAGTCTTGTAATTTAAGATTTTGAAATTCTCACGGTTTCAGAGAATTGAATCTCTTTCTGAAGGAAGGGAGATTCATTACCTGGCAGGAACACCAAGCTAGGTGCGGTCATGGCTGCATGGTATTTTTCTTTGGATACTTGCAGATAACGCATCTAGTGAAGACATTTTGTCTTGTGGCTAGTGCAGGCTCATCTCCCTTTACGGCTGCTCTCTTTAGAACAAAGTTAAGAGGGGTCGGCAATTGGTATAGACTTCTGAGGAATCAAGGGAAAAGTCACCTAATAAAAAATTATTTGATTAAAATCTCCGAGACATCACATTGCTTCTTTATTGAGGCTGAGTGGCAGACAACTTCACAACTCGGCAACAAGTATTTAAGGGCGGCCAACTTTAAGTGAATGTCCTTCTTGGCACGCTGCATACCCAGAAAGCTCTATATAAAATGTTTCCTGACTTGGAGGACAAATGTTTTCACTGCCAGCAATTGGGAGTAGGCGACTGGCTCCATACTATTTTTGCTTCTCAAATGTTGATCCCGTTTTGGGATGCAATATTTAGAGCTCTTAGTAATGGTCTGAAGATTCAACTCGAGCCTGAGGCTGCCATATCTCTCTTTGGCATCTCTAAACTGAGTTAAAATGTCTTAAAAGCAAAAAAATGAGGGGAAGTTTTTATTGCAATAGCCTCTTTTGTGGCACGATCCCTGATTCTGCAAAATTGGAGGACTCCCCAAGTACCTACATACGTATAATGGTATAATAAAATGATTAGCACAAGGAAATTCGAAGAAGCCTACTCAAAAAGGTTGGAGCAACTAGAAGGTTTTTGAGGGTTTGGACATATTTGGAGGGAGTAGATAGAGACCCGATGTAATTTAGAGCGATTAGATGTTATTGTCCTCGAATCATCGAACAATATAGTTTTTTCTTTTTTGTCAGAATATGCTCAGTTAAAATTATTTTCAGCACTCTGCACTTCATCATGTCTAAGAGAGACTAGGTAATATTATACCAAAGCCATAAATACATTTTAAATTTTAATGATGAAGTACCTATTTTTATATTGTTAAGAATTTCTATGATGTAACACATTTTTCTGTGTTTGCTGTTCAATAAAAAAAAGACAGAGTGCTGTGAGACAATGTTTGTGTGTGAGAGAGTGCATGTGGAAGTGTATGTCTGTGTGAGGCAGCATGTGAGAGAGGGTGGGAGTGGTTTTTGTGAAAATGTGAGAGAGTGTGTGAATGTGTGTGCATGCGAATGTATGCATATATGTTATACAATGAGTTTGTTAAAGCCTGTGCTAAAGTGTGTGTGTGTGTGTGTATGGCAGAGCATGTTTTAGAGAGTGACTGTGTGTGAGAATGTATGTGAGGTTGTGAGAGTGTGCAAGTGCATATGAGTGTGTGTGAAAGTGATGAGTGCATATGTGTTATGGTTGGGTGGTTTGTATTTGTTATACTAGTGAGCGTGTTGCTGGCCTTGGCATCCTGGAGGTATATTCTTGGTTTATGAGGGTGGGCAATAAATGGGAAACATCCTTTACTCCGCATGCATTACAATGCATGTCATTACCCTGCATTTTTTACTCCGCAAAAACTTTTACAACGTAGGGCTTTACACCGCAAACCATTACAACGCATTCCCCATTACAACGCCCCGGTTGAGTTAGAATAGTAAATTGCGTTGAAATGGACAATGCGTTGCAATGGATTGCGTTGTAAAGGCCTGCGTTGTAAAAGTTTTTGCTGAGTAAAAAATGTGGGGTAATGGCACGCGTTCTAAATGCGTGCAGAGTAAAGTGTCCTATTCGCAATAAATGCTTAAGAGTGGCGGGTGTGAACCATGACAAAATGCAGACCCTGGACTATTGTAGGTAATTCTTGTCACTTGGGGCACCCACAGCAAAATGCTGGGGCAGACATATTGAGCTGAACCCATGGCAAATTTTGAAAAACATGCGATCAGCTTGTGGGGACGGTCAGGTTTCCTTAGGACACCATGAAAATATTAAAATATTTCGGGGCAGATTTACGTTCCCTGACGCATCCCTGCAAATCAGCAGGGATGCGCCAGGGAAGATGCGTGACTCAAGTTTACCCTTGCGCCACCACAGATGCGCCGCATTTACAATGCGGCGCATCATGGCGCAAGGATAAACAGATGCGTGACGCATCTGTCGGCGGAAGAGGTGGCGCAGTACTGGAGTCGTGTCGCAAGTGCGACGTAACTCCAGTACTGCTCAGGAGTGCCCTATACCTAACATGCTGCGTCACTCCTTACGCCTGCTTGAAGCAGGCGTAAGGATTTGACGCAGCAGGGACGTAAAAGTGACTCCGTGAAATCTTGTAGATTTCACTGCGTCACTTTATGGGAGCTTCCTTGCGCAGGAACGCCCCCCTGCGCCAGGCACGCCCACATGAAACCTGACGCAGGTTTCATGTGGCGCAGAGGCTTACAACGTGACGCATCTCCCTAGATGCGTCACGTTGTAAATCCCCCGCAGCATGGCGCATGATTTGCGCCGCCGCTGCGTCACAAAAGTGACGCAACGGCGGCGCAAAAGTGGCGTAAGGGGCTTGTAAATCTGCCCCTTCATGAGCATCCCTTCAGAGTCTTTGGCTTTTTAGCAAACTTATGTAAAATGTATCTTTAAAATGCAACGTTTGCCAGCATTGTTTAAAAAAACGTTTGAAGGAAAGAACCCCACTAACCCACTTAGAATAAACTGGCTTACTAGCTCTGTTTGCATATTGGATTTCGAGACAAGTATTATGCCCATATAAGATAACTCCCCTATTTGCATTATCACGCCCATTTTCTGCTTAATTTTATGGCTGGTTTTTAGACTCTGCACCCTGGGACACTGTTGTCCAGTCCCCAGTCTAGCAACTCTAACTACTAAAACAAGTAGAAAGTGTCTAATTCCGGATTGGCATATTTAACTATCCTATATTGCCTTAGTATATGGTATAGAAAGTGCACCAATGGAATTGAAAATTAAATGCCACCTTTGGATTGCAGCACTTATTGTGCCATCCACTAGTGTGACAAAGGAAAACATGGCCTCAAGTCTACCATTGCAGCCTGACAGCTGCAGTGTAAAACCTACAGAGCAACCTGTTAAAATAACCGTTTTTGACTGGTAAAAACCTCCCTTTTAAATATTAGTAAGTCACCGCCAAGTAGACCTTGTAACCATCAAGGTAGCATGCATGGTATTTAAAAGTGGGACAGGTAGAAAATGAATGTTGAGATGTCCCTACAGAAGTTAAAAGCTATTTTCACTGTGGCAGGCCTATCTGTCCTATATGGAAAATTAGCATTGCCTCTGCCAACTCTCAGCCTGTGCCCAGTCTTAAAGGATTTGTGAAATTCCTCCAAGGAGCTACACTGTAGGGTTACTTGAATAGACAAGGATGACTCCTCTGAGATCTGAAGAATCTTCATGGTGGAAGCTGCGGGCATCCTTTTGACAACACAGTGTGAAATTCTCCCTGACAGGTATGTTTGAGCCACATGTAAGACTTTGGTGCACTTGAACGAAAGAAAAGAAAAGAGGATTCCAGGATCAGTAGCGGCCGGTGGTGGGTGTGCTGCCGGGCACTGACGTGGAGCGGGGGAGGGGCAGGGTAGGGGGTAGTAAACTACGGATTACGGCCGATTAGAGGTAAGTAAACATATAAATAAATAAAACGAATTTCGTTGCGCGCGCTGCATTGCCAAATGCAGCACTCCCACCACCGGCCGCTACTGTCCAGGATAATTCTTATATTTCCCTTGTCTGGGTATTTTATGAACATGTCTTTGTTCTACCAGTCTTCTGTCTCCTAGTTTGTAGTGGGCACAGGGTCTGCCTCAAACAGAATTTTAGTGTTGGATGTGGGATGATACTAGTGATTATCACAGTGTACTCCCCTACATGCACGCAATCCTCAGAGCCCAAGTTTTGTGTGGCCAAAGCGATTTGCTATCTTGAAAATGCCTTGACACATGGCAATGTTTAGCATGTTTGCTGTAAGGCAAACATGAACTACTGGAAAGTGGGTATTGTTGCCCCTGGAACTTTTACCCCAATAGTTAGGGAGTGTCCACGAGCCATCCCCAGCTACTAGCTAGTGCCAGGCATACATGTGGCAACCAAAGGCACGCAATCAGAACCGTTTCTGGACCTGTGAAAGAACAAAAGAATGATTGTCCCTGCTGTTGGAGACTGGACGGAGACTTGAAGGGCTTGACCTGCTCCCACTTGTAACCAGGATAAAGAAGTGAACTCCAAAGTTCAATTGACTGACTTGTGTGGCTACAGGGACACAACAAACTGCAAGAGGCCTTTTTCCAAAGGACCCAGCTGACCAGTAGCAACTGAACCTGGGCAGTACCCTGCAGATTGCCTCTGGCTGACACCATGTGAGTGTTTAATTGCCTCACATGAGGTCCTGGGGCCTTAGAAGTGTACTCATGTGTTTGTTTCGGCACTGCCGCCTCCGACTGGATCTAAGATCCTGACGGGGAAGCGGTCAGAGCTGCCTCTGACCATGATGGGGTGCCGAATCAGGCACCGAGGTCCAGATTTGGATATCCCTTTCTGACAGCCTTTACATGATGGGATTGCCACCATGTAAAAGCTGTCAGAAATGGATACTGGGAGCCGAAATAGGGCCTCCGTCCCTGGTGGGCCACTGTTAAGTGGCCCAGGGGGAACATGTGGTGTCCCCATGCATCTCCATGCATTGTGGGCCATGCACCATGTGGAGCATGGCACACAATGCATTGAGGTGCAGGAAGTGCTCATTTACACACCGGCTTGTGCTACGGCCCTTTTCCTGGGCCGCAGCACAAGCAGCTGTGTAAATGAGCACTTTGCGACCGCCAGCCCGACGGTCGCATCATAATTGGGCTGTCGGACCGCCGCCTGCTTGTGGGTCGGTCTCCTGACTGATGGATAGCAGGCGACAGTCCGATCACCTGCTATCTAAGGGCCTGATTCACAAAAGTAATCTGAGACATAATCCTAACTTTACTACTTTCGGTATTCACAAAAGGCATTTAGGAGTAGTAAAAAAGGATTTTGTCTTAAGTTTGTCTTAAGTTTTGGTCTTAAGACAAAATCCTAACTTAGTTAAACTTGAGTTAAACTTAAGCGAAACTTAAGTTAGGATTTTGTCTTAAGTTTGTCTTAAGTTTTGGTCTTAAGACAAAACCCCAACTTAAGTTAAACTTAAGTTAGGGTTTTGTCTTAAGACCAAAACTTAAGACAAACTTAAGACAAAATCCTAACTTAAGTTTAACTTAAGTTAGGATTTTGTCTTAAGACCAAAACGTAAGACAAACTTACAATAGAATAATATACAAAACAAACAAGAAAGTAACTTATTCACCACTACCTGTGGTAAATATATGTTTTTCTTCACACAAATATTATTTTTCAATCTCAAATGACAGAGTTTAGGTAATTGGAAGCCACACACTAAGGGGTATATTCACAAGAACGTGTGCTGTGTGCTAAACATCTCCAAAAATGTTAACGCAACTCTACACATTGCAGCCTATCGCGGGAAAATAACCCAGTGTTAACGTGGAATTCACAACACGGTGGCACCATGCGATAGCCTCCCAAAACCGCGGTCAATGTCCGCGATACAACAACCGCGACGGTGATAAAAACCCAAACCTCAACGCAAAAAAACATGCGATGGGCCAAAGCGCGATGAGGAAATCAGCGATAAGCAGCGCCAGGCCTGCAATACACACATGGCAGGCGGGAAAAATCACTATAAAAGTAGAAAAAACACACAAACACAAAATGACCAACACCGAAGCACCATGGAGGCAGCCGGAGCAGGTGCAGAGGACGAGCGCAACCCCACAAGCACCCCGGACGACCAGCCTGGGACCGCAGGGACAGGGAAGGGCAAGGACAAGAAGAAGAGGAAGACGAAGTTCAGTCCGCAGGAAAACAGGATCCTGGTCACGGAGGTGATGGAACACCATCAACAACTGTTCGTCACCTCCAACGTGTCATTGGGCACCAAAAATGGAATATGGCGGGACATCGTGGACAAGGTGAATGCCGTCAGAGAGCACAAGAGGTCAATGGACGAGGTCAAGAGGTGATGGATTGACATCAAGCGCAAGACCAAGGAGAAACTCGCAGGCAACCAGAAGGCAGCAATGCAGACTGGAGGTGGGAGCCCAGCGCCACAGCTGGAGCTGGATGACATGGAGGAGCTGGTGTCCACAGTCATCAGTGTGGAGACTGTGGCGGGAGTCGGGGGACCGGACACTGCTCGACAGGACACAACACAACCGCAACAGGGTGAGTGACCACCATGTACTGGGGGACGGGTGGAGATGGCCACAATGGCACACATGCACAATCAAGCAGAGCACAGTGCACACCCACAATGACTCTGGATCATGGCCCTGATCCACAGACTGTCACAATGTACAATGCCATGCTGTCTGAATGTGAACCTGTACCATGCGGCTACATACATGCGGACACATTATAATACACCATCTCCCCTTCACATTGCAGGGGCACCGTCAACACCTCCTGCAGAGCAGTCCCAGCCACTCTTCACTGATGACGAGGAGGACACCCCCAGCATCGACACCCAAGCCCTCCAAGACATCATTGACATCATCCGCAACTCACCTCCAGGATCAGGGCAGCCCAGCTGCATCGAGGAGACCCCACCCACTACCCAAACCACCCAGCAGGAGGCACCCATAGCCCCGGCTGTCTCCCAAGACCCCCAGGAACAACACATGGCCTTCCAACGCCGTGTGCTTGAGGGCCAGAGGGAGATGGCTGAGCAGGTGCGGGTGGGGTTCGACCTCATGGCTACCAAACTGGACGCCATCCATGGGTGTCTAGGTCCCATCAGGGACCAGCTCCAGTCCCTAACGGACACCCACGGCCCACTCCATGGTCTCCAACGAGCCCTGACTGACATCACTGGAGTCATGACTCGGAGACAAGAACACCTGTCCGCTCAGAGTGGCTCCAGCGATCCCAGCCATGAGCTGGCACACATGCGGAGGCTCATGGAGGACATGGTGCGGATGGAGGCGGAAAGGATGGCAGCCACCGCTGCACATCAGCAAAATGTAGCTGGGATCTACCATGCCCTGCAGATCCTCATCATGGCATTGCTGCCACAAGGCGTGGCGATGATGAATGCTGCTGCCCCCACACCATCCACATCTCTGCCCCCTGATGTGTCACTGCCACACAGTGCGGCCGACAATCCTCCTCCGGCCCCTGATGTGTCAGTGGCACACAGTGCCGCAGCCGGTACTGCAACACCCACAGGTGGGGCAGAGCACACATCCGAGGACGAGGACGTGGATGGGATTGAGATCAGAAGGAGGCACTAGCATTCATTTCCGCCACCTTGCCTGTTTCTGCTTGGTGCCGCACATGGCCCCATGACCTTCCACTGACCCCCGATACACTCCGCTGCACTCACCTTGGACCGCGACATGGACTGCCATATCCTGTTTGATGACCAATGACACGTCGACCACACTGCGGACTGTACCCTTCCTCTTCCGCAGTACTTGTCATCCCCGGATGGACTCTGGCTGGCCCTCCAAGGGCCCATATTGTGTAGTGTGCTTGGCATGGCCCGTACTGCTCCAGCTGCAAAACTCCACTGGATGTTCATTAAACATCCAGAAACGCACTGCTGTGTCATGTCTTTCATCATTCATGTATGAATGTGTGGATGAATGTAGGGAGAGTGATTCCCCTTACGTCAATGATGCTCATCTAGTGGGATGCGAGTCACAGTGTGCTACATTGCCGATTGTGTTCCGGGTGCCGTAGACACTACAACAGGGACACACGCATTAGCCACTTCCTTGTCCGGACATGGACTGAACCATGCCCAGAGCCCCCGAGTCATTGTTGCAAGCCCTGCGCTGGTCCGGCATACGCCAGGCCAGACCACTCCGCTTACGCTCAGAGGGGGGCCCACATAGCTACATGTCGCAGGCGTACACGCTGGTGGTATGCAGGTCACTGGTCTAGTTGTCAGCATGTCACGGCCACTCCCTGAGGGCAGGTTTGCACACACACCACACCCATCCGGCAAAGGCGTCACAGGCCATGTAACCCCGCCAATATAAGGGGCCGACAACGTCACATTCCCCACTGCCGGTGGTGACTGGATGACGGACGCTCCACGGTTCTCAATCATAAAGGGCCCATGAGTTGTTGCGCACAAGGTTGGCCGCACCCGAAGCCTTGCGCCCGTCATGGGCCTACCTCCACGTGGCGCTGACTGGGGTTGCACAGGGTTAGTGGCACCCGAAGCCTTGCACCCGTCACGGGCCTAGCACCATGTGGCACTGACTGGGGTTGCACAGGGAGAGTGGCACCGAAATAGCTGAGCAGGTGTGCAGCCTGCAATGATGACGTGTGCACTGATGTGGTCTCTGCCATTGATGCCTCAGGACTCAGCATCATGTGTGGGACCTGCTGGTCCTCGGGGTGGGTCCGCATGATGTGGACCATGCCATGGTGGCGGGACCGGGGCCTGGAGCTTGCACGGGCACGTGGTGTGCCCACTGGTGGACACACCATTGGCGGCAGGTGAGCAGTGGGCCCGAGGTGCGCAAGTGCGGACAGCCAGCGCTGGCCAGCAGGAGGGGGTGGGGTGCGGCTGCATGCGTGCGCAGGGACGGACAGGCGTTGTTGCCGTGTGCTGTGTGATGGACTCTGCCATGATTGACTCTGGCCTCGATTACAGATGGCAGACCTGGTGGCTTGCAGTGTATCCCGGCACGTGGTTGGAGACACACCGGTAGCAGCAGGTGAACAGTGGGGCCTGGGTGCGCAGGGGCGGTGTCTCTCTCTCTCTCCCTTCCTTCCCTCTCGCTCACTCTCTCTCTCTCTCCCTTCCTTTCCTTCTCTCTCTCACTCTCTCTCTCCCTTCCTTTCCTTCTCTCTCTCTCACTCTCTCTCTCCCTTCCTTTCCTTCTCTCTCTCCCTCTCTCTCCCTTCCTTTCCTTCTCTCTCTCTCACTCTCTCTCTCCCTACCTTTCCTTTCCTTTCCTATCATTTCCTTCTCTCTCTCACTCTCTCTCTCCCTTCCTTTCCTTCTCTCTCTCTCACTCTCTCTCTCCTTACCTTCCCTCTCTCACTCTCTCTCTCTCCCTTCCTTTCCTTCTCTCTCTGCCTTTCTTTCATTCTCTGTTTCTCTGTGTCTCGCTCCTTTGATGTGCGCATGGCACACGTTCTGATTTTGTGCTTTATTTTCCAGGCTGTGATATCGAGATTCTCCCGGGCGGACCCGACAGGAGTCTTCCGCATTGGTGTTTTGTGTTGTATTTCAATAAAGTTTTTGGTTGTTACTTCAGTGCTGTGTGACTGTTTCTCGTTCTTCTGGCCACACGTGTGTTATTTTTTGTCAATGTGCGACATCATGCGCTTTTTGTGGCTCTTGTGTTGTGCACGGTATGTGTATGTCCAGGGGGTGGGGCAGGGTGGAGGGCTGGGGGTGGTGGCGGTGGGTGTTGTGGCCCTCATGGGTATCGGTGCTGCATGATCATTGTCTTCATGGCATCTGTGGGTCTTCAGGTGTGGCTCTTGGCTGGGCTCCCTTTCATGCTGCAGGTAGTCGTCCTGCTGAACACCAGCAAAAGGCAGGTGTTAAATCCCTGGTGCTACCACGGCTTATCGCCTGTTTTTGGTTCGCATCGCAGATCTGGCAGTTTGTTGTGAAAGTGGTGTTGTGGTTTTTTTGTGTGTTTTTGCATGGGAACGCCTACTCTGCATCTCATTAGGGTTAGTTGGTTGTGTCCACAGTGGAGATAAATTTTGGGGCAATTATCGCGGGAATACTGGCGATGTCTGCAGTTTGCACCCGCTTGTGAATGGGGTGTTAAATCTGTCTCCACTTTTGATGCATTAAGGTGGAGATAAATCGGCGGTAGGTCCTTGTGAATATGCCCCTAATTCTACCCGTTTCATCCACAAATCACCGTTCACCATCTGCCATTGCGGTTAGCACATTGATATAAAATGTATTTTTTTTTTTTTTAAATGGAAACTAATGTACAAACGACGAGGATTATGATACATTCAACATCCTAAATATCGTGTGAATACCGAAGAGGTTATGTAACTAAGAAGAGAAATTAAACTTGTCATAAAATAGTGTAAAATGCACCTTACACCTGCAGTATATTTTGCTAAAAATGACATGGGGCTGTGGAAGTTTCAAAAAAAGAAGCATTGCTTTTACATCCCTCTTAAGGCAAGTGTGGGTATGCAAGAAGGTCACTGTGACAATGGTACAGAGTTATCAGCCATACATCGTTAAAGAGAAACACCAGCCCCTGGTTTTTTTTTGTCTCCAGGCAGATGCTCATTGCTTTTAATGAACTTTGATGTAAAAAAGATAAACAAACTAGTTCAAACACAAGAAAATACAAATATCAGAGATCAAAAATTAGCATGACTTATACACCGAAACAACGTGGAATGTCCACAATCAGAGTTAAAAATTTCAAAAACAACGTTTTAACTCACAAAATTGAAAGAAACACAAAAGTGTTTTTTAAACGTAAAACACATTAATTAAAATGCCATTATGATGCGATTTGTCTTATAGTAATAAGTCACATATTTTGTTTGCCACTCTCTCTTACCTTGTCACTAATGCTATTAAATGGTATCCACAATAAGATGATGAACGGAGCACTGAAACGTTTCACTCACCCCCAGTCACTATTAGATCTGGGTTAAATCCATCATCATTCTTTTACTCACTTCGCCACCCCAGTTCAGACCCAGTCATATGCAAATCAATCTTGACTCTGCTACTCATGGGAACTGTCCAGCCTGAACTGCCAAGCCAGGTCCTACGTGAACTGGAAACAAGCACCCTGGGACCGGTTTCGGGGTAACACACCTCATCAGCCAGGCTAGCTTGAATCCAGTGGCAAAGTGAGCAAGGGACGTCTGGGCATACTCTCCCAACTAAGAGTATCACCATAATCATTATACTGTTAATTTCATAATGCACTCAAATGATAAGTGCAGAAATTGGTTTCCAAACATATTTGCAATTTGTTTGGCACACTATGCACCAACATATAAGATTAATGACAGTGTATGCCAACAATGCATATGATTTCACTCATATGTCACAAAAAGCATGATTTATTTGTTTGCAAACGTAAATGTTAAAAGAGTTGGAAATTGAGTTACTGATGGGGGAGAGGGGGTGAAAACCCTACTCAAGTAGAACCCACAATCTCTGTCAAGGTGTCACAAGCAACCCCAAATTAACCTGTGCTCAATCCTCTGGCACAAAAGCAGTCAGGCTAAACTTAAAGGCAATGTGTAAAGTATTTATACTGCATTTCATAGAGTGATTAAGTGAAACACAACACAGGAAAAATCCCACACCAATATACGAAAATACAGTAAAATGTAATAAATAATTTAAGACCAAAATGAGGAAAATCCAATCAGTAGAACTGGAGATATACAATGTTAAAGATTTGAGTGAAAATAGCGCCAACTGTGGTCATCTGGTTGCGCCGAATCGGGACAAAGTACAAGTTCAGGCCGACCACGATGGAGTACAGGACAACTACAGGGACCCAGTTAGGTCTTACTGAACAAAGTACCTTAAATTATGGTTGCAAAGAGATGCAGAGTCGGATGTTGAGGCTGCTTTTTGCAGCGGTGGTTCTGAGGAGCTGCAAGACTGTGATGTCCTCCATCATGAATGCCGTAGACGAGGGAGTTGCAATGCAAAGTCCTGCATCAAGAATGTGTCGCTCACTGGCTGGTTCCGAAGAAGCTGTGGGGCTTGGATGCAGAGTCTTGCGTCGTTGAGGATACTGTCGACCAGAAGCTTGCTATGCGAAGGCTTGCATTAAGGATGTATCATGCAGCGGCAGTTCGTGGGGAGCAATGCAAGTAATGCACCAGGGATGCATCAAGCAAAGGTCCCAATGAGGAGTTTGGTGAGGCAATGCCATGCTCAGCGGCTCCCATGCAAAGTTTTTGGGAGGCGATGCATCAGTTCTGTTGGCACCACAGTTGGGCTGGCAGAGCACCTTTAGACCCACTTCCCAGGGTCCAGGACAGGAGTGGCACCACTTGGGAGGGCAGGACTCACAGCTGGCAGAGTGCAGGTGCTGGGTCCAAGATGGGGGAAGCCAGTTTTGTCCCTGAGGCTTCTGATCAGGAGGCCAGCCAACTAGCCCTTGACATTGGCCATCGAGGTTCAAAGATAAAGGTCCAGTTCTTCTCACTCAGGAGGGCATTAGGGCAGGGCATTAGGGAAGCACAGCACAGTGGCAGTCATTCTTGCAGCAAAGCATCACAGCAGTCCTTCTTCTGAGTCTTCCACAGGTTAAGATGTGTACTGAAGAGTTGAGGTCTGAGGTTTAATATTTATACCTGGAGCCCACTTTGAAGTAGAAAAAGTTTCTAGAGGTTTCCATCCCCTGAGGTGGCAGACTTCCCCTTCCTCCCTGAGGACACGAAAGACTAGTGATAAACCCTTTGTGAGACTTCTCAGGCAGAGCCTTTGTGATGTGCTAGGGTGGTAGGTGACAGCTCCGCCCTTTGTTAAGTCAGAGTGGCCCATCCTGCAAACACCTAGCTTCCCTTTGTATCACAGTCTGAAAGCAATACACAAAGACCAACTGCCAGCTACACCTAGTCATGTGACCCAGGAACAGGCGTCATGCACCAAATGGTCAGGACAAGAAAATTCCAACTTTTTAAAAGTGGCATTTTCAGAATTCTGTTTTAGAATCCGACTTTACCATAAAAAAAGGCTTTAAATTATAATTCTTAAGACACCAAACTCGATCTTTATACCTATTACGAATTGAAAGTTATCATTACTAAATGTAATAAGGTAACCCAATGGTATCCTAAGGGGAAAAAGGCCTTGCGGTAGTGAAAAACAAATTTAGAAGTTTTTCACAGCCACAACCAGCAAAAATTTTAAGTACATGTCTACCTTTTTAAATACGCTGCACTCTGCACCAATGGATATTTCGGGGAAATCCTAGGGGTGACTTATATGTATTAAAAAGGAAGGTTAAGGCCTGGCAAGAGGTTTATTTTTGTTGAAATGGCAGTTTAAAACAGCACACATAGGCTGCAATGGCAGGCCTGGGACATGTTTAAAGAGGTACTTAAGTGGGTGGCACAATAAGTGCTGCAGGCCCACTAGTGGCATTTAATTTACAGGTGCTGGGTACATGTAGTGACACTTTATCAGGGACTTGCAAGCATATTAAATATGCCAAGCTGGTGTAAGCCAGTTCTACCACGTTTAAAGAAGAGAGCAGAAGCACTTAAGCACTAGTATGCAGTGGTACAATTTAAAGAGTCCTAAGGCCAAGAAAAACAAGATCAGCAGAAACAGGAGGGGTGAAGGTAAAAATGTTTGGGGGAAGAACACCCTTTGGCTGACAGGTCTAACAAAAAGGAACATTTTTAAAACTGAGAAATAAAACATAGGAGTAGTATAAACTTGGGTGCATCAGAAAAATAATGTTTGTGACCTTCTTATGGGCCATTAAAAACCTTGGTAGCCACCACATTTCAGGATTGTGAGACAATGGGGGGGGAGGGGGTATGTGGTAAAAAGCTTCACTTCAAGGAGATGTATTTCAGTAAAACATTTATTGAAAAGCTGAGCAAAAGTGGAAGCAACTGTGAAATTGTTAATTTAATATAAGAAGGGACATTCCATACCAGAATGTAATGCCAACCAATTAATTGGCTCACAGATAATACATTCTATGCTTTCCCACAAAGAGAAGCCATGTGTAGATGCTACACATCTTTCACTCAAACCAACACAGGAAAAATTTACCTTACACCAATTAAACAAAGACAAGAGACAAACAACATATCGCACATACAAATAAAACAACCACAAACACTAAAGAAAAAGAAAAATCAATAATAATAGTAGAAACTCATAAGGAGATGTTAATAAAGTAAATGCTAATAAACCTCAGTAAGAAACCTACTTAGTGGGACAAATTCTGCTAATTTTTCTGTTTGTTGAAACTAAGTCCAACTAATTTTCAACAATTCAAGAATTCTCTGCTCACCACAATCCTTCTGTCATTGTTCCAAATATCGTTCACAGATTTGGCCACTCATGATATGTTCCAACATTGACCATCACTAATGTGCACTGCATTTCTCTGCACCTATACAATATCCAATAATCAGGAGAGGGAGAATGAATTACTTGTGTCAATGTGCCAGAGACTCAGAAAGGTTATATCGGAGACCCTCAACCACACTTTCACAACTTGCGGTGTATGTTTTGTCTCCACTCGTGTGATTTGGTGGATAGTGTCATCAATGGGCCTGTCACTTGAGTGTTCCATTTTCCAAGTGACTTACTGTCCTCCACCAGGAGGGAGGCTGTCTAGATGACTACAGTAGTGAAAGGTTAAACTGATCTCCTTTCCTGTATCTGAATTTTTATTTAAACAGAAAAAGGATAAGGGTAAAAGAAATGACGTGGATTAATTATTGGTCCACAACTCCTTGTGGTCGGGTTGACATATTTTGGCAGGGCAATGCCCTTATGGGCTTGATGGCCTTCATCAGGAATGAAATGGTAGAGGGCGAGAATTGCTAGGCACTCTTCACACAGTGTAGGTAAGTTTACTCACTTATCACTCTTCTTTAGTGAGCAAGATCTGCTTGTGAACTGACTTACATTATAGGCGCAAACTCTGGCCCAGAACTGTACGGAAAACAGAAAAAATAATAAAAGAAT
The DNA here is from genome assembly GCA_963921515.1 of Calotriton arnoldi. Lineage (NCBI taxonomy): Eukaryota > Metazoa > Chordata > Amphibia > Caudata > Salamandridae > Calotriton > Calotriton arnoldi. The sequence goes on from CAWUFW010002709.1 coordinate 852,030, forward strand.
ACTTTTAGGAAAATGTTTCTATGCACTTATTCCCAACTTAACCTAATGTGACACTTAGGGACTCATTATGATGCTGTCGGACCGGCTTCTGTGGTCCTATTTTAAGTGGTCGGACGGCAGCGGTCTCATCGGAGGCAGTCGGTCAAACCACCAAATTACGATGCATGCATCCTGTACTCCGACCGACCTATGAAAGACCGCCTACTCCAACAGCTTTTCTTTGACCTGGAGATGGCAGTCGGAGAAGAAAAGCAGCTGTGGGGCAGTACAAGGATCTCCGACCACCATCCGGATTAGGATCGGGGTATCGGCGACCCTACCGGGGCAGTCCGACCATCTGCCTCAAGTCTTCGGAAACAAAAGATTTAGGGTGCATACTCACCCAAATCCGCTTCTCTCCAGCAGTCTCCGTCATGGATCCCTTCCTCCAGGCCCCCCCTACGATCCTGTTGGAATCCAGGTAAGTCCTTATGCGGTATGTATCCCCATTGACTGGACTGTGCACATTCCACCACACTCAAGCAATGGAGTACATGGTGAACAAGGCATACCCCCACATATGTCATGCATGTGAGTACAAATCACATATTTAATGTGAGTTTTGCATGCATTTGCAGTGACTTGTTAGGGGATATGTGCTCGGCTGTGGATGTGACCATCGCGGTAGCAGCGGTTGCATTGTAATTCAGCGGGGGAGAGTCGGTGGTCGGCAGGGCTCACGAGGATGGAAGTCATACGGTCGGTCTGACCGGCATCATAATGAGGCCCATACTGCAGAAAATATATGCTGATGTAGCTGACATATACAGTGTAAATAATAAGCATTCAGTTAACAACAATTAATAGGAGAGACATGTAAAAGGCTCTGTCCTCAGATGGAAAGTACTTTGGTGGGCAACTTATGTTTTGAAAGACATGAGTCATACCAAGATTTATTAGGGGCGTTTGCGAATAATCCCTACTATGGTGTTGTAGGCGCGTGGGCTCCTAATGTATGAAAAATAATGTTCATTTAGTTGAGAGGTGGTATCTGCCTCAAATGAAAGATAGATGGTAAGAACGGCTATCCCATGTGATGCTGATGTGAGCGTCATATGTTGATGACAGAATTGACATAAGTTTAAAAATACTCAGTTAAAGTGAGAGTATAAACTTAGTATAAAGTATGTGTTGGCATGCCCGAAATGCGTTTTCACGCATGAGGGAGCGACTTACCGGGTGCCCCCATCGCCAACGAGATTTCCGAGCCCTTTGTGATGCCACAATATTTGCTAGGTGGCCGCATGGTCCCGCGAGTGTTTGCGGTCGCGAACACATCATTCGAGCGCGCCATTGGACTTCCGGTGGGGGTTTTGTGAAGAACGCGATCCTGAACGCACAGAATCTACCACGACTGCAATCTGGAGAAGGTTCTCTCCCCGAGCAGCATCAAAACCGATTCAAAATGACAATTTGACATTTGGCTATACTTTTTTGTGCAAGGAGTCCTTTTTCTTTTTTTACTTTTTTTTCAAGAGGAAGGAAATGCCCCAGAGTTTCCACCTTCCTGTTCCTGTCCAGCAGGCTCCTCCCAGTTCTTTGTCCATCTCCTGGTCACTTTTCATTTGGATTTTGAGCTGGAAGGATCACTCTTTGTGTTTGCTGCATAATATATCATTGGATTTGAGGACTTTGAATTTGAGATTTCACAAGTTGGAAAACTGGTGTTGTTTGTTTGATTGGGGCCATGCACCCAGATTTATTTGTACTTTTCATCGATTTTTTAAAAGTTATTGTGGTGGGTGGCCTGTAGTTTCACTAGGGGCCTAGTTGTTTCTTTGTAAGTAATTTTTCTTCTTTTATAAAGGAAACATGTTGCACGGTTCACTACATTTCCTCCATGTTTTGAAATCAATTTGCAATATTTATTTAATTTACTATGTAGCCCAGTAGTCTGCCAATAGGCGTTTCAGCCAGTAGGCCCAGAGCTACTCATGGGTGCATGAAACAACTGTTTCTGTGGTGTCTGTTGAATTTAAACATCATTTAGGGCATGGATGGCATTGGATTGAAATACAAAATGTGTTTTTTTGTAGTATTTCACTTTTTTTTGTTATGTGAGTTAATGCCTTTGTTGGATGTGTGTGGCTGTAACTTGCAAATCTTTTGCAAATCTTTTTAGCCCTGTGGATTTTCGTTTTTGGCATTGTTGCATTAAAGATGTGTTGTTGTTAGCATGCCTCCTTTGTCTGGGCAGTGTGTGAGTGTGTTTGTAATAGTAGGCCAGTTTTTGCCCTGGCTCCCCATGTGGCCAAGGGCCATTTTGTAAAGTCTGTGTCCTGTCCAGAGGCCTGCTTGTGTTCATTGTTTTCCAGGCCTCCTGCTTGCTGTTGTTGTGACCATGTGGCTGGCGGCCATTTTGTGAAGGCAGCCAGTCTGCCTTTGCCATAGGTCTGCATTGTCTTCCCTTTGTTCCCCTTGGGCTATTGCTTCTTGCTGTGGCCTGGCCATGTGGCTGGCAGCCATTTTGCAGGCCAGCCAGTGTGCTTTTGCCATAGGCCTGCATGTCTTCTCTTTGTTCCCAAATGCCTTCTTCTTGCTTGTTGTTGATGATGACCATGTGGCACTGGCTGGCAGCCATTTTGTGCATTCAGCCAGTGTGCCCCTCTGCCATATGCACGCATGGATGGTTGATCAATGAGGTAATACTAGCAGCTTAATAAATTATTAATTATTCACTTAATTTGTATTTTTTACATATTTATAATTATTTATTTAATTTCAAATTTGTTGAATTTTTTCTTTTTTTATATTTAATTTTTTTAATATTTTTTCAATTTTTCAAAGTGCTTTTTAATTTTTTTCAAGATCTTTTTCATTTTTTTTTTTCAGTTTCAAAGTAACATGGTTTGCCATCAATTAACCATTAACCCCATGTCTGCTATATGACGTGCACATTGCACAACAGTATTCATTGTCTAGGGATTGTTCCATTGTCATTTGTCAGCTGCGGCTCCCTGAGTGCTGCATCCAACGTGAAGCACAATGCCAATTGCCAAACCATTACATTTGTATTTTTGTTGTTGTTGTTCTTCTTTCCTATCCTTCCTTAGTGAACTGTACAGTACACCATGAAAGCCCTTGTTGTCTCACAAATGGTTACACTGTATTGTTAATTTTTTTAATAACTGAGGTAAAAACACTCACAAGTGTGACCACACACTAAACGATATTATATTTGTTTGTACTAGTAATTGACCTACAACAATGCCACGTTTCACTAATGTTCTTCTTGCTTTTTTGCTTTTAGGTGCACAAGAGGAGGAGACAACATAACCCATTGTACTGCCAGACAGAAGGCCTGAGCCCTGCATACGACGTCATGTGACCTGTGACCATAGATATCTCTTCAACTTGTGAATCTAAGACAAGTGCCGCTGCACGCTAACTGACAGCTTCAAGATGGACCCATAGAAAGGTACCAGTACCAAGAAAGTCAAAGTTGCCAGTGAGAAGAAGAAGGCACTGCCACTTACCACCACCGGAATGTCACCCAAGACCTTTTTTGGGAAGACAAAAATTGCGCCTGCAGCAGTGGTGTCCAGGAAGCAAGCTGGGAGCAGCACCCCAGCATCAGCATACCCACCCCACCGAGTCTAGGCCCAAGCCCATGTCTGTCTCATAGGCAGCCAATCTAATCACGGCAACGCCGATGAGCAGTGATGCTGAAATTGACTTATTGGGCCATATGCATGAACACATTTTCCCAAAGACACAGAATGGGCAAAACCCTTTGATGCATCTGGCTCATTGTTATCGCAAAGAAGTACCTAATCAATGCTGGAAACTCAGATAAGTGGGCAACAACAGACACAACCACCACCAATTGTAGTTCCTCCCGTAGTAGGGGCAGTTCAGGAGATTGAGCTTCCTGCAGAGGAAGCCACTCTTTCAGAAGATCCATTGTCTTCCAGATCCCCAGCAAGGAAAAGGAGGGTTAGTCTATCAACTTCTTCTCCAAGTCCCCCTTCTGATGATCTAGACGCCACTTGGATCCCACCTCAGTCTGAGAGTGAGACATGCCAAGAGACAAGGCTAGGGAAAAGGAAGGTTCCAGAAAACCTTAGAGTTATGGAGGTAGATGTAGAAGAGGAGGATGATGACGTGCCAGTCATCATGGACATTAGCCCCGCCCCAGTGGAGACCGACATTACCCCATCCCAAATTGCTGTAAAGGATGTGGCACCACAGATAGCACCAACACCACCTCCAGCTGCCATATTTACATAATCATGGCAGCGACCTACATCCACCGCAACCACCTTAGTAGAAGTAGGTACTGCAGAGAGTCAAACATCATGCCCACCTACCAGTTCATCCGACATTGCAAGAGGCACCAGCAGCATCAGAAAGTTGACCTCCCCAGTTTGGGACTTCTTTTCAGTTAGCAAGAAGGAGGTGAACATTGCTATATGCTCCATTTGTGGAGCAAGGGTTAGTTGGGGTAAGCTTGGTACAAACTTTGGCACCGGAGGGCAAACAACCCATCTGAGAAAACACCTTAGCGGCCAAAAGTGTTGTTGGTGGAGAGGGTGAAGATCCGATCACGGTGGAAGGTAAAGAAGAGGGAGACATTTTCTCCAGTACACAACAAAGCAGCCCTGTCCCCAGCAGTGGTATCGCCCACATCATCATCAGCAACATCGCAATGGCACAAGAGTCAGGCCGAGACACCAGGGGGCTGTGCAAGCCAGTCAACTAGAAAAAGAATCACCGGGAATTAGAGGCCCGCTCCTCCAGGGCACGACAAGTACCTCAGGGCAGCCTTCACGAACAACTTCAGAGCCTGAGGGCAGTGCAGTTGGTTCACAGCAGCCAAAATCACCAACAACAGCAAGAACAACATCAACCACAACAAGAACAGGAGCATCAGCCCCAAAATCGGCAAAGGAATGGTTTCTACGAGCAGGGCTTTAGTCCAGTGCTGATGCAAAGGCAAAAGAGGCCGAGCAAAGCAGAGTATCCATGACCATTGAGCGGATGGTCCAGGCCTATCTAGATGACCCAACAGAGGTCTATGTTGATCAAAACCCATAGCTGTATTGGTATGGGAAAAGACGCCAATGGGCAGTGCTCTGCAGGCTGGCGATAAACTATCTGGCTTGCCCCATATCAAGTGTCTCTGCTGAGCGTGTTTTCAGTGCTGCTGGTGCCGTTCTGACAGTGAGAAGGAACAGTCTCTCACCCCAAAACATGGAGGGGTAAACCATGATCAAAATGAATCAGCACTTTACACCACTGGATTATACCATACCTGAAGTACCACAGCAGGAAGATGATGACGGCGACTCAGGTCATGGAAGTAGTGTGTTAGATGGCCTTCTTCTGGGCGAACCACCAGAGTTTGAGGATGAGCTCTACTTCCCTGACAACTAGGCTTTATTTTCTTCTAGTTACTTTCTTTCTTGACATCCCCAAAAAAAAAAAAAAAAGATATAACTAAGAAACATTATTTACTTCATTATTTGTGTGTGTCTAGTTGACCAACCCATCCCTATCGTCTTACACTTAGACACATTTTATTGCCGGATTGGAGTTACAACTGTGTGCAGTGAAGAAGTCCTGACTCGCCCTAAAGCCATTTCCCTCAATCCAGATATTTGATGGAGAATTCAAACAAATGTGTGCCTGCCTCTGCCTCCAACCCTGGCCGCTGACTATCTATCTATCCTTTCCATCTAGCCTAAAGGGGCTGCCCCGCATGTGAGATTAATAATAATTCGATTTACAGTGAAGCAATGGATGATCTGCATTCTGCTATGTGCCACCAATCGATCACAGTGAGCACACCGGAAGAACAGTTAAATGATAGCATGCATTGCACGCTGAGTGATTGTTGTTTGTTGTGATGTCAACTTGTGAATGATGATATGTCATTATCATCAATCATGTGTCTGTCAACTTGAGTTGAGACTTGAGAAGAAGAAAGATGATTCATGTGGTGGCAGCAGGCAGTGTGAGACTGGGTGATTGTTGGTTACGCTTAATGTTTTAGTGATGATGATGAGTGAGATTCACAATGTTGTGGAGGCCTAACATGGCTGATCAATAATTTTCCCCTGAAGGTTTTTTGTTTTCCTTCCCCTTTGAAAGATCGGATAGCGATATTCCTTCACCGGGTTCACTCCACACTGTCCATACTACTTTTATTATTGTTTTATGCTTACTTAATTCTCCTCAAAGACTCAGACATGATAAGTCACTTATTGAATGCAAAGCTTGCAAACACAAATCTAGTCTACTCTAGTATACTCTACAGTGAGTCCGTCAAGTCAATCTTTCCCTTCTTGTTGTTCAATAACAAAAATGTACTACTGCAGGCCGATCCATTACATTGAGTAGGGACTCACTCGGGACACTGTTGGTACGGAGTTAGATACCATACTCAGAGTCATAGTCAGACTCAGGAGGATCAGAGATGATGGAATGACTCAGGGCGTGGGCGTGACCGTGACTGCCACCAGAAGAAGAAAGAAGTTTTCAAATTCACTGAAACCACTGGCGTAGCAAGGGGGGGGCAGAGGGGGCAGTGCGCCCCGGGCGGCACGAGTTTTGGGGGCGGCGGTTGCCGCAAAAATCATCGCCAGCACCCCCCCTCACCCCTCAGCGCATCGGCAAAAGGCAGAGTGCCTAGCTACGCCACTGACTGAAACCAACCGTTTTAGATGATGATGACTTTGAAGTGGCCCAAAGGTAAACAAGAACAACACCAGACCTACACATGTCTGTGTAGTGGTGGTGGTGAGTGTGGTGTGACTGACTGATAGTGGTGCATTGATTTTTTACTTAATTGAGAAAATGGCATGCTATGTTGCTGTGTGTGTTTGTGCTCAGTGCTATGTGGATAAAATTCAAAGCTAAGCGGAGGTTGGGTAGGGGGCCTGTTGTAGGAGGTAACTGCCAGAAACAGACATTTAGCCATGCTGCCTCTGAAACAATGTCTTCTTGTTGCACTCCTTTATGCAGTTTAACTTTTCCCCTTTATTCTTCAATCTCAGTTTTTTTCCATCTACAGGCCCTTACCCTGCGCCATACTGGAAAAACAACCCACACTTACCTTACCAAACCACATCCGCCAGGCACCCAAGATTAATGGACAGTCCAAGAGGAATGTAGTGCAGAGATGCATTCCCAATTTGGCAATACATACAGTATAATTTTTTATCTTCAACCACTACAACTGTGTGTGTTGTTTATGTTTGTTTACTTGACTCCTATAGATATTTTAATTTTATTTGCTATCTTTCAAAGCCCGCTACCAGAACATAAATCTAACTTGGGTCTCTCTGGGGGCAGACGGAAAATTAATTTACCTGTACAAGTCTAGTACTCATCATCATGCATGCATTTCCTTTTCCTCCCATAACAGATATATGATGGTCGGCCGCCAAGATGAATGTATTGTCCTTGTGTAGTAGTGTTTGTCTTTGTCAAACCTTTCCCTCAAATCCCCCTTCCTATCAATTCATTGAACCCCTAACGCTCTTCCCCCGAGCTGTGTGATTTATTAGTGTGACTAAATTAAATTTACACCATTAATTGATCACACTCTTGGTGGGGCGGATGTGGTGAAAGCAACACCAACTCAAGGGCAGGCAGGGAGAGGATCTTAAGTTCTGCTCTAAGTATAACTATAGCCCACACTGGCAATATATATATATACATTTTTTCAGAGAAATATCATCTATCATAATTGCCAGCATCATCATCCTTCCAGCACTAAAAGTTATGCTTGTCCACTTCAAAAGTTTATAGCTCGAGTCAACTTCAGTTTGTAACTTGTACTAGCCTGGCATAGCCCACCATTCTGTTTTTTTTTTACTTTAGCATTGCTTATCATGGTTTCTCGTTTGGCAGTCTTCTTCTTGTGTACTGTACTTCTACTAGTTGTTCTCTAGCCTCCCTCAGATGACTGTCTCATTTTCTTTCTTTGCAACTGCTACTGTCTACTACTACTACCAACACCATGGCACCTTGGAAAACCAAACCATAACCATGCAGCCATCGCTCCACCTAATCATCAATCACAGGTAAGAGAAGAAGAAGTGTGGGGGATGCAATAATGTATATACTATGAAAATTAATTAATTCACCCACTCACACCCCTTCCAAGTCCATAGGGGTTTTAGTTGCAGACTCCATGGACTAAGAGGAGAGACTGACTGTAGTAGGACAAGTGAGGGTACCGCATCTATCTGTTGGTGTGTTACACTATCGGCAGATTTCAAAAACTGGCTGCAGCCCTGCTGCAAAGAAAACAGTGCAAAGCAAAAGAGTAAACCCCATTGAAAAAATATTTACATCATATGTATAGTAAAACAAAAAACTTTATTCCCCTAACAAATATAAAACTAGAAAAGCCAACAAAACACGACCCACCCCCTCCCTAACCCCAACCAATGTCCAATGAGAGTCCAAAATCCAAATTGTCAAAATGTCTGTAAAACCTCAGTCCAATTTCCTCAACTCCCACATCCCACCCTCTCCCCAACAGGTCCCATCCACCAAACAAAACATTAAAAAAGGGGCAAGAGAGAGGCCTAGCTGAGGGCTAGGAGTCGGTTGTTCCTCTCTAGGCTGTTAAAATGCTCCTCTCTCCAGCTTTCAAGGCACGCAATCCTAAGGAGCATGCAGAGCTGAAATGCTCTAACTGTTAAGGGGTAGCAGCAGTAGAAGATGAAGAGTGGTGGACCACAGCGCCGTACCACCGGAGGCACTTGGGGGGCCTGGCTGGGGCCCGGGGCATTGGAGGCTGCAGCTGCTTCTGCCTCCTCCTCCTCCAGGACCACCAGCCACCGATATTCATCCCTTATGGCCTCCAGCTTCCTTTGCCGGGTCCTGACTGCTCTCTCCCACCTGTCAGATGTTGGATTGGCAGGAGTAGCTATATCAAGAAAGAAAAAAGACAAATTGTTATCAGTACTCTTAGCAAAACAGTAACACATAAAAGTATTATATAGTGGCACAGTAGCACTAGCAGTACATACAAACATTTGTGGTATCCTCAGCCCCTAACATTTGGATGAGATTAGAGTTTCCAGCATTAGGCACTATGGAGTAGAAATTCAAGTATTCTTCTTCTGTCTCTTGTTTAGCTAAATTAATCTTGTAGGCATTCCAGCTCAGCTTGCGCCCTAGACAGACATACTTGTGTCGCAGACTCGAGTTACTTTACTACCGTCTGCAGGTGGGGCAGCTGTACTACACACAATTATCTCTTTTTCTATTATGGCCATACTATGTTAAATCAATGGCAAATGCTCAATTTCACTTTCACCCTGACTACTACAACAAGGCAGATTATATGATTTCTAATATGAATGATGATATACGGCACAACGTCACTTCACGTGACATACTACTATTGTAACCATGCAGCCGATTGGCCACCCATGGCTGACACTGTTGAAATGATGACAAGGGTAGGGAGGAAGTGGGCCTCGAAGTCGGAGGGAGGCGATTGATGATTGGTGGGTACATACATAATATATATGTTGTGCTTGCAAACTACTGCGAGTCAAGGGAGTAGTCTGAAATACAACATCAAACCTTTGAATAAAAAACCTTGAAAAAAAAACATTCCTTGTTTATTCTTCTTCCCAGGGATTTTTCCATTTATCATTACATTGTTCTTCTAGAAGTATTTTTATTCTTCACCCTTGGCTTTGCTACTCTGGCATGGTTTCATTTTCTTTTACATTCTCTTCATCCAGTACTCTTCACCTGTGATTGAATATCATCCAGGCATCCATCCATCCAAACATGGCCATTATTCTCAACAAACCTTTCACCAACATACATTTGTCATTTGACCACCCATGCGTCCGTGCTTACCTTTAAGTTTGACCCTGCAAACCCCCCGGAACATTCCTTTAACCCGTACAGTTTCACCCACCCAGGCAGGCATCCTTTCTTTCACCTTTCACCTATGCCTTCAACCACCCATGCATCCTTCTTATCAGCCACCTATATGGATCCCGGGCCCCCTCACCCACGCATCCTTCTCTGCCAGTCATATATTACATGTCAGCCATCCTTCCTCCTTCCATACTTCTTTCCCTTTTCCATCAACCCATCAAGGTCTGACTCTTAGTCTTCTTCGTAAAACTTTCTCTGCTGAGTTGAAGAGAAGAGGCCATTAGTTACTCAACTCCCGCTAATGCTAATGCTAAGTTAAGGGTGACTTCTTCAGCTGTTCACAACTTAGGGGCCGATTCCGATTCGGGCCGGAAATCTCTCTGACCGAGCCGGACCCGGAGAGATTTCCGACCGAATCGGACCCGTGCAGCCCGACCGAATGAGTACGATGCACACGTATGCCATCGGACTCTAGTCGGTCGGACTCCCATTGAAGTCAATGGGAGCCTGTCGTACAACGCGTACGCGGGCTCCCATTGACTCAATGGGTGCGAGGCGGACATGGGCGCCCCCTACAGGGTGTACGCGGCGAAGCGACTCGCGCCGTACACGCACAGGTAGGGGGGACCCATGGGTCCCCCCCTGTGTGCGACTCGCGTGGCTACGCGTACAGGGGGGTCCGACACGGACCCCCAAAGTACGGCTCCGACTGCTGTTTGGAGCCGGAGTGCGCGGCTCGGTCGGACTGCTCGCGGCGCGCATCGTACTTACCCGGCTGAGGAACGTCTCCATTGCGCAGTGCGAGTCGAGTCCGAGCGAGTCGGTCGGTGCGGTTAGACCCGGGAACGAGTCGGTCGGAGCGGTCGGGACGCCCGGACGAGTCGGTCGGCGATTTCGCATCGTACTCGCTCGCCCGGACGCGCGTACGAATCGGTCGGGCAATAGGGCTCCGAATCGGATCCGGTTAAGCCGAATCCAATTCGGAGCCCTACCGGCCGAGATCGGAATCGGCCCCTTAGTCTCAACAGTACAGTGTACACCCTTGCAGCGAGTGTATAAATTTGATTGCCAATAAGCAAGGAATATGACTTACCACCGCCCGCCACTGCTGCTGGCTCACCCCCTGCAGCTGCCACATCTGCTCCCTCCTGGCTGGCGTCGCCTTCCCCGATGGCCACGGCACTGGTGGTCGGTCCGCTTAAAAAAAATTACACATTTTCTAGATGCCATATACTATTTTGTTTTTCCACTGGCCAGATTGAAAATACAATGCATACACCACACATTTCACTACAATTCGGGTACACAGACTAGAGTAGACAGTATGTCCTATCAAAAATAATAAAATATCGGTTTGGGCATTTTGTTGGTGGCAATTTTTGAAAAGCCTCTCAAGAAGAGGACAACCCAAAGGACTGGACTTAGTGGCTAGAGCTATTGGTGAATCTGAGTTTTTGAAAAGAAAAAGAGTGACCAACTGGGTGGACAATCGGACATAAGGTCTTCTTGATTGGAAAATGTAAAGGTGCCGTCCTCCTCCTCCTCCTCCTCCTCATACTTCCTTCCGGCCATGGTGCACGGTAATCATTTCATCAACAACTGCTGCTAATAATAAAAATACTAGGCCTAGACGAGAAGAAGACACAACTTTGGGGTGTCCAACGTGACCATCATTTACTGATTGAGCATGAGAAAGTAAAAGAAAGCCTTCTCATCTCAACAAACATGCATAGAATACCTTACTTGGGCATGCAATCTGCACAGCAGAGTAGTAGTACTACTAGCACTAGTAGTAGTAAGGACCACCAATGGGGTCTCTGAGTCTTTACAGTACCACCACTAGGCAGTCCACAAAATATATAAGGGGAGAGGGAAATCTGACTGAAAAACCAGAAGAAAGCAAGCTAGAGACAGACTAATACAGAGTTAGAGACAGTTTGAGATAAAAAAAACAGAAATTAGAAATATAAATAACTAAGTTATAGGTAATACAGGGATAAAAGAATTTAGAAACAGATAGATCGAATAAGATTTGGGAAAAAATAAAATTAGGAAACGGAAATAATATAGTAAAAAAAAATAAGGAGTGATAAAAGTTATGGAAATATATATTAACAACAGGAGGACTTACTGGGGCCAACAGAGCCATCGGATGAGGAGCATTCCTGGGAGGCACCTCCAGCTCCCGCACCCGCCTCGGAAGACCTCGTGTTCTTGACCCTGGATACTGATGATCATGTAAGACATAATTAAAGAGACAAAAAATGATTGGTGTTAAATAAATATTACATTTAACGACAATTGCAATAACATTGACCCTTCCTAAATCAGATCGACTAGTAGTAGTAGTAGACTAATACTGGGGTCATGGACCATCCTATCTTTATTATTCCACAGTTCCATTCCCATTCCTGAATCCTAAACCTACCTAGCCCGCCTATTCAAAAGACTTTGGAATGAATTGCAAAACAATTATATTAGTTCTAAGTTCCAATCTCATTCGCAATCATCTCAACCCCTTTTGACGGGCCAATTCACTAAGTCTGCATTTAGTCTAAACTGCATAGATGGACGCCTGCATATTGCATACACCAAATTGGTTGGTTGCTATTCACTCACTATACAAACTACAAAAAAGGTTCTACAAAGGAGTCAAGGACTGAAGTGAGAGGACGCGGGCCACTAAATTACTGACTAATACTAAGTAACTAACTAACTACCACTTTCTTAGTGACAGGACAAAGGAAAGGAGTCTCTCTAGTCTGCATTACCTAACTTAAGTTCTCATAAATAATCAGCCCAAGCGAGGGCAAAGTTGCAAACAAGTACTATTAGGTAGCGCCAAGCACCTGCCTAGAATAATGATCACATAATAAAAGATTTTTAAACGTAACTTACCTGCATGTGAGCGGCAGCATTCTTGCTATTTGGGAAAAAAATAATATTCGCAATAACATAGAGAACACACACAATAATAATTATAATTAGCTACTCACCAAGCCCCGCGACCTCAACACCTAGCAGGTCCAGCAGGTCCTGCTCTCAGTCCAGGATATCGGACCACTGGTGCGTCAGCTGGTCATGGGTGCGCCGGACCCCAGAGCAGTGATACACTGCCCGGCACGACCTCGCCCACCACTAGTGACGCTCCCAGAGCCTGTACCCGGACCCAGGCCTGCCACCTGCTGCCAGGGTGGAGGGGATGTGGCGCTGCACGAAAAAACAAGAGCTGCCACCTCCACCCCCGAAAACAAGGCCCGGGGCTGTACCCCTTCCGGGTGGAAGGCTGCTCCTCTTTGCCCAAGTTGCACTCTCTGCCATGATGCTGGGGGGTGGGGGTGGAAAAGAAAATGTAGAAAGTAAAAATGTAAGGGAGGGGAAGAAGAAAGGAAGTAAAATAAATGAGAAAGCAAGTAATATAGAAAAACAATACAAAACGCAGTACAAAACACACAAAAAGTAGAAAACAGCACAAAATATACACTTAACAAGACACAGGGAAAGATAATCAATAAAAAAGATCAGAAAAAAAGTTTTGAGAAAGAAGAAGGGAAAAGATTTTGGGAGGATTCAAAGGTAGGCCCCAGCACCATAACAAAGAAGAAAACAAGACGGCTGCGCCCATGCGCGACCACGTGGTGCAGTTCATGCGATATTTCCCCCTGAACACGCAATCCGCTTCGCCATACAGCAGAAATGTCACTCGAACAGGCACAACAAGCAACTCCGCCTGCTCATGGAACTCCGCGTAGCACAGCAGAGTTTTTTACCGCTTCGCGGAGTTCCGCGTAGCTCTGCTACGCGTACTCCACCCAGGCTTAGTATAAAGATCTTTTGTAAGTGGATATGTGCGTGTATTGACATTAACTTTGATGGATGGGGTAAGTTATTGTACAAATAATGTTGTCAAAGTAAAATCAAATTGAAGAAAATGTGTACTGTGCATTGAGTCACATCATTGTAAGAACACAGACTGGCATTTTTACCTTTACATCGGAGATATTCATAACTCATGGGAAGTGGAAGCCTGCAATTATTGCAGTTACTAGCATTAACTCTAATGGATGATATTGGCTGTAGTCCAAATCACATTGTTATTGTGCAGTCCTGTTTAAAGTATTTTTGTGCTGTGCACTGGTTCACGTAAGGGTGAGAAAACAAATTAATATTTTTACTTTTAAATCGGGGTTTACCTTACCCCATGAGACACAGGAAGATTACAAAGGTAGATAAAGCCTGCAATAATTAAGGAAAGAGGACGATACATGTGGGAACGGGGGATCAACCCGATTCCTCTTCCAAGGGAAAGTGAAAAGGTTAGCGTTTCCCTTACCTCGATTGGAGCCATCTCAGCAGGAACTGATGTCAGTCATCCTCGCCCTGAATAATAGTTTGGAGAGGGAGGTCAGAAGTTATATGCCTTCTGGATGACCTAAATAAGGGGTGATTAACCGTAATTGGAATTGGCTGAGATGTACGTAACGTGCGTACATGGCGAGCGGGGAAATGCTGCCCTCGTGTCTCAAAGTAAAACTGGAAAAAAGATCCTATTTAGTTGAAAGTAAACTGATAAATAATTTATCGTAATGTTAATTATGAAGGGAATTTCTCACATAATTATAAGATTCTACGGTAAACCAACTTGGTGCTAAGAATTAGTTTAAAAATAATGACAATGATAGCCTACAAAAGGCTATGTAGATAAAGAGGGTAGTGAACGATGAAGGTAATGTGCTGTGCATATAGGGACACAATGGGGTCTTATGACAGACCCATAGGAAGAGAACATGAGTTGGGGAGGCTCTGCGTTGAGAATTGTTCAACACGGTTGTGTATCCATGTTTTAGGGTGATAATGTGTCTCATCAAAAGCAAGATGTGTCTCATCAAAAGCAAGATGTATGATCTTCATATGGAATACAAGATGTATTATACTGACCAGTTATAACATGTTGAATAATTGCATCACATATTGTGATTTTTTGGCTTGGAAGGACGCTGTGCACTCTGTCCTAATAAAACCACAACCAATGGTAACAGTGCCTGGATGGCATGATCTATAGAGGCCTGAGGGGTAGGATCTTTTTTTAGGATGGACATCTTAAAATCATTATTGTGCATGGAGTGACAGTTGGTAGTAGATAGGTTTTTGTTTATGTTGGTGCATTAGAGGGTTCCTGCAGGATAGTCTTGCTTCAGTGATCATGCTATGGTGCCCCAAAGGGGTTATATATAGTGGGTGTAATTTTGAGGGGACCCAATTGGTTAGAAACAAGGTTGCTGAGAGGTGAAGAGAGGGGATCACCTGAAGTATATTCAAGAGAGTAGCCTAGGTTTGTTGTAACTTATCGGCTGAAAGAAAGCCATGGTACATTGTCATTGAAACCTTGCTCAAAGGTCTTAATTCAATATAACCTGCATTGCTCTTCGTACTTCTGTCTTTCTTTTTCCCTTGTGCTTTGTTTTGGCCTCTCCCTAAAAAAAGGAGGCCTGAAAATAGAAAACAAAAATGGGGTCCTGGCATATAAGGATTAGTCCATCCAGCGGTTTGTGGTTGAAAGGGTTGAAAAAAAGGAGCTGTAAGTTCTTCAAACAATGGTATTCTCCAACATGTTTGCCATCCACGTCCTCTTCTCCTGCCTTTTCCTCTGCCTCAGTGTTGGCTTTGGTTGTCTTCTCCGCTACTGCAATCCATTGTGTCTGTGTGGAACTACCTCCGGAGGAGTCCTAATCACTTTGGTCTCCCGGTGGTCCTTGAAGTATGGATACATTTTCTCTTGCAAAAAATGTTTCAAGTCCTTTCCTGGTTTTTGTATCTTGCTTTGAGTTATACAATCTTTCAAGTCTGTAATTTCTTTATTGATTGCTTCTAAACATTTTTTGAAGACTGAAATGTGAACCATCGTTTTCAATTTGGCTTCACTGACTTGAATTTTGATGGTGAGGGCTTCTGATAGCCTTGTAGCACTCTTGATTATGAGCACAAGCCATGAAATGGCAGCCAATCTTTCCTGACGAGAATATCTTCTTGAAAAATTCTGGGATCATTATGAACCCAGAGACCTCTGGGTGCGGTATTGGCTCGGAGATATTCAGTCATAGTTATCCCATGGATGGTTGTTTTAACTTGTTCTCTTTTAGCATTTGGTAAGGATTCCCGATCATTAGTTTGGGCCAATGTTTGCGGTAAGTTTGTGTCAGTTAGTATGGATGGTCCTGAAAGGATGGAGTTTTCTCTGCATCAGTATAACTCAATCCTTGATTATCTGCCATATTATTTATATGGCTGTCTTGCAGTATTATTATGCGTATAGTGGAATAAGTCTGTTCTGTGTCTTTTCTATGTAACTGGAGAGTCTTGCAGCCTTGGTAACATTCACGGAAAATGAGGAAAGGACCTAAGTGGTTTTAATACGTTCTCCAAATAATAAATAGAGAGTGATAAATGGTAAGAAGATTAGCTTAGCATGTTGTATAAATAATAAATTATAAGTGTTCAATTGGGAGATTGTTTCTCCATTCATATATACATATTTACACCCACTGCAATGCGCCGCCAATATACTCAAAAGAAGTTATAAGGGGGGGAGAGAGAAGTAGAGGTTCATTCAGCTTCTGAGGTCAATGATCCAAAAATCAGAAGAGGGAGACTGAATCACTTGTATCGGAGACAAGCCAGTGTTTAATTTGTAAAAGAATTAGTGCTGGTGCCTTAAACTCTTCTCAGAAGCCCGTGCCTGGAGCAATTAAATGTTGCTGTGCAAAATACCAAGTCTGCACCAGTTTTAAATCCATTTCATGTCTTTAATTCACTATAAGGCACTCCCTGCCCCTTTATGTTACTATTGCAGTTTCCTGCTTTCTCACTTGGTGATGGTTTTTCCGTCTTTCTCTGCCTCCATCTTTCTGCTTTGTGTGTTTTCCCCTCTCTTGTCTCAGTAACAAAACTATTCTGAAGGATTTATAGCCATAACTATGTTATTGACTAACAAAGGTTTGGTTTTAAAACCATCACCTGACAACACATATCCCAGATACTCCACATCATTTACCCCTAAAGCGTGCATTTCTCATCTCACTGTGACACTATTTTCCAGAAGAATGCTTAGTTCTTGATCTAAAATGTTATTATACGTCTATTGTGTTTCTGCAAATGTCAATATATCATCCTTGAAAAAGACTACATTTGGAATAATTTGGTTATTACCTCTTAAAATACTGATGCATCTGAGGCCAGTCCAAATGGCATTCTACAAAATTATAATGTACCGTCGGGTGATACAAATGCAGTAAGATGTTGTGAATATTTATCCGGTTCTACCTGATGGCACGTTCCTTACAGACCAAGTATAGTAAACCACTTGGATTTGCCTACTGATCTTATTAGATACTCTATATGAAGTAGTGGGAAATTCTCAACCCAGATGGAATTGTTGACGAATCCGAAATCAACCAGCTCCGCATTCTTTCCTGCTTTGCAGCAACAAATCAACAGAGCAGGGGTGTTTGGGCAAAATATCGTGAAACAAAAATTTCATGTCAAGAATATCAGGATGTCAAAAATATTGTGGACAGAAATATCAGGTGAAAATATTGTTTTAAGTATTATTTTTATTAACGTTGTAAGAAATATAGTTTTGGAAAATATCATTGTATATAATATTATTTTAAGTGTTATTTAATATGTATTTTATTGTAGTTTGTTTAATGTGTTTATTATTTTTTTTATTTATGTCTTTTGTAAAATAATTTATTATTTATGAAATTGTTGACGTTTTTCATTTTTAGCTGTATTAATGTGTAATAACAATGTCTACTGATTTTTTTTTTAGTAGCAGGTTGTTGGGTGGGGGGATTTTTAAAAAGTGATTATTTTAATTGAAATGTATTGTGAATTTATTCTAAAGATATGCCAAATAATATAGAAAAGATTAATACATTTATTTAGTAAAATTATTAATTTTACAAAATAATATTCCCTATTTATTTTAGTGCATTGATAAATTATATTAAATACAATTTTTATTTTATAGTACATTTTTATATAATTATTTTGATTATGAAAACTTTGGGAAAAATAGTTACATTTAAATTTTTAAATGAAAACATTTTGTACATTTAGTTTTATTATATATTATAATGTAATACATTTTTTATAATTCCATTTGTATTGGACATTTTATAATATTTTTTTAATGTTGAAACTTATAAAGCCGTTGTTAATAAATGTTTGGAAAAATATGTTTTACATTTTGAAAGTAGTATTTAAAATATTCAAAAATATGTATTGTTACAAAATAATTCATATGTATTATTTATGAAATCTTGTTTAAGATTGTTTTGTATGCTTATATGTTATAGGTTTATTTATTTAAATGTTGTTTAAACAAATTTTGATGATATTTCTATTATTACTTTTATTGGAATATGTCCTGTTGGTGGGAATATACTATCATTTATTAATTTAAATGTAATACATTTTATATTACCTACTGGCGGTTACCAGTAGGTAGTTATATTTAGGACCTTATTTCTATCAAAAAGCTGATATTGATTTGCCCATAACTTTGGCGTCGTTTGATGAATCTGCACGAACTTTTCAAAACTAATTTGATGCTCACATCAGCTCCTGTCTTAAAAATTTCAGGGTGATCCGTCAAGTGGGGGCGAGAAAAAGGGGGGGTCCCAAAACGCTTTTTCTCCATGTTAATTTCCATAGGAAACTTTACACGGCTACAGCCCGAACTGCTGAACTACACCAAATTCAGCAGAAAGGTACCTCTTTGCCCAGAAAGCACTCTTTTTGTTAAATGGTGTAAATCCATTCAGTAGATCCTGAGAAATTTAAAGGTTTCTCAGATATACAACTGTTGCTGTGGTGGATCCGCGATCCCTCCAAATCTCGTGCCTGAGATCTGATTGGCTGCCAACACTTTAAACCAAGAAGTGTTGGCAGCCATCTTGTGACTCGGTTGAACCAAGTCACAAGCAAAAACATTTAAAAAAAGATGAAGGGGCAGGGTAGAAACACCCTGACCCCTGTGCCTCTTGAGGGAGTCCCACAGGGACCGCCCCCCACCCACCCCCAGGGCCCAAACAGCATTTTTTTTTTAACATTGTCGGGAGTCGGAGTGGATCAGCGAATCCCGCCGTAAATTAAAAAAAACAAAGTGCAGGCCCCCACAGCCCTGGGGACTGCCACTTTCCCGGGGCTAATATATTAAAATGCGGGGACACGCGGCCCCTGCTGCCTGGGGACCGCCTCCTTCCCGAGGCTATATTTAAAATAAAGTGTGGGGGCTACAGCCCCCCATGCAGCCCCAGGGTCTGCCACCTCCCTGGGGCACAAATTAAGTAAAGAGAGCGGTCCGTTGCAGCCCCCTGGCCCAGGGACCACCACCTCCCAGGGGCTATAGAGTAGATGGGAGGGGTTCCGAGCACTCCACGGCCCTGGGGACCACCGCTCCCCAGGGCCGGCTCCAGCAATGTCCCGGGGTACCCACCCCCGAACACTGCAGTTTGCTATGGCATGGCGGGAGCGCTGCTAACCACTACCCCTCCTGTTACCGCCAGTAAGTCCCACACAGCAGAATTGCTGAGAAGTTGTCAGAGGCAAGGCCCCCTTTCTTCACCACTCTGCAAACGTGCCTCCCTGTGCACTACTAGTTGGGGGATGAATTCCCCTTGGCTCCTGAGGGACCTAGGGGGCCAAGAAGCCCTCCTGGTACCTCCAGTAAGTCCTACACAGAGGAATTCTTAAGAGCTGGTCGGAGGCCCAGCCCAGTTTCTCCACCACTCTGCCAACATGACTGCTATTTAAAAAACATAGAAATTCACTTAAAAAACCAAAGGTTACAGGGACGTTATAGTTAGGAATTAGCATTTAAAAAACCTTAGAAATTCACTCAAAAAACCAAAGGTTACAGGGACGATATATATAGGGTCAGATTTTACTCATACAAAACTAGAGAAATTCAGCCATTATAGTTACCTGAGTTAACTATATCTCGCGCCCCCCAATGCACTGCTTATGATCTCACATTCCATCACTCATGACTTGGTCAGTGACATCACTGATGACATCACTGTATATTACAATAAGGGCGGTCAGACCACCATTGCTACACCGTAGCCGCCAGGGAACTGGTTTTCATGGTGGTTCCATTGCCATGAAAACTGTGGCGGAGAGGAAACAAAGGGGTCCCTACAGGGCCCCCTTGTGCCTCTGGTCCCTGGGTTGTATGCAGGAGTGCACAACATGTGCTCCTCTGTGTGCATAAACACCAGTTCCTGGACGGCATGGACTTTAAAGTCTATGCCATGCAGGAAATGTTTTTGGTGTTCCCATTGTGGTGCCCATTTTCAAGGCACAACCGTGGGAACTTAAAAGAGAAGCCTGCCAGACACAAGAATAACTTGTAATCTGGTGGGCAGCCTGACCATGGGTTCAGCGGTACGGCAGTGCGGCATCGCCAAACTCATATTCAAAACCTAAGCCATATTTCATTTATTTGTTTTGGGTGGGAAATGTTATATTTTAGCGTTTATGCAAGTGTTATGTGATTGTTATTTGGAATTATGTATTTTATGTGTTCTGATTATTTTACTGAATTGATTGAGTTTGTTGTTTGAGGTTTTTGGTTTGTGAGGTTTAGATTTTTTATATTAATAATTATGAGTACTGTCTCAAAGTACAATCAATCTGAGCGATTTTTATCCAGTTTTGAGTGTCATACAAGTACATCCGGTGATCCTTGTTTGGTAAAAGAATGCGGGCCTTGTCTGTGGAGTCATAATAAAAGGCCCCTGATAACAAATGCAGGTGGGCCTTGAACTTGCGTGGACACAATGTGGGCCAGTGGGTAATGTGCCCAGATGTGTGTGCTGTGCCTGATTGAGTGAGTGTTCCTAACTCCATGTGGCATCTAACTTTATGATGTTTTAGGAATGTGCACACCCCTCTGGCCATATGTGCTTTGTTGGCCCAATTTCCCTGGACCTCTGTGGTGTCACTGTGCTTATTTTGGCGATGGACGTGAGATTCCTGTTCGCTCGTTTGTCTGCCGGCTATGTTCCACCCCATCTGTGACCTGTCAATCAGTTACCGCGAGCCTAGGTTGCAGAGCCTGCCTGATCATGCATTTCTGAGTTGGAGTTGATGGAGAGTTCCTGACTGGTGAATTTGATAAAAGTGATGCGATTTCCTTTGTGTGTGTGAATGTATTATTATAGGCATTAGCATCGCTTTTTATCAATATCAACATATGCTTTGACTATTATTTCTAAGTAATCTACTCCTTTGTTGTTTATGAAGGGATTTACTTTAAATTGTAACATGTCATACATAATTTTATGTTTGTTTGCTAAGTTTATGTGCAATTTTGGTCACAGATTGCTCCATTCGTAGTTGTTGGTAGCTTTGTTCTTTTTGTATGGTTTCTCAAAATGTATAAAGTGTAGGTTGGGTTCTGCCTGGTGTGGGTTGCAAGCCATTCTACCACTGCATTGTTTGTTTTGACTTCTTGTGCCAGGTGCTGACATAGATATTCCACCAAGGTATTTGGAATTTGGGTTGACATCTGTGTCCGGGGTGATGTAGTCTGCCAACCCACGTAACCTCAAAATAATTAATTAGGAGGCTTAGTTTGTGCTTGTTTTGTTGTTTTGTTGGTATAAAGAAATGGGGATAAACAGGTGGAGAGAGGAAGGCGTGCCAAAGGCAAGCCCGTCTGCGCCCGTCCGCGCTTGGCTGCCGCCGGACGCCGGACCCCCTGCCCGTTCTCCCCGCCGTCTCCTTCCCCACTCGCACCTTCCTCTCTCCACCTGTTTATCCTCATTTCTGCCCATACCAATGGCTATTCAACGCTACTGGAGCGAAGAACTCAAAGCATTGAACATGGACAGTCCCCCAGAGAGGTTCATGACACCCTCCCCGCTAGTATGTCCTCCCAAAGAAGAGGCAGGAAACCTTCTAATTGAACTGCCCCCCCCACCTCAAACGATGCCCGACCAATTCCGCAGGCTGTAATTTGGCTGACCAACCTAAACAATTAATGGGGTTATATTGTAACGCCCGTTCAATTCCAAGACATTCTCTTGAAATATGGAGCCTGCTAGACTTCGATAAACCTGACTTCCTCTTCGTCACCGAAACTTGGTTCCATGAGTCGGCCCTTCCCGACATCGCAATCTCATTTCCCCCAGACTATCAGCTGATCAGACTTGACAGAAACAATAAGAGAGGAGGTGGCCTAGTAATTGCATTCAAGGCCCGTTCCAAGAATAGCATACTGGAAACCTTCCTTTCGAAATGGGGAGAACTCTGTATTGTTAGAATGGACAACTCCACCAAGGGAACCCTCGAGAGGTGCCTTAGTCTACCGGCCTCCCGGCGCTAAAACTAATTTTACCAACCACCTGATAGAGACTATTGCACCTCATGTACTAGCGGCCGACAATTTTATTCTAATCGGTGATTTCAATTTTCATGCCGAACTCTTATCTGACACCAATACCAGCCTATTGATTTCCAGTCTAAATACTCTGGGTCTTCGTCAATTGGTAACCGGTCCCACCCATTCATCAGGTCATACCCTCGACCTCCTGTTTACCAATACCCCTCATATTAAAGTGGAGCCCCCCACCCCAGTTCTCTGGTCAGATCATCATCTATTAAAATTCTCTTTACAGTACCCCCCTACTCATAGCACCCCCTACGGAGAACAGAAATGGAGCAGGCCGTGGAAGAAAGTCAGCTTAGCTACCTTCTCTCCCCATTTCAGCCCCCCGCTCTATACTAACATTGACAACATAAATTTTGCAGTTGAAACCTTTGAGATGGCAATCACCCAGGCCCTTGACGTTATCGCCCCCCTGACTAAAGTCAAACGCAATGATAAAATGTCTCCCTGGTTCACTGCAGCCTTAAAATCCGAAAAACTGGCGAGTAGGAAAGCCTAACGAAAATGGAGGAATTCTAAAAGCACTGAGGACAGGCAGGCATATAAATCTATACAAAGACGTTACCTTGATAATATTAGAAGAGCTAAGAAAAACTACATAGGCGACAGAATAAATAAGGCCGCCAACTCACACAAAGAAGTTTACAAAATATTAAAGGAATTCACTAGTCCCTCATCCTGCCAGTCCGAACATCCTGCCTCACAGGATTGGGTGGACACACTGTCCACTTTCTTTGAGGATAAGATCAACACCATCTGCATCCTCTTTCCTAACCAGATATGTGAACATCAGCACCACTTGTCCGACTGTGATCACACATCCACTTCAATTCTTCTAAATGAATTCACCGAATTCACACAAGAGGATGTCAGCACTTCCCTCTCTAATGTCAAATCAGGCTCCCCCGCTGACCCAGTCTCATCTCACATTCTGTCCATTATTGGACCAGCTCTTCTCAAAGGCCTTACTGACCAAACAACTATCAGCCCATTTCTCTTCTTCCTTTTTTTGGGAAAGTCCTGGAGTCCCTAATCAATAGGCAACTCTCAACCTTCCTAGAGAGTAACAAACTGTTGGACTCTTCCCAATCTGGGTTTCGGGCGGCTCACAGCACGGAAACTTCATTGAGAGAGGTAGTTGACAACATTAGACTCATCCTGGACATCGGACATTCAGCCATGCTGGTCCTACTCGATCTATCAGCTGCCTTTGACACCATCTCCCACAGGACTTTAGTGAATCATCTGTGGGAGTTGGGAGTCAGGGGTACTGCCTTAAACTGGCTCAGGAGCTACCTAACTGACCGTTCTTCGATGGTACACATTGGCACCCTTGTCTCTCGCAGCCAAGTGATAGACATGGGAGTTCCCCAGGGTTCCATTCTAAGTCCCACGCTCTTCAACCTATACGTGGCACCCTTAGCTAGAGTAATCAGATCGCATGGCTTTGACACCGTGCCATACGCAGACGCGCCGCAACTACTGATCACTCTCGGCCCAGATTTAACTGACACCAAACTCAGATTCACGAAGTGCATGACCGACATTAATGTCTGGATGCAAACTAATCATCTGCAACTCAATGCCAGCAAGACGGTGATCATTCTCTTTGGGAAAGCCTAAGTTCTATGGTCCAGCGATTGGTGGCCTTCCATCCTTGGCCCCTGTCCTTCTCCCAAACTGGTGGTCCGTAACCTTGGGGTGACGGGCATCTGCTATGGTCGAATGCGAAGTCTTCGCAAGATCTTCCAATGGATCCCAGTTGCATACAGGATGCCGCTGGTCCAAGGCCTAATCATCAGTCGACTTGATTACGGAAACGCCCTGATGGCTTCCATCAATGAAGAGCTTCTTACCAAACTTCAAGTGCTACAAAACACAGCTGCCAGACTTGTATTAAATCTACCTTCACGGTCCCTGTCGGCACCAAGTCTGAGAGCCCTCCACTGGCTCCCCATCAGGAAACGTATCCATTTCAAGATCAACTGTCTGGTTCACAATACTATTTATGGGAACGAGCCATTCTATCTTGCCAAAAAACTAATCTGGTATCAACCTACCAGAACTCCTAGGTCCGCAACCAAATATCTTCTCACCCCCTTTAAGATTCGTACCACCAGGAATGGTGGCAGATCCTTCTCATACCTTGCCCCTACTTTGTGGAACTCGCTCCCACTGCAGCTACGTATGGAAACCGACCACAGAAAGTTTAGGAGAAATCTAAAAACCTAGCTGTTCTGATCTTTCTTCTTCATGCCGGCTTCCTCTCTCCTTCCCGCCCTAGGGATTTTGGCCAGCGCTTTGAGACCCATGGGTGATATGTACGCTTAATAAAACCTTATGACTATAACTATGACTATGACTAAAGGGCTTTCTACTAGGCAATTGTTGTGGTTGACGACCTCAGTGACACGTACATAGGCTAGTGCTATCCTTTTTTTATTTCAAAGACAAATTGACTGTTGTAGCATATTTCACACTTTTTTCAGATTGTTGGAGATGTCTCTGTATTCATTGATTATAATGGTAGTAACAGCCTTATATGGCTGTGTGTGGGTAAACGTATAAAAGGGTTTGAATCATGGCTTGTTTATTTTTTGTGGGTAGTAATTATTTGTTTTATGTTTAATGTGGTATAAGAGTTCGTAGTAAGTGCTACTTTGTTTATTTGATGTGTATGGCATATATAAAAGGGATATTTGTGTTTTAATATTCACCATGTATGGTGTATATCAGAGTGAATGTTTTGGGGCACATTTTGAAGATTTCATCCATCAGTCAGGTTTGGCAATGGCTTATTTTCAATAAGTTATCTGCTGTAGAAAATATTAGGATCCATCTGTCATTGTTCAGGATGTCATGTAACAGGAAGAGTTCAAAATTATGTGGTATTTTTAAGTGTTCAGACATTTCTATGTCTTGGTATCTTCTTGGGGCAGGAGGCGTATCTCTAATGGCTTATTTAGTTCATGCAATTACACGTTTTAAAGTGGGTATAGGTGTAGATGGCTTCTGATGTGTTTGGGGACGTTCTACAGTATATGTTTTAGGATTTTAGTTGTGGGTTCCTGGTAGCTAGTGCTTGCCTCTCTTATATCAGGCAATACATCCGTTACTTCTATTTCTGTCACATTTGGGGGCTGTTTTTTTTCCCTTATAATAATTAGATCATTGTTTGTAGTGACCCTCCGATAGCATGCATTAGAGTCATATTTAGTACATTTCCAATTCACATTTTTCATTGATGTACTTGATTGGTTGTAGATGTAGCCCATATGACTTAGGGCCTAATTTAGATCTTGGTGGATCAGGTACCGCCGTTGCTTTTTCTGCGGTTTTCCCACCCACGGCTTGGCGATCGGTCCACCCTATTAAGATGCTGTTTTTGCAAAGTTGAAAGACCGCCATGATCCCGCCGTCACCACCAGGAAATCTCAACCACTTTGATGGTGGGATAGGCAAAAGTGGCTGTCGCAAGGAGGACTGCCAGTTTCTTTGCTGAGCCAATCACTATGTGCTTTGCCAACAGTGCAACTGTGGTGGGGAAACCACCACACCTGAGTTGGTGGAGTGGAACACATATAAGGCACAAACTCAGCTTTACTCGCCTTCTCACTTCCTGTACCGCCATGGACCCGATCCCACATGCACTGCCTTTGCTGCTTCTGGCTGATCACGATGCAAATCAACACCGTTGTCGCTGAAACCAAAGGTAACCTCCCCCATTACCTGTTACCTGTTTTCACTTGGCTGTTCACATATGCACAGGACTTGTGCATTATTAACCTACACACACAAGCAATAGCATACCAATGTAAAATTCATATCTAATGTTGACGTTTAAAAAATGTAAAGTAACACACCTGTATAACTACATTGTGTACATAAATTAGGTGCCAGCTGCCTTACAAAAAAGGACACTTGCACAAAAAAGGATATCAAATCAAAAATCTGAAACTCACCATATAGGTGTGTGGAATTACATTAAAAAAAATTGTCACATTAAAAATATATGCATCATATAGCGTTGGGATAAGTGTAATGTAACCTTCTGTAGAAATTGCACTAGACAAGCTGTAACCTTCACCTCATAGATTACCTTGAAAATCAATGGCAGTCCCTAATTTGAAGCACTCTACATATTCACCCGTGTAACATTTCCCCTTGTCTAGTGCAAGCCCTGTATTGCATACAAGTTCAATTTGCACATAATATTTCAAGGTGAAATGCATATGTGTGCATACTTACCAGTAATCAAGGTAAAACAAACACACCTGTAGTAAAATATCCTTCAATAATGTCTCAACATCTATGTGTTGGTGCAAGTGTCCACTACTATGTTGAATGGCAGCACCTAATTTCAAATCACCATCACATACCATGTCAACCTGTGTGTGCGCATAACATAGTAGACATTTAAAAGGTATGTAGTAGTTCTTGCTATCATGCTAAGGAAAAAGACGTACAACACATTTTACACTGAAACATTGACAGGAATCAAACAATTGCAAAGAAAAGTTAATGCCAGGGCAAACTTGCTGAAAAGAAAAATTGTGATTTATTCACAATGAGAAAACTCTGAACTACCATGAAACATGGCAAATGCCAGTCCATAAGTGACCACAAAGTCTTGTGCAAATGTATGTCGTGGATCTCAGCTTGCCTCCAATTGCACTGCCAGTGGAACCTCCCAGGGAAGGGTCATCTAGTGGGCAAAGCAGGCACCTCAAAGATGTTACTTAGAAGGGGGTTGTTTGAGTTTGGGAGGGGTGTCCTTGGGTTTAGGAGGGGGGTTGTGGTTTTGGGAGAGGGGGTGTTTTGGGGAGGGGTGGTCTTGGGCTTGGTAATGGGTAGTGCTTTGGGAAGGGTGATTTTGCTTTTGAGATGGGGCCTTTGGCTCATTTAGTGGTACCTTGTGGGTAGTAAGGGAGGGGATGGTCTTTTGAGAGGAGGGTTGGGATGTGGAAGGGATGGGTGGGGGGGTGGAAGAGGTAGATGTATGTTTGGGAGGGGTAAGTGTGGGTGTGGCCGGGCTCAGGGCAAGGGCAAAGAGAAGACTTTCATCAGGAAAATGGGTTGGATGTTCAGGAGGGAGTTGGGGGTTGGGAGGTAAAGGGAGTGGACGTGTCTGCTGTGCTTGTGTCTGTTGATGGTACAGGTGTCTGTGGGTCTGGCATATGTCATGCACATTTGGGTGTACCTTGCTTTGTTGGTGTATAATGTATGAGTGAGTGTGGACATTTTCATTCTTTGGGTGTGTATGCTGTGTAGGTAGTGGGTATGTTCATGGTGAATGTGTCTGTGGTGGTGGGTGGGGTGTCTGGGGTTGTGATTGTGGTGGTGGATGTGTCTGTGGTGGTGGGTGTGGTGTCTGGGGCTGTGATTGTGGTGGTGGATGTGGATGTGTCTGTGGTGATGGGTGCAGTGGCTAGGGGTGTGCTGGTGGTGGGGGATGTGTCTGTGGTGTTGGGCACAGTATATGTGGTTGTGGTGAATGTGTCTGTGGTGGTGGGGGCAGCAGTGTATTTGGTTGTGCTGGGGGAGGTGGGTGTGTCTGTGGTGGTGGGTGCATTGTCTGTGGTTGTGCTTGGGGTTAGGGTGACGTCTGTGTGTTTGGATGCAAGCCTCTTTTTTGTGCTGTTTGTGTTTGTGTGTGAGTGTTCTGGCTGTATCTGTGTGAGTGGGTGCATGCAAAGGTGTGAGTGTGCTTTGACAGGTTTGGGAATAGGGAATTTGGAACGGGACGGGGAAGGAGGTGGGACACAAGGTTGGGATGGTTGGGAGTCTGCAGTCAGTGAGGAGGCTAGGCCTTGAAAAGACCTTTGTAGGCCAGACAAAGCACTGTGAGTGATTTCCAGGTAGGCTACGATTTGTTGCACTTGGCAGTTCAGCCCCTGGATGGCATTCAGTAGTGCAGTCTGGCCTACAGAGATATTCCTGATGAGGTCAATAGTCTCCTTAATCAGCTCAGCCAAGGGGACAAGGGCATGGAGTGAGGTACCTGGAGCGAAGGAGACGCCAGCCCTTTTAGAGAGGTGGGTTTGGCAAGCTTGGGGGGAGCAAGAGGGAAGGTGGAGATGGTACTCGGGGTAGCAGACAATGCTGCAGGTGTGACAGATGCAGAAGGATCCATCACCACAAGGAAGTGCTCGCTGGAGGAGGCCTCAGAAGAAGATGTAGAATTGCTGGTGGCCCCATTGCACTCCCCTCACCCTCCGGGCCACTGTGTCCCTTGATGTCGGTACCGAAACCACTGTGGCCAGCTGCTTCCCCGCAGATTTTTGCCCCTTCCCCTTTGCCTACCCTGGATGTTGCTGAAATGACATATACAATAGTTTCAGTGAATCTGTGTAACCAGAACTGATTGTGACCTTTGATCGCAAAACAGTTTCCAAGTTTTCAGAGTTCACCTGCTTGAAGGTTCTCTAACTTTGCTTCAACATTAGCATAAGCTCATGCATGTACGCAACATTATCAGAAAACATTTGGTCACAGTAATGTCATTCCCCATGATAGCTCCTATATCATGTATGATCCTGTCTCTTATCCATCATTATGTCTCACCAGGAACTGTTTCACACCTCTGAATGCTTTGTCTTTGTAGTTTAGAGTAGTAAACTGATGTCACCAAAAAGGATGTCAACCAAAAATACCTTTGTACAGTGTATTCACAAACGCCTAAAATCTGCATAATGTTCATTCTCAAATAGAAACCTTTGAAGAAATGTGTGGCAACAAACTGCAATGTTGTATCAATATTAGCATAAAATGAAAGCAGAGTACCTTTGTTTGGGCATTTCACAATGATAACACTTACTGTCACTAAAGTATATGTCAGTTTTAAAATTGTACATGAATTCTGTGCTAAAGTAGCTTAGCAATGTATCACATACTATGTAGATAACTAGGCGGTCGAAGACAGTCTGAAAGAAAGATTTGGGGGGATTGACAAATGACTTCTATAGCATAAGTAAATACATAGACATTGAAACATTTCTAACACACTTCAGTACACAGCTAAAATATTATAACATTTGACTCATAAATACCTATAATTATATGAAGCTTGTTGTTTTTCTGTGAAATTGCTTCACTAAATATGCTGCCTTTCAGTGTAGTGCAAAAGTTCTGAGAACATCACACTTGTTTTTATATACACTAATTCCTATATAATGCTTACTTCAAACACTCATATAAAAACACAATATGCAACATATTACACCTTGATGCATTCCAACAGTTGCCTAATGAGTCATGAGTGTGGCCTGATTTTGAGTTTCCTGATGGGATACCTCTACATATATGGGAAAGAACATTCCATCTTGCAAAATCCCTTTAAGTTTGTCATTTATCTCCATAATTGCTGCATCATCTGGACACAACAAAGGATGTTGAGGAGATATGCTTTAGGGTATGTGTTACTCTGTCAGCAATGTGAACGCATTCCTGTCTGAATTACACACACATATTTCTGAAGGAGTGAGACATCATGCTAATCTTTCACTTTGAGCATGTAGGAAACAGTATTTCTGATGTAAAACACAATTTGTATATGTTTTGAATCCAAAATGTAGCCATTAAAACTGATGTCACTCGTCATTTTGGATCGCATGCTCACTCTTGTTTGTGTAGAATCCCAACTTACCACTGTGATGTTTGGTACATCCACTGTAGCATAACTGCCTAGTATGCTATGTCACATGTAATACAGCTACCATTACATCATCACCAATAGTGAAGGAGCATCACACCTGACACAATAAACACTATTGGCCTGTTTGGTACAACTGCCCCTCATGACATCAAGCGACATGATGTATATGAGGATTTTAGGCAGCCACATGTCTGCTCAGAACAGTCTATTGGTTGCTAACAGAATCAGGTGGGATCTTTGCCAACATATCAATAGACAAAGCACATCATCATACACATTGCACAAAACTTTCACCTTCAAGAACTCTTCTTGTGCGTTGGATATTGGTCCCCCTTAATGTTGATGAGAAAAATCCTGCCTGTAACCAAAAAATTGTCATGTAACATGAAACTCTGATAATAGCTTACCCCCTTGTTGCTGCTGTTGGGCCCTCAATTGCCCATCAAGTGCCAATAGGCCTCAGCATGAATGCGTGCCATTAGGGGTGTCAGGGTGCAGCGCATGCGCCTCCCACATTGGAAGGATTTGCCGAGCCGGACTTCAGCTGACTTTCGGATCCAGTGTCATAGGTCTTTCCACCTTTTCAGACATTGGACGCTGAGCCACTTGAAGACCCCCAGGGTCTGCACCTTCCTGGCAATGGCCTTCATATGTCTCGCTTCTGCTTGGGTGTTGACCTGTATGGATACGAGAAATGATAGAAAAAACAATGGTTTCGTGACTTTTTGTTTGTATGTATCGATGTAACACATATTTGCTACACCTATCACTAGCGTAATTTCCATTTAGTTTGTACAGCAAACATTTTTATGTACAGTTGTAAAGAGTCTACAATGTGTTCTCAAATTGCCATGATGTGAGTTTAGAACATCACACATGTCAATCAAAACTATACATAACTATATCTCTCCATACACACCAATTACACTTTATGGATTTAAACACACAGCACATACTTAAGTTGTTTTTTTTACGATGGTAAAGTGCTTAGTAATGCCCACCAACATTGTCTTCTGTAAGGAACAATATATATGACAGTTCACATCACTAACTACGATTCACTCAGGGTGCTCAAAGTGACATTGTAGCCTGTGGCAATGGAAAAAAAACTGTTAGACAGATTCCCATGTACATTTCAGACATGTTCCTGTTCCTATGGTGAGCCATAGAGCTGACCATCCAGGGAGAGGACCTCCTGCACAGCAAATCCAGTTCCTCTGGCGAGAAGGCAGGGACCCTCCTGTCCAGGCATCAATGCTCCCAGAGGCGAAAAACAGCAGCAAAAGTGGAGGAAGCCTTGATGGCAGCAGTGTTAGGAGGCAAGTGAGCTTTTTTTTCCAACCGCCACCAGTGGCAGCTTGCACAGGTAACACTGTGAGGCGGTGAGGCGGGGTGGGGCTGGTTGGGGTAGTGGGGTTCGACATACGAGGGGAAAGTAGAGAGTAAAGAAATGAATAAATAAAAGCACTTACCTTGCGCTCGCTGCATCGCCGAGCGCATTTATTTTCTAAAAACAATCTTAGTGAAATATCTAAAAATCACCTTACATAGTTGTCTTTGAAGTCCTATTCCGGTCTAGCCATTGTTACTGAATCCACATTGCTTTTCACAAATTGCTTACTACCACCTTATTATTTGTTACTACATGCTCTTGGTGATAGGAGCTGATACCTTCCTTTTATTGTCATATCACCCATGTCTACAACTTCTGGTATAGTCTCTGGAAAGTACAACCTACTTGGGAGATGTCCAAGTTCTATTATAGGGGTGATTTAGCATTCTAGTGTACATTTAAATATGGAAGGCTCTTAAATGTTTCATAATATGAAGCTTGACTTTTATCTGCACCTGTAGAACAATCCCTTTGTAAGTACATATGTTCTATTTCTAGTACGCATGGCAGGCTTCCATGCTTTTTGAATTTGCCACTCAGAAATATGCATGGTCATCCAAGCAATGCTGGGCACATAAAGGGTGCTATCTTGGAAATTCTATACAAGGAGTCTATTGAATATGAAAGAGAAGAGAATGTACATAATTCAGGATGTAGAGGACTCTCTAGCATCTTAATGTGAGGTACCATGCAAACAGCATCAAAGAGAGAGGTTATCACAAATCATGATTCTACAGAGCATTAGAGGCAGTGCTGTTGGTTGCAAAGCTATGGCTCCTCTAGCTGGAGATTGAGCTAGTGACCTCTGGCAGGCCACAGCCCTCACAATGACCCATTGCAGGCTCACACAATCACTTATCCTTTACCATGTCTACCTGTCTTACTGGTCGATGTATGATGAAGTTCTCCTTTTGTAAGCACCTTTCCTACAACCTGTCTGTTACTATGAGGGGTGTATGCACTTGTCAAAGCATTCTTTAAGTCCATGCCGTTTTGACTGGTGTTTTTGATCAATTATAATAGAACTATCCATCTTCTGTCATAACCTTATAGTCAAACTCATTGTCAAATCTTCTCAACTTCACTTTTAAAAAGAGATTTAAATTATATTTTGTTTTCACTGGTTCACCCCTATTTTCCTAAAATGTCCTTGATGGATATGCCCCAAGTTTTCTATAAAGGTATTTTAAATTAGGGGTGAATTAAATTAAAACTTCAATTATGGAGTTGGGCAGAATTCGGAACCTCCACACTTTATGAAGCAGTTTAAATTTCCCAACTTTAACTGAGGTAAGGTTTATCCATTCGTCCCTTCCAGGTATGATGATTGCCTGATGTAGAATGTCCCTGGTAGGACATCCTTCAGCAACAAACTGTGGAGGGCTCTGAGCTGGGGCCAGTTTATCTTTTTCTTTTTTTTAATGAACTTCGTAAGCTTTGCATTTCACAAATCTTGAACAGTTTAGAAAATACACAAAGTTGCGAGTCATCTGACTTTATAACTTTCCACCGCTCTACTTTAAATCCTGTCTAATTGATAGGATATGTATTTGGATTGTGGGAAGTTGATTGAGCTTCCTTTAAAATGTACTCACTAAAATCCACATATTACTTCACATAGAATCAAACTGTGTGCACCCTGCATATTGTAACCAGAATATCAATGGCACAGAATATTAAATCCAAAATATTGACAGGTAAGTATAGATTTTCTAAACCTTACTCCACATATATGTACATATGTACATATATATATATATATCTTCAAGGTATGTAGGTGTGGAGTTAGGCATAGCAAATCTATACTTCCCCATATCCACTTATCTTTTGATATTCTGTCCTCGAAATTCTTTTACCATGATATTCTGGGGATCGACATTTAATGGTACAACCAATCACACCAATAATTTTAAAAAGCACCAAAAAGAATTGTGTGCTTTTAAACCTTGCATACTGTCTCTTTTTTCACCTGCAAATATCTGGGAAAGAATGCACCTTTAGTGAACAGTGTTAATGGTTGGTCATAGATAACGGCCATGCCCCCTTGAAAATATACTTCTGGCTTTGGGCCTAGACTTAGGGTATATTGCAGTATATTATGCTATGTTAATGTGAGTCCCTTCTATTTAATGACAAAT
Source organism: Calotriton arnoldi (assembly GCA_963921515.1). Lineage (NCBI taxonomy): Eukaryota > Metazoa > Chordata > Amphibia > Caudata > Salamandridae > Calotriton > Calotriton arnoldi. The sequence goes on from CAWUFW010002709.1 coordinate 885,572, forward strand.
CCAATTGCTGATGCATTGATTACAAAAAGCATTCTCAAGGTTTGTTTTTGCTAAAATAATATCATGTAGTATGCTATTTTGCTTTGTAGTTTAGACATTTATGTTCTTCTACTTTCAGTGTACATTTGTACAATTGAAATATTATCCCTAGAATCAAATGTGTTTTCAACACAGTATTCCACTTACTCCCAGCGTTTCAATTTCAGCTTCAATAATATGTGTATTTTCTCTCCTGAGAATATAATTCTTACTTGCTTAATGTTAACAGTTTTCACTGTACTGAAGATGAAAAGTTACCTTTTTCAAATGCCTTTTACTAGTATTTGGTGCTAACTCTGTATTTATTTTGTCTCCTTTAATTATTAATGTATTTATTATTTGACTTGGTGCAAAGAAGCAATAGAGCTCTTTAAATACAGCAAAAGACTAACACTTGGCAACAAGATAGTGAAAGAGAAGATGCAATACAAGACAAAAGACCAACTTTTTGATTCATAATTTGGGGCTATATGTGCAAAAATACTGAATAATGATGAACTTAAAGCAAATCCTTGGGAATCCCTATTTGATAATCGCTCATCGGTATGTATGAAATTGATCCCAAAATTGCCAGTGCTTCATTAAGTTTGATAAGAAAGAGATGCCATGATTTCCGATCTTATACCAAGGAGAAGGTGGCAAGCCATCTGTGTGAGTCATGAGGCCCCCCCACCATCCCACCACCAACTTCTATCGAGGAGCTTGTGCAAAGCACCCTGGAGCCAGAGGCCATCAGTGGTTTTGGTACAATTCTCCTCTCTTTCACCTTCCAGGAACCTCACAACATAAATCAAAAATCGACCTTTAATAGTAAACAGTGTATTTGAAGGGTGTCATTAAGACAAATAAACATATTGCTAACCCATAGTAATATATTGAAATCAAAAATCGAAAGTGCATTATAAAAAATGTAGTTAATTAAAGATTTACAACAAACAGAAGGAGATATGAATTTAATAGTTAATGTTGTAAATGTAGTCAACATACAACTAAGAACAAATCACTAATGTCTTCTCAATCAATTTTTACACGGAAATTCCACCTCCACAAATTGACCACTCTGAAGGGGAATTTCCAGAAGACATACATATGCAGATAGCTGACCCCAATGGTAGTGGGTTCCAGGCCAATCCAGCACATGCTGTGAATAGAAGTCCTGCAGTTACACAGCATGGAGAGACAGCTGAAGAAGGGAGTGAGGACATCATACTAACTGCTCCACAAGAACCTACTGTAAGGCCACACCAATTGTGGGGAAAATATTGATTCGGCACTCATCGTCCTCAACACACTCAACCACAGTCCCCTGTTTCAAATGCCATATGTCCTGCAAACCAACAACTCTTTGGAGGTTTAGAAACCTCTATGCATCAAATGCAGATCAAAATGAACAATCAAAACGTGGTAACCCTAGATTAAAACATAACAACCTAGTTTAAAAGTGTCACAAACACCCTAGCTGCCAATCAGATGGCAATGAATGACTATTTCTCCAATCTCACAGATCCCATTAAGTCCTTATATCTAGAACTGCACCATGAAAGCATCCAGAAAAAGCATAGGGAGCGCCATATATCACCCTGCATTGATTGGCTAACTCATGCCATTATTCGCATGGCACAGGCCACAAACAGCTTATCTCAGTGCACCATTTGTTTACAGGTGGAAATGGGGCAATGCAGTGCAGATGTTGCAAGAGGCCTAAACCAGATGACAAATGCAGGGGCGACAATGCAAACAACTAGCATTGCAAGTGGCACACAGTTTGGAGTGGGAGAAAGGGAGGACCCATCAAGTGTCAGCAGCATCTCACCTACAGACAGTTTGAATCTGCTGCGACAGAGAAGTCGCAATGATGCTACTGAAATTGTAGGAGCTAAACCACTGGCTCGCAACAAAGCCTTAGAAAGGGTGAACTGCCTAACATAAAATTTCACTTTCATATTATTTTGTTTTTCCAAAAAACTGTTTGTAAAGAGAAGCATCTGTTTGAATTTGTTACCTGAAAATAAAGGTGCATTTAGTTATACAATCTACAATGGCTGTTTCTGATTCTTTCTGTAAGATTGAATGCATGTGTAAACTTACTGTGCACAATAATGATTGCTTATATTGGCACGTCTCAAATGCCCTTCAGCAGCACATGTTTCTTCATGTGTCAGAGGTGGTGGGATTGGCTTTCCTTCCTCATCTGTTACTGTTAGTCCCTTATGTGCAGCAAAACTGTGCAGAATTGCACATGTTGCTACAATCTTACAACTGATCTCTGGAGAGGATTGCAGGGCATCACCACTCTTGTGCAGACATCTAAAACGACATTTTAATAGTCCAAATGTGCATTGTATTATGCCTCTGGTTCTATAGATGTGAATGATTGTAACGATGTTCATTGGGAGTAGTGGCAGACAGATATGGTATCATTAGCCATGATCACAAGGCATATGCACTATCACCAGAAAACAGACAAAATGTATTTAGCTATGCAATAAAAATCTAATTTAAACTCTATGTTATGTGACTCAAAGGATATGTACCCAATAAATATCCACCATCAAATCTCCTCTTTGTATTCTTCGGTAAATTCTACTATGTAGGAATATGAAAGAATCCCTGGAAATCAGACTACAATATCTGTTATGAAATTTTTGTATCACATACCACTTGAATGTGCAATGAATGGGTATTTTTCAGATCCCTGAATACATCCTTTTTTAAAAAATTTTAATTTTTTATTAATGCATATTAGACGCTGAAATACAAAACAAGGAAAGCAGTTATAATTCACAGTCTGCGGGAAGTGGAGAAAGAAAAAAGAGCAAAGAAAATCAAAATTATGCATTACTTTTTTTTCTTCCCCCCCCCCAATTATAAACCCCTTAGGCCCTGCCCGGTTGGACTGGACCACTCCCCCTCCCAAAACCCCACCCACCCCTCCCCCGAGGTTGACAACTAATAACTTATTTACATTTGTTTAAGTTCTGTCTTGTTTCCCTTTTAACTATTTGCCCTCCTTTCTTCGATCCATCTGATCAGAGGTTCCCACATTTTTAGGCCCTTTGTTCGAGAGCGTAGATCCCTTTTTGTATATATAGCTTTTTCAAGATTATAGTTAGCTAAAAAACGAGATAACCATTGCTGAAACGTGGGAGGGTTAGGGTCCAACCATGCGGATGCCAGACATAACCGTAGTATCACCATACCAATGAACAGCAGTTCCTCTCCAAACTTCCCCCGGGTGCTCTGGGCTACACCGAGTCCTATCAAGGTAGGAGAAAGGGCGCATCAGAGACAGCCTGAAAAAGTTAGTGATGTCTTCCCTAAGTTTATGGAGGGCATCACAAGAGGCAAAGATATGCATCAAATCTGCCTGGAATAGTGCACACCGAGGGCAGAGGGTTCCTCTCCCCGTCCCCCATTTCGCAATTCTTTTAGGTGTATAGTACGGCGAGAAGCAGGTTTTGTAATATTGGGCCTGGAGTCGGGCCAGAATCAAGGTGTTCTGTGCTAATTTGACGGAGTGAAAGAAAAGGTTTTCTGTGGCCCCAGTTTCCGCTTCCCACTTTGCCACTCGAGCACCCATATCATCTGTCATTAGTAAGTTAAAAAAATTGTAGACTGTACCTATGGATAGGTGTGTGTTCCTTCTCAGATTGTCAATTATATCGTTCCTAGCGAAGGCGATTGGCCCTCCACATTTCTTATTTAAAAAGTCTCTAATTTGAAGGTATTTGTAAAAATCCCTCCAATCTAGCGCATACCGTTCTTTAAGATTATCGAAGGAAATCAGACCTGATGAAGAAAAGAATGCTCCCAGATTGGTCAGCCCAGTATTGCACCATTTTTGTATGACTGGGCCTTTAAAAATCTCGGGTAAATTGGGATTATTGAAAAGAGGTGTGTAGTGATTGTATCGGCCCAAACCGATCAGTTTACGTATAAGTTTCCAGATTTTGTGTCCCGCTTGCAGGGTTTTAAAGTGAACCTTCTTATAGTGGCTGTCGCCTAGAAATCGCCAAGCCCAGCCCCACGGTTCCACTCCCATTATAAGTTTGAGGGGGGTTGGTACCTCCTCATTCATACTATCTCTTGGGTTTTCTTGTATTACGACTAAATTATATAATAGTGTTGTAGCCCAATAGTAAAGTCGTATATTAGGAAGAGCCAAACCACCTCTCTCTCTAGGTAAAGAGAGATATTTGTATGCTCTTCTTGGTTTGGCATATGCCCAAATAAAACGGAAAAATAAATTTTCAATTTGTTTAACACAATCCGTGGAGAATTCAAGTGGGATTGCGCGCATAAAATATAAAAATTTGGGAAAAAATAACATTTTAATGATATTACATCTGCCGATAATAGACAGATGTAAATTGTGAATTCTCAGCAGATCAGGTTTGGTTTTGACAATTAGTGGGTCTATGTTATCTTTGACTATGTTATCGATATTAGCTGAGATATCGACGCCAAGATATATTGCATGTTTGACTACGCGAGAGTCATTGATGGTTAAGTTCTCATTAGCGACAATTCGCATTTTAGTACGGTTTAGAGAGTACCCAGAGACTGTCCCATATCTTTCCGCTTCTGCCTCTATTTGGACCATAGCAGTTACAGGGTCGGGAGTCACAAGGGCGATGTCGTCCGCATATGCCAGTACTTTAGTTTCCCAGCCTTGGGTAACTATGGGTCTGATTGTTTCATTAAATTCCAATTGGCGAAAGAACGGGTCTATATAAATAGCAAATAGAAGCGGCGAGCTTGGGCATCCCTGGCGGGTACCTCTCGTTATATTAAAGCTGTTGGTGAGTGCGCCATTAACAAAGAGGCGTGCAATAGGGTGAAAATACAACATTTTAAAGGCTTGCAGAAGCCCTTTACCGACTCCGACCCTCAACGGGGTCTCTCATAAAAAAAGCCAGGAGACCCTGTCGAAGGCTTTTTCTGCATCTAGCAAAATTAATGCCATGGGGTGACTAGAGATATTTGCGGCATCAAAGAGTGAGATAGCCCGTCTTATATGGTCCGTCGTCCCTCGCCCTGGTATAAACCCATGTTGCCTGTTTGAAACAACCTTATGAATAACCGAGGCCAATAGAGTAGCAAGGATTTTAGAATAGATCTTGCTATCACTTTTGATTAAGGTTATAGGGTGGTATGAACCAGGTTCAGATGGTATTTTATTTTTTTTAAGAAAAACCACAATCTTGGCCTGCAACCAGGATTCACGTGGTCTGCCACCCTTGAACACTTGTATGAATAGTTGAGTCATACTGTCTTTGAGCTGTGGCGAGAATTTTTTTATAGAATTCGAGAGGTATACTATCTAATCCAGTGGCCTTGCCGTTGGGGAGGCTATTGATGCATAATAATATCTCAACCCATTGCGGAAGTTCATCAAGCCATAGCCGGTCTTCATAGGAGAATTGTTCCAAGGGGATCCGGTTAAGATATGCCGCCATGTCTCCCGGATTCCCAGAGAAGTCTTCACTATATAATTTCTGATAGTATGTGTGAAATACCTCTCGAATTCCATCTGGGTCTGTTACCATCCCTCGCTCAGGAACATTTATTTCTTGTATTGTATTCCGGGTGGTTTTTTGTCTTGCTCTGATTGCCAGGTGGTGGCCTACCAGTTCGCTACACTCGTATATCTCTTCCCGCCATGTTATAAGTTTATCAGCAGCTGTATTTGCTATAATCTCCATAACCGCTGATTTAACAACTGCTACCTTAGTCTGTGCTTCAGCGGGGTCGCCCCCGGTCTGAATCACGGAAATCAATTCTTCTTCGGCGGCGGCTAATCTAGCTAGTGTGTCATTTGCCAAGGAGCGTTTGTTTTTATTCAGTGATAAGGAAAACCTGAGGGTTTCCCACCGTATACCAGCTTTTAGCGCATCCCAGACAGTTTCAATTTCTGTGCTCCCCAAGTTCTCGCCGAGAAATTGCGGAATCCACATTGTTATATGATGACAGTAGTCTTCGTTGAGAAGTAGAGCTCGTTCAAAGCTCCAGGTGGCACTTCTCCCACCCTTGGGCAGTTTTCCCTTTAGCTCTACAGTTAGGGGGTTGTGATCAGCGAGAATGCGAGGTGCTTTTTCAATAAAACAGTCGTGAAGAAGTGAGTGCGTTACTAATATATAGTCTAATCTGGCATGTTTATTATGGGGATAGGAGAAGTAAGTGAAGCCAGGGTCAGAAGGATTCTGCCAGTTCCAGAGATCGGAAAGAGCATGCTCCTGGCATAATGTCCTTAGCGCCCGGAACACCTTAGGTTTTCGGCCACTATATGTCCAATCAGTTTCTGCGTTAATTTTTTTAGCTGCGGGTATGTTGATGTTAAGGTCCCCACAGATAATTATGGGAAGTGGCCAGGTGGCTAATTCATTATTTATATAATGAAAAACTTCTGGGTCGTCTAGTATGCTGCCATAGATCGAGCAAATGGTGAGCAGGTCCCCATTATCCCTGCAACATTCTTTAATTATCCATCTCCCTAGTTGATCAAACGAGGTTCGCCTAAATTGTATAGAGTAGTTTGTTGTCAGGATCGCGACCCCACGTGTGCGTGAATTTTGTGTTGTTCCCCCACCAGTGTGTATCCAAGTGTTTTGAGTAAATGCTGCTGAGACCTCTCAATGTGTGTCTCCTGCATACAAATTATGTCGGCCTTCAATAGGCGTAGACCAACGGCAGTGTTCCGCCTCTTTTTGGGGTCATTTAGGCCACAAATATTGATCGTAGCGATACGGAGTTTACTCATCTAGGATGTCGGAAAAAGAGAAAGGGCAAAAAGAGAATAAAGGAATTTTAAGACATTTCTGATTGTGTTGCCAATCCCCCCTACCCCTGAAACCCCCCCCACCCTTCACCCTCCCAACCCAGCCCTCCCTCCACCCCCACCTATTGCTGAGGTTACCTGGTCCTGCCCGGGCCAGGATGATGCCATCTGAGCAATCATAAACCTGTGTCTCCGCCGAGCTGGTCGCCCCCCACAGTGCCCTCAGTGACCTCAGTGCAGCATAGAAAACCTTACAAGAGTGAGATCTACCCTCAGCTATCTATTAAGAATTTTCTCGGTTACCATGTGAAAATGGAGTGTAAGAGAGAGGAGAGAAGGAAACAGTTGACTAGATAATGACTTTGTGATTAGATTCCTGATAGACAAGTTTATAGTCTATTATCCCCTAAGTCTTATTGGTATGATTCGCATTTTGGCCGGTGATTTCCTGTAGATACGCCTGGGCCTGAACTTCTGAGATGAAGCTGCGCGTGGTGCCCTTGTAGATGACTTTTAGATGGGCTGGGTTCTGTAAGTAAACGTCTGCTCCAAGTTGCTGGAAGGGAGTAAAGAGTTGTCTAAGCCTCCATCTACGCTCAACGGTGGCGTGAGCAAAATCGGGTCTTGTGAAGAACGATATTCCATTGAATTCCTTCTTGGCAGTTGGCCTAGCGAGGTCATAAAGAGTTTGGCATAAGAGGAAGTTGCCGAAGTATAGGAGCATTGCGCGTGGGTGTTGAGGAGTAGCTGAGGGGCGTTTAGATGGTATTAGAGGGAATCTATGGACTCGTTGGATCTCTTTGTCCCAGTCCCAGGTGTGTAGTTCGGGGAAAGCACCCTTCAACAACGTGATCATATAGTTCCTGGGATCTCCCCCTTCGGCCCGCTCCGGGATGCCAAGAACAAGAAGATTGTTACGCCGCTGCCTGTTTTCGTATTCCTCCATTTTCCACATCAGGTTCTTCACAATGCCGTCATGTTCATTTCCTTGCGCTTTTAGAGTGACAAGATCCTTGTCGAGGTTTTCAGTGCGAATCTCAACGTATGCCATCCTGTCCGCTATTTCAGCACAAGTCCTGCCAACCTTCCGAACGGCTCCTTGTAATTTTTTGGCGGCTAAGCGAGATCTCCGGTTGTCTTGCTTGGCCTCTTCCCGGAAGCTCTTAATAGATTGTAAAACCACAGCTAGAGCAGGATCATTCTGGACCTCCAGCTCTTTGCCTTCAGTGCTGCCAGTGACTGTACAATTTCCTCCTGAGCACACTGTTAGGTCTGCCATGATAGTGAGTTGTGAGGCTGAGTAATCCCATCTGAGTTCCCCGGCACTTCCATTGTCAGTGGCCCCCGCCCCTTTTCTCCGGCTTCCTTTTTTATTCCGAGTTTAGCTATGTCCATGTATTTTGGCAGGTAGCTCTGTGTTAGAGTCTGAGCTGCTTTTCCAATTCTGCCCCTCTCCTTCGCAGGAGGCGGATATGCTCAGATCTGAGGTATCCGATTCATCTGTTAGCAAGTAGAATTTCTCAAGGGTATCGGGTGTCATAGACCGGGGGTGAGGGGTATTCGCCAGATCAAATTCAGGGGCCTTGCAGGTTGAGAATAATTCACTGCCATTTGTACCTGAATTTCTTTCTGAGGCTTTTTTGCAACTTAGAGCAGCAGGAGTGACAGGAATGTCAAGAGTGTCAGCTTGGAGCTCCGTGTTGAGATTATTTCCCAATGCCTCCTCACGGGGGTAGGGGTAGACCTTGTTTGGCTATGCGTGCCTGCCAATGAGACTGGAGCCAGGATAGGGTCAGCTCCAGCGTTCAAACTATCAGCAGTACTTAAGTCAAACACCCTCCCTTGGTCTTTATTACTTTGCAGAGGAGCCTTATGCGCTTTCCCATCGCTTGGGCCAAAAATATTTGAGATTAGAGTTTGCGAGTTGCCCGGGTCTCTGGAGTTTCTGTGCTGAGTTTTTTTTGCAATGTCAGTTTTTTTAAAGCTCTCAATGTTTTCGGTTTTCTCTCCCCATTTAATTTTGGCCCCAAGTGTGTCAATGCGCTTAGCCCGGCTTTCAGCAGTCAGTGTGGAGGGCAGGCCTGTGGGCATTATTGACGGGAGAGAGGGATGAGAGTTCTTAGATTTAAAATTGTTCCCACCCCGCCCCGTCATCCTTACTTGTTTGTAGGCTGGTCTCCTATTGTTCCACTGTAGCTGCGAGACGCTCCGAGCGCATGACTTCGGTAGCTGGGAGACAGACGACACCCCCCGCACTTCCCACGTAGCTCAACTGAGTGTGGAATGAAAGGTATTCCGTTTGGCAGGGCTCTAGTGATTGCCGAGAGGATTCCGCCCAGCTGCTTGGAGAGGGAATCCAGCCGCACGGCGGTAATTGTCAGCGATGACGATGATGGATTGAGTTGAGCTGCGGCAGACGATAGCAGTGTTAACAGCGGGAGCGGCTGATTGAGCACTTCGCCGGTTCCCGATGGTTCGTGCTGGCAGACGAGTGTAACAACGATGTGCAGGTACTGGGGCTGCTCCATTAGATATAATTATTTTCGTTTAAGGCTCTGTGGGGGCATATTGACGTTCTAGCAGGATTCCTGGGGGCGCAGCCGGCGGAGCATCGCGGGTGAGATGTTTACTCCGACGTTATCTTGCCTCCCTTCCAACAGATCCCTGAATACATACTCAATGTCAGATGATGCACATATAGGCACATATGTACCATCTATACATCCTAAGACATGTGGACAGTTTGCAATCCGATAGAATTGGTGGTGTGCAATTCCTATGCATTTCTAGGGGAGTATATATAGGTCTTAATGCACATTAACATTTCATCTAAAAAAGCACAGAAAAAAATGAGAATTGGTATAATGTGGCACACCACCAGCTGCTGCAATGACACCTTGGTAGCTACTAGAGGCTAACAGTTGCAAAATACATAATACCTGCACATGGGTGTGGATGGACTTACCACACTAGGTGTGCCTCTCAAGGTGCTGTTTTACATCAGCTATGATCTTCAGGATAATAGCGCTACTTAGCCTGTGCTTTACATATATTTCTTCCTCTGTTTGCTTAAATAGTATAATCCTCATTCTGAGGATCCTATCATGTCTTCTCCTCCTTCTCTACAAACCTTCCAGAATACTCATTCTCCTTGCCATCATATACAGAGCCATTTTGGAAAACTGCAGATGCATTCTGGGGCACCTTTTTTAGTTTGCACACAGTTACCATCTGGTTTCAGTTGGTGGTAAATTGCATGTGCAAAATCATGAATTTGCGACTTTTTTCCAATTGTGCATGTAATTAACATAGGAATAACAAATCACTATTAATGATATCTTAATAACGATTCATATTTCATTTGCGCCTCAAAATTTGCATCTGCAAATTCATTTTATACATAGCAAATTGGTGTTTTTACACCTGTTAACCACTTTGTGACTGATTGCTGACTCACAAAACGTTTGTACGGATGGCCTTAGAGAAGGGCATGTAGGTATAATTTGTGGCTGAAGAATGGCTTGAAAGGAATACATTTCAAAGACCTCCTTTAAATCACGAGTGTGAAGGAGAGCCTAAGGGCTCCCGAAATAAATTGCCAGGGTTTTGGAGCAAGACAAGTAAACAGGGTCAATTAGAGTTTGACAGGACGAGAACACCACCATAAATTGGCAGTGCTGAGCCAAAGCTGCAGTCCCCCACTGACATAGTTTACGACGGTGAAGCATCAGCTGGCCCCACGAAAGAAAGTCCTTTACCTAATTGGCTGTTGGCCACTAGGCCGCAGGTCAGAGTAATGGTTGTTCACCCTATTTACAGTGGCCGGCTGTTACTCATTGGGCTGGGAAGTCAAGGTAATATTTGCCCTACACTTTTTAGGGTACACAACTGTCAGAAAGTGGGTTGTAGGTTGACGGGGGTATGAGCCCTAGTCAAGCAACAACCACAATCATAGTCAGGGTAAGAGGCTGGCAAACCCAAAATTGACCTGTGCTCACCCTCTGGTAGCGTGGCACAGAGCAGTTAGGTGTAATTTTAGAGGCAATGTGCAAAGTATTTGTGCAACACTTTAAACAACAATACACTGTAACCACCACACAAAAAGATTCCACACCAGGTTTGAATAATAGAGCTTAATTTCATAAATAAAACAAGACCCAAATGACAAAAATCCAATTAAGCAGAACTTGAGATATGCATTTTAAAAAAAGAAACTGTATAATAGCGATTAAAAGTAATAAGTGCTTATTTGGGATATCTGGTCGTGCTGGACCGGGACAAAGTCAAGAGTTCAGGCTGACCGCGATAGAGTGCGGGCCGGATACAGGTACCCAGTGAGGCCCGATGAACAAAAGTACCTTCATCCTGGTTGTGTCGACGAAGATGCGGGGTGCAGCCGAGCAGTGCGTTGGTGTTGACCATGCTGTAGGGGTGATACATTGATTTTATCCACGCAAAATCAGTGATGCGTCGGTAACAGAAGCGATGTGCCAGTTCTGAGATGTGACTGTACCAAAGGCGGTGTGCCGAGTATCTCCATGCAGTAAAGGGGCTACATTGATCTTCTTCATGCAGTGGTGGCAATGCGTTGGTTCCGAAGCAGCGGTTCAGGAGGCAATGCACTGGTTCCAAGGGTGATGCACCAGTCCTGTTCCCACAACAGAGGCAATGCGTCAATTCTGCTCTCGCGGCAGAGGATGCATCAGTTCCGCTGGGGCAAACACTTTAGACACATTTCCAAGGGTCCAGGAGTGGGATGGCACCACTTGGCAGGGGGAACTCACAGATTTCAGATTTCAAGTGTAAGACCAGGCCAACAAATGGCATTCCAGCAGAGTGGCAGTTCTTCAGCAGCACAGCAGTTCTTCTTCTTGGCAGAGCGGTCACAGGTTCAGAAGTATACTGAAATGATGGTGTCAGACGTGCAGTACTTATAACCAGTTGTGCCTTTGAAGTGGGGGAAACTTCAAAGACAGGTCTTTGATGTGCACAGAGGTCTTCCCTTCCAGCCCTAGGCTCCAGATTCTGTACAGTGGGGTATGCAGCCCTTTGTGTGGAGACAGGACCCAGCCTATTCAGGTGTAAGTAAGACTGGGTCCAGCTCCTCTCCCCCATCCTCCCAGGAAGGCCCTTCCAGTCACACCTAAGCTCCCTGTGTGTGTGGCTGTCTAGGGAGAATGCACAAAGTTCAGCTGTCACCCATCCCAGACTGAACAGAGACAGGCAGCAGGCACCAAATCACTAAAGAAAGAAAATGACAATTTTCTAAAAGTGACATTCCCTGAATTGCAACTTAACCCCTTCGCTGCTTCTGTCTGCCAACGGCCGTCGCGAGCACTACCTCCGTAGTGCTGCGCACGTCCGTTGTCCGACGCGGCCCCGCCCACTTAATTAAGCCGCCGCACCAGCTGTTAAAATCTGACTTCACCATAACTTCGGAATTTAAATTATGATTCCAGAGACACCAGACTTGGGGTCTTATCTCATCCCAATTGGAAATTACACTTATAAAATGTAATAAGGTAATCCCAATGTCATCCTATGGGAGACAGATGCCTGGCAGTAGTGAAAAATGACTTTGGGAGTTTTTTGTTACTAGGACATGTAAAACTTAAAAGTACATGTCCTGCCTTTTAAATACATGGCACCCTGCCCTCTGGGATGTCCAGAGTCTACCTTAAGGGTGACGTATATGTAGACAAAGGAAAGGTTTGGCCTGCCAAAAAGGTTTATTTTGCCATGTCGACATGGCAGTGTAAAATTGCACACACAGGCTCTGCAGTGGCAGGCCTGAGACATGGTTAAAGCACTACTTCAGCAGGTGGCACAATCAATGCTGCAGGCCCACTAGTAGCAATTAATTTACAGGCTCTGGGTACAGGGGGTACCACTTTACTAAGGCCTTATAAGTAAATGAAATATACCAATTGAGGATGAACCAATGTTGCCATGTTTAGGGGAGAGAGCACAAGTACTTTAGCACTGGTTAGCAGTGGTAAAGTGCACAGAGTCCTAAAGCCAGCAAAAATTAGGTTGGAAAAGTGGACAAGGTAGGCAAAAAGTTGGGGGAAGACCCTCCTAAAGCTTTCAGGTCTAACAGCGACCATCACTCACATTCCGTGCCCAGGTAGCAATGCAATACAAGGTAGACCTAGACAAGGAAAAGTTACAAGGACTCCACAGACAGATAGAAAACTCCCTGTTTTGGTTTGATGAAGCAAACTCGAACTTTCGCAGTTTGCCATACTGAAACAAAAAGGTATCCCGAGCAGGGCCACAGAATTTATAGAACCCGCTTGGCAGAGTTCACTGCCCTCAGCTGATCCACACACCAGTGTATGTTCTGAAGGCACTAAGATTCCTGCCAGTCTGATGGGGATCTCATTATATGGCAATTCTCCACAATGGGAGCAGATGCCACGGTTTCTCCTGACCTGGCAAGCTGGCAGGCTCTAAATAAGCTAGCTAGTTGATTATTCTAGGTTTTTTTGCACATGGTTATCCTACATTTTTAAAGTGACACTCAATTATATAATGCTTAGACACTCTGAAATACATTCTGTCACAACCCCAGCTGATAATCTGTTTTTGCATTCATTTTTATTCAATATTCAGCATTGCTTTTCTCTAGCAAAATACTTTCCTTACTTCATTTGAGTTTTTTACTATCTGTCCTCTTCTTAAGTAGATATTTCCTATTTTCTTTTCCCTTTAGCAAATTTGTTTGGATACCAGGCGAATTATGTTAAATAGAGTTTGGTGACAGTCTTTTATAATGTGCTGCTTACAGTCTCTTCACTATTTTAATCATTACTTTATCAATAAATAGCAGCTAGCCATAATATATACTTTATGTAGTAAATATTTTAAGTTAAGGTAGCTGAAACATATGTATTTTCTAATAGCATTGAATCAGGAAAATCTCATAGTTTCTAACTGTGCTGCACATTCATGATTCTCAGAGATTTGCAATGTTTCAAAGGTTTGGGAGGAGTTTGTGATACTATGAATGCTAGTTGCTGCAACTTGACAGAATTCTAGTGTCTACATGATGGTGGCTGGCTGTTAATTAGAGAAGCTATTGAAGATAAAAACAAAAAGATTGGGAAGGGAAGTAGAAACAGATACCTTATTTTAATGAGAGGTTCCGAATCATCAGTGGCAATGTGATATAGACTGATGGTAGGCTTTGTTTCTTCTATTCTGTTAAGTTATGCAACGAATTAAACGTATAACAACATAACATCTCCTTTCTGGTAAACTCAAAAGATAATATTAATGTAAAACCATTGTTAAAAAAAGGAACGCTCCTATCATAATTTATAGTTGTTAATTTAGGTTCAAAATCGTGTCGTCCTTGAATAAGCACTAGTCCTTGATAATAGCCGATATGCTTTAAAATTCATTATAAATTGAATGTTACCACTGAACATGTGATCTAAAAAATCACGAGCAATAATAGTGCATGACATTAAACATTTCATAAGGCAAAACACGAAGCTAAAAACCAAGCCTAGCCTTCACACTACCTAAGTCTGCAGTTCCCAGTTCCCTAACACCCTTACACATTCATGGAAAATAATGATTTTAACCTACAGACAATTATAATGAATAATAGTTTTCCAAGCGATACACTAGCAGAATTATTGCAAATAATTGGATATGCTTTGCCAAAGAACACCCTAAGTATTGAGCCACAGCATGAATTGTTGGATTGTCTGACCTTCTACAGAAAACATTTTTTCATTTTTGTGGAAGCTTGGAGTGGGGGAACCATGATTTACTAAGTGCATTAATGAGCATATTCACATAGCAAATGCTTACGAAATTCTAGGCTGCGATAGACTCAAGGCGCATAAACCAGAGGTCCCGATTACGAGAGGGTAAGTGTTTTTTCTGACCCCTGTGTAAACCCCTGTTTGCACATGGGTCAGAAATACCAGATGGGTGGTATTTAACACATAGGGTAGTTACCAGGGGGCATATTTACAAGCCCCTTGCGCCACTTTTGCACCGCCGTTGCGTCACTCATGTGACGCAGCGGCGACGCAAACCATGCGCCACGTTCCGCAATATTTACAACGTGACGCATCTAGGGAGATGCGTCACGATGTAAACCCCTGCGCCACATGAAACCTGCGTCAGGTTTCATGTGGGCGTTCCAGCGCAGGGTGGGCGTTCCCTCGCAGGTACGCCACGTAAAAGTGACGCAGTGAAATCTACAAGATTTAACTGAGTCACTTTTACGCCCATGCTGCGTCAAAACCCTGCGCCTGCTTGAAGCAGGCGTAAGGATTGACGCACCATGTTAGGGATAGGGCACCCCCGAGCATTGCTGGAGCTGCGTCGCGCTTGCGACGCGACTCCAGCAATGCGCCGCCTTTCCGTCGGGGAATGCGACACGCATCTGCCATTCTGTGCGCCACGGCGCACCGCATTGTAAATGCGGCGCATCGGCGGTGGCGCAAGGGCAAACTTGCGTGTCGCATCTTCCCTGTCGCATCCCTGCTGATTTGCAGGGATGCGCCAGGGAACGTAAATATGCCCCTAGGTGTTTTTAATATTTCAATCTTCATTAAAATTTGGCAGGTCAAAACTACCAGAATTTAACAGAGAAAGGGTGCACATTATTTAATGTGCCATGCATATTTAAATCTACATGTAATTCCCCAGAAACTCGAAATAGGTGCTGCTGAACGCACCAAATAAATAACATACCCCAGTTTATGGTTTTATGTCTGGTGCAATAAATAGCACCTGGACTCTGATATATTCGGAGTCAGGGCAATGGGGGTTTATTGTCCATTTAGATGCACAGTAGACAGGAGATAGAAGGCCTGATGTACGAAATGTCCATTTGCTAAATCTGTTTGCAAAATGCACACCAAGTTTTTGGGAATGGAAAATAATTTTACAAACCAATCGAAGTACAATTAGGTCAGTTCACACAATTCTGAATTGTAGTAGGTCACAATCTGACCCACCTCATTAATGATTGGATGCCATCACACGGATGGAGGCATACTGGGATCAGCATACCACCTTCTTTCTGAGCGCATTTTAAAAAAGAAACCCTTTTTAAAATGCATTCTGTTCTCTTTAAGGAAACAGGGCTACATTTCAAAACAAAAGTTCATTATTTTTTTAATTTTGTTTGAGAGTTGCCAGTGATTCCCTGGACCACTGCTTCCCCGCAAATCAACTGTCTTTTATTGTATTCACAGAGAGGGCCCACTCAAATGCAAAAGTCTTCAGTGTTTTGCAAATGAATTATGGTTGCAAAACATTGATACATCCCTTAACAAATTAACATCCTAAACGCTCCTCTACTCAGCAGCGGCCGGTGCAGGTAAGCATGGTGAGGCAGGGCGGGGCGAGGGGGATGTTGACAGATGACGGAATATGGCAAATTAAATAAATAAATAACTCCTATTCTATTGTCTGTCGACATCCCCCTGCAGCGCCCCACCCCACCGCGCTTACCTGCACCGGCCGCTGCTGCTCCTCTTGCAAATAACAATTCATCATGGGATTCTGAACCAATTTTGTTATTCAGTGGACCTGTTTAGTACATAACAACGTCATTTTGTGGTTGCAAACCCTGTGATTTTGTGAATTGCAGGCTTTGTGACCACGAAATTGCTTTATACATTGGGCCCAGCATGCTCTACCTAAATCACATGTAAATGGAACATGGATGCAAAGGGTGCTTTGAATATGAAAGAAAAAGCTGCTTAGAAGATCCCTAGCTTTTACATTAGTTATAGCTATCACATACAGTGAGGAGAGATATACATTGTGTTATTTTAAGATGCCCATTCCCAGCACAGTGCTGCC
The DNA here is from genome assembly GCA_963921515.1 of Calotriton arnoldi. NCBI lineage: Eukaryota > Metazoa > Chordata > Amphibia > Caudata > Salamandridae > Calotriton > Calotriton arnoldi. Next base: position 902,226 of record CAWUFW010002709.1, read on the forward strand.
ACTGTTATTACATCAACTTCAGTAATCATCTCGGGAGACAGTAAAAGGTTTTGTAATTTAAAGTAAATGCCAAGGTTTTTACATGTTGAACATGGACTGGTGCTTTCTTTATGTAGTGAAAGTCAGCAGCTTAATGGCGTCTCCCACCCCGCCTCCAAATTGTTGGAAAGTCATGAAAAATTGCTTTTTTTATAGTATGTAGAGCACTCCATCGCGTTCTAGTTATCCTGGGATGGTGGAAATGCTTATTTTGTTCCCCTGGTCAACCCAGGCTCACTAGCAGGGATGCTTAACAAATCTGTCAATGTGTCACAATCCAAAAGTCCTTCAGGTTGTGACCAAATTCGAAAGTAATAAAGCAGTAGCCGGAAGGCAACAATTTGATTAATAACATGGATGCCTAACTGAGCTTACCATGCCAAGGTCAGGGTGCAAGGGGATAGGGGTCAAGGTGTGAGGGTATACATTGATTTTCAATCATAATCAAAGACGAACCGTTACAATAGTCCCTGCTTTAGAATCCAGAACAGCCACACACCAATAGTTTTGCCTCACATGGAGTCAGTGCAGCCAACAGTGGACAACCCACACACTTATTTTTGTAATTATTTAAGCTACAGGAGGTAGCTGCAAAATCATTGTGGATTTACTGTACTCCTGTGATATCACACAAATTTCCTCTTCAGCACCTTTTTGACCGACACCACAATTTTACACTTTTTCAAAATTTTTGTTTCTCAAAAAGCTTCAAAACAACACGGTTAGAAGGCAACTTTATGTCTCTGTGTGGAAGGTGGATGGCATACATCAAGTATACAAGAAGCAGACTCTATTTTCAGTTTAAGGAGATGGGTTTTAATTGATCTTAAATCATTATCCAAACTATTAATACACATAGCTTAACAATATTCAGAGTGCATTTTTTGCAAAACTGCACATTGCAAGATATTTCAAATGCAACTAAATCCAAGTAGCTGTTTGTTCGATTTTATTACACTTATGTGATGGCATATTTTGGATCCTGGACACAGAGAAACTACTAGCAGCAGTTCTACTCCTTTCAATAAGGCAACCTATTCGCCACTGTACACATCTAAGAAAATAGCAACAGTGGCATGGATTTAGCTGTTGCATGTGATTTTCAGTGTAAATTTACACCACCCATATTGGTGACGTCAAAACTATATCCCCCATTGTACCAGGAGATATTTCGTGGGTTTCTCAAGGCATCCACCAATCTGAGAGCATCCCTGAGCATCCTGGCTCAGCGTGGGAGCAGCAGTCACAGTGAATCGCACCCAAACCCTATGGCCAAGACCTGAGCGAGAGCTGGTGCGGATAGTGTCTCGGTGAGACTTCCCATGTCAGGGTCTTGATAGTCCTCAATGTGCATTAGGGTTTTCAAAGAAACAAGTGTCATCATCGGCCAGGAACAGCAAGTCAATTTGAGATCATAGTTACGAAGTGCCCTCTTTACATTCAGAAAAGAGGCCCCCTGCAGCTGAACTGCCACAGTTAAGTCTAGGAAGATGTGGATCTGATCCCAGCAAGTATGAGGTTGAGTTTTCTGTGGTTTCTGAAGTGGTATTGCAAACTGGGGGAAGGGAACAAAGTCACAGGAGGGCCCCTCAAGGGATGCAGCATTGTTCGTACCCTGCTTGTGCACCCGCAGTGCAATGTCTCCCCAGTCGGTATCAATGGCGCACCAAAAGAGAAGTCAGAAAAGTAGTGCAACTGGTTGCAGTTCTCTATGGTCACCAGCTGCTTCGATCTCTCTCTGTTGTTAGGGGACTGCTATGATGGTGGGGCCCTCCAGACACTGCACACTCCTCAGACAGAATTTCTCGGTTGGAGTGGGGTTGGCACAAGCAGACCATTCCACACACTCTTGAGGGGTACCAAGGTGGAGCAATGAGGGAATCAGGTCATTTGGACATGCGTACGTTCTCCAGAGACCCCTTATGCTTCACAGGCACGTGGCAGCTCCCATCAAGTGTCACCACGCTAGGTCCCCAGGGCGCTTCCAGGAATGAGCGCGATTTCGCGAAACCTGTCAAGCACACAATGCAAGTGTCGGTTGTGACAACAGGGTCACTCAGCTGCACAGGAGATGCAAACAGGGTAATGGCTTCACAGACAGGTCAGCCTCAGCCCTCATGTAATGGGTGGTGTCACCTATGGCCTCCAGGATATGGAATCAAAGCATTGAGAAAAGGTGAGTCACATTGCTCTTACTAGTCTCCAATCTCAAGTGGGAGAAGCCCACCAGCACCCAACTTCAGTTGCCTGGGGGTTAGGATCAAGGCTTTGAGAAAAAATGAGCCGCGCTGCTCCTGCCAGGCTCCAATCACAAGTCACGCTCCCAATTGCACCTAGGGAGCGTTCCAGCATCTGCTGACCTCGGGAGTGTTTCCCAAAAGTGCCTATTGTCTCCGGGTTCATTGTAGTGAGTCCGGGAATCTCACGCAAAGGATTGGTCCCAGCAGCATCCCCTGCATACCGGCAGGCCTAAAAAAATGTCATTTCCTCTTGCAGCTCCTCCAGGTGCATCCCGGAGTGACCCCACCACATCCCAAGGTTGGGCACACCTCCCCTCTGCAGGCCCCTCTCTCAAGAATACACCTGGGAAGTGAGGGTCGCGGGTAGGATGGCAGGGACTCTCCGGGCCATGGATGGTAGCCCTCTTAAGTTGTTTTCGCCATCTTCGGTGTTTGGCTGCACCCTTACAATGTTTAATTGTTAAATGTTATGAAGGATTATAATTATTTCTCTGACAACATGATATACAGGTATTCTTAAATGTAAATGTAAACATTAATGGTAGACAAATAATCATTTTTTCCTTCATTCAATTAATGTGATATTTTCAAAAATGTTTTATCAGCTTGCATTGTGCTTGCACTACTTTTGTGGTGAGGCAACAATGCAAATTACATGTTGCTATTTTCAGTGCCAGGTCAATCCTTAATTGTCTGCTTTTGTGTGTCATTTTAACACACAAGCACTGCAACACAGTTCAAAGCGCTATCTAGCCTTAACTTGTGTGGGGGAGAGATGTGTTTAGCATGTGTCTTTGCATACATACACCCTTGTTGTGTGTAAGAAAATACATTTTTACTGAAGTCAGACTACATGGTTATGTTGAAAAATGGAGCTCCTCGTCTTGTCTCAAAAGTGCAAATAAATTTAGTTTTATTATTTATGAAAATTGTGCATGTGTATGTGTATCTCATTTATATATAAATCTTTTGGTGGCTGAAGAGATTCCTGCCAAAAATAATATTTAGGAATCCATAACCTGGACACATTGTATGGCTGTTCAAGGATCGATAACACAATATTGTTGACAAAAATATTGTGTCAAAAACATTTGTACCACAATATTGTACTCCTACACTTCTAATGGTAAGTACAAAAATATCAGAAGAAAATTGTCGTGGACAGAAATATAGCTCGAAAACATACAAAAATATTGATTTGTAATATGGATTCAGTTTAAAGTAGTAAATGTTAAATATGCTAACATATAAAATTAATATAACATAAATTAAATAAATTCCACTAATATTTAATACTATAAAATATAAGTGTGTGTGAATATATATATATGTACGAGAGGAAAGTCTCCGACCAAATACCGCTCCTCTCCACTCGGGGTCGGTGCGAGTTCCGGGTGTCGGATCCCGGCTAAATATTCACGAAATTTCCCGTTCTTTGAGCTCCTCACTCGGACAGGAAAGAAGGACTCGCACTCCAGGGTGAATGTAATCAATTGTTTTTACTGGCAACGCGTTTCGATCAAACGATCTTCTTCACAACCACAAGAAGAAGATCGTTTGATCGAAACGCGTTGCCAGTAAAAACAATTGATTACATTCACTCTGGAGTGCGAGTCCTTCTTTCCTGTCCGAGTGAGGAGCTCAAAGAATGGGAAATTTCATGAATATATATATATATACCTATATATTTTTATATAGATATTGATATATACGACTGTATATACATAGAAAATTTAACCATTGTTGGATCGTAAGTATTGCAATCTATAAGCTCGTATACTTTTCATATTTGCTGCTAACCAAGGTCTGATAGTGTTGGCATAAACCGGACTAAAGTTCTCTCTTTCTTTATTGGAGTTTAAAGTATTAAGACATTTAATTAGCACTAGCACTTTGATTCTACCATCTAACATGTAAAGAAGAGTTTGATTGCAAGTATTGGCAGCATTCAGTGGTGATTCATGACAATATGAATTAATAGCGTATTTTGCACAACTAATTGCAGTTTGAAGAGTTGCAACCAATTAATGCGTTTTCAAACTCTGTTTTTTTAATTTCATGTTGCATCTAGCCTATTTATTGTATTTATACATGTATGTATAGGAGATGCGATGATATTGAGAATTATGTTAACAGTCTGTTTTTCTTTTTCACTAACTTGGTTCAAAATCTCTATAGTCGATAGTGCACACACTGTATTTAATTTGTTCACTGTCATGTGGCGGGTCATGTGATCAAGATCGCGCTTACGCGATCGAAACGCGTCATGGCAAGCACTATGCCTGAGCAGCATTGGAGTTTTTAATGATGCAATAAAGCACTGCACTGCACTGCAAAAAGAGTCATTGTAGCTGTGTATTCTTCAGCGTGGCGAGGTCCGTGCCTGGGAAGTCCCGTTGGAAGAAGACGGGCCAGGATTTGCTGTTTTGTAATTCAATTTATCTGGTGCACGGCTGATTCCGGATTTACGGCCCTCTCTCTGCAAAGAGGCACAGTCACATTCAGCCAACCACGCGCAAGCATTCAATATAACCCGGAAGGAGTACGCGTTGGCTGTGCCCCCCGCAATTCAATAGCGTGATTGCTTCGGATCTCTCCATTCTCGGCGGTGAAGCTGCTGAGCCTGAGTGGTCGGAGGACTCGCAGGACCGGAAGTTCTATGCTGGTAAGAGGAGCCGTCGCAACGCTTATAACTGCAATTAGCGGGTAAAGGGATTGCACGCTAGTACCAGAGGCGCCATTTACATCGGCACATCATCGACTGCCGAATCGCAGTCATTGAAAATTATCTCCATTATGTCGTCCAGTGATGCGCTGCGTGACCGAGAAGCAGCGGCTGAGGCATTATTTCAAAATTTGCCAGATATTAGTAACGAACAAAGAGGACAATCTAATAGTACAGGAAATAATGATGTAAGATCATTATTGAGGACCCTAGAGAAAATGCTCAAGACAGAACTCACAAAGTGGTGGGAGAAGTCTCTTGAGAAGTACCGGGATGCTAATCGTATACCGAGGGGTCTCAGAGTTCTTATTGCTCCAACTTTTGAGAATCCGAACCCAGCTATGTTGAAGGAGTGGGCGGAGAATAATTTGCAGGCATCAATGAATATGGTTCATATACTCATTAAATATGCGGAAATAGACCGGGAAGCAATACTACTAGAAATAGATTGAGTGAATGGATTACTGGATGCTACAGGGCAACAAGATGTGGTCACAAGAGGTCGCACCGATATAGATGCGAGAATAAAAAAAGCATGAAGATACCATCAAAGCGTGCAAAATATTTAAGTTTGCAAGGGATAAGAACGATTATGCCACCGGGAGAATATTCACATTTTCCAAGAAATTTGACAACTACAAACGACAGGCTCTTGCAAACAAATTATCAGAACCTGCATTACCAGCATATAGAATCCGATGCCAGTCCACTCACCACCAATAGTGACTCCGAAGATGGTGGACCAAGTACATCAGGAGTACAGCCAATAGGTATCACAAATCTAACTCCAGCGGAGGAACTAAGGGGGATATTCTCAAGAACGTGCGATAAACATCGCCAAAATAGGCTAACGCAATTTTTCATATCGCCGCCTATCGTGGGAAAATAACTCTGTGTCAACGTCGTATTCCCAACACGGCGGTAACATGCAATAGTTTCCCGATAACGCCTCAAATGTCCGCGAAACAACTACAGCGACGACGATAAAAAAGGAAACCCAAACGCGAAAAAAGTTGCGATGGGCCCAACCGCAATAGAAAAATCGGCGACAAGCAGCGCCAGGCTTGCAATTCCCACGTCAGGCGGGAAAAATCACCATAAAAGCAGCAAAAAAAAAAAAAACATACCAACTGCGAAGCACAATGGAGGCAGCCGGAGCAAGTACAGAGGACAACCTGAACCCCACAAGCCCCATGGAGGACCAGCCTGGGACCTCGGGGTCAGGGAAGGGCAAGAAGAAGAAGAGGAAGACGCGGTTCAGTCCGCAGGAAAACAGGATCCTGATTACGGAGGTGAGAGAACACCATCAACAACTGTTCGTCACCTCCACTGTGACATTGACAACAAAAAATGGAACATGGCAGTCCATCGTGGACAAGGTGAATGCAGTCGGAGTGCTGAGGAGGACAATGGACGAGGTCAAGAGGCGCTGGAATGATGTGAAGTGCAAAACCAAGCAGAAACTCGCAATGAACCGCAAAGCAGCAATGCAGACTAGGGGTGGGAGCCCTGCGCCACAGGAGGAGCTGGATGAGATGGAGGAAATGGTGTCCACAGTCATCAGTGTGGAGACGGTGGCAGGAGTCGGGGGACCGGACACTGCTCAACATGACCTGACACAACAGCAACAGGGTGAGTAACCACCAGGGACTAGGGGGACAGGGGGTGATGGGCACAATGGCACACATGCACAATGAAGTATAGCACACTGCACAACCACAATGACTCTGGATCATGTCCCTGATCTCCTTGCCATACTGCAGCACACATAGAAACAGCAAGTAGTCCCCCGTTCACAATGTGCCCAGAGGGGGCCCTCCCCACACATCACCAATCTCACAACAAACACATGCACATGTGCTGAACCCAGCAAAGCTGCGGATCTATGAGCCCCACTGACAATGCAAGTGACACTGCATAACGATGAGCATGTCTGCAGGCCACTCATCATGACATGTTGCACGCCACGACACCGAGGTGGCTGAGTGTGGTCCAAATCCGGAAAGGAGCAGGTCACACACCAACACATCCACGTGCACAAACAACCCCTGACGGCAACAAGACATCTGCGGACAAACCATGCCCAAGAGTCCCAACTCCCACCAAGAGCCCAATTTACCCAAGTATGCAACATCTCAGAACTGAATAAGCACAGAAGTCAAAGGCACACCGCCTGAAAGGTAGAAGGCCAAACAAAGTCTGAGCTGCAGGGGCCACTCTCCCACAATGCAGCACACACACAAGAATCAGAGCACATCAACATTGACAACAATGTGGTACAAACTGCAACACTTTCACAACAGAACAGAGGAACCAACTGCTGCCACTTGTGTGTAGAAACTGGCCAATCACATTTGGCATAGCAGGGAAATGTGACATGATAATGGACAAGTACAACCCCACATCCATGATGGTGCACAAATGTCCACTGTCCCGCTTCAAATAGGCAGCTCCTCCTAAACAGTCACAATGTACATTGTCATGCAGTCTGTTTGGAAACTTGGCCAATGCGTGAACATACTTGGAACACACTGTTAAACTGCATCTCCCCTTTTACATTGCAGAGGGAGAATCATCACCTCCTGCAGATCAGACCGAACACCTCCTTACTGATGACAAGGAGGACCTCCCCACCTTCGACACCGACGCCCTCCAAGAGCTCATGGACAGCTTCGGCACCCCACCTCCAGGAGCAGGGCAGCCCAGCTGCATCGAGAAGACCCCACACCCTGCACAGACCACACAGCAGGAAGCACCGACCACCCCGGCTGTCTCCCAGGATCCCCACGACCAACACATGGCATTTCAACGCCGTGTGTTGGAGGGCCAGAAGGAGATGGCTGAGCAGGTGGGGGTGGGGTTCGACCTCATGGCAGCCAAACTTGATGCCATCCATGGGTGTCTACGTCCCATCAGCGACCACTTACACTCCCTAACGGACACCCACAGTTCGCTCCATGGTCTCCAACGAGCCATGGCTGACATCGCTGGAGTCATGACTCGGAGACAAGAACACCTGTCTAGTCAGAGAGGCTCCAGTGATCTCAGCCGTGAGTTGGGACACATGCGGAGGCTCATGGAGGACTCGGTGCGGATGGAGGCGGAAAGGATGGCTGCCACGGCTGCACATCAGCGAGATGTGGCTGGGATCTTCCATGCCCTGCAGATCCTCATCATGGAATTGCTGCCACAAGGCCTGGCGGAGATGAATGCTGCTGCTCCTACACCATCCACATCTCCGCCCCCTGATGTGTCAGTGCCCCACAGTGCGGCAGACATTCCACCTCCGGCACCTGATGTGTCAGTGCCACACAGTGCGGCCGGCAATCCACCTCCGGCCCCTGATGTGTCAGTGCCACACAGTGCTGCAGCCGAAACACTAACACCCACAGGTGAGGCACATGAAACATCAGACGACGAAGATGCGGATGAATCTGCCTTAGTGGTAAGGAGGAGGCGGTAGCATTCATCTCCGCCATATGGCCTGTTTCTGCTTGGTTCTGCCCTCTGCATCATCACCTTCCACTGTCCCCCGATACACTCTGCGGCACTCACCTTGGACCTCGACATGGACTGCCATATTCTGTTTGGTTATCAATGACACAGCAATCAGACTGCGGACTAAACTCTTCCGCTTCTGATGAACTTGTCCTTCCCTAATGGACTCTGGCTGGCCCTCCACGGGGCAACAATGTCAAGTGGGGTGTGCATGGCCCTGTACTGCTCCAGCTGCAACACTTCACTGGATGTGAATAAAACATTCCAATTCACACAGATGTGTCATGTCTGTGATCCTTGAAGTATGACTGTATGGATGAATGTAGGGTCACTGATTCCCCCTCATGTCTATTTTGCACATGTTGTGGGGCTTGGGTCACAGGGTGCAACATTGCTGATTGCAGTCTGGGTGGCGCAGACACTACAACGGAGACACACGCATTGGTTACTTCCTTGTCCAGGCCAGAACTGAAGCATGCCCAGAGCCCCGGGCTCATTGTTCACACCCCTACGCTGAACTGGCATACGCCAGCCCAGCCCAGCCCACTCCGCTTACGCTCACAGGGGGTGGCGACACAGCTACATGTCTCAGGTCTTCCCTGTAGTGAACTGCTGGTTACTGGTGTAGTTGTCAGCATGCCACAGCCACTCCCGGAGGGCTGGTTTACACCCACACCGCACCCATCCAGCACAGGCGTTAACGGACATGTGACCCTGCCAATAAAAGGGGCCCACCACAGCACATCCCCCACTGCCAGAGGTGACATGATGGCATCCGCATCCACGGAACTCAATCATGAGGGGTCCGTGACTTGCATTGCACAGAGTTAGTGGCACCCGATGGCCTGTGTCCGGCACGGGCATACTGCCACGTGGTGATGACTTGCGTTGCACTGAGTTGATACTGTGCTCCTGCTGCACCCCAGCCCTGGTCCCCAGACCGGTCCGCCGCCCAGCGATGACTGCCCGCCCCTGCGCACCCAGGCCTCAATGCTCACCTGCTGCCACCGGCGTGTCTCCAAGAGGGCCCTCCACGTGCCGCTGCAACCTCCTCAGCCGATCGCTGGATTCCGCACCACAGGCCCCCAGCGCACCCTGCGGCACCGCACCGCAGAGTCATGTGTGTGCTGACTGCTGCCTGCGCATTCACTGCGGTCCAGCAGTGCTCACAATTCAATTTGAGTCTTGATTTGCTGGACGCCGTATCGAGGCCAACGCATCATCGCAGGCTGCACACTCGCTCAGCTCTTCAGGTGGGCCTAACTCAGTGCAACGCAAGTCATCGCCACGTGGCGGTAGGCCCGTGCCGGACGCAGGCCTCCGATGGCACCCGAAGGCCTGCGTCCGGCACGGGCCTACCGCCACGTGGCGATGACTTGCGTTGCACTGAGTTAGGCCCACCTGAAGAGCTGAGCGAGTGTGCAGCCTGCGATGATGCGTTGGCCTCGATACGGCGTCCAGCAAATCAAGACTCAAATTGAATTGTGAGCACTGCTGGACCGCAGTGAATGCGCAGGCAGCAGTCAGCACACACATGACTCTGCAGTGCCGCAGGGTGCGCTGGGGGCCTGTGGTGCGGAATCCAGCGATCGGCTGAGGAGGTTGCAGTGGCACGTGGAGGGCCCTCTTGGAGACACGCCGGTGGCAGCAGGTGAGCATTGAGGCCTGGGTGCGCAGGGGCGGGCAGTCATCGCTGGGCGGCGGACCGGTCTGGGGACCAGGGCTGGGGTGCAGCAGGAGCACAGTATCGCACAGGCACTACCGGTCACGGCGGCAGCCTCGTGGCTGGGTGGGGGGCGCCGCCCTGGCAGACACGACCCTGCATGCGCTGACGAGATGTACGCGGGTTGGCTTGGGACGTAGTCACCTCGTCTCCAGTGTGAATACGGCCGTTGAATGTGGTCGGGCACGTGTGTGTAGGCCTATGGTCACGATATGGCGGACACAGAGACACACGCAGAAGTTACTATGGTGGCCATCCCGGAAGTGGACCATGCCCAGGGCCCCCGGCTATTCATTTGCGACATACGCCGGCCAAGGCCGCTCCGCTCAGGCTTACAGGGGGGACCACATGGCTACATGTCCAAGCTCTTCCACACTGCCTGGGGTAACCTGTTTGCGTCCACTGTCCACTACACTGCAAACACCAGCAGTAGATGTCCACATGGACATGTCTGTGCTCTGCATACTGCAGTCTGTCCAGCACATCTCCGCCACACTTGGCATTGTGTCCTTTCTTATTGCTGGGTCACTTGCCTCCTTCGCACATTCTTGGTTCCCACCTCTCCCCACATTCTGCAATTGTGTGGCAGAGGGGCTCTGCCTTTGTGGATGGTTTGTCTACATGTCTGGCCCCTGTTACCACGGTTACTTGTGTTGTCGTGTCCAGTAGTTGGGCATGTTGGTTGGCATGTTGTATGTGATTTTGTTACGTGTGCTCTCCCACAGTTGTGAGTTGTGTGATTGTGGAGATGAGGTGTGTGGTGTGTTCAGTTAGTACTTACCAATGAGCAGTGCATTGCCATGGGTGCCATCCTGGAAGCGCTGGTTGATGATGGACTGTCGGAAGATATATGTATCATGCACACTGCCTGTGAAGTTGGCGACGACATTGGTGAGCTGTCCCCGGTGGTCCACTATCGCCTGCACATTGATGGAATGCGTGTGCTTTCTGTGGCGGTAATTGTGTGCAGGGTCGGCAGGGGGCACAAGTGGTACATGTGTACAGTCAATTGCCCCCGACACGTGTGGTAAGGCAGCTATGGCGTAATTCCTTTGCATGGTCTCCAGCTGTTCATGCACAGCGTGGGGGAGGTGAAGTTGCAGGGGTATCAAGATGATACAAACCGTGATGTTTTCAGGTATGATGAATCCTGCATGATGAGACCGTAACAGATGTTTGTGTGGTCGTAACCTTCCTTTTCTTTCCTGCGGAGGTTACGAGCACACGGACTTCTGTTACAGTATGTTTGGACTGGATTCATTATACCTGTATGCATTCCGGTTTGTCCAAGTGCAATACACTGTACCAGATTACATTTGTGACTATGAGGACGCTTGACCATTGTCACCATTTCTCCAACAGGTTTATGACTACTGATTTCGGAATCTGGAATGGTATTGGGGAGTTCCCGCAGCATTTGCAGTTTATTGGATCCACACGTTGCCCTGGTGAAGTTCCCCGTTGGGAATGGAACGCGTTGGCTGAGCTTTTCGTCTTGTTGTTTATATTTTTGTAATAAAGTTATGGTTTTCCACTACCGTTGACTGCTGGACTTCATGACCTGGGGGGGAGGGTCCGGGGGTTGGTTGCAGTGGGTGTTGTGGCCCTCTTGGGTCTCCAGGCTGCATGATCATTGTCTCCATGGCATCTGTTGGTCTTCAGATGTGGCTCTAGGCTGGGCTCCCTTTCATACTGCAGGTTGTCATCCTGCTTAACACCAGTAAGAGGCAGTTGTTGAATACCTGCTGCTGACGCGGCTTATCGCCTGTTTTCAGATCGCATCGCTGATCTGGCTGCTCGTTGGGAATATCGCGAAGTGGTGTTTTCGTGTGTTTTTGCACGGGAACGCCTACTCTGCATATCATTAGCGTTAGTTGTCGCTCTCATCCGTGGCGATGTGATTTGCGGAAGCTATCGCGGGAAAACTGGCGATGTCAGCAGTTTGCACCAGCTTGTGAATGGGGCGATAAGTCTATCGCCACTTTTGCGGCGCTAAAGTGCCGATAAATCGGTGATGACTCCTTGAGAATATGCCCCTAAATTTTCTCCGTCAGGACCGGAGGCAGACCTTGTGCCCCCACAATCCTCCAATACAGCAAGGCGAGGCAGCAACCACAGTAGGAGGGAGAGGAGGCGCAAGCATCGGCAACAGTACAAACAGAGGGAATGCAACCAAGAAATGGAGACGTTAGCTCAAACTGCTAACAACACCGTTATCAATCTCACAGAGACAGCACTAACCGCAGCCGAATTACAACTTTTATCTTTGGGCCTGACGTATTGTCCGGAAAGTAATTTCTCATATAATCAATCTAGAATTGATGTTTTTAAGTTTATTCGAAAATTGAAATTGACTAAATTCTTTCAACTGAATACATTTTATCTACCTCCAGTGACACCCCCAAAACAAATGAGTCTGATACCAATTTACAGGCAAAAGATATTCCAACTCTTCAGTTGTTACAATCCGTGTCCAGTGAAGACAGCACTTCCTGTAAGTCTACACAACAAGAAATGTCCGAAATGGGCATCAATATAAGTAACCCTGCGATTAGTCCTTTTCGTCCACCTTCAACTTTCTTGCCACTTATGCCTAAAGATGCCATCGACACCTTCAGCGATAGGGTAGTGGAAGAATTAAAACGTCTGAATTGTACCATCATTCAAAAACAACAGTCTAGGAAATTCAAAAAGTTCAATACCATGCCTTAATGAAAAAATTAAAGAATAACCATGATGTCATTGTGAATAAATCCGATAAGGGTGGGAACATTGTTTTGTGGCCAAAGAACCAGTATTTGGAGGAGGCCAACAGACATTAGTCAGACCACACATGTTACAGAAAAGCCTCTAAACAAGAGATACGCTTAATTCAGGATAAGGTGGCACAGCATTTGTCCCAATGGAAGAGGCAAGGACTGTTAACCAAAGAAGAACTACGTTTTTTAAAGATCGAATATCCTTTTACGCCTGTCCTCTATTTCATTCCCAAAGTACATAAAAAAGTGGTCCCTATTCCAGGAAGGCCGATTTTTTCAGCCAGGAAAATCATGATGGAAACGATATCCAAATATGTGGATTACTTTTTACAGCCTCACGTCATCAACTTGCCTTCGTTTGTGAAAGACACTAATGACTTCCTTAGAAAGATCAATTCTGTTGAATGGAAATTGACCTTCCTGCTTGTAGTAATGGATATTGAATCCTTATATAGGAGTATTCATCATTCTGATGGGTTATCTGCAGTGAAGCATTATTTGGATAATAGATCAATTCATTTACAGGAGCATAACTGTATGATTATCAAAATGATTGAGCTCTGCCTACATAATAATTATTTCCTGTTTAATAAGGAAGTTTACCAGCAGCTGCGAGGGGTCGCTATGGGGGCATGCTTCTCCCCCAGCTACTCATGTCTTCATGTTGGCTGGTGGGAGGAGCATGTCCTCATGACACAACACAAGGCAATGTTGGAGACCCATGTCAGACACTATTGGCGCTACATTGCTGACGTATGTATGATATGGGAAGGGACCAAAGAGGCAGCTATAACATTTGTAACAGCTATTAATGTCAATGCACAAAATCTAAGATTCACTGCTACAATAAGTGAGAAAAGTGTTGAATTTTAGATGTACTACTGTATATCAATGAGGGTCGGATTCATACCAAATTGCACCGCAAAAAGACAGCGGGTAACTCTATTTTACATGCGGATAGTTCGCACCCCCGCCATTTGATCCAAAGCATACCATACGGGGAGTTCGTGCGAATTTGCCGTATCTGTAGTTCGAACACTGACTTAAAAGAGTGTCAGCAGGATGCCTTGGATCGTTTCCTTAGTCGAGGGTACAAACGTGTAGTGTAGCTCCTATTTCCCTAATAGGCTCTGCGCATTGGAATAATATCCCCTATAGGTTTGACATAGGACTAAGGTCAGTATGTCCCTATCGAGTATATTAAACTTAATTACTTGTGCCAGCTAGCTCAGAGGCCACTAGAAACTCCTTGGCAAACAAGAAGGGAGTAGTTTCTGGCAGCCGCAAGACATGACAACTTTGTTTCCCTTTAGAATCAGAACGTGTCCCAGAGTCGTGGAAACAATAGATAACTATTTCACTCAGCTCAATCGTGCATGCTTAGTTTTCCTCAAAGTTACACAGAAAGAATAGACGGGCGTTTCAATAAAAGGTTTATTGAACAGTCTTGTTTCTTATGTAAGTAAAATATGCTGTTACGATCACAAGACAGTATGCAAGATACATAATGTACAGCGTAAGCAGTAGAAATAAATAATACTGCGCTAGCATGATCTTTAGCAGATATTCATTTACATAAATAACACAGACTAAAAATGCGAGTACTCATACGATGCGTTTCTAAGCTAGTTCTACCCCAATGTACCTAACCTAACCTAGGTGTAGGGAGAGGTATGAAGTAGGTGAAGTATTCATTACTATGGTATACTGAGAGTATGTTAACCCCAGTATGCCTAGTATGCCAAGAGTCCGTCTAGGTTCTAGTCAGCTCCATACCTTAAGAATGAGAGAGGTGGGAATCTCTTGCCAGACTCGAACTCCAACACCCCGCAAGGGAAGTCAGATCACTGGAAGCTGGACTCTCTGCGTGCAGGGATGACAGCGTCTTCTCAGTGCGTCAGGCTGGGAAACGGGCTCCTCTGAAGTCGAGGTCTCCTCTAGTTTACAAGGGCTAGGGAAGGTATATTTATACCTGAGAGGTACCTCAGAATGTTAGCATTGACGTGAATCGGACAGCGGAAGACGTCATGAATGAACCCCTAAGGTATAACTGTTCATGCATAATAGATGAGTCCTTGAAGAAATCAATAGTCCTGTGCTAGGGAAACTCCCGAAGCCTAAGGGTCTGTTCTTCAAGAACTCGTTGTGACGTTAGGGTGGACGGATGTCAGAGACCATACCTGTATTTGGAGTGCACGGTTTAATGCCTAAATAAGGACTGGGATTTTATGCCTATATAAGGGCAGGGCGAATTGTGCCTATATAAGGACATGATACAGGAAAGCCCGTGTATGGACACCCTACGAGGAATACAACACCCACTCCACTTTCGTGTGTACGATAAGTAAAATGCTAAACATTTAAAATGCTAAACATTAAATGGAGTACCGCATATTGCTAAAACATATTTTTTTAAAAGCATTTAAAAAAAAGCATATAAAAAGCCTATTAAATTGCAAAGGTACTGTACATTTTAAGCATTGCTTTTCATTTCAGGCATATTTTTTGAAATTAAATGCAATTTGAATGAAATTAGCAGTAATAGTTACATTTGACAGAAAATGATCGATAAGTTTGTTCAAAATCAAAGTCATTTCATGTCATTAATGATTCTTGTTACCGACGTTGGCGCTTTGGTGGTGGCGTGGGGGAACAGCTGCGATGCGTGCACAGTTTCAGGGAGGAACTGAGAAGACTGATGCTGTGGAAGTTGCTGGTGATGGGTTCCTTGCTGCCACGAGACACCCTTTGACAAGAGTTTAGGTTGTACTTATATCACATTATCTCAAGGAAGGCATCTCCCTTTCATCGGGGAGCCTCGGCAAGGAAGCTGCCCTGTAGCTAAGGGAGCTGTGTAGAGCCCGTCGCAAGAAGCCAAATCAGCTCCAGAGAATCCAGTGAGTCCCTGATTGGATGCAGGGCCGGAACGGACGTCAGACGCGGATTCCAACGGACTTGAACCCTGAAGGTTCCTGAGCTCCGCGAGAATATCGGCGGGAGCGGGTAAACAGCTTGGATGCGGGGCAATATTAAGAGGCGAGAGTCTCCCATGGGCGCTTACATCCACAGCCACATTTCCAGCCATATATCATCCTGAACGGGCTCACAGGCTTACAGGCCATTCTTAATATCTCTTGGCTGCTTCCTCCTGCACCGCCACTTGGACTTCTGGGATCTGTAGTTCTTCAAAACACACAAGATGATGGACAAAATGTTGCACATTGGCAAACATTCACCCCCAGTCACAGATCTGGGTTTAATCCATCGTTATTTTGCTTCACCACGCCACCCCAGTTCAGACATAGCCATATGCAAATCAGTCTTGACCCTGTGCCTCATGGGAACAGTCCAGACCGAACTGCCAAGCCATGTCTTCCCTGGACCGGAATCAAGCATCCTAGGACCGGTTTCGGGCTTTCAGCCCTCATCAGCCAGGATAGCTTGACTCCAGTGGCGTAGTGAGCACGGGACCCACGTCTGGGCATACCCTTCCCACTTAGGGCGAAATGCAAAACACACAAGATGATGGACGGAATGTTGCACATTGGCAAACATTCACCCCCAGTCACAGATCTGGGTTTAATCCATCGTTATTTTGCTTCACCACGCCACCCCAGTTCAGACATAGCCATATGCAAATCAGTCTTGACCCTGTGCCTCATGGGAACAGTCCAGACCGAACTGCCAAGCCATGTCTTCCTTGGACCGGAATCAAGCATCCTAGGACCGGTTTCGTGCTTTCAGCCCTCATCAGCCAGGATAGCTTGACTCCAGTGGCGTAGTGAGCACGGGACCCACGTCTGGGCATACCCTTCCCACTTAGGGTGAAATGCAAAACACACAAGATGATGGACGGAATGTTGCACATTGGCAAACATTCAACCCCAGTCACAGATCTGGGTTTAATCCATCGTTATTTTGCTTCACCACGCCACCCCAGTTCAGACATAGCCATATGCAAATCAGTCTTGACCCTGTGCCTCATGGGAACAGTCCAGACCGAACTGCCAAGCCATGTCTTCCCTGGACCGGAATCAAGCATCCTAGGACCGGTTTTGGGCTTTCAGCCCTCATCAGCCAGGATAGCTTGACTCCAGTGGCGTAGTGAGCACGGGACCCACGTCTGGGCATACCCTTCCCACTTAGGGCGAAATGCAAAACACACAAGATGATGGACAGAATGTTGCACATTGGCAAACATTCACCCCCAGATCTGGGTTTAATCCATCGTTATTTTGCTTCACCACGCCACCCCAGTTCAGACATAGCCATATGCAAATCAGTCTTGACCCTGTGCCTCATGAGAACAGTCCAGACCGAACTGCCAAGCCATGTCTTCCCTGGACCGGAATCAAGCATCCTAGGACCGGTTTCGGGCTTTCAGCCCTCATCAGCCAGGATAGCTTGACTCCAGTGGCGTAGTGAGCACGGGACCCACGTCTGGGCATACCCTTCCCACTTAGGGCGAAATGCAAAACACACAAGATGATGGACAGAATGTTGCACATTGGCAAACATTCACCCCCAGTCACAGATCTGGGTTTAATCCATCGTTATTTTGCTTCACCACGCCACCCCAGTTCAGACATAGCCATATGCAAATCAGTCTTGACCCTGTGCCTCATGGGAACAGTCCAGACCGAACTGCCAAGCCATGTCTTCCCTGGACCGGAATCAAGCATCCTAGGACCGGTTTCGGGCTTTCTGCCCTCATCAGCCAGGATATCTTGACTCCAGTGGCGTAGTGAGCACGGGACCCACATCTGGGCATACCCTTCCCACTTAGGGCGAAATGCAAAACACACAAGATGATGGACGGAATGTTGCACATTGGCAAACATTCACCCCCAGTCACAGATCTGGGTTTAATCCATCGTTATTTTGCTTCACCACGCCACCCCAGTTCAGACATAGCCATATGCAAATCAGTCTTGACCGTGTGCCTCATGGGAACAGTCCACTGGAGTCAAGCTATCCTGGCTGATGAAGGCTGATAGCCTGAAACCGGTCCTAGGATGCTTGATTCCGGTCCAGGGAAGACATGGCTTGGCAGTTCGGTCTGGACTGTTCCCATGAGGCACAGGGTCAAGACTGATTTGCATATGGCTAAAGGGGGTGCGCCAAGGATGCGTCCTGGCGCCCACGTTGTTTTCCTTGTTTATAGACAGGGTGGTTCACTACTACTCCACATGCCAAACAGATGCCCCTAGTTTGGCAGGGCTGAGGATACCATTGCTCATGTTCGCTGACGACACCTTTATCCTATCCAAGACGCAGAAGGGCTTGCAGGCTGCACTGTCTAGGTTCGAGGTGTTTTGTCACGACCATGTGCTGGTGGTAAATGTGGACAAGACAAAGTTTATGGTCTTTCACAACTATAAGACCATTAAAAGTAGTGTGTTTATGAACAATGTCCTATTGGAACAGACAAATGCGTTTGCATACCTGGGGATTACCTTGGGTAAGAAACTTAACTGAAAGCCCCAGATTGACCTCTTAGCCATGAAACATGCACAGTTGGCAGGAGCTCTGGTAAAAGAACATAAGCTCTCATCCACTAAGCCCATGGCCCCGGTTCTTAAGATTTATAACGCCAAGGTTATCTCTTCAATCTTATATGGTGCGGAGTTATGGGGCTTTGAGAACATCTCCTCCTTGGCACAAGCACAGAATAAATTTGTTAGAGCCATCACGAGCCTTCCACAATCTACGCCCCTACTGCCACTTTTTATGGATCTGGGTTGTCCTCGCATAGAGGATTTAGCCCGATTTAGACCGATAGCGTTTTGGAGATGACTCTGGGTCACGCCCGAGCTCTCCCAATATGCCAAATTCCTTATGGATTTCAGGGGGGTCGGCTGTACGGGGAAGATCAAATGGCTACCGAATGTAAAAAACACCTTGTGCGGGATGGGGATGAGTGGTTTATGGGAGCATCCCGATGATAATCCATTTCCGTCTAAAAGGGAGTTTAAGGCCGTATACTGGGAGATGGTTAAGAGTAACTACTTTTCTTCCACTACTAGGCCTACTTAAACCAGGGACTTCCTCACGCAAAAACAGGACTTCGTGCTTGAAAAATATTGGGATACCATCCTTAGACCGGTTGATAGGAAATTATATCACCAGTTTAGGGTTGGCTCTTTCCCAATTAACGCCTTTACATGCAAATGGCGTTTGCACGGGTCAGAGCATTGCCCTGCATGTTTAGCTCCGATGGAATCGCTTTCCCACTTTTTGTTGGTGTGCCTGGCTTATAAGCTTCCCAGGAGTAAATGGCTGAAACCCATCTGCACGAACCTGGGCACTAGATCTGCTATGAAGGCTTTAAGGATCTTGTGATCATCAACTGAGGCTCCTATAGTTGTAGCTATGGCCCAATTTTTGAGTTGGGCCTGGATTATCCGCTGCAAAAAAATTAAGAGTAACCAGTGCCTAGTCATAGCTCCATAGCTGAGGTGTCATTTTTGTGAGTCACTGTCATTTAACATATAGTAGTGATGATAATTTGGTTTTATATAGTATCATTGTACTTTTATGGTTTTTAATGTGGTCTTTGGCTATTGAGCCATTTTATAAGATCAATGTCTTGCATTAATTATTGTTACCAGTTTTACTGTTTTGATTGTTACATACAGTACTGTTTTATTTCAAGTACTTTTAACCTAACATTGTATGTACTGTCTTTTATGATTATTTTAATCGAAATAAAGACAAAGATTCTTGTAGACAAATAAGACGACAAAATGTCTGAGGAAGTACCGCGAAGTCTGTACTATAAGGCTAGTTCTACTTCAAGCAGATTGAATTGCCATTTAGTTCGAAAAAATGGGAAAAAGTTCAATTTGGGAAGAGTTCCAAGTTTTGAAATATGAAGGCCAAATTGTTACTGCATCTCTGAAACACTGTGGGCCGAATCAGAGTCAGTGTACGGGTCTGGTGTAAACATGAGATCATCTATTTCTGTAGACAAAACATCGTCCACTGAAGTTGGTGACAGTTCGGAACACCTCGTGTAGTAGATTAATTGCACAGAGATGTGAAGCATCGCTTTCAGCATAGGATGCCGCAGCAATGTTCGCGTCCGTTGTTACCTGTGTGCCTGTAGATCCATCTCGTACCTCAGCAGCAGCTGGAAGTGACTGTGAGATCTCAATGAATGCCGTCATCAGGATTGGTAGCCTCTGGGGACAACACAGAGCATGGGCCGTTATCGGGTCCAGCAGAGTATCGATATCCATTGGCGTTGCTGATGGAAATGTCAGACAGGTGTCCAACACGCATTCTTCACCGCATAGCAGGCATCGTAGGACAGGTAAGATGCAATCTTGCCAGATTGGTCTGAATGACAGGAACCACGTGGTATTAAGTTCCCGTAGACGAGTCATGCCCAAAAGCTGTACTATTCGCTCACGGCACTTTCGTTCAAGGAGAGCTTTCTCCACTTCGCTCGGAGTGATGTCTGCGAATAGGCTGACCATAGCGTAATAGCAGGAAGAGAAATAGAATTCCGGCAACAAGTGCTAGAATTAATGGTATGCCACCAAACACCGAATGTGCAAAGTTCGGGATGATTCCGAGTATTACCTGGAAAGGTGCTAACAGACCCGAGCAGATGCTCTTAAATACATGTACAATTCCGGTTGTATCAGACATGTTAAAGATACGTCCTATCATTTCCACGAAATGTATAGGGCAGTTTGTATGTATTAAAGTCTGTATCTCAGCCGAAGTCCTTGCTACTTGTAGATCATAGGTTTCTTTGGCCGAGGTCAAAGGCACTGTTTGCTGTAAAAGCATGGCTTTCATTCTGCTCATAGTATCAAATCTTATAAAAGAGACCTTCACCGAAGGCCACAAAGGCGACTCCCTGACTGTGTCTATTGGGGCAAACAATACTTGCATACAGAAAGTGACCCTGGAGTTGACCGTTACTAGATATGGGATGCCTGGCAACATGCCGCAGCAACTCTGATCATTCAACATGAGGTAACTCCCATTCGAAAGTTGTCCAAACGTTGGATTAATCACAGCAGCTGGTGTACCCTGCTGGTGGCAAGACAAATTTGCCACAGAACCATTACAAGCCCCGTGTAAAGAAATGTCCTGACATATAAGTGAACCGCTCAGTGCACTTTTACAGTGTGTACCGCTCAAAAACACTTCACGATCCTCACTCCAACATCTATATGTATACGGTAAATCCCAAGATGTCTTAATGTATTCCTTACCCAACCTTTCATATTTGCCTGCTTGCATTTGTCTGAGGCAATACTGAAACTGAAAAGTAGTCACAGGTAATGTGATTTTGCCATGAATGAGCCATTCTGTAGCTGGTTTTTCTGCCACTGTGAATGGTAACTTTTCCAGTTTTTCAATGCTCAGCACTGTATACTTTGCTCCTCTTTGTGCCAGTTCTGATCTGTTTATCAGTTAGATTGTATTCTGCAAACAGAGCTGACGTGTTGATAAAACGCCAAGGCACATAGCCCGCATGCAAAGATTGCAGCGTCCAGCTTAATAACACAATAGAACGTAATTGAGATTGGCCTTGCTGTAACATCGCCAAATCTTGTTCTAGTATGTCGATAGCAGAGGATACAATGCCATCCAATGAATATATTCTGGAGGACAAAGTTGTTAACCCATTGTCGACCACAGTGAGTGTTTTTTCTAAATTAATACGATCAAGTTCACGTATTCGTTCTGCGGCCTCCATCTGTGACACTTTCCATGCTTCATTATAGGCAGCATAAATGCCGGCATATATGAAACGTTTTTGACACGGTTTTCTTGGTCCAAGCAAGAATTCCCTAAGGTCTGCGTCTTCTGTAAGTAAGGATATGTGTTGTTTCACATCCTGTAGTGTAGATTTCTGCAGCCAATCGAGGCATAATTTACCTACACTGTATGTTGTTACTACCCCCGGATGCTGTCTTTGGACGTATCTTGGGTCTGGCCTATGAATAGTAAAGCCCTGAGTTTTATTCAGGAATCTTTTCTGACAGTTGTTCGTGTCTGTGGGCCAGATCAACCATTTTCTCCAATCAGGATTAGATCTGTTGAGTTGTAGTATTTGGTCAACTGTCACCGCTGCCTGTGTATTATTATCACTGGCAGGTGTTGGTACAGAAGGTGTCTTCATCTCTTTGATCTTGGCTAGTCCAAGACAAGATGTTTGTTGGACAGTTTCATTCAAAAACATTATTTGTTCAGGGATGATACAGGCTCTAAATAAAGCTTCTATTCCCTGCACTTGCCAATCTTTACTACCCCAGACAGTTTTTGTGTCTACTGTGTCTTTCCATAAGTCGAAACCCTGTCTAGACAGCTGGGCACTAAATGCTGCAGAGTAAATCTGTTTTGTATTAGTTAACATAATTTTCAGGCCTATTTTGTTTACATTTTTATAGTAAAACGTTTCTGGATCAGATGTATTGTAACCTGAAAAATATGGAAACTTGTTAGCAAATGTTTTTGAACTACCTTTTGGTGGTGTAGGACAATGCTCCCATTGGTTAAACATAAACACATTTCTAGGGTATCCAGATTTATGCAAATAATGATGACCATAGTGGTTATAGCAATACAGCTGTTCATAGTCTGATGAACCCTCTAAATATTCATTTTTAGAAAATGCAGCAGATTTTTCTATGTCAAACATTATGTCGTTAACAGTCTCAAAGTCCCAATCATCAGAATAGGTACTGGACGAAATTAGATCACTTAGTGAAATTTTAAACAAATGTGGAATGTTCAATTGTTCCGTCGGACCAAAGATATCAAAATCAGTTTTGTCCCACACTATACCATCCTGTACAGGAACGGCTGTGATGTTCACTGATGACAAGTCTCTTGCTTCACGATGGGAAGATTTATGTGGTTTCAAAAGTATGTTCACATCTTTTCCTTCAGTATTCACATGGATGTATCTGCCACTTATAAGCACGCTCATAGTTGTAACCAAAGCTAGCCAGAGTAGGAAAACAAATAGTCCAGATATAATCCAGAGTTCAATCCATGGTGAAACCAGATAAGTCTTTTTCAGAAAGTGAAGAAAGTCTTGTACTTGCTGCTTGAGTTTGAATGATGCTGGCGTCGTTTCAGGTTCACTCGGATCTTCTGAGAACGTATCAAAGTTAATGAAATAGCCAGAAGCAGTTCTGTCAATTGTTGGAATTGCATCAGGATTTGTAGAAATCGCTGGGATCAGTTGATCACCTGCTACATTTGTGTAGACAGGTGTATTTGGACGAACTGTTACTTGGTTTTCAAGAGGGATGAGTTCCATTGCATTGTTGCCTAGTCCTTCATCTGTCACAGCTGAATTCTCGATGGTTATCAGTCTTTCAGTCTGGACCTCTTGGATAGTAGCGAGAGGAGTGCGTCTGCTACTAGGTCGGAGTCCACGAGGCCTACTATTTAGTATTGGCCACATACTGTGGTTTGATGAGGTCGATGGACACAAATCTTTTCTCCTTTCTTCCAGCAAGGGGCGGCAGAAGTACTGTTCTTGTTCCTTGAACTGCTAGGACGGGTACTGGCCGTCTGTAAGAAGGTCCAAATTCCTTCTTGTCCGCAATCTTTTCTCTGACTAGATCCCCAACTTTTGGAATCCAGACAGGCCTTGCTGGGACCGCCGGTTTTTCCCCAGTGGTGGTTGGCTGCAGGAATACGTTGCTTTGTTTCGTTCTTAACTCATTCAGTTCCTGTAAAACAGCCAAACGATCTTTGATATCAAACGTTTTATTTTCCACCACTGTGCCTACGTCATCGAGATCTGGTACCCACATTCTTGTCCCAAATAGGACCTCATATGGAGTGACCCCCCCTAGAGAACTTCTTGGCAGATTGTTTAATGAGCTTTGAACCCCATAAAGATGTTTGACCCACCCGTCACCCGAACCTAATACCCTAGCTGTTATAGACTGCTTTATGTCCCGGTTTTTCCTTTCCACAACGGAATTTCCCTCAGGATGGAATGGAGAGGAGTACCGCAATGCAACGCCCAGACTGGCCATGGCTTCTTTGTAAGCCCGAGAGCTAAACGCAGGGCCCTGGTCCGAATGTAGCATGCCTATTGCGTATGTGCCGATAAAGACTCGCAAATCTTTTATAACAGTTCGAGCGTCAGCCGAGCGCTGAGGCCATATCCATAGGAACCTTGATTCAGTATTTGTGGGATTGCATTTGTCCAGAAGGACGCATGCGCGTAGATAGTCTAATGCTGTCTAACAGTGGTGTCTGTACTGGGCAGCTACATTCGCAGCATGGTGTCTGGTGGCTTTCTCGCTGTAATTTACATTCTAAGCAGTTATTGATGAATATGTGAATTTCTGTATTCATTCCAGGCCACCAGTACATCTCTTTTAATGTCAAAATTGTTTTAGAGATCCCTTGATGTGACAGACCCTCCCCCAAATGTGTTTCATAAATCAAAGCTGCTCTATGTTCCACGTTTGGAATTACCCTATCCCCCACTCCAGGGATTCGAGCAAAAGGAACGTTGTTTGCAACAATTACATAAGAGTACTTGAGTGGAAACTTTTTTGGTAACGCTGCACTGCTGCCCTTGCTTGAAGCATTGACAGCCAACATTATCTCACCGTCTATTTTTGTTTTTGAACGAGTGATCGCAGCTACGGAAGCCGTCTGAACAGCCCCCTTTGCGACTTCGTCAGCCAATGAATTCACTGCAACGTGAACGCCATCACGTTGATGACTCAATGTGTGGATCACGTGAGCCTTTGGTAGTTCGTTTTTCAACTGAACTACTTGTTCCCAAAGCATTTTGTGCTTTATTGTGCCACCTTTCGCATCTTTGAAACCATTTTCAAGCCAGTTTTGTATATATTCATTATACGACTGAACACAGTAAAAGGAATCGCACACTATTAGTGTGGGGAATTCTCGATCTGTACTTTCAAGTGCCAGTTTGAATGCTTGTAGCTCAGCTCGCTGAGCTGTACAATCTCCTAGAGATTGAGTTTTTGTGACCATAGGTCTGAAGATGCCATCTCGCATGCGACCTTTAACGATTGCATACGCTGCACTGTAAGCTTGCTTACTCCCTGTTGCGGGCTGTGCGGATCCGTCAGTGTAAATTATGAATTCGTACTGATCGAGAGGCAGAATTTCAGTGGGCAGAGGACATTCTTGTTCATATTGCAGGAATGCTTGTGTTTTTAAATCTGGATCAAAAACATATTCAACATCTGTTGCAGCAAGAGAATTAACCCATTGTATCCATCTTGGATGTAATGCTTTTGCACTTGGAATGCTTGCTTTCGTGACCGCTTCTAAAGCCGGTACTGGGGTTACGACAATAATGCGTTTCCCTTATGCTAGGGCTCTTTCTTTTGCTACAGCGGTTTGAACTGCTGTCAGAATTTTTTCAGTTGAAGTGAAGCGCATTTCTGCTTGTGTATACAAATGAGATTTGTATGCGATTGGTATTTTCTCACCCTCATTGAAGGTTAAGTAGGTGAATCCGCATTGACCCAAAATTATTCGGATCACCAGGTTGCGTTAACTTACGCGTGTTTGTAAGTGATTTGTTGCTAACATGTTAGCCTGGAGTGAACGCAAGATTTCTGTGTGTTCATTTGTCCAATTCTTGATTGAAAAATCAGGTTTGATTAACGCGTAGAGAGGTTTAACCCTTTCTGCGTAATTTAGAATGTATGTTCTTCCAAAATTTAGGAAACCCAGAATGGATTGTAAGTTCTTTAGCGTTTTTGGAGGTTGGAGCAGCGCACATTTCTCTAGAAAGTTAGCTGCCAAGCTCTTGCCTTCACTTGAAAGCTCATATCCTAGAAATAGGACATTGAGATGGGCAATTCTGGGACTTTTTAAAGTTGAATTTGTAGCCCTCAGAGGCAAAGCCCAGTATAATGGTGCTTACCCTGTTCAAGTGTTTTTCCAGGTCATCGTCTGTCAGATAGATATCATCGACATAGGACAATGCCTCATTGTCGTAAATTTGTAGTAACTCCGTTACCCTCGCTGAGAATAAACCTGGGATGTTCTTGAACCCTTGTGGGAGTCGACAAAATTGACGCTGGGTCCCCATTATGGAGAATGCTGTTAAGTACCTGCTTTCAGGTGCTATGTTTTGACAAAAGAAACCATTTGAGATGTCTAATGTGGTTTTATATTTTTTACGCACAATGTTATTCATTAATGCTGTGCTATGTGCATTTTGCACTGCAAAGGTTTTAGAACAAGTGTTTAAGTGTCTGTAATCCAAAACTAGACGATATGTGTTGTCTGGTTTGGAGACAGGAAACAAAGGATTGTTCATTGAGGAGGTGCATCTTTCAATCACCCCTTGGTATTCAAGTTGATCTAAGATCTCCCTGACCTGTTTTTTAGCTTCTTGCTTTATTGGATACTGCCTTTGTGCAGTTGGTTCATGTTTCAGATATATTTTATGGTGAGGTGAGTCCTCATCCCATCCTACATGATTTTTATATAATGCTTGGGCCTGGGCTACTGCCCATTTCCTGGCATATGTATATTTTAGGTGAATTGGAATATGGTTGGAGAAGGCAGGCATAATAATGTCTTTGCCGTGTGGGCACTCCCTGACAAATTGTGGTGGCCAGTCTTTTTCTGCTAGAAGTATGTCATAGCCCCTTGATAGTCTTTCCCAAAAAAGTGCTTTCACCTGTCTAGGTATGTCTCCCTCCATCCGGAGTGTTATTTCATATAACTTTTGTGGAGTACTAACCCTGGTGTCTACAGTCTCAACTGTAATGTACTCATTCAAGTCCACTATCTCCAGAAGTTCCTTCAGGTTCTGGCGAGCTATTGTGACTTCTGCTGCACTGTCCAGCATTGTCTGAGCCCATTCTCCGTTCTTAAGTTGTGTTCTCAGTATTCTCGGCATGTCTGATCTTCAGACCTGCTACTTTCTTTTGGAGAATTGAGGTTTTGCTTTATTTTTCGGAACGTGTTTGTCGTCTTTCGATTTCACGCGTTCTTCTCTATGTTCTGACCATCCTCTTCTTTCCGAAGTCTGTGACGAGATCTGAAAGGGACGAGAGGAACGTGTATCAGTATCTTGATACCTGTCAGGTTTTCTCAAATTATCCCTATTCCTGAGGTTATACCTCCTTTCAGAGGGCTCCTTTTGAGGAGACCTACCTCGGGATTGAGAACGTTTCTCGTTTGAATTTTGTTTATTAGTCTCCCACTTCTTTTTAGAAGATGTAGGAGTTTGTTTAATAGAGTCCTTCTCAGGACTTTCAGATAGTTTTGGTTTCACTGGTCTTCAACCCAAACTATCTCTGCCTAATTCTGCATAAGATTGTTCTATAATTCTGGGTAGTTCTGTCTGATGTTCTGTAACATCGAATTCCCTTAATTTTTGGCAGATCGCCACTGCTGCTGCCTCCCCTTTAATATTAGATAATATTATTGTTGAGACCTGGTCGAAATTTTTCAGTAATTTCATACCTAAATTTAGAGCAGGCTCTGCCCCGTATTCGTTTTGAATTTGTTTCAGGATATCAGGTATTACCGCAATTGACGGAATGCCATGTGTTTTAGTATAGATGGCAGCAAAGACTGAGCCCCAAGTGGTGCAGTCTTCCAGTTGTGGTGTGATCCCCATCGGTAAACTGATTGTTAGGATTCTGTGTTTCTCATACGGGCTAGTATTTGGAAATACTGCTTCGATTTGAGTAATTTTTTGAGCTATCCAGAATGGAATTTGCTCACGTTTTGTGGGCATTTTACCCATGACTGCGTATAGAGTCTGTGGTGTAATTTTTAGTGTATTCCCCTGGTGAGGAGTTTGATTTGGAACTGTCAATGGTGGTTGGACTGTGAAAGTCCGCATGACATATTGGACCAATTGTCTGTAAATTTTTATTAATTCTTGTAGTTGAACAAGTAGTTCCTCGTCTGACATTTCTTCAATGTCAGGATGAGGTGTGTAGCCGGCTAGAATCGGCCATGTTGCTCCTGGTCTACCTAGTGGACCGAGCCTGGTAATGTTTCTGTAATGTTTTAGGGCGCCTTTAAACCAGTGCTGATGCTCTTGGTATGTTAATGGAATTTCTATATCCTCGAAAGGAATGTATTCCTCTGGTGGATCATCTTCTTTGTAGAAGTGAAACATGTGTGTTACTGGATTGGATTCAGGAAATATTACCCATGAATAGAATACCTCTGTCTGAAAGGATTCGTGTGCCTCTATCACGAAAACTGCTCTACCGCCTCTTGGTGGTAGGCCGTGTTTTATGACATTTTAGAGTGATGGCTCTTCTTAAGATTTGGAGGGATGTCTATAACACCCTCCTCGGTTTCAATAAAACCTGTGATGTTATAAGCTGCTGCAGCTGGGCTGGATCCGCAGCTCCACCGTTTCCGGTCTCAGTGTCGGAGTCAGGCATTCTGTTGTTCGAAAAATGTAGAACAAGTTTCAAGGAAGCAAAGATAAGGTGCACAATATTTTGGAACTCTGTATCCTTCAACGTTGAGCAAACCAAACAGCTAATATATAGGGTGTTTCCCTATGTAGCCGTGGTGGATACTTAACCCTGCCACCTCCAGACGTCTTTTGGAGTATATGGGTAGGGGTCTCTGAGAGAAAAAGCACGGCTGAGTTACTCAGATATCTAGCGTTAAATTACCGCCTTACCAAACCGTTGGGCGCCATGTAGTGTAGCTCCTATTTCCCTAATAGGCTCTGCGCATTGGAATAATATACCCTATAGGTTTGACATAGGACTGAGGTCGGTATGTCCCTATCGAGTATATTAAACTTAATTACTTGTGCCAGCTAGCTCAGAGGCCACTAGAAACTCCTTGACAAACAAGAAGGGAGTAGTTTCTGGCAGCCGCAAAACATGACAACTTTTGTTTCCCTTTAGAATCAGAACGTGTCCCAGAGTCGTGGAAACAATAGATAGATAGATTTCACTCAGCTCACTCGTGCATACTTAGTTTTCCTCAAAGTTACACAGAAAGAATAGATGGGCGTTTCAATAAAAGGTTTATTGAACAGTCTTATTTCTTGTGTAAGTAAAATGTGCTGTTACGATCACAAGACAGTATGCAAGATAAATAATGTACAGCGTAAGCAGTAGAAATAAATAATACTGCGCCAGCATGATCTTTAGTAGATATTCATTTACATAAATAACACAGACTAAAAAATGCGAGTACTCATACGATGCGTTTCTAAGCTAGTTCTACCCCAATGTACCTAACCTGACCTAGGTGTAGGGAGAGGTATGAAGTAGGTGAAGTATTCCTTACTATGGTATACTAAGAGTATGTTAAGTCTAGTATGCCTAGTATGCCTAGTATGCCAAGAGTCCCTCTAGGTTCTAGTCAGCTCCATTATAAACAACAGATGGCCTGACCACAAAAGTACACCTAGTATTGCAAGTTCGACACTAGAGGGGTTTCCAATACTTTACAACTCCCTCATACACGTGTTCCCTACCGTTAGTCAAAATGTCGTGGTGTATCAATTTACAATAGAAACGTCAAATAACCATCATCAAACATTTCCAATCCAGAAATACTCAAGAAAAAGTGTGGGAAAGGAGAGAAAGCACCTCACGGTCGTAACACCAAAGGGGTTGCTGGCTGGTACTCACCGGCACACCCACTTCTCATCATAGGTTGCTTTCACTCCTTATAGAACAAAGAAAAGTGTGTGTTCTGTAGTGAGAATCTCAAACCAAATAGAGTAAAAGAACAGTGAACCTAAGTGAAAAAGTCAACTGTCAGTGCATAGTGTCATTGCATGTGCCCATTAGACCCCAGTGAGAATGCAAAGATATAATTCTCACCTATTAAAAACCGGTAAAGCTTACTGGCTCTACGTAACTTTATTGAGTGCTGTAAGCTTTCCCAATTAAAAATGGTTTCAATCAAACCATAATCAATACCATTAAGCCAACATGTTTCGTTGCTATAAAATCAAGCAACTTCTTTAGGGCTGCTGGTGTTCCAATTATAAACATTGTTCGAGATTTACATCAGACCAGCTGGTTACGGAGATTTCTCATACCTGCAACCATCTTTTAGTGACACACGCATCAACCGATCACGTGCCCACGAGGTGACTGCTCAAGGTCAAGTCCCCCCTGCCGCGTTCCGCCGGCGTCTGTGATGCTCCGTCTTGATCAGTTGACGCGTGTGTCACTAAAAGATGGTTGCAGGTATGAGGAATCTCCCCAACCAGCTGGTTTGATGTGAATCTCAAACAACGTTTATAATTGGAACCCCAGCAGCCCTGAAGAAGTTGCTTGATTTTATAGCAACGAAACATGTTGGCTTAATGGTATTGATTATGGTTTGATTGAAACCATTTTTAATTGGGAAAGCTTACAGCACTCAATAAAGTTACGTAGAGCCAGTAAGCTTTACCGGTTTTTAATAGGTGAGAATTATATCTTTGCATTCTCACTGGGGTCCAATGGGCACATGCAATGACACTATGCACTGACAGTTGACTTTTTCACTTAGGTTCACTGTTCTTTTACTCTATTTGGTTTGAGATTCTCACTACAGAACACACACTTTTCTTTGTTCTATATGGAGTGAAAGCAACCTATGATGAGAAGTGGGTGTGCCGGTGAGTACCAGCCAGCAACCCCTTTGGTGTTACGACCGTGAGGTGCTTTCTCTCCTTTCCCACACTTTTTCTTGAGTATTTCTGGATGGGAAATGTTTGATGATGGTTATTTGACGTTTCTATTGTAAATTGATACACCACGACATTTTGACTAATGGTAGGGAACACGTGTATGAGGGAGTTGTAAAGTATTGGAAACCCCTCTAGTGTCGAACTTGCAATACTAGGTGTACTTTTGTGGTGAGGCCATCTGTTGTTTATAATGTGTTGAGTGGGGGGCGGCCTGGCCTGTTCTCTCCCCCTATAGCTCCTATTGTGTTGATGTCTAGTCAGCTCCATACCTTAAGAATGAGAGAGGTGGGAATCTCTTGCCAGACTCGAACTCCAACACCCCGCAAGGGAAGTCAGATCACTGGAAGCTGGACTCTCTGCGTGCAGGGATGACAGCGTCTTCTCAGTGCGTCAGGCCGGGAAACGGGCTCCTCTGAAGTCGAGGTCTCCTCCTAGTTTACAAGGGCTATGGAAGGTATATTTATACCTGAGAGGTACCTAAGAATGTTAGCATTGACGTGAATCGGACAGCGGAAGACGTCATGAATGAACCCCTAAGGTATAACGGTTCATGCATAATAGATGAGTCCTTGAAGAAATCAATAGTCCTGTGCTAGGAAACTCCCGAAGCCTAAGGGTCTGTTCTTCAAGAACTTGTTGTGACGTTAGGGTGGACGGATGTCAGAGACCATGCCTGTATTTGGAGTGCACGGTTTAATGCCTAAATAAGGACTGGTATTTTATGCCTATATAAGGGCAGGGCGAGTTGTGCCTATATAAGGACATGATACAGGAAAGCCCGTGTATGGACACCCTAAGAGGAATACA
Organism: Calotriton arnoldi; assembly: GCA_963921515.1. Classification (NCBI taxonomy): domain Eukaryota; kingdom Metazoa; phylum Chordata; class Amphibia; order Caudata; family Salamandridae; genus Calotriton; species Calotriton arnoldi. The sequence goes on from CAWUFW010002709.1 coordinate 933,688, forward strand.
ACAAACGATGCATGTTAGTTAAAGCCCTTAGTCAAGCAAATGAACATTCTAGGGAGGAAATATTAGTACCTAAAGCTGAACGAGTGGCGGCTAGGGCTGCCTTAATTGAGGACAATGATGGTGATATACGCCATATTAGACTTATCACCACGTTCAGTAAACAAGAACGCAAAATCCGTCAGATCATCTATTCCCAATGGCCCATAGTACTAACGGATGTTACGTTAAAACCAATTTTGCCATCTTTACCTGCCATTACTTTCAGAAGGGTTCCCTCGATGAGGGACGCATTAGTAAAAACTAGCCCCGAAGTAGCACCCAATCTACTTGGTTAGCAAAATCTGGCTTTTACAAATGCAAATCGTGTCGTGCTTGCAAGTTCGGCACAAATCTGACACATTATCTGACAGCGTTCAGCACAACACCGATCCCTATAAAGGATCATTTGACCTGTCGCACTGAGTTTGCCATTTATTTGCTGCATTGTACTTGTGGGCTTCAATATATAGGGAGCACTAAGCTCCCAGTACACAAACGGATTTTGCAACACATAAGGGCGATTGTAAATTCGGACCCTAGTTACCCGGTTGCCAGACATTTCAAGTTGGTACATGAAATGAAATGAAATGAAAAGGGCACTTATATAGCGCATGGCTACCCGGGGGCCTCCCAGCGCTGGACTAGACCAGTGACCACTAACAGAAACACTCAAGGGAACAGCAGAGTTTTTAGTTGCCTTCAAAAGGCAGGGTGGCTGGGTTCCCTGCGTAGATGAAGTGGTAGTGCATTCCAAAGTTTGGCCGCATTGAGTGAAAAAAGGCGGCCGCCACTTCTCGCCCTCTTGATCCTTGTGACCTCCACCAAGTGGAGTTCATCCCAACGCAATTCCCTGGTAGCCTTATAGCGGCGAAACATTGTCGAGATTAAGGTAGACCCGTTCCCTTGCAGAGACTTGTGGACAATACAGAGTACCTTAAAGCTGATTCTTTCCTTCACTAGGAGCCAGTGAAGGGCACATAGGGCCGGTTTCGCAGAGAGGCGATTAGATATTCCAAATAATAGTCTGGCCGCGCAGTTTTGGACCGTTTGCAGTTTCATAGTTACTGCCAGTGGGGCCCCTAAGTAGAGTGCATTTCCGTAGTCTATCCTTGACAATATCAAGGATTGGACTAATATTTTTTTGGCTTGGGGAGGGAGAAGAGGAAGCACTTTGCGGGCCATTCTAAGCAATCCATAACAAGTTGCCACCGACTTCCTGGCTTGCACCCTAAAAGTCAAATACTGGTCTAGCCAGATGCCCAGGCTCTTTATCTCGCTCTTGGGAGTTGGGACTGGTCCCATACATGCTGGCCACATAGCACTCAATGAGACGTTGGAGGGATTACCCAGGATCATGATCTCTGTCTTGTCTCCATTGAGTTTAAGGTGGGACGCCCCCATCCACTTAGAGACTTCATCCAGGCATGAGTGGAGGTCTTGAGATAACTGCTTGGCTTGATTAAGCGCAACGGCCAACTGGGTGTCATCGGCGTAGGTCACCATATGGATTCCAAAGGGGGCTACAATAGCCGCCAGTGGGGCCATATACACATTAAAAAGAGTAGGGCTCAGAGAGGATCCCTGAGGTACTCCACAACGCAGAGGCATCGATTTGGAGGTCATCTCATCTTCAAATATCTGGAAGGATCTATCTTCCAGGAAGGAGCGCAGCCACTGCAGTGCGGTGTCAGTGACTCCCGACTTCCTAAGACGGTGGATCAAAATACGGTGATTCACCGTGTCAAATGCTGCGCTCAAATCAAGGAGTATGACATCACAATAATCTTAAATATTTGAAATATTCTGTTTTGGGGGCAGTACCCGTACCCGGAAGGGGGGGAGGAATCGTGAGAAGAGCCTCCGCCAACTTGAAACACATTTTATTCTGGCACTTGATACTAAGATGCCGAATGGCTTGAATACAAGCGAGGATTTGCAAAACTTCCTTTAGGCCATTCGATTGCACCAATATCTCAATTAGTGAATAGTTCAGTCATATCAGGATATGCTTTGAAGGTATAAATGATCTTGAACTCTCAGTCTCTGGTAGAGTCTTCTGATACTATGTTTAAATGAATTTTACAAAGTCCTACTTTTGTACAGAATATGGTAAAATGACATGTATTCCCATTGTCTTTATAAATGTTCTCTCTGTTTTTGAGTAAGCATCAATTTAGCACTTGCATTTTACGAATATTAACTTTAGGCTTGTAATCTAAGCTTTAGGCTGCTACATAATTATTACTGTATTTTGCACATATATTCGCACTGGGTATTTGTTATTTGCACAGCAGCACAGCACTTTATTTATAAAACGGACTGTATATACATAGAAAATTGAACCATTGTTGCATCGTAAGTATTGCAATTTATGAGCTCGTATACTTTTTATATTTGCTGCTAACCAAGGTCTGATAGTGTTGGCATAAACCGGACTAAAGTTCTCTCTTTCTTTATTGGAGTTTAAAGTATTAAGACATTTAATTAGCACTAGCACTTTGATTCTACCATCGAACATGTAAAGAAGAGTTTGATTACAAGTATTGGCAGCATTCAGTGGTGATTCATGACAATATGAATTAATAGCGTATGTTGCACAACTAATTGCAGTTTGAAGAGTTGCAACCAATTAATGGGTTTTTCAAACTCTGTTTTTTTAATATCATGTTACATCTAGCCTATTTATTGTATTTATACATGAATGTATAGGAGATACGATGATATTGAGAATTATGTTAACAGTCTGTTTTTCTTTTTCACTAACTTGGTTCAAAATCTCTATAGTCAATAGTGCACACACTGTATTTAATTTGTTCACTGTCATGTGACAGGTCATGTGATCAAGATCGTGCTTACTTGATCGAAACGCGTCATGGCAGGCACTATGCCCGAGCAACATTGGAGTTTTTAATGATGCAATAAAGCACTGCACTGCACTGCGAAAAGGAGTCATTGTAGCTGTGTATTCTTCAGCGTGGCGAGGTCCGTACCTGGGAGGTCCCGTTGGAAGTAGACGGGCCAGGATTTGCTGTTTCGTAATATATATATATATATATATATATATTGTAAAATAATTATAAAAAATACATATTTTAGATTATATGAAAAATAATGTTTCCAGGGCATATACTATTCCTACTCCAGTTTATGCAACAATAGGGAAAGCGTTGAACTCCGTAGAGGTTAGATTTAATATCCCTACTCCAGTCTAAGCAACAGTAGGGAAAAAGTTGGACTTCGGAGGGGTTAGATTCACTATTTCTACTCCAGTCAGTGCAACAGTTTGTAAAGTCTTGTGCTTCGGAGGGGTTAAATTTACTATTCCTACTCCAGTCAGCACAACAGTAGAGAAAGTGTTTGTCCTCAGAATGAGTTACATTTACTATTCCCACTCCAGTCTAAGCAACAGTAGGGAAACTGCTGGACTTCAGAGGGGTTAGAGTACTGTAACAGTGGGTCAATGTGTTTGATATAAAAGAGTTACATACATGAATACAAATCATATTAAATTAGTAACTACATTTGTACACTTACTGGAAAACATTATTAAATTACAGTATGCAGAAAGAAATATATGTATTTATAAAAAAAGTTATCAACTTCACTAAATACAAACAAACACAATAATTAATTAATTACTTATCTATTTATTTTCTACTAATACATAAAAACATATTCATTTTAGATAACAAATATCACCTCAGAAACAAATTCTCGCAAACACCATTAAAAGGTTAAAAAAATTGTATAATAATAATATTAATAATATATTTAAAAACAGTGCAAATAATACATTTTCAATTAAAACATTACATTTAAATATAAATTATTATAAAAAGGTAATTTATTTTAACTTTATTAGCAACATACTCATCTAACAAAATAACGCTGCATTAAAAATATTCGTTTAACACACATAAAAACTAAAATGCATAACAAAATAAATAAAACATTACAATTACACAAGAAATAAAACATTAATTAATATACATAATTATTATTTGAATAAAATAATTGTTTACAAATACCATTAAATTAAAATCGATTAAATTTAATTCAACTACTCACGTTATTCCACCACAAATTCACAATTAAAATATAACTTAACCAAATCCCTATTAAATTATTTACATAATTACCAATCAATTAGATATTTAACTAACAATTAAAAACTAAGGGGTCAATTCCGATGCCGGTCGTAAGGGCTCCGAATCAGATTTGGGTTTGCCAAATCCGATCCGAAGCCCTTGTTTCCGACCGACTCGTTCCGAATCAGTCTTTGGGGGCCTGTAGCAGGCCCCCCTTTACCCGGGGCCCTCTGAATCTGGCCCGTGGGGGTACCCATGGGAACCCTCTTCCCAACCATGCACAGTGTGGCAGGCACCATGGGGTGCCCGCCACTGGGTGCACGATTTTCCCCAGCCACCCCTTTCTTCAATGGAAACCTGTGTTCACGTTTGGAACACAGGCTCCCATTGAAGTCAATGGGAGTCCGACTGAATTGTATCCGGATGCATACGGATGCATCATACTCAGTCGTTCAGACTCCCCCGATCCGAGTCGTACGGAAAGCATTCCGGAACCGATTCTGTCGGTATGCTTTCCGAATGAGATTGGAATCAAGCCCTAAGTAACAATAATTTATAATTTTTTATAACTTAATTAACTTCTTACCCTAAACCTTTACAAGCACGTCAACCCACTAATATTGCATAACTTAAATAAATATGCTATAAATAATTTATATAATTAATAATATATTACAAAATTAATTAGCAATTACAAACTAATTAACAATAAACTATAATTTTTGTATAACTTATTTAACTTTCCACCCTACACCCCTACAAACTTAACAACTTGCTACTAAAATATAACTTACTTCAACTAATAATAAAACTAAATAAACATTTTTAATTTGCATTTCAAATTTAAAATATAATATCACAGTTCAAAACATTGCATAAATAATAATCAATTAAACAAAATTAACAGGAGTAAATTAACACTGAATTAAGCATATTTCTCATTTTAATTGCTTGCCACACTCACCCCTACAAACCCAACAACCTGCTACAACACTATAAATCACTAATGATGTTTAATTACTGAAACTAATATATTAATCAAAACGCATTAAAATATTTAAAAAATGATATTTTTTACAACTATGGGCCTGATTAGGATGGTGATCGGTCTTACGTCTGACTGCCATCCTGGTGGGAAAAGGGACCGCCTGACAAGCTGTCGGTGGTCCCTCACCCTGACTCACGATGCGACTGCCCGCAAAGTGCATATATTCTATTGCGGCGGGTGCAGCGGGCTGCAGCACACACCGCAGTACAAAATATGTACCCAGTGCTTATCCCTGCACAATGTGGCAGGCACCATGCCGAAAGCCTCTGCCCGACACCGACTCGGAATCGTAACCGACCGACTTGCAGTCGCCAGTTCCGACAGCCAGATTACGATGCGAACGAACACTGTTTGGTTGAGTCGCCTTGTTCCCTATGGAAGCTTGTGTTCTGCCCGACAACCGGCCGTAACACAGGCTCCTATGAGGAACCTATGAGGAATTAGGGTGTCAGCAAAAAACCCTGCACTCTGTCGCAGGCACCCCACGGTGCCTGCCACTCAGTGCAAGGTTTTACAGGGGGTCCCTTAGGTACCCCCTCGGCCATCAACTGTAGGCTGCAGGGCCTAGTGGGCCCTGCCAGGGGCCCCCAGAGTCACTTTACGACAGCCTTTTCGTGTCGGACAAGCCGAGGGCGGAAACGCTGTCCATAGGGGTGTACGATGCGGTTCCGACCAACAGGAATACTCCGTGAGTCGCTCAGGACCGATTCGGAAAGACTGCGCTGTTTACATTCTGACCGCGAACATCGTAATCAGGCGGTCGGAATGTAAACCGACCGAGTCGGTCGGAAGGACTCCGACGTGGTCAAAGAGATTCTGATTGTCGGGAGAAGGCTTTCCACCCGACATCGTAATGAGCCCCTAAGTATCTCTCTCTACACAGAAAATCAATATTTAACAGTGTTTAATGCCATACAAAGAATTTAAAGTGCCCAACCATATGTGTGGATGGTGATGTACATTCTCTCCCTATAATAAACATTTTCTGAGGCAGCCCTCACTCCCACTTGGATTGTAGCCTAGCTTAGTAGATGGACAACAAATAAGGCAGGCCATGATGTACACTTCATCTACTTTTGAAAGGGGATGTCCCTTTCAAGTACAAAATGTTACTAGGCAGAATATCCATGGCAAGTGAAATAAATTACATGTAAACCACAAAGGAATATTAACAATGCCCTGGGAGTCATTCCTTCCCAACAGGGGATGCATCATCAGCCTACTCACTGTGGAATACTGATACATATATGAATTTTCATTATTAAGTTAGGTAATTTTAAAAATAAGTAAACCCATTTTAAATTATTTTTGTGAACATTGAAAATTCAATTGAACATAATTTTAAAATGTATAATATTTTATGATATGACCGATTAAAAATGTTTTTGGGTGATATGCCAAAAACATATTTTAGCATTATAGGTTGTCAGACAATTATCTAGTGTAATAATTATAAGGACATGTGCAGTTTTGCAATTTTACAATCTCATACTTCTAAAAAAACAGGCACACTGCACAATGACCACTAATGCCTACCTTCATGGTAAGTGATTACCAAACATAGATATTTAGGGGTAAAGTTTTAGTCTGCCTAAATTACATATTATGTTCAAAAACATTTAAGAATAAACATTAACATTTTATTCACTATGCAATTATTTACTAGGAAAATGTCTTTAAATTGCAAAACATAGCAATCATGTATTGCCACATATACAAATAGTGACTGTTAATAAATTAATGCTCAATTTAATCTTTACTGTGAACAATTCACTTTATAGTATCATTTCAACAAAAATGCTCATTAAAGCCATAAGCCATAAGCACTTATTTATGATTAGTTATTGACAAGGTTTTTGGGAGCCAATACATTTCTTTGAGTCACCCATTTTAAAGAACAAATCTCATCCTGCAATTCAAATACATTTCTCTTCATCTCCTGGTACCTCAGTGTCAAATTTCCATTGTATGCTTGATTTGCATATATTATACAGCACAGCATTTCCAGCCAAATTCCATCAACCGCTGCATAGTGAAGTGTTTTCTCACGTGCAGCTTGCCAATGGTAGGTGGCAAGTGTGAGTGAGATTTGGTGTCCCCTAGTGCACTTTATGGTCGCTGGTAGTGCACCTGACGAGATTTCCCCAATGCGACGGTCACAACCATTTGCTGTCAGAAAGCTGCCACTTGAGTAGAAAATCTACTCTAGCAGCAGCAGAATGAACTCAAGAAGCAGCGCCTTCTAACACGCTGCGTGGTGCAGTTTGCGCTGATTTTTAAGCTTGGAACTAGCTGCCAGCACTAAAAATCAGTATGAGCAGTGTCATGCTTAATTCCAACTGTATGTGGAAATCTACGGAATCGTGCAGAGTTTTCATGTAACTCCGCCAAATTCCACAGAGTGAAACTCAGCGACTTCCCCCACCTCTAAAAAAAAGATACAGATGCAGTGCCTTGCTCTGCGTTACATCACCCTGCGTTGGGAAGGCATTAGTTAGGAGGAGCATTGGTGTTCCTATGCATCCACACTTGTTCCTAGCTAACATTGGAGTAACAAGGAGAAATCTCTTTATTTCTACTCATTACTTCTCTCTTTGCATGTGTGGTGCATTTTGCAGCACACATAGATGGAGGAATACTACAGGTCTAAGAATATCTTTGGGGAAGAAGGCATCCCTTTCTGGAAAAGAATGAATTCTGACTACAACGCAGGTACACTTGCTTCATGGTGCAAGGGTGTCTGTGTTGGTGCTAGGCAGCCACACTTATCCCATTTCAAGTAGAACGCACAGGTACGTCCATATGTAAATATTGTGCATTTTTGCTCTCTCAAATTCACACAACACAAGTTCCCTGGATGTGTTGCAGTAAAAAAACTTTTTTTAAATCTGCATCAAAACCATAAAAACATTTTAGCACATACATGCTGTATTAATTATCATATAAAAATATAAATTCTATTCGTAAGTTATTTATATATATGTCTAAAACTCAATGTTTTCAAAATAAATACTAAGTGGCCGATTAGGATGTCGGTCGGAGTTGCCTTCAACCTACATCTCTGCGATTTCGAAACCGACAACCTCGGGTCGGCGGTCCGAAACTGTAATTACGATGCGAGCTTGTGAGACGGTCGGAAAACGGCCGCAGCAAAAGCTCCCATACAGAAATGGGAGTTACTGTAGATCCCTGCACCATGTGGCAGGCACCTTAAGGTGCCTGCCACATGGTGCAGGTATTTAAATGGGGGCACCACCCCCCGGCCCCCAACCAGAGGCCGCAGAGGAAAGGGGGCCCTGCTAGGGGGCCCCAATGCCACTTTCCAACAGGCTTTCCATGTCCAAAAGCCCGACATGGAAAGCCTGTCAGAAACCGACATCATAATCCCGACAACGGAAACGCCGTCCGTGAGGGATTATGTGGTGGTTCCGACTGGCTGATGGGTTCCTTGAGCCCATCGGAAGCCAGTCGGATTGACTGGCTGGTTTAAACTACAACCACCTTCTTTATAATAAGGCGGTCAGATTTTAAACTAAGGGTGTCCATCGGTAAGCCTCCGACAAGTGGTCGGAGGCTTACCAACTGACATCCTAATTGGCACCTTGATGTGAATAAGCCTTAAAAAACAAAAATTAGAAAACAATAAAAAAGACTTTGAAATGCAATAAAACATTTTTACCTAGTAGAAGGGAGTTGCCACAGACACCATCTTGAAAGCGCTGATTTATTGTGTAGTGTCTGAAGTGTCTACTACATTTAAGAATTCACGTTTACAGTCCACAATAGCATAAACTTTATTTAAATAGGTGTGCCTCCTATTTCTGTAGATGGGTGCAGTCACTAGCTCCCAGAACATGAGTGAGCTGTGTAATCGCATAGAAACCATGCTTGCTGTTGAGTTGCTCTTGCATTGAATTAGGGAAATGCAAAAACTGAGGTGTTAGTCTGATGATGGCACCCGGGACAGGTTTGAAAATGAAGAAAAAAATACCTGACAACAGAAGTGCTCTGAAAAGACCCAGATTGCAACATATGAAGTACTGCCATTAATTTGACGTGGTGGAATAGCATGTAAATGAACAGTTAATGGTTGGAGATTTTACCAATCTTCTGCAATAAATACATGATTTCAGTGCAATTGTATCACTTTCTACTCCCTCAGATCAATGATGCTGATCCTCTGACAAATGATCCTCTCCTTCTCTGTAGCTACAGTTTATACAGTCATTGACTTACTTTCTGAATACTGGAAATAGTTGGGAAAGATTGTTAGGCCCAATCTTCTTTTATTATAATGTAATTGCATGACTTTTTGTGCCTATTAAAGCCATGTGTAGCATTCTGATGCATTTTCAGCCTTGCAATGCACTGCAGTTGCTGCATCATACAGGTTGTGCTTTGTAGATACCACTGAATTAGCCTTGTGTTAAGATTTGTATAGGAACACCCACCTTGCATACATTAAAATCTACACAATGCAAGGTGATGCAACCCAGGACTTGCACCACACAAGCCAACAAATGAACCACTTCATCACTTTGAGAATCTGACTTAAGCCCTTGCATTGTGTAATGTTGACTTGCGTGATGCACAGAAGATTTAAGGACTTAATAAATCTAGGCAATCATTTTTAGATTTCTCTGTCCTTAAGGTGAAAGGATACAAAATATTCATTCCTCACTGTGTCGGCTGTGGTTGACTTTTTCTATGATAGATGCCTGCGTATGAATACGAATCTTTTGGACAGAGTAGATGGGGAGATGCACTGCTGAGGCTCTGCGCTCCACTCACCCTTGCACGATTCGAGCGGTATTCAGAAGTCGTGCTGCGTGTGCGCAAGATCAAGTTGAGCTGCTGGCCATTTTTGGGCTGGAGATGGCAGTGTTTATAGTATTTTCATCACCGGCCTAATCCAGATCTGGTGGCGAGAGTCGAAGTGCCGATGGGGCATTACAGCCACAGTCTCCAAGAAGGCAGCTGCGTGGTGCTAGTAGTGTGCGAGGATTTCTTCTCCGTGGCCATGATGGATGCTTGATTGGGGTTTCTTTTTTTTTGGATGGCCCTTGTTGGTGTTTCAACCTTCTTGAGGCACATTTCGACCTCCTCGCTGCCTCATTGCTTTGGTCAGGGTAGCAGTAACCTCAATCTGGGGTGCTGGAACTGTTTTTCTCTGATCTTGATGAAACATTGGTGGAAAGTTCTCTATAAGAGCAGGCATTGTTTATGTGGTCCGGTTGTGATACTTTTTTTATGCCAAATGAAGTTCGAGCTGAGATGAGATGGCTGGAGTCTGTGCTACTTATTACTCTACTGTTTGGGGGGAGTGGTATTGCAAGAGGTAGGAGTGCCATTGCTTCAGCTCCTGTGGTGAGTGCTCTTTTGTAAGGAGTTGGGTTCAAGGGGTTGGTTTCGGCGAATCTCCTTTTTGGAAACCTGATTCATCTGGTTGTGGCTGTATATATCATTGTGTTACTGGCATCTCCATTTGGGGACTTGGGAAGTGTAATGCTTATCGAGGATCTCCCTGGAAGGCTAAAAGCCTTTTTGAAACCCACCACAAGAAACACTCAGGTTTATCAGGGTGAGAAAAACCAGGGGAGAGTCCTAACTAAGAAAATGCCACTTCTTCGTACCACCCTCGGGATACTGCAGATGGGGGAGTTAGCAGGAAATATTTGGTTGGAGACACTGATACAGTCTCTGCTTCTCTGAACAACGGAGTGATGGCTGCACCATTTCTTTAAATAAGGAGGTGGCAGGAGTCCCTCTTTAAATGGGATTGGCTTTGCATCCTACCTTGGGCGACTCCATTGGCGCTGGCTCATGTCTCCGGTATTCCAGACTCAGTAACTGGTAGCAGGAGCTGAAGCATCCCCATTGCAAATCTATCCATTATTCAAGAACTTACACCGTCAGAATATGCCATCCCTCTCTAATGCGATGGTGAGTGAGCACCTGGGTGAGCTCACGAGCACTGGGGATATTGATTCATCTACTCCTCATGAGGAGAATAAGTGAGTGACAAGTTGACACTCTTCTGGGAAAAAAAATGGGTTCGAGCCATATTCTCCTGATAAGGAGACAACTCTATCTGAATCTCTCGATTCTCTATGAAACTCCCTCTTCGCAGCTGACAGTATATTTGGTGGATACCCAACCTAAAATCTCCTCTCATTGAGCCTCCTGTTAACCAGTGGTTTGAGATTCTTCTAGAAGAGAATTGGGATATTAATATGTCTTATTCACAGGCCATTTCATCTCTGTATTATCATTTGACTAGGATTGATGAGAAACTTTCTCATTTGGCTGACAGATTGAACCAGACTGAGCAGCGGGTTTTGGACTTGGAACATAATGCAGCTAAACATCAAAAGTTTGTAGCTGATGCTGGTAAAGAACTCTCCATGTTGAAATTAAAATTGTAAGAATTGGAGAATCATTTGAGATGCTCAAATCTAAGATGCGTTAGTATTCCAGATGGTAAGTAAGCTCAGGAGGGGGGGCAAACACTCTGACTGAGAATCTGATTAAAAAGTATGTGCTTACAAACTCCCCAGTAGATTGGTCAATAATGCTGGCCCATCGGCTACCCTTTCCATTCAACCCTGAGTGCATAGCAGTCATGAACAATCTTGGTAAACTTTTTTGATTTTAGGCTCTCTAGGGCCATCCAGCAAAAGGTGTTTGTATTTGAAGATGGTTTAAAATTTCAGATTAATTCTGATATGTCTAGCGCGGCAGCTCGTCTGTTATTGAACATGAATTTTCCTTGAAAAAATTAAAGACAAGAGGTGTTTGGCAAAACAGAAACATCTGGTGTAATTAATTAAACATAGTGACCGAGGGAGCAGGCATCAGAGTCGGGGTCTGAAGACTGTCTCAAAGCACATTGGTTTCGGCTGTCATTTTATACATTACATGAAGCGTCATAAAGTAATTTGTACATTCCATTGAAGATAGAAATCTGGGCCTAGTCACAGGGTCCTAAATCTGGTCATTTGATAAGAAGCACAGTTGGTTCTCAACCTTGCGAGGACACAATGCAGGGCCAGTGGGTACATGTCCAGATGTCCGGCATGGGGAGCGCATGATCAATGCGTGTTGTGTGCATGCTGCATTCTGACTGGTTGAGTGTTCCTAACTTAGGGCCCGATTAGGATGGCGGGCGGACTTATGTCCCCCGCCACCCTATCCGAAATGGGACTGACTGACTAGCTGTCGGCGGTCCCGCCATAGGGATTACGATGAGAACGCCTGCAAGGCAGTTGCACCGTGTATTCTTTGCATTGCAGCGGGTGCTGCTGGCTGCAGCACCCGCCGCAATGCAAAAAATGCACCCTGTACATATTCCTACACTACGTGGCAGGCACCATGCGGTGCCTGCCACATGGTGCAGGGATATGTAGGGGGGCACCATAGGTGCCCGCCAGTACCCACATTGGCGGACAGGGAGGAAGGGGGGCCCGCTACAGGGCTCCAAAGTGCCTTTCCGCCTGCCATCTCGCCATGAACAGGCGGGCGGAAAGGTACATCGTAATCCCTAAGGCAGTGCCTGGTAGGCACCTCCACCATTTTAGGGAATACGGCCCCTTCACCGCATCGGCAGGCTCAAGGAGCCCGTTGGATGTGCAGCGGTCGGTCTTTCCAACAGCCACCCATCCGCCTGCTATTGAAATATCATTAAGATCAATGGGGTGACCCTGTATCCCTCGGAACCTGGGTTAATAGTTATAAAGCTACAAGTGGTTCCGTTGGGTAAGTACCACGGGGTACTGGTTCAGAACTTGATTATTTCTTTCACAATCAATAGTGATTTTGTACTAGACTTTTATAAATGTACCACACCTCTGTAAGTTTTTATCAAAAATATGTATTTATGAAATTATTTGTTTTGTTTCTCTATTTTTCTCACTAATTGTGTAAACAATTTTATGCAAAATGATAATACCAATGGGGGCTGTCTGACAAAGAAAACACAATAAAAAAATACACAGACTATTCAATGGGTGACTGTGGTGACATATAGTGCAAATGGGGGACCTTTCAGATTCAAACAATAAATAAGATATTAACATAAATTCTCTGTCCTTTTCAGGTCTTTCACTTTAGCTAGTCCTATTTTTTAAAATAATTGCTAAAGTGAGCCAGGACATGAGATGGTTGTACGTCAACGTTTCGACCCTGTATATATATGTGTATGTAGATACATCAAGTAGGGTCTTCTTCAGGACAAAAGAAGGAGGTGCGAAAGCCTATTCAAAGGAAAACAAAATTCCTATTAGTATGGTGTGGAATAAAAAATTTACAATGTGTGAGCCGCCATACTCTTGGGGTACTCACCCTTGGTGGTTGGGAATTCACAAGATTAAATCTATTAACTCCTCCGAGCCCGGAAGGAAATCTTATTCAAGGATCATCAATCAACCAGCTATTCAAACTTCCCTCTGGATGTGCTCGTCGGCCTCCAGGGGGTAGTGGGTTCAAAATGTTAGTAGTATTCAGTCCTTGGAGATCGTCATGTAATGATGGCAAAGTCCATCAGTGCGTGCTTCCCAAACCTCCTTAAATATTGTATTCTCGAGTGTCTCTCACCAACTCACGGTCAAGTCCTTGACCGTGAGTTGGTGAGAGACACTAGAGAATACAGTATTTAATACTACTAACATTTTGAAAACACTACCCCCTGGAGGCCGACGAGCACATCCAGAGGGGTACACAGCTAAAGTTTGAAAAGCTGGTTGATTGATGATCCTTGAATTAGAACTCCTTTCGGGCTCGGAGGTGTTAATAGATTTAATCTTGTGAATTCCCAACCACTAAGGGTGAGTACCCCAAGAGTACGGCGGCTCACACATTGTACATTTTTTATTCCACACCATACTAATAGGAATTTTGTTTTCCTTTGAATAGGCTGTCGCACTTCCTTCTTTTGTCCTGAAGAAGACCCTACTTGATGTATCCACAAACACATATATATATACAGGGTCGAAACGTCGACGTACAACCATCTCATGTCACTAGCTCACTTTAGCAATTATTTTAAAAAATAGGACTAGCTAAAGTGAAAGACCTGAAAAGGACGGAGAATTTATGTTAATGTCTTGTTTTTGTTTGAATTTGGAAGGTCACCCATTTGCACTATATGTCACCACAGTCACCCATTGAATTGTCTGTGTATTTGTTATTGTGTTTTCTTTGTCAGACAGCCCCCATTTGTATTATCTTTTTGTATAAAATTGTTTACACAATTAATGATAAATAGAGAAAAATAGAGAAACAAAACAAATAATTTAATAAATATATATTTTTGATAAAAACTTACAGAGGTGTGGTACATTTATTAAAGTCTAGTACAAAATCACTATTGATTGTGAAAGAAATAATCAGGTTCTGAACCAGTACCCTGTGGTATTTACCCAACGGAACCACTTGTAGCTTTATTGCTATTGAAATATGGCGGGCGGATATGATGGGTCCGATGGCGGTGGGATTGCTACCGACAGGCTGTCAGTGGCAGTCCCACCGTCATCCTAATTGGGCCCTGAGTTTGGCATCTGACTTTATGATGTTTTGGCAATGCACACCCCTCAGGTCAAATGTGTTTTATAGTGGCAAATCTTCTAAGACCATTGTGGTGTGGCTGCCTATCTGTAGGATCGATCTGGGTTTTCCTGTTTGAGAGTTTGTCTAAGGGTCTTTAAGGGTCCTCTTTAAGACCAACTCTTTTTAATGTGTACATCACCCCGCTTATTCAGTTGATCAGAGCATATGGTTTTTCGGTCTGTTCATATATTTATAGGTAGAAATGGTGGCACCATTGAGTCAGGGTGCTCTTGTTACATGATAGTACCATGTGAACTACGTCTATGCATATTGCATCAGAAATCTGTCTCAATTATATGTGATGGCAGTGTCAGTTAAGGTTATCATATATAACATTAATGATCTAGGTAATCGATGGAAGTACTTGGCAACAGCCAGATGGTTAAGATCACTTTATCCTAGCGTGCTTTTTTGCCAGGACCCCACCTCATGTCAAATACTCCTAGATTAACTATCCCTCCTTTATCTCTCATGCTATTTTATCTTCTGCTGTAGATGCATGTCGGGGAGTAGCTATTTTTTTCTTTAAATCACTTAATTGGGAAATCATGAGTATTAATGGGCTGATGAGCCCATAACTAGGGCAAAACCATCCCTGGGTTGCTGGTGTTCCGGTTCAGGGAGGACCTGGCTAGGCAGTTAAATCTGGACTGTTCTGATGAGGAGCAGGGTCAAGATTGATTTGCATATGGCTGGGACCAAACTGAGGTGGCATGGTGAGCAAAAGAATGATGGGTACCCTGAGAGATTGCCAGTGGTTAGACAAATTACAAGCATTCCTCCCATCTCGTTTTGTGTGTTTAATGCACAGCCCTAAGTGGCATGGTTATTCCCATATGTGGGTCCCATGCTCACTGTGTCACTGGAACCAAGCTTTACCAGCTGGTGAGCCCATATCTAGGGCAAAACCGGTCCTGGGTTGCTTGTGTTCCAGTTCAGGGAGGTCCTGGCCTGGCAGTTTGGGCTGGACTCTTTCCATGAGGAACAGGGTCAGGACTGATTTGCATATAGCTGGGTCGAAACTGAGGTGACATGGTTGAGCAAAAGAACGATGGGTTTGAGTGATACCCCTAGCGATTGCCAGCAGTTATACAAATTGTATACAATTTTCCTATCACCTTTTGTGTATTTCATGTACCTCCCTAAGTGGCATGGGTAGGCCCAGACCTGGGTCCCATGTACACTGTGTCATTGGAACCAAGATGTACCAGGCTGATGAGCTCCCTAGTGCGAAACCATTCCTGGCTTGCAGGTGTTCCGGTTCAGGAAGGACCTTACTTGGCAGTTTCACCTGGACGGGTGAGGAACAGGGTCAAGACTGATTTCGATATGACTGGGTCCAAACTCAGATGGCATGGTGAGCAAAGGAATGATTGGTTGTGATGTTACCCCGAGTGAAGTGATTGCCATTGGTTAGAAAAATTGCAAGCATTCCTCCCATCATCTTTCATGTGTGTTGCATGTACCCCCCTAAGTGGTGTGGCTATTACCAGCTGTGGGTCCCATGCTCATTGTGTCACTGAAACCAAGCTGTCTCCTGCTGATAAGCAAAGAACTAGGGCACAACTTGTCCTGGGTTGCTTGTGTTCCAGTTCAGGGAGGACCTGGCCTGGCAGTTTCGGCTGGAATGTTCTGATGACAAACAGGGTAAAAAGTGATTAGCATATGGCGGGGTCCAAAATGAGATGGCATGGTGAGCAAAGGAATGATTGGTTGGGATACTACCCCAAGCGATTGCCAGGTGTTGAACAAATTGCAAGCGTTCCTCCCATCATCTTTTGTGTGCTTCATGTACCGCCCTAAGTGGCATGTGTATGCCCAGTCATGGATCCCATGCTCACTGTGTCACTGGAACCAAGCTGTACCCGATTGATGAGCCCATAACTAGGGCAAAACCAGTCCTGGATTGCTTGTGTTCCGGTTCAGGGAGTACCTGGCCTGGATATTTGGGTTGTACTGTTGTGATGAGGAGAAGGGTCAAGACTGATTTCCATATGGCTGGGTCCAAACTGAGGTGGCATGGTGAGCAAAGGAATGATGGGCTGAGATGCTACCCCGAGCGATTTCCAGTGTTTAGACACATTGCAAGTTTTGCTCCCATCACCTTTTGTGTGTTTAATATTTAAAGGAACAATCCAGGACAAAGGCTGTGGATGACAGCATGTTTGGATTCACAGATGTTTAATTTTATTCATTGTTATGGTCTAATACAGGTGAGGGGATTCATTATTTTGGGTGGTTAAAACATAAATCAGTGACTTTGGTAGAGAGGCTTTGGAAAGACTATGGTTTGCTTGATCCTTGGAGTACTGTGAATCCAGATTCCAGACAGTTTACCTGATTTTGCGAAGCTTTTTAAATCAGTGTTGCAGATGATTTTTTTAATCTCTTTCTCTTTTGCTAGGCTAATCTCAGATATTTTTGGGAACAGGTTTCCTGATCATTCAATAGTTTTTGTTCATTTCGGGATTAGCTTGGTTAAAGGTAGAGACAATAGATAGAATTTCGATAGGTCTCTTTTTATTGGATGAGAGCTGGAAAAGTGATATTCTGGTATTCATTGAAGAGTTCTTAACGATAATTCCACCCCTCTGCCAGCTATTTGGGAGGCTTTTAATGTCTGTTTTAGGGGACAGATTATCACCTTCAAAGCAAGAAGAGCTAATTCTTGTAGATTACTGATGAAGAAACTTGAAGCGAATGTTGAGAAGGAAATTGGTTTGAGCATAAGATCTTGCTCTCCTTTTCTGAGTAAGCCATCCATGCAGGCTAGACAAATGTTTTGTT
Source organism: Calotriton arnoldi (assembly GCA_963921515.1). Classification (NCBI taxonomy): domain Eukaryota; kingdom Metazoa; phylum Chordata; class Amphibia; order Caudata; family Salamandridae; genus Calotriton; species Calotriton arnoldi. The sequence goes on from CAWUFW010002709.1 coordinate 951,253, forward strand.
ACTTCTTCTTAAAAGAAGGAGTATGCAATGAAAGCACAGCATACCAGAGTGAGTATGAAGAGTGTGGATATGTGGGTCAAGTCTTGCAATGGTCTGTAAAAACTGGAGCAAATATAAATAGGATACTGGAGGTGATGGACCAAGCTACCAATTCTATCACCTCCTGTAGCAACGCTATTCAAAGGATCTTCCTTAAGTATTATTCTGCACTTTATCAGGCTCCGGCAGAGGCTTCGGCAGATGCCATTTCAAAATTCCGTGCTCCAATATCCTTTCCTAAATTTTTAGTTGAACAACAAAACAACATTATTAAATCAATTTAATTGGCAGAATTCCAAGAGGCCATTGCCACTTTGGCTAACGCCAAGGCAGCAGATATTGATCGCATTCCCATTGAGTTACACAAAGAATTTGCCCTGCTTCTTCAAGATTATATGATTAAACCTTTTAATGAAATAATTTCTTGGGTGGTCATTTCGGCATTGTTTATTGAATCTGTTGTTGTAATTTTTTTTTTAAAGATAAACCGTCTTTTAATCCCAACTCATACAGGCCTATTAGTTAGCTAAATGCAGTCTATAAACTCCTCATGAAAATCTTAACTAATCGCATAGCTCCTATTGCCCAAAAACTCATCCATGGAGACCAGAATGGTTTTATTCCCCTTGGATCAATAGCGATCAATACTAATTATTTGATGCAGGCCATAGATTATCTTGTGGTTAATAGAACTAAAGCGACTATAATTATGGTTGACACAGAGAAAGTGTTTGACCTAGTAAGTTGGGCAGCACTATTTCAGATTCAGAGGAAGTTTAGCTTACCTGATCAATTGCTAAACATTTTAAGGAATCTGTATTCTGGGGCGATAGCTAGAGTTATCATAAATTAATGTGATATAGGTCAAATTCATATTTCTCGGGGAATGCAACAGATCTGCCCTCTCTTGCCAGTTTTATTTACTTTCTTTATTTAGCCACTAGATATTCTGTTGCGGAACGACTAATTCATTTTACCTTCAGTTTTAAGTATGTTCAAGTTAAAACTTTTTGTTTATAATTATATTCTGCATCTGAATGCACCGCAAGCAAATATCCAAAGTGCTCTCGACAGATTTAATGAATTTACTCTAATTGGGGGATATAAGAATAATCATAAAAATGTCAGAAATCCAACTTTTTAATGCCTCTAGAAAGGATCTGCTTATAGTAATTAGGGGACAGTGGTTGCTTACCCGCCCTATGTGTGTTTGTAACTTCTAATATTCCAGACCTTTATGAATTAAATTATCGGTCAGCGTTGGTCAAAAGTTAAGAAATTATTAGAGAAATGGCATCTACTAACGCTATCTTTTAGTTGTTTTCAAAAGTCTATTCCACCCCATTTCTATTTTTATTCTTTAATGTTCCAATTAAGCTTGGTAAGAGCTATTTTAATGAGGTTGCTAGCTTAATCAGGAAGCTTACATGGAAACCCCAGCGTGCCCATATCCAATTTATTAATATTCAACTAAGCAAAGAGCAGAGGGACTTCGCCTTAGTCAATTTTTATTTATACTACCAGACTGCCTTCATTGATTCTCATTCTCGTTTATGTGTTGATCCATTCTCTCTAAATAATTTCTTTTTAAGGGCAATGGTCAAAGAGCTAGGGCTTCAGTTCTCATTCTTCTTAACAATGTCCAAAAAAACTGATATAAATACTTTAAAGAAATTATCTTGTGAAAAAGTGGAATTGGTTGAAAATATAAGATATTAGATTGCCACCTGTTTTTTTGCGTTGCACAATTGTAGTACTTTGGGGTTAAAGGTCCCAGGATGCCTAACTAAGCTTTGGTATAGACATGCGTTTGTTATATTATTAGAATTTATAATAAATAAGAAATGGAAGATCTGGTAACAGTTAGCTCTGCAGGATTATGAGAGTGTTTCTGTCTTATAGTTTAGTTTTGCACACATTTTCATTTTTTTGAGGGACTTTACCCCAGATAGATGAGATTTCACTTTTGATTTTTTAAAACACATTTTTTTAAAGGGCTCAGTAGCTGGTCCAAGATTTTACATCAGAAGATTCAGGAGTAAATAACCCCAAACTTTCTTCGTAAAATATCATTGGCAACAGTGTGTGTTATTTCCTTGTTTCTTCCTTTGACCATAAACTGTTTAGAGTAGCAAACTTTAAAAGAATGGAGTTTTTTGCTGGATGGATGATATATTATACCCCTCAATGATTGCATAAATGTTTTCCCAATGTCCTGAATAAATGTTTTATATGTACTGCATTGGCGGTAGGATATTGGTCCCATATTGTGTTTACTTGCCCAGTTTGACAACCTTTCTGGGACCAGATATTTCGGTTTATAAGCAAACAGCTAGCAAAAAAGGTGGTACCAGATCCATTAGCAGTTCTTTTGGGCTATTGGATAAGACTGGGGCTGTTTGGTGGAATGAACAAAAATTAAATTTTTTACCTGTTTCAGTTGGCCAATCACTAATTCTACAGTTTTGTAAAACATCAAGGTGTCCGTTATTTATTCGATGGCAAGCTAAAATGATTAGGGCAAGACAACTGGGGTATACTTATGGCAAAAAGAACAATCAACTGTGAAAATTTGAGCAGATGTGGCATTGTATTCCACCAAATATGGTTGTGGAAAATTGTTGTGAAGAGAGAAGTGTCTAAGCACTTGCACTTTTGGTTTTCCTTTTGCACTTTAATAAATGCATATTTGCACAGGGATTCTAGCACTTTTGTGGCATTTTTGTACTGAATACGATTGCACTTTCTTTTAATTCATAAATGCATTTTTACACATTGATAGACTCTTTGGGTCTTCTAAAATACAGAAGATCGAGACCTTAGTACAGTGTGCACTTTTCTCATTTTATATGACGGTTTCGCCTTTGGAAATGAAATAACAAGAGTACTGTTGTGCCTAGGCATATTTTTTTCAGTCCTTGTGTACATTTTTAGTCTTGGGTCAGGTCATATTTGACATACCTTTGAAGTTTAGTATTATAGTTTAGGGAGTCCATGAGTGATTAGCTTTCTTTGCCATGTCTTTTTTATTTATATAATGTTTATTCGTGTTAAATATATTATGTACATTCTTTGTTTGTGATTTACTGTAAAGGAGTGAATGTCTGGTTATTGTACCACTAAAATACAAAGATATTTTTTTTAAAAAGGAGTGCACATTTTTATACTTCAGCCTAAGAAGCCACTAGCGAGATCACATATAAGTTGTTGTGAGATCAAAAATCTAATTTAGGGTGAACAAAGATATTTGTTATAAAATATTGTAAAGATAACTTAATCACAACATGTTTTTTCTTGACCTTGGAGCCTGGCCTATAACTAACTTATTTGTGCTGGGCTCCCTTTCCTCCTTTGGTAGGGCTAATTCCTTTGACATGGTGTAAAATATATCGGAGAAGTAATAGGCCTGGGCATGCCGACAGAAAGAGTGGAAGGAGTAATTGCTGGCTACTTATATTGGAAGGCATGAGAGGGGAATGAACAGAAATAGTAGATGGCTCTGACAAAAAAATGGCTGGAGCCTTTCGGAGTTGCATGCTTATAATAAACAGTGCTGCCTGTCAGAGGGATCCTTTGAAGTTGTTCCGAGCAAACCTGTCTTTGCTACTAGCAAGGGTACTTATCTTCAGAACTACCCTTGCCATCACTTGGTTGGATATAATAAGTCCAAGATGCCATTTTGAAAACCTCATAGAACATGGCATTCTGGAGCAGTTTACTAGGAAACAACATAAAGTACTAAAAAGTAGACTGTTTGTGGTAACTAAATTTTTATTAGGATTGGATACAGAGTTGTCACCAATCACTGGCCAATATGCCCTGCAAAATATTCTTCCCACCATTAGCTCAACAGAAAGGAGGATGGAAGGAAGCCATGTAATTGATTGAAGGCATCATGTTTTGATACCTCAGGCAGAGTGAACCACACTGGAGAGAAAGATGACTATGATCTCACCTGGATAAGAAGGAAAGAAATGCATATTGTTGACATTTTATGTAGTTGCTATTATATATGTTGCAATTGTATGCTATTGAACATTGTCCATTATTGAGGTTTATATGATCAAAGATCTCACTAATTATTTTCCTCGCCCTACAAATGGGATGGAAGATCGGCGCCAAGTTATCACGCTAGGACAATATAACTCAGAAGAAAAAGCACTTGTATCAGGTGTTCCCCAAGGATCGAGTCTGAGCCCAACCCTTTTCAATGTATATATGTCCCCCTTGATGAAACTAATATCGTCCTTCAAGATCAATACCATCTCATATGCAGACGATACTCAGCTTATCCTGGTCCTGGATAACGACACTACTAAGGCGGAAGAAAATCTCAGGAAATGTCTTTCAGCAACCTTTAAATGGATGAGTAACAACCATCTGAGGTGTAACTCGGAAAAAACAGAGATCCTGCCATTTGGCAAACAAAATCCCTTTGTGCCTAAACTTTGGTGGCCAGAAGATGCCACCCCCTCCTAATACAATAAATGCAGCTAGAAATTTAGGAATAAAATTTGACACCACACTATCCTTCAAACAGCAATCCTTGGCAGTTGCGGGCACATGTTTCCATCTTATAAAAAGTCTAAAGAAATTCTTTGACTTGCTCCCCTTCTCAGCCAGGCAAACCGTTGCTGTTGCACTCATTACATCTAGACTGGACTACTGTAACAGTCTTTATGCAGGAACTAATAAATCAGTCTTGCACAAGCTTCAGATGGTCCAGCACGCGGCGTCTCGGCTGGTATTGAAGTGGCCTAGGAAATCATCTGCCTCTGCTGCATTAGACATCTTACATTGGTTGCCAGTCCACAAACGTATTCTGTTTAAGGTCCTTATTATTACCTTTAGGGCCTTTCATTCACGTGGCCCACAATATCTTCAATCTAGCTTTAAACGCTACGTTCCCTCCCGTAGCCTAAGATCATCCAATGCAAATCTACTGACCATTCCAACTTTTAGATTGGTGTCAAAGGGAGGAAAATCACTTGTAGTCATAGGCTCAAAGGCTTGGAATCAACTCCCATCTCAGCTCTGTCAGATTGTTTCCGAGTCTGTCTTTAGGAAGGCACTTAAAACTTGGATCTACAGTGCACCAGATACACTATGCAAAACTCTGATCTAAACACCTATCTCCCCTCTGGCATGAGTAGTAAACCAGTTTTCTTTTTCCATCTTTGGTTTTCCGTATCAGCGCCAAGATGCTCCTTGGAGTGATAGTAGCGCTTTACAAGTATGCATTTACATTACATTTACATTACATTACATTACATTTACATGGAGGGGCCTTGTCCTGAAACTTTTCTAAATTGATATAGGTAGCTTTAGGGAACTATTGCTACAGAGTGAACTCTTGTGACTTAAATGTCCTCCCTTTCACCATCCCTTTATTGTGTGTAGAGGAACAAGCACTCAGTGTACTATGGTGTATGTACACATTAACTTTCCAAAAGTTTTTTATATACATTTCCCTTCCAAGTCTAATGTCTGGCCTTGATATATTGTTCAATTTCCTCCAATCTTGGAATGAACATTTTTGAGTAACTCAACCAGAATTTAGAGGTAGATCGTCTGATTGGTTTATGCCAGATATTGTGTTGTTTCTTCTATTACGAGTGTCACTTGAGTAGGCATCTACATACTGTAGAACGGTGGCTTTGGTCTATTTGTTCCTTGCTTTGGTGAGGCAAGTGTGTATGGTATGATGCTAAGTGTGTGTGTGGTCTATTCATAAGCTACCTTTCACATATGATTTTCTGGAGCCAATTTTGCAGCCACAAACATTCTTCTACATTTCTAGTATTTCACGAGTTTTCTTTTTTATTGGTGAGTGTATTTAGAATTAGCTTTAAGTGTTCTGAGTTGCATGTTCTTGACAAAGTAAACCTTTTCTACATGTCCTACTTTGTATTTTTGTATGCAGCTTGTGAGAGTTGTGTGTTAACATTTGATATACCTCACAGCTTGTTGTGTTACCTATTGTGAGAAACAAATTTGGGATCCGTATGGCAGGCCTCTACTATTGAGCCTCAGCTGTGTGGGCTTGACATGTTTTCCTTTGCTGTGTATTAGCAAACCTGTGCCAAATATGAACCCTCCAGCACTTGACTATCAGTGGCAACAATGGTGACCAATAAGAGGCTTAGTGTGGGAGTAGGTTAAACTTAGATCTCAATACGCACCCAATATTGCATGAAATGATTGTTCAGGGTTCAACATCACTGAAACAACCTAAGCTCACACTCATGGTAGTTATGGCAGAGATCAGACATGTTATGTTATGTTATGTTATACGATTTTATTAAGCGCACATATCACCCGAGGGTCTCAAAGCGCTAGCCTATCCCAAAAAACAGTAGAGGAGAAGGAATGAAGAGAGCAGGCTGAAGGAAGAGAGATCTGAACAGCCAGGTTTTGAGAGCCTTACGAAATTTTCTATGGTTGGTCTCCATACGTAGATGCAGAGGGAGGGCGTTCCATAGTGTGGGGGCAAGATACGAAAAAGATCTCCCGCCATTTCTGGCGTTATGAATCTTGAATGGGATAAGAAGATGTTTATTGGCAGACCTAAGAGTTCTGGAGGGGTTATACCTGATCAGTTTTTTAGCAAGATAGTATGGTCCATGTCCAAGGATGGTTTTATGATCAGACAGTTGATCTTAAATATTATGCGTTTCCTGATGGGAAGCCAATGAAGAGCTTTCAGACTAGGTATCGAGGGGGATCGGGAAGGTAGATTTAATACCAGTCTGGCAGCTGTATTTTGGAGGACCTGTAATTTGGTTAGAAGCTCTTCATTGATGGAGGCCATTAGGGCGTTTCCATAGTCTAGTCGACTGATGATTAATCCTTGAACCAGCGGCATCCAAGATGCAAGTGGAATCCATTGGAAGATCTTACGAAGGCTGCGCATTAATCCATAGCAAATGCTAGCCACATGATTGACATGATTGTTCAAGGAGAGGTGATTGTCAATCAGCACCCCTAGGTTACGAGCTACCGACTTGGGAGATGGACATGTGCCAAGATTGGGAGGCCACCAATCACTTGACCACAAGGTTTGGGCTTTACCGAAGAGGATGATTTCCGTCTTGCTGCATTGAGTTGCAAATGATTGGTTTGCATCCAGATGTGTATGTCAGACATACACTTCATGAATCGAAGTTTGATATCAGTTGGATCTGGGCCTAGCGTGATTAGCAGTTGAGTATCGTCGGCATACGATACTGTATCGAAGCCATACGGTTTGATCACACTGGCTAAGAGTGCCACGTATAGATTGAAGAGTGTAGAACTTAAGATAGAGCCCTGAGGGACACCCTTGTCTATGGATTGGCTGCTGGAGACAAAAGTACCCATGTGTACTTTCGAGGTTCATTCTGTTAGATAACTCCGGAGCCAGTTTAAAGCAGTGCCCCTGACCCCCATCTCCCACAGACGATTCACAAGAGTGCTGTGGGAGATGGTGTCAAAGGCGGCCGACAGACCGAGTAAAACCAGGATGGCTGAATGACCAGCATCAAGGGACAGTCTTATGTTGTCAACTACCTCCAACAAAGTGGTTTCTGTACTATGTGAGGCCCGAAACCCAAATTGGGAGGGGTCCAGTAGATTATTGCTCTCCAGAAAGGTGGTAAGTTGTTAATTAGCGACTCCAGGACCTTCCCAAAAAAAGGGAGATGGGCCCGTAGTTATTTGGCTCCTTGGGGTCCAGGGTAGGCTTCTTTAATATGGGCTTAACCATAGCCGCTTTCCATTTTGTTGGGACCGTTGAGTGGCGTAAGGATAGGTTAAAAAGCTCGGTGAGACCCGTGAAAAGGGCTGGCCCGATAATGGACAGAACATGAGGGGAGACTGTGTCGGCAGAGGAGCCTGATTTAACCTTGCAGGTACTGATTTTCGCCAGCCTTGTGGGGAAAGAGGTTGTGAATGTTGTTGATTTTATCCATAAAAAAGGTGGACAGGGTGTCTTGCGAAATGAGTTGTGAGACATGCTTAACTGAGGGCAATATGTAGAACCAAAACAGTGATAAAGTCAAAACACAAAGCACGTAAAATGCCAAACTAAATTAGAAAAATAGAGTGAAATTCAATAAACAAAATGCCACCAAAATGACAAAAATACAAGAAGTGGAAACAGAGATATGAAATTGTAAAGATTTAAGTACAAAGAGTGACAAAAAGCAGCATGAGCCAATGGTGATCCATGGAAGCGGGAGACTTGACAAAATGACAATATGTACACTGGCAGTGATGAAACCAGGAGAGATGCAAAGTGCAAAATAAGAATGTGCCCAAAAAAGCAAAAATGTGAAAATAGGTAAGATAATTCAAAAAGTAGCAAGGTAAAGTTTCAATCCAAAGCTTCTACTGCAAGATTCTGGCTCCTCATTGATACTCTGATGACTGCCAACCAAGGACTGCTTTCGGAAGCAGCTGGACTATGACTCCATTCTCCTATTATACAATAACATTCAAGATGGCTGCTGATACCGAACCCCTACTTCCTGTGAGATTCAAGTTAGTTTTGTTTTGTTGTGACGTTTACCATTGCACACACCACTTTTCCTCTTATCCTGAGCATCATCATATCTAGCACTCCAATTACAGTAAGCATTCAGCAAATACCATTGTAACTTGTTATTTCCTGTAACTCTAAAGTTCTGGACACCACTATGCCATGTAATCATGACAAGTGCATGGTATTTAAAAGTAGGACATGCAAAAGTGTAAAATTAAATATGTCCTTATATTGAAAAGGCCCCAATGGCTAGTTTCACTGTAGCGGGGTTGGCTGTTGCATAGGAAAGCACTGGGATACAATGTTAAATTTAATAATAATATCTACAGCCAGAAAAAACCTGAAGTATTTATTGCAAGCCCAATTCACTGGTGAATTCGGAATTGTAATACATATTTTGGAAAAGGTACTTTTAAAGGCCATTTGTTATGACCTCTAACTGTCACCTGGCAGCTGAATATCCCTCTTGATGTGGTGTGAGCTTGCTCCCAAAGCAGGAACAAAGAGACCTGGTTTTTCAACAGCAGCAAATCCGATTCTGCAGGACCTTGCAGAGAAATTATCTGGCCTCTAGGAACCTGCAGCCTTGCCTCGCTGGAAGACTCTGAGCTCCAAAAAGCGACTGAGTCTGAACTTGGAAATCTTCATCACGCTGAAGGCTCCAAAAGTATCTGAGGAAATTTCTGGGGGCTAAATTTTAATTTCTACTGCTCAGAGCTTACCTGCCAAAGGTCAACGGCTTTACCGGGACCTCATCCAATGGCTATTCGATGTAATGGAGCTCACTTCAGCCACAGTTCCTGACTTGTCCCACTGCAGATTTCTGATTTCCATTTCAGAGACCATGTCCATTGGGCTAAACATAATTTCTACATATGACCCGCACTCCATAGTGGTCAGCCTTAACTTGCACCTAGGTACCCATCAAGTGCAATCCTATCACCACGGTTGGCACTTAATGCTTTTTGGCATTATTTTCACATGTATATTTTAAAAAATCATAACTTTGGTTTCCATTGTTGGATTTTTGTCATTTTGGTGTCACTTTATTTATTAAATGTACTATATCTTTCTAAATTGGTTTGGGAGTTTTATTGTGTTGTGTTTTAAAATTATTACTGTTTTGGAACTCCATATATACTTTACACATTGCTTATTAGTTAATCCTATCTGCTCTGTGACATAGCTAGCAGGGGGTTGATCTGAGGTATATTTAGTACTTCATTGGTTCAACCTGTCAAGGGATTTGGTTATCACTTGAGATAGGTACTCACCTCCGTCAACTAATATCGCAATTTCCTGCAGGACTTTGTTGTTTTCTTGGAGATATTGGTATCTTTGAGAGGGACAAAGCTGAAGTCCAATTCAATGCTGTGTATCCTATTGAAGTGCTGACGCTCTGGAGGAACACACTTCAAAAACCTCCAGGACACCAGGGGAAGGCACTCAGAAAAGTTCAGGGTGACAAGCAAAGACAAACAGCAAATTCCATTCATGGACCAGTTGCCACTAGTCAGCTGGGCACTTAAGGAAAAAATGCCTCTTGCAGCTTGTGTCACTGTAGCCACACAGGAGGTCGGCCAACTGACTCTTGGACTCTACTTCTAGGTCCTGCGTACACAGACAACTGTTCCAGGTCTCTTCTGATCTTCCAGAGGTCCAGTAGCTGTTCTAAGGAGGGTACTTTGGGGTGCCCACTTTACGGTTGGCACTAGCTAGTGGGTGGGGTGTCTCCAGCCACCTCCCCAACCAATGGGGTAAAGGTTCCCCGTGGACATCTCATCCCACTTTTACAGCACTTCCCATTTGCCCTATTACAGTGTACCTTATTCCCAAAATCCAAGATTAGAAAACCCTTCTACCTTTGTACAGAGCCTGTTTGCCCACCCAGAGGTGTGGCCAGAGTAATGAGCAGTCCAGTCCTCTGTGACCCCTCAAAACTGGTTCTGTGGGTAGCTTTCCTCTCACAGGGCTTGGTGCCATCCCGAGTAGTGCAACAAAGGCTGGATCCTTCCCAGGTGTCCCCTGACATTTACTTGTGACAGGGCAAGTCCCAATACATTTTTTTTATTCCTAGGCCCACCCAATCGGTCATTCCTGCCAGGGGAAGAAAAACACCTCCCAACTCCTAGGCCATTGTCTCTGCTCTGGGAGCCGTGTTCACACTTCATGCAGGCCGAGTACAGGCTGGAGAACGTATGCATGTTAGTCTTCAGCAGCTTCAGGCTGAGTAAAGATAACTTTCTAAAAGTTTCATTTCCAATATGTTTATTAAACATCTGACTGATAGCTGTCAGGCCGCACTTGGTATGCCTGAAGCCATGTTCTTTAGACCCATTCTGTGTATGCCACAATAGGTGCTATAGTCCATCGGTAGAATTTAACTTCCAAGCCCTAGGAACATATTTTATACCAAATACCACAGTCTTACAGGCAAGTTAAATTAAGGGATAAGCCAAATCAAGCCTGTTTAAAGTATGAGCACAGGCACACTATTCCTCTTTAGCAGGGGTAACAGTGCACAAAGTTCTAAACCCAGCAAAAATAGGGAACAGAAAGAGGCAAAAAATCTGAGGTGACCCTACAGATGCCACAATAGTGCTGCAAATTCCAGGCCCTAGGTACATAATGTATACCATATATGCAGGACTTATAGGCAATAAGTCAATTAGGATTGAGCCAAATTAAGCATGTTTAAAGTGGGAGCACAGGCTCTTTAAATAGCTGTAGAAGTGCACAGAGTTCTAAGACCAACAAAAATGAGGTTTAGAAAGAGGTGAAAAATCTTAGGTAAAACAACAGAAAAGGTAGATTTCCTACAGTTCCCAATGTGAGTTGTGTTTAGGAAAATGGTGTCACGGTGCTAAGATATTGTAAATTGTGATTCCATTGGGAGTTGCAAGAGTTGTGACAGATATCAGATAGCATACTGGTTTGAATACTTTGGCATTAGTACTAACAGTTGTGTTAGGAAATTGGAGTCCAAAAACAATGAGAGAGTGAATTTGTTAGTGTGATAAAGATGGAGCCTTATTTAGAGAGAATAGATGTATATAAACTCTACATACAGCATATGGAATGTCTTTTGCTCTTTGATGTCCAATACCTGGCAAACTCTAAATAAGGGCCCTGGTGTTTCTACTTGCCAGTTTCCAGTCCACCTGGAATTCCCACAATGTCTTAAGTGAGGAGTATGGACAAGATTCTCTCCTACCAGGGCATTAGGTTGAGAGATCCATCACCATCGTTAAGTGGCTTAATGCTGCCTTGTAAATAAGGCAATGCCCCTATCGCCACCACAACGTTGGAAAAAGTGACGTTGTGGTGGTGATAGGGGCTTGTACATATGCCCTAAAGTCTGTGCAAGATGAGGATTTCTCTTGCTCCTCCTGTGATATGAAACGAACAACACAGTACGGAATTCATTGAAGGATGACTTCAGTAGTAATGTGCAAATCAGAGTTTAAATACTTGAACTCTGGAGTCATCCATAGTACTTCTCTATATATAGTAAATCTGTGATGTCTCAAGTTGAAAGTATGATGAACTGCAGTCCATTGGCAACATGGTCCCTGCTGCAGCAACTAAATATTATGATTGTATAGCAAGGAATGCTCTGAAACATGAGGAACCTATGCTCTGTTGATCTGAGATGCCTGCAACCATTGCAAGTCTTTTTAGAGTCCCATGCCACTGTTAGACATGTATTTTGTCTTGACTCCACTTGTGTTTTGGGTAGTGCAGGGATGGCTGCCACAAAACCTCACACGAAGCAGTGCCCACTCAGCATATACAGCTGCACATCATGACACTAAAGGGAAATATATGACAAAACAATTCAAGTCATAATTTTGGACAAAAGCCATGTGATTATCTTGCATACTTCCAATAAAATGGTTCAACCCTATATTAGCGTTCACTGCAATGGGCGCTAATAGCTCTCTTATACTAGATGCTTTATAAATAATACTAAGAAATGTTCTAGAATTGTCCAAAATAAAACAGCCTTTACCAAATCCTGACTGCTCTTTCCCCATCAGGTATAGCACCCTCTGTTCAAATTCCCAATACCTCAGTAAATACCTTACAATCAAGGTTAATAAGTTAAATTGCCTAACAATTTTTGCAATATATGGTTTCTTACCTTTCTCGGGATCCATTACAGCATTGATCAGGAATGATGCTTCAGCTTTATTTTTCAGAATAGGAAAAACAGTTCAGGCACTAAACATTTAGAAAATTGTAAGCCAAATTCTACAGAAAACCTATTTAGTCCTAAAACCTAACTCCTATTATGTTTATTTAATGCTGTATAAATCTCAATCAGATCTATATCCTTTCTGAGGATTAACCTTCCTAGTAAGATACAAAAAGTGCCTAACTCACAAAGGTAACCTACAGTTTTGAAAAAGTTCACATTTTTAAGTAAGTTTACTACTTTTCAGCATTCACAAACTCCTACTACCTAAAAAGTAGTAAGTCCAGCACTACACATGTGTAACCACTGGCTTACCACTGGTACTGTAACACTCTCCCATAGAAAAAAATGGAGGTAGGGAATTAAAATAATATCCAGTAGGAAATATTGTTAAATTAAACTAAATTATTTAGAACTGTTAAATATCTTTAAATATATATTATTGTTAAAAATAATTTATAGAAATAGTACATATTTACTATTTACTTTTATTTTTATAACTCATTTTGAATGTAAGAAATAATGATTTTAAAATCATCACATGTTCATAAGTTTTCATGGTTCTAACGAAAAGATGCAGGTTGGAGCTCATTAGATAGAAGAGACCAAGAATAGAGTATATACCTTGAAAAGTATCAAAATGTACACAGTGGGGCCTATTCACAAAAATAAACTTACATGTGAGTAATTCTACACATGTAAGATTACTCTTACATTTTGAGTAACTTTACTTTGAGCTATGCACCATCTCTGAATGTAAAAGTACTCATAAGTGCAGGCTTACATGTCTCCAGCCCCTGAAATAGGGAGTGGAGCTAAATTTACGAGTGTGAAAATACTAAGGCAGAAAAGGAGCAGTAGTAGGTCCAACATCACTCATGTCCAGACACGGATACTGCAACAGTCTCCCAGAGGAAATAATGAAGGCATGGAGATAAAAACAGAACCTCATAGGAAATACCTTTACAACTTTATTCTACATTTTGCTCACTTCGTGGGACCTCTTTTTGGAACCTACTCACTCATGGTGGAAATCTCTGCATGGAATGTAATAGAAGAATTACATACACCTGAACCAAATCACGCACAGCTGACACTCATTCCCTCCAACCAACATAATTACTGCCTACAACATAAGATCTGCTTTTTCCTCCTTATCTTACCAGTCAGAAGCATGCAGTCCTTACACTTCAAGAGAAAAAACAAATTCACTCAGGAGGAGATGGAGATAGTCCTTGTCGTGCATGGTGAAATATCACAAACAGATATAAAAAAAGAAGTGACAAGAGGAGTAGGGTGAAGTAGAAGTTCTCGAGGATTCAGTTGGCTGGTGTTCTTCCTGGAGGGACAACTGGATCCTAGCTCCATTTTACCCCAGTTGAGAAGGCCATCCTCAGTACAGTGCTCCCAACCATGTTACATGGGCTGCATTTTTCTGACAACACTAATGTGGTCCCAGGAAAGATTTTAATCCATTCTCTATCTCTCTCTAGCTCTCAGTCTCTCTCCCGCTCTTGCTAAAATCAAATATATATTCAGTCACCCATATCTGTCCTTCACCCACACCTGCGTTGTTAGGCACAAATCACGTATATACCCCTAAAAAATATAATCAAATACACGACGTATGAATTCAGACATGTTTTTATTACTATTTATATTTTTATCCTCTTTTCATACAGCCAATCTTTTGAGTACATTGTTTGCAGCAGCTGGGCAATCATCTTTCCAAGTGGAACAGGGCAAAAACAATAACACAGCTATTTCCTTATGTTAACAATTTGACTAAGACACTATAGAGATTTCTATCACGTTTGGTTACACCGTAACTCTATATTTTACAATGTTCTTAAGCCTGTGTCTGCCATTTTGCCCTGGCAAAATAAACCTTTTGCCAATCCTAAAACTTATTTTTTAATACAAATAAGTGAGTCCTAGGGTAGGCCTGAGGGAGACCATAGGGCAGGATGCATTGTAATCAAAAAGTTGGACATATACTTTTAAATTGTACATGTCCTAATAGTGAAAAACTCCTACATCCATTTTTCACTGCAGTGATGCCTCCCTCTCCCCTAGTATGACATTGGCCTACCTTATTACATTTAACTTTTGATTGGGAGTAGGTAGGAGAGTCATATTTGGTGACTGAGAAATTATAATTTAAAATCATCTTCACTGGTAAAGTCGGACTTTAAATCACAATTTTAAAAATGCCACATTTAGAAAGTTAGCATTTTCCTGCCCTAACTATTTGGTGCCTACAGCCTTTTCCTGGGTCACATGACAAGTATGAGTCGCATTTGGCCTCAGTATATTCCTCCCAGACAGTCACACAATAGAGTGTGCCTGAATGGCCAACTCAGGCAGGATGGGAGGCAGAGCTGAGCACAGCCCCACTTGGAAGTCAATAGGGTGTGCCCTGCCTTCACACAAAAAGCTCCACACTAGTTAATTGTGCATGTAGCTAGGCCGGAGCCAGCACAGGGAGGCAGGAAATTCCAGAAACCCCTGTTGGGGGAAACTCCAGAAACTTCTCCCACTTCAAAGAAGGCACCAGGTAAAAATATGTGTCTCTCAGACCCAACACATGGGTACACTCCTGGACCTGTGGATACTACAGAAGAAGGACCCCTGATGCCCTGCTGCTTGGAACCTGCCCTGCTTGCTGAGAAGGAAGACTCGACCTGCACCCTTTAACCCTAGCTGAAGTGAATCCAAGGGTCAGCTGACTGACATCCTGTTACAGCTACAGGGATATAACAAGTTCCAGAGGCCTCCCTTCATCTACCCAGCTGACCTGCTGCCTGGACCTGCCTGAGCCCTGCTGGTCTCTGCTGGAGTGAGTTTCTGATCCCCAAGAGGTGCCTCCCTGGTCCTGGATCCTTGATATGGCATCAGTGAAACTCCGTCTTGAAAAAAGGAGAAGTCCTGAAGGTTTGGGCTCTTTGTGACCTTGAATATAAAGATCTTGCCTCCATCACCGACCGACGTCAAGCTCCAGTGAACCAAACTTTTTGCGCTACTACGATCGCTAGCGTAGTCCGGCAACATCAGATCTGCACTTCATGCTATAGCATCGACACCCCGCAGTGACCGCCAGAGCCAATCTTCAGCAATGACCGTCTGCGATGCCTGACAGGATTTTTGCGCCACAGTGATGACCGTCTGTGATGCCCAGCTTGCTCTTCGCATTGCAGCGACGACCGTCCGTGGTGCTCTTCCTGCTCCTAGCAGCCTCCTCCCCCACAAGTAAAACTCTTTGTGCAAGACTTGACACGGTAACCTTTCTGACGGGACTAGCCTGGTCCCTGTATACGACCCATGCTCCATTGCGGTCGGCTCGAAATTGTGACTTTAACCTGGTCTCGCACAGATAACCATGAGTGGAGGTTTGTGCTTTTAGGAGCTATACTTACCTTAAATCTTTAAAATTGTACATCTCCAGTTCTACGGATTGGATATTTGTAGCTTTGTTGTCAAATAAATGTTTTTATTTTGCTCAATTTTTTCCAAAATTGGTGTGGGATTTTAATTGTGTTGTGATCTCACTTTATTACTGCGTGAATGCTGCATAAATACTTTACACATTGCCTCTAAGTTAAGCCTGACTGCTTTTGTGCCAAGCTACCAGAGGGATAAGCACAGGTTAATTTAGTGACTTTAGTGGTTCACACTGACAGGGATTGTGGCTGTTGCTTGAAGAGGGATAACACCCCCCTCAACCAACAACCCAATTTTTCTCACATCATTATACTGTTTTATACTTATAAATGTATTTTAATCTTTGTAAGGCCCTGTCTTGTTGTCCCACCAGCCAACTGCCACAACAGCAGCTTCTGCTCTTAGCAACTAAACTTGGACTGGTGCCACAGAGCTGATGAATGATACATAGTAGTATGTTACATATGTGCTCTTTTACATTTAGATCTAACATTTTCATAATTACTGACTGGGTAGCTGTATGTCTTTTGGCACATATCTCTGTTGGCACCGAAAGCAATACAGAATGCAAATTATTGTTATCCTATATGCTACCTTATACATTTTCCCTTAGATTTTATAGATAAGGATAGCACTAAAAAATCCATAGTAGACTTTATCTAAACTTGCAGGAGAGCAATATTTGTGGATCTGGGAACCTCTGATTTTAACTTCTGCATCTCATCATTAGTCCTTTCACAAACTTGTGTTTTGTCAATTTATTAAGTACCTAATGTTAAAACTCTTTTTATTGGTGTTGTATGTTTTACTCTTTTTTGTTTTTTTTGTTTTTAGTTACGAAGACGGAGGAAGTGAATAAACTTTGCAAATGGCTTATTCGCGGAGGCAAGGATGGCTTTATAATAAAGTTTAAAGAAGAATTGTGGAGTCGTTGAAGGAACGTGGCGTGTTTCATACTGATTGACGTGTACACATTTCCAATGATGCCCTGAAGAAGCCCTTGTTTATGGGCAAAATGCGTTGGCTGCGTCTTTGTCTGACAAAGAAGAATATAGAATTTGAAAAGAAAATAAAGAATTATCTTGTTCAAACTGGAAACTACGACTAAAATTGTTAAAACTCAGACTTGTTACTGATTATGATCGTATTGCCTCTCATCATTTTGTTTTACTTTCTTTTGTGCATCTCTAATGTGTCAGCATCT
Source organism: Calotriton arnoldi (assembly GCA_963921515.1). Classification (NCBI taxonomy): domain Eukaryota; kingdom Metazoa; phylum Chordata; class Amphibia; order Caudata; family Salamandridae; genus Calotriton; species Calotriton arnoldi. The sequence continues at coordinate 968,656 of CAWUFW010002709.1, forward strand.
GTGATGACTTTAATAGATTGGCAATATCAATTGATTATAAATCGTATTTCGCTAGGTGCTGAAGCTGGAGATATTTTTGGAACAACAACTACAATGGCACAGGCTCAGCAGCTGACCTCAAGGGGGATCTTCAAAAAATGAATCTCCATCGCTAGAACTGGTGAGTTCACATATTAGAGATATTATAATAGTTACGTCTCTGGATCAGCCCATAATTTCATATGATTTTTATGGTCAAATGGTAGTATATTTTTTCCAATTTGAAGAACAAAGTTTAGTTAAGTACTGTGTTGAAAATGTAACTAAAAACTGGATTTGAGAAACATCTACTTCTTGCAGGTACTGGGGGCATTGAGCCAGACAATGATTCAGGACCATCTACAAGCAGGGGATGGGCGCAACTTGAGGAGAGAATCCTATCCACCCCCAAGCAACTACCTCAGCAGTGAGCACTGCTCCACAAGAAGAAGAGGTAGCAGAGGAGCCAGGACTGCACTAGGAGGAGGAAAAGGAGGACCTGAACAAAGAAAGGAGCACATTGTTGCCCCCACACATAAGAGCTTCAAGAAGGCCATTTCTCAGTTGGGCATCAGTGCCCCTCCCAAATCAATTCTGAATATTGCCAGTTCCCTGTTATTAGTTAAACAGCCATGGATGCTTGTTCCGCCCATGCAACACTCACCTCCACACAGTTCACAACTAACAGATACCTCAGTACAATCTCCTACACACTCCTCCCATGAAGGTGCATTTGTGGTCTTCTCTCAATCATCATGTGAAGAGCACTTATCCCCTATGCATTATTCTCCTCCATAATCTCCTATCTTGCTATCCCTTTCCATGCTTGTCAACCCACTGTCCATGTCAGATGGCCATTCATATGAGAGGGTTGGCATGGTCCAATACTGATCACTGAGGGGATCAGTTTTACCAAGAGTATTCTAATGATATGGGGATTACTCTCAGCAAGATAGCTGGCTCCCATAAAGGACTCCCTCTGATGAAAGACAAACACACCCATGCTTTGGATAACACTGTGAAGTAATTAATTAATTTGATAATTATCTTTATTTAATTTGCATGATTAATTAAAATCTTTGCAAAAAGAATGAATAGAAAACAAACATACAGATAAAAACAGTCTCTAAAAGCTTATGCTGCCAAGAAACCAGAGTGAATCATATACATTCATGTAAAACACTACAAAAAACTTGTACCAATGAAAATTGTGGTAAAATTCATTTTGTCCAGTAGACCCAGTTTCAGGGGTAAAGGGCCAAATGTACTAAGGTTCCTAGTAGCATTTCTTAAATAGCGACTGTGTAGGAATCACTATTCAAGAAATGCAGAAGGATACATAAAACATTTTTGATTCCCACAGATTAGGAATTGCTATTAGGGAATCGCAAATAGGAAGTGCCATTGCAATTTAAGAAATACAAAGCCAAGGTTGCCTCTAGGCTTAAGCACCCCCTGTAAGCACCCCAGATTTCCAAGTGCACATGTAAGAGCACATATGCACTAGGGGCATATGTGTACTTCATGTCACAATAAAAAAATGCATTTTTATTTTGCACTTGGTTACCATCAACTTGAAGTTAATGGTAAGTGCATGTCCTAAATGCTCAATTCGCATTTAGGAAATGCTTTGTACATGTGCTTTAGGAATAGCAAATAGGTAATCCCTATTTGTGGTTCCTAAATCACAGTCGCACTTTGCGATTTCAACCGTGTAGACATCGCAAATTGCGACCGGTTTTTGCCCTTTGTACATCTGAAAAGACCATTTAGCATTTCTTAATGGGCTGCAACAGCACCCGTTAAACAATGCTAAATGACTTTGTACATCTGGACCAAAGTGAGCTATTATTGAAGTTGAGGTTTTTCCTGAAATTTGGACAGAAATTGTACCAACCTAATATTCAGAGAATTATTATGTTCAATAAATCTGTAATGGGCTATCTGCATGTCTGCACCTTAAGATTACTAAAAGATCCACGTAGAAGCTGCCTGCTCAAAGAAGCATGGGACGCACACAAACGATAAGTATGAAAGTTTCTTTTCCAGGATGCAAAGTCTGCAGGTAATGTCTGTAGGCTGCATGTGCCACTTTGGCATAAATTCCAGAGTTGGTAGGTCCCCAAGACTGTGCCACATGAATTTGTGTTTGGTATACTTAGGGTAATTTATACCTGCATGTCTGATGACTTTTTGTTTTGTGCATATTTATCACAATCCAGGAATAACTTCGCCGTGCTAGCTAATTTCTATCCTATAATCTGTTTAGCTTGTGAGTACTAAAGGAAATAGACATTTTGAACTACCGTATAAGTGACCTGCTGGTTCCAAATCTCCTTGCCTGGAATTAAATTAATACTGCTAATGGGCTAGTTCTTGTGACAGGCAACTCCAGGGGTCTGCCTCTCCGAAGGAAATTACAACCAGCAGATAGAGTTGGCTGAGTCCCCATACAATGCAGATTACTTTGTTATTTATGATATGATGTTACTAGCATTGATTGGCACCTTTTGGTAGATACTACCACATAAATGTGATTTGTCAATTTTCTGCTTTCTTTGGTTACCACTTCATCCATTTAGTTTCCTTCTTTTCCTTTCTGTTTTTTTGTCATGTCTAGCATGAGGCTTAAATTTGTGTGTAGAAAAACTAGAAAAAGGAGAATACACTTTTAATATAACTGTGTATAAGATAGTTGGGTTTCATACTGGGCAACCGCGTGCAATCCTGAATCGTAACTATTTGTTTAATGTTCATTTTGCTTTGCATTTCTGTATGACTTTCATTATGATGTTCTTTTTATGGGATTTGCAGAATTGCTTACATTATTTTTACCTGTTATGCACTTGTTTTTTCCTTTTTGTGTTATTTTGCACTTGCTTTCTTAATTAAAAAAACACTACGTAACAAGCATTGTCAAAGCAAGCAGCTCTCATCTCAGAAATGCCACGCTATTGGGTTTTACTATGCTTTTGCCAACGTCATGTAAACATATTCATAAAGATACATATGCACACATGGCTGGTATTCATACAATGGGCAAGATGAATGCTGATGTGCACAAAATCATAGTGACACATGCCCATGTGATGCATTGGTGGACATATTTAATTTACTGTTATGCTATAGCCGGAACCTATGTCAAACTGGTAAATTGAAACATAAAAAAGTGAACAACAAGTGTGCACAAAGAAAGTAGCCTACCATCACTTTGCAGCTACTCATAAAATGTAAAAATAATTAATATGGTGAGGTGGATGGGAAGATGTAGAACGCGAGTGGGAGCAGGACTGGTGAAATTGAGATCAGGGGAGTAAAAGGAGGGTGTGCAGGGGCAGTGAGAGGGAAAAAACAGGAGGGACAGGAAGGAAAAAAACGAACTCTCATTAAGTGCTAAATACAAAAAAACAGAGTCGTCTAAAGTATGGAATGGTAAGATGCAACTTATGTTACCAGAACCAAATAGGATAAACAAATTTATGAAGGAAAGAGCAGATAACTGAGATAGACAGTGAAGCCATGCAGTTATGAGCAAGGGCAGTCCCAAAGCCAACTCTCATGTATTGGAAGCAATAGGTCTGCCTTCAGACATCTGTATGTAACCAAAACCTAAAATGGGGGTTTAAAAGCCTACAGCGAACCTTTTCATCATCCCTGCTGTTTTGCATTTTTGATGTTGAGCAGCCACTGATCATGTGTACCTCAAGTTTGCTTTACTTTTTATTAGGGGTGGGTGAAACTTGCTGATTTTCACTCTGTGGAATTCTGCAAAGTCACATAAAAACTCCATGAGATTCCGTGGAGTTCTGCGACCAGGACGAATTCCGCATGTAGCACTGCTCTTGCTGATTTTTAGCACCGGTAGCTTGTTCCACTCAGTAAAATCAGAGCAAATGGCTCCATGCGGCACGCCAGAGGGCACTGCTTCTTTCTGCAGCTCGAGTAGATTTTGTACTCGAGTGGCAGCTTTCTCAACGCAAACGGTAGCGACCTGCCGCAACCGCCCGCATTGAGAAATCTCTTCGGGAGGCTTTGTAGTGCCCCAAAATCAGGCAAGGGAACGCAAATTCTCGCTCACACTCACCAAGTAAACGTCAGTGAGCCGCACAATAGAAAAAACTCCACCACGTGCCAGTAGGAGGTGTTTTGCCAGAACTCTGTGCTCCAAGAGGCACGCAGAGTGGGCAAAACTCTGTGAACTCCGCTGGCAGAGCGGGAATTTGTCACCCACCCCTACGTTTTATTAGGGGCATGCAATATTCAAGTAATTTTCTTCTGTGTGACATGCAAGCTTGCACTTGACACCATATATTCGTACAAAATATGTCTCATTTCCATTTTGGACATGGGGACGCAATTTGCGATAAAACAATAGTTCAACTAACACAAGCGTCACAAGCAGCCACCCACATTTTAGTCATTCGCATTGTTTCCGCACACATGCACTAAATTTGTACTGCGAACCGTGCAGAATTAAGTGACATCAGCAATTTCACATAACAAGCATATCTCAAACTTGCAAGATTACGCCAGAGTAACGGAAATTTCACCTGAGCCTACTTTTTTTGCACTTTCACACTGCACTTTTTTGTGCGGTTACACTGTATTCATTTGGATATTGCACTTTGTCCAAGTAAATGAGTCCCTTTCGTTTTTTGAGTAGTCAGAAATACAATAACACCCACCTGCAGTTACATTTCTTGGTCACTTTTGCAGCCCTGAAGCACCTACTGAAAAAGATGCTTACTTCTGTCCCATTTTCAGTTAATTTATTGGAAGCAATATGTGGCGTTTGCTGAGGATTTGAACTGCTTGAGTGCTCCTGCCAGGGCAGCATTATTGTCTTTCTGTTTGTTTCAAAACGTAATACATAAAACATATATTCCTGGGAAACTTAAAAGACAAATATTATCCTTTTCATGTCGCTCTTCGTTTCATTCCACAGCCGCCTAAACAAACAAGATGAGACTATAAAAAAAGAAAAAAAAAATCAGTGTGAAATGATTGCACTCCCTAAGGAGAAAATGCCACTGCAAAACTAAGCTTGGCTTTTGAATCAGGCGAATAAAAGATGCAGCCAAGGGACGGTCTATCAGCCTGCAGTTAGAATGAAAACTGACATAAATGAAAATCTTTGCAAATTCGCTCCTTATCTTGCCACTAACATCCCTGCTATTGTATAGTTCAGAACGAGGTGCACTGACAACTGGAAGAACACTCTGACCCTGATATATTTTTCCCATTATGCTGACAAAGTTAGTTTTTTATTGCAGGAAACATTTTTATGCTGGATGCGAGGCAATGCCTGAATTTCACCCGGAGCCTGTCATGATACGTCTGCACACTGCCATTTATTTAATATATGAAATTCAGTTGTAACTGAAAAATATGCAGACTTTATAATACACACGTACCTTACTTAGATGAACTCTTAACAGCTGACATTGTACCTAGTAAAATAAAGTTGACATGCCTTGTATAAATGCTCTGCAGTGAAAATATTTGTGGGCAAATAACACTTTATTTACAGCAACTGTACTAATAAACACATATTCACATATTTATTACTACAGACCAAAGATAAAATTCAAGTTAATTCCTACAGTATCGTATAACAATATTGGAAAAAAACACTTTTATTAGCTCACAGTTTGTATGCAACAATTACTGTACACAAGGAAACAGCCAGATGTACGACCGTTTTTTGCGGTCATAGAGGGGTTTCAGACCTCTTTGCGACCACAAAAAACTAGTTGGCCATGTACTATTCCTATTTTGCGAGTCGCAAATTATTTGCGACTAGCAAAATAGGAATAGCGAGTCGCTATTAGGAAGGGGCTTTCGAGGGCGACCCTTCCTCATAGCGATTCCTCCAGCTATGTATGACTCTTTTGGACCGCAATTGCGGTTGCAAAACAGTCGCAGTTTACCACCCTTCTCAGAAGGGTGGTAAAGCACTCGCAAACGGGAAGGGGCCCCTTCCCTTTGTGAATGCAGGGAAAATATTTTTAAGGGCAGGCAGTGGTCCCAGGGACCACTACCTGCCCTTAAAAATGAAGCGAAAACGTTTCATTTTTTCTTTTTAAATGCATCCCGTTTTCCTTTAAGGAAAAGCGGGATGCACTTAAAAAGAAAAACTGCTTTATTGAAAAGCAGTCACAGACATGGTGGTCTGCTGACCCCAGCAGGCCACCATCTCTGTGAGGCTGGCCATTCCCAATGGGGTCGCAAATTGCGAGTGGCTCATGAATATTGATGAGCCTCGCATTTTGCGACCCCATTGGGAATCGCTAATAGTGTCTCTGACACTGTTGTACATTGGATTTAGTGCCTCGCAATTTGTCGCAAATTGCGAGGCGCTAAATCCAATGGTCGTACATCTGGCCCAAAGATTTCTAAATTGCGATTCTCTCCAAATCACAATTAGGAAATCAGTATTCCTAATGTATGAAAGTCTTTTGATTTTCATTAGCGATTCCTAGTGGGTCACAAATAGACCTGCCTCATGCATATTAATGAGGTAGGTCCCAATTTGTGACCAATTAGGAATTGCAGCCATCACAGGGATGGAGGCCTACTGAGGTCAGCAGACCACCATGTCTGGGATTGCTTTTTAGAAAAGCAATCTTTTTATTTTTTTAATGCAGCCCATTTTCATTTAAAGAAAACGCGGTGCGTTTAAAAAGAAAACATAAAACTTTGCAGTTTCATATTTTAAGAGTAGGCAGTGGTCCGTGGGACTGCCTGTTCTTAAAAATTGTTTGTTTTCCATTCTCAAAGGGTCCCCTGGGCAGGGGCGGTGTGTCCATTAGGGCGTTGGGGCGTTGCCCCACTAAGCCTCATGGACCGACCGTCCGTCAATCATGTCACCACCAGTATCGCTATCCGCATCGCATGGCAACTCGCAATCGCTCCTAACAGTCAGCGGCGCGCTGATTCCGCTGAAGGGGGTGGGGGCGGGGCTGCGGCAGTAACTCCAAGTGAAGTCAAGTCACTCACAATCCCAGCAGCGCATGTCTATTTTTGGGCTGGTCATTTTTATGACCAGCCCGAACATGCGCACACAGTCACGCTTGAATGCTTCCCTATATACTTGTCTTTAGCAGAGCTGAGGGAGGGACCTGAGGGAGGGTGCGCTTCATACAGCAGCAGCACCCCCCGTCTCATATGGGCGAGGAGCAACCATGCCCCCCTAGCCAATCCTGGCACATTGGCGCGGTTGGCGCCGCTATTGCAGGGCCAGGATTGGCTGAGGCACCGTGCAGCGCAGCAGTCTGTTACGTGACTAAGTCACGTCACCGCGCCACACACGCCGTCGCCAACACCACACACACACCACAGCAGACCTCGTGGTGACTCGAGTCGTGACGGTGTTGCATGCAGACAGTGCTGTTGTTTGTGGCAGACAGTGGCTCGCGTGTGACGCACGACGGTTTGGACTACTCCGAGATCCATCATCTCCTGAGAGTGACCTGGCTGAGTGATCATTCAACTCTTTACTTGACTTCACTTGGAGCAGGAGCCAGAGGCCTGGTTTTAAAAGAAAAGTAAGAAAGAGTCCGGCGGGGGCCCCGCACATTTGCAAAGTTGGAATGTTAAATTCACCGCCGGCGTCCTCCAACATACCATATTAGTTACGCACACAGAGGGGGGGGAACTCTCTCACTACACTAGTCACTCTCACTCACACTACTACTGGATTTTCTTGTTTAGTGTTGGTGATGGTGACCGTGGCACCGACACCGACACTAAACAAGAAAAATCAGTCCTGTGTGCAGTGCACCGACGCGACGCATACCGTATCCATTCCTTTGCTTTCATTCATTCATGTGGTGGAACTTTCGACTGCGTAAATCATATGTTGCGTACATCATCCACAGATAAATTAAAACTCTGCATCATGATAATCGGCTGCCAATACTTAGGCCACTTTGCGATGACCCAACTAGGTGGGACTCGGGAGCCCCAGGAAGTGGGGTGCTGCTCACCATTGCTCTCCCTGCCATTAGCTGCATCAGGCCTCTGGGGTGTCGGGAGCCGCAGGCAATGCAGTCAATAGTGGATAAGGGGAGCCTGCTGCTGTACCTCCATTGAAGACTTCTCTGAGCTCAGAGTCCAGTGGGTGGCACAATACAAACTATTTCTGTCTCTTGGTGCTCCTGCTTTCATCTGTGCCCTCCAGGGCTTTGGCGTCCATTTTAAGTGAAACGCTCTGCCCTTGACAATGCCTGTTGAAGCTGCACTCTGCACTATGAGCCATAAACTGAGGACCAGAGGCTGTGGCGTGGGCCCAGTATGTCACGGCGGGTGGCGCTGCTTGCACCAGAGACAGAGAGTGTGTGCGTCCACTGTCTTGTTTTGTTGTCTTTGTGCACACTGGCGGCGGGGGGCATGGCAGCACTGCGCAGCGCTAGAGTAATTATAATTAAATTAATGTTATGTCTTAATCCAGTCAGTGGTGAGGTTGCGCGGTGCTCTTTATAAGTTGCGCTGTCTCTTAGCTTTTTTGTTTGTAAGTGTTTTCTTTTTCGAGGTAATAAGAACATTCAGATCTGCACCTGGATCATCTAGACTCGGACTGGTCAATATATTTCTTTTAATACGTTTATTTTCATGATGATGGTTTTGTATCTCTCTTCGTGACAACGGATTCTCTGGAAGTTCTTAGAACATGCTTTTAGACAAAAAGGAAATGGAAAGGAATATTTGGTTCCAAGAAATAAGCATTTAAGAAAGGAAATGTTTTGTTTACTTTCCGTGCAGATTTATTGTGACAGCCGAAACATACAAAGAGCATCGAAGAAATTTAGGAATTACTCTCTGCATGATCTACTGTTGGAGTGCAATCCAGAATACTCTCTCACAAAATAGTCTTATGGACAGCCGAAGGCCTTTTTGAAAAACGCCGGCGTAGTCCGTGTTTGGTGTTTTGCCGCCTGACTGACTATTGTATTGTGGCAGTGGCTGTGGTGGTCACAGAGATTTCATCAAGAAGTTACTATACATTACACAACACTCAGGGCACAAGTCCTAAAAAAAGAAGTGGGGGGATGCTCCAAGTTAGGTGGTGTCACCGGAAGTGACGTCACGACAGGAAGTGACGCCACGAAAGGTGATGGGGGCAGGCTGCCAGCAGCAAACCTCATGATAATAAACAATCTGCGAGGCTTTCAGCATCAAACTGTGGGTTTAATGAGACAATGAATCACGTGATATGAAGGGAACACTGGTTAGAAAGACCGCTGGGATTTTTTGATTTCCTCGTGAAGCCCTCAATGCGGCCAGCTTTTGGGCAGGGGGGATGGCGTCCACCCGGTAAAATAAGTGGGGGGACGCCGTCCACCCGCGTGGTACCCCGACTCGAGCCCTGACAACACTACTAATGCTCACTGGGTCTATGAGTGGACAAGAGGGAGGACAATGGCAGCTACGTCACGTGTGCGGGTGGGGGAACTCTCTCACTACACTAGTAGTAGGCTGCCAAGCTGGGCTCGCCGCTTCCTCATGTTTTATTGAGAAGACCAGACGCTTACAGGGAATCAAATGTGTTTGTTCGGGAGACAGAACTAAAGGAGACAAGAGCATTAAATATATCATTCATTGCACACATTTGCGCCAGACAGCGTTAGCACGGCTTGACATTTCATGCAGCATTTCCAGCCGCAAAATATACATTTAAAAGTAGTCACTCTCACTCACTACTACTACTACTGGATTTTCTTGTTTAGTGTTGGTGATGGTGACCGTGGCACCGACACCGACACTAAACAAGAAAATCAGTCCTGTGCATGCACCGACGCGACGCGTATGTCACGGAGGGTGGCGCTGCTTGCACCAGAGTGAGAGTGTGTGCGTCCACTGTCTTGTTTTGTTGTCTTTGTGCACACTGGGGGGCATGGCAGCACTGCGCAGCGCTGCCTGTCTAAAATTGGAGTAATTAGAATTAATGATGTTATGTCTTTTGTGCAAAAGTATAAGTAAATAAAAAAAGTGTAGATTAACATGGCCTTGCACATGGTGCACTTTTAGATGCATTACTTTTGTGAGTTTCTGTTAGTTATTGACAGTTTTGTGCTTCAATTTTACATTCAAACAAGCATTTGCAATGCAATCGGTCTCGCTTTTGGGACCTTATAAGTATTTATCCATGCAGCACATTATCCTCCTGGGTGCTGGAACCAGCGGCTCAAATTAAGCAGAGGGAGAAGGGAGAAACAAGGGAGGGATGAGAGGCCTGGAGGGAGAAGGGAGCAACCAGGGAGGGATGAGAGGCGTGGAGGGAGAGCAGAGTTCTGGCAGCAAGGGCTGAAATCGGGGAGGGTGGGAGGCTTCCATCCTCGATCACAACCTTAGGGTCCCAATCAATGTCCAAATTTGCACCTCATACCTCACGTGCCATCAGCAGGGACGGTCCCATGTAGCGTGACACCCTGCTGTGAATTTACACCTAAGATGGCTGCCAGTGCCAAGTCCAAACTTAACTACAGTTTGGCATTCGGAGTGGGCTGGTAGGTGGTGTGTCTGCAAAGAAGTAAAAAGGTAAAAGCTATGCTGCAGTAGTGTGTTCCCTGCCTCCTCCTCAATGTTGACTGTGATTTGTATTTTTTGACTGCAGTTGACTTACCCCAATTCCATCAGTCACTTCTTTCTAGTGGGCAGTGATAGTGGTTGGTGGGGTCCTTGCCGCACAATAGAGGTTCATCTAGAGCACTCATATTTAGTGCACATGAGCAGACTAGTGATCCTACCTGGTGGCGTACCTGCATCTCCCGTCATGCTCAATGTACTGCATCTCTGTAATTCTGTGTGACTGAGCGCACGGAAGTACTCCGCTCCGAAGCACTTCCTCAACTTAAGTTATTGGCTGGAAACAACCTGGGGTAACTCGAGTCATTAAGTAATGTCCACTCAGCTTGTCATCCTTGCACACTCAAGCGTTCCATTAAGTTATGATGGCCCTTATTCAGCACTTTTTCTCAAAGCGCTTTAGCAAGCAGCCTCCTGACGAGAGACAATAAAAATGTCATGATAACGCTGATGGTTAATGTTTTTCCTAGAGAGAGATCAGAGTTTTGTCTAGTGGAAGTTTTGACTCATGGAAAGGTAGCGCAGAAGGTGAATGTGCCTGCTACAAAGAACATGTACCTGATGCAGATCACAAAATGCACATGATGTAAATAGGTCAGTGAGTCACTGCTTTTGTCAGAGAGATCCTTTTGTTACTTGCAGTTTGTAAGTTAAAATCCTAACATACAACAGTGAGCTATTAACTGTCATCTAAGAGCTGCATGCAAACTGCAAGGTAAAAATTGGAGCGTTATGTTTTTCCCCCCCAGTCTTTGTTTGATTACCCTAACGTTTTCAAAAATAAAATGTTATATTTTTATTTTCAGCAACCTGAACCATTACCTAATTTTTGGGCAATTTTTGGAAGAAGAACAAGGGGCCCCAACCTCCTTTGCTGCTCTTTCATCCCGGCGATGACCGAGCAAACACCAGTGTTAAAGGTAAGGAAACTGATACTATTTTTTTTTTGATTGGAGTTAGGGCTATGTATGTGGTCACTCTACATGGTGGTTGGGGTGGGTGCACATTCTGAACATTGTACCCTCAGTGGATGGAATTTACTAATAGCGTTAGCCCTGTGCTTTGGGCAATAACGGTTGTTAAAGCCACTATCTATCCCTTGCCTTGTTCAAGGCCCTCAAGCAGTGTCTGTTTCAGTGCCTTCAGCAACCAGTAAGGCTGTATTTTTAGCAGTCATGTTGTACAAAGGGAAGCAGCTGTTAGAGATTTATTGCGATACTGCACAAGATATATGTATTTATACTGAAATTTGATATTATTGCACCACACCTTATACGTTGTACTTTGATTATTGACAGGTTTCTTTCATATTGGTAAGGCCAGCATCGGCATGATGAATACAGTAGAAGAGCTAATTGCAAGGTCATTCCAGGCACGGCCACTAGAAGAGAAAATACATATAAAGCAATTAGGACCTCATCAGCCTGACCTAAAACTACAGAAAACTTCCCAGGACAGAGGAAAATTGTCCACACGTACATTCTCAAACGCCTGGTACACAAAAGCTGATTGGCTTACAGGGTGCCCTTTTAGAAATTCTCTGTTCTGCTTCCCCTGCTTGCTGTTTGGTGGTGAGTTTCCTTGGACACATGAAGGAGTAACAGACTTGAAGCATTTGTCTGAAAAAATAAAGAAGCATGCACACACAAGAAGGCATATGGAAAACCTGACGAGACTGGGAATGTTGGGAGAAGACACACCGATTGAGCAGCAGATAAATGATGCATACCGCAAAACAATACAGAAACACAATGAAGCAGTTGATAGGAACAGACAGATTCTATCCAAAATAATTGATTGCATTCGTTTCTGTGGTGCTTTCGAACTGGCATTGCGAGGCCATGATGAATCAAAAAGTTCCTCAAAACCTGGAATATTCAGAGGCCTTGTGGATTTAATAGCAAGCATAGACAAGGAAATGGAAGCACATTTAACAAGTGCTACAGTCTTTAAGGGCACCTCTAAAACAATACAAAATGAACTCCTTGAGTGTATGCTCGAAATTATGAGAAGCCATATTGTGCAAGAGTTGCAAAACACAGACTTTGTGGCTATTCAGGCTGATGACACCACTGATGTGGCCACTAAAACACAGTCCGTATTAGTGTTTCGGTACCTTGACAATGACAGACAAGTTGTGGAGAGGTTCTATGGTTTCACACATTTAAGAGACTCTAGTGCAGAAACCATTCCTGCAGCTATACTGCGTCAACTGAGCTTAATTTTTCCAGAGCTGCCTCAAAAAAAACAACTTATTGCACAAAGCTATGATGGTGCGTCTGTAATGAGTGGAAGCCTCCGTGGAGTACAGAAAAGAATTCGAGATGTGTACCCTAATGCTCATTATGTGCACTGTTACGCCCACCAACTTAATCTTATTATGCAACAGGCAGTATCAAAGATCAGCGAGACACGAATTTTCTTTCAGGATGTAGGAGGCATGGCAGCATTCTTCTCACGTTCCCCCAAAAGAACGGAAGCACTTCATGAGATTGTGGACAAAAGCGTTCCAAGGGGATCCTCAACTCGTTGGAACTTTAACATCCGTACAGTCAACCTAATCTATGAACATAGGGAGGACCTTGAGAAATGTTTTGCCGCCATAGAAGACAATGATGACTTTGATTACAAAAGTCAGACTGAAGCCCGTGGCTTTGCTAGAACACTACAAGACAGAGAGTTTCAGTTCTTACTGTTTTTATTTCATGATATAATGGTAGCTGTCGACCTGTTATACAATCAGTTACAAGCACGAGAGATAGATACTGTCAAAGTGCAAGAATTTACCACTATGTTTGTACAAAGCATAAGCAAAGTGAGAGATGGGGTTGACAATTTAGACAGCAAACTGCCAGAGCATTCTACTTTTTCAAACCGCAGGAAAAACATCACCACTCTGGTCCGAATTGCAAAGGAGATATGTGACATTGTAATTGTGCAGGCACAAGAACGTTTTTCTTTCACAAAACATTTGGTGAGTGCCACATTATTGCAAAGTGAACAGTTTGCAAAATATGATGAATCTTTCCCTGAGCGTGCTCTGAATGAGGCTGTGGAAGCTTATCCCATGCTCAAAAAGAGGAGCTGAGAACTGAGTTGACTGTACTGTACGCAATGCCTGTGTACCGGAAGGCCAAAGGTGCCATTTCTTTGCTGGCTTTAATACATAAACTTAATATGGAAAAGTCACTTACAGAGACAGTGGCTTTACTAAAAATTGTAATAACTACACCTATGACAACAGCAGAGTCAGAACGATGTTTTTCAACCTTAAAGAGGATAAAGACTTTCCTGAGAAACACCATGCTTGAAGAAAGACTAAATGCTTTGGCAATGCTCTCCATAGAGAGCAAGCTAGTTCAAAAAATACCAGACTTTAACATTAAAATTATTGAAAAGTTTGCTGCACTTAAAGAGAGACGTGCTGATTTCATTTACAAAAAGTAAAAAATATGTTCAATGCAGCTACTTTGCGACCAGTTTAGTTGTTGTTGTTCAATAAAAAAATTCTGTGAGGTACTCAGAAATGCATTGTATCTCGAAGTCTGTTATGAAGCTGTGGTTATACCTATGTTATATGACATCTCTTTATTAATGTAATAACTGCACTTTCACAATTGCTTTATTAACCTTCCTGCTTTCTCAAATTTGCTTGAAAATGCACAATTTTTCCGCTTTTTTTTCAAAATTTTCTTGGGGGAGTACCCCCCCGAAACCCCCTTAGGTTGTTCGGGCTCGCACGCTACGCTCGCTCGCTACGGTGCACTATGCCAATAATTTTACGCCCCACCACTTTCAAATTTCACCAGCCGTCCCTGCCCCTGGGGACCCCTTCCTATTTGCGAATGGGTTGCCACCTCCTTCGAAATGATGATAAAATATAAATGTTTTGCAATCGTAATTCGGTTGCAAAACATTGAAACATTCCATGTATATTTACAGGCTAGCATGGCCTACTCTTTCCAGTCCTTTACAGTAATTTGTCTGTGAATTGTTATTTGCGGATACATACACAAGCCGAGTCTCTCAACTACAGGAGAGAAATTAAAGTACTACAATTGAGAAAACACAGCCTCTCAGGACTGTTGGATCATGGAGGCAAGACAGCACTGTGAGGTCCAGATATTTTTTGGACGATGACCACTGACCCTCCTCTGTAATTATTTTTAGATACCCTTCTTTTGTTTTTTAAAAGTGCCTTGTTTGAAATTCCTAACAAATACAATAATAGCCATTTCAATGTGAAGCTATTTATGTGCATATATAAAAACCTGGCATGCATGAAGGATTTTTTCTACTCCCTGTGCTCCTGCAGTTTGTCAGACTGTTCTGGACTCAAGAAGGTATATCAAATACTTCAAAATACCCACTTGTGATGTTCTCTCTTGGAGATCTTCGACAAGAGCTCCCACACAGTAAAATGTTTTGTCTGTAGCTTTCTTAAGGAATGGCAGGTTTCCTATGCTTCCTGTACATCATGAGGTTTAATCACACATGTTGGTGAGTATCTGAATTAACTGTTAATTTTAGCTATTCATCATGTAAATTAAGGCAAACGTTGCTTAGGGTTCCACTATCACCCAGTCATTTACCCAGGACATTGTTCTTACGTCTTTTCATAACAGCATGTCACTGTGGAAAAGATTCAGCTCTGTCAAAATTCTGTTTTGTTTAAAAAGGAAGTCATGCAAATGTGCTAAACTGTAGAAGAAAATTAAACTTTTTGGGGTTCTGCCTATTGACATGGAATGATTGTCTTCAAAACAATGGTAGTGTATAGAACTTTCAAATGAAACCACACAAGTCACTGAGGGGCATATTAGCAAGGGCGTTATATCCGCTTTAGCTGCACTTTTTGCCGCTAAAGCGGCGATATTTCTATCGCCCTATTAGCAAGCTGTCGCTAACAGCTGTTAGTGACAGCTTCATGGCGAAAGCGACCGTTTAGGTGCCCCTTTGCATGTCAGCGATATTTATCGCTAATGACATGCAAAGTAGGCGTTCCCAACTAAAAGCGACTGCAAACAGTCGCAAACACAACTTCCCCCTATTACCAATGCCCGTGAAGCGATAAAGAAAGTCGCGCTAACCGCGATTATCGCTGGAATTTAACACCTGCTAAAAATCTGACTTAACCATTCTTGTCAATGGGAGGTGGATTGTAAGGTTAAGTCCTCACCTGCCTATTAGCAAGCTTTTCATTACCGCAGTGAATTTTTCGCTGGATTTCTCGCGCTATTGCTGGGTTTCGCCGCTATCGCTGGATTTTCTATCGCCTTGGAGATAAGCGTTGATAATAACGCGTTATCTCCACAATGAAATCCAGCGATAGCCGGCGATAAAATAACCAGCGCTAAGCGCGCTTTGCGATGATTTTCACAAATCCTTGGCAATATCCCCCTGGGTTCTTAGGTTGAAAGGACTCTTGCTGATCAGATTGAGTACTGTCAGGTGTCTTTCAGAAAAGTAATCATTAGTTCTACAAAAGACTGAAAGACGATAGAACAAAACTGTGGCAAGGGTTCTAGTAATGAGCCAAGGCCTGACAAGATAGGTCAGTCTAGTAGGTACAACAAGTAAAAATATAGCAATCTTAGCTTTTCAATGAAGAGAAAATTGGCTTCTTGTATGCTTAGCCTTTAACTTTTGCAATAAGAGCCTGGATGACTATGCTCACTATTTGAGAAGGCCAATAATTTGTCCTCAAATATTGTTCATCAAATAATAAATGTAATGTATTCGATTTGTTTGTCCCTACTACTGCTCCCCACTTGTCTGTGAGTTTCCTCACAATATATTCAACTTTACGGAACGAGGCACGCGCCAAACCTTTGTCTAGAGAGATGTTGCTAAAGAGTCCTTTGATGCTCTTTTCTAATGTCTCTAAATTCTAGACTATCCAAATTGGGGGCCTCAGGAGAGGCTATATTCTTGTTTGTAACAGTAAAAGAATGTATTTTCAATGTCTACAAAGAGTCTTTTATGGATGAATACACCCTGAATTGATTACAAAACTATTGACTGGGAAAAAAAACACAATTCTGAGAGAAAGACAGTGAGGAGTTTTAGTTTCAGTCGTTGCTGGAGAGAAGATTCAAAGTCACACACAAGTAAGTGAGGGAGAGAAATAAAAAGACAGGAGAAGGGGCAAATGAAATAGGGGTTATTTAACAATATTATTATTATTATTTTGCTATATATCTTTATTGAGTGTTTTAATAGCATTCACAAACAGGATATTGTCAGCTCAACATATTGACATATACTGTAAGAAATAATGCAAGTAACCACTTGCAAACGATATACCAATACTGTAACACCTGTTACGTACAACTTCCATGCAGTGAATAATACATGTTCGAGATCCAATATAGGAATGTTATATATTATTACAATGAGGCTGATGGTCAATCAATATTCTTATCAGACTGTGGTACTTTGTGATCGGTTTACTTCCTCAAGCAGGTCCTCCTCTTGATCAGCCTCAGGCTGCGAGTGCAGAGCAGGGTCCATCAAGTCACACAGCATTCCCCCCCAGGTGAGTAGCTTATCAGGCAATTTGTCATCTTTCCTCATACTTCTCATGTTTTCCTCCTCTTCATCATCCATTCCCTCAAATCCCCTTCCCACTTATCTCTGGTCTTGGATTTACTGCTCATCCAATGAATCGATATGCATCTTTTTTGCCAATGTGAGTCCTAACACCATAAACCGTCTGCTGAGCTTTCATCATGTAAGAAATCAGCCTCAGGGGGCCGCACATTTCAGACATCGGAGGTCTTGTATTGTGAAAATTGCATGCAGTCATTTAGGGAACAGATAAGTCATATGTATGATCTTATATTAAATCTGTTTAAACCTTGCACACACTGACACCCTATGAACTCCGCAAACACAAGGAGATGATGGACGGAGCGCTGAAACTTTTCAGACACTCACCCCCAGTCACAGATCTGGGTTGAATCCATCATCGTTCTTTAGCTCACTTCGCCACCCCAGTTCAGACACAGCTATATGCAAATCAGTCTTGACCCTGTGCCTCATGGGAACCTTGTGTTTGCTTTGTTCACCCTATGAACTCCTGCATGAATATGCGACCAATCTCTAGGGGACAGGGGCTAATCACTAAGGGTTTGCCATTTCTCCTCCACCCGGAGTGGTTTGGGCTGTCTATCTGCACATAGCACTCGGTACAGGTGGGTTACAAATTTACGACCACCTGCTACAGATAACATAGTGACTAGCGTGTGGGTAGCGTCAGGAGCCTCCATAAATGTAGACCATAGCTGCTAAGCCGTGACAGCAATCTTTGCATACTGAAGGAACTGACCCGGGCCTAGCGCAAACGTCTCCATTGCATCTTGTAGGGTTATTATTCTACCCCCCCCGGGTAAAGATCAGACAGCATCAGACAGCCCACCTCCTGCCACCCCTCTATAGACATTAGTTGTGCACTTTGGATAAAGGGATGTAAAATCCAAACATCTAGTCCAGGCGCATATGGCACCCGTTTTATTATCGACTGGACTGTCCTTTCCCAACGTCTGGCCATCAGTCTGAACAAATGAGGGAATATGTGTGGAAGGTTTCTACCTCGCATCAGTAATGTTCCCAGCTGATGTTCTTCATGGGTACCTGCCAACAAGGACCTTTCCCAATTGGGCTCAGTAGCTGGAAAATGTATTGCGTATTTGAGCTGTATTGACAGATAATACAATTTCAGGTCGGGGACCTCCAGTCCCCCCTGAACCCACTCCCTTCGCAGTAAATCAAACACAACCCTACATCTTTTACAGTTCCACAGAAGCTCCACCAATAGTGAGTCCAGTTCTCTAAAGACCCCTGAGGTAGTTCATAGAACGTCTCCTGCATTACATATAAACATCTTGGCACCACCACCATCTTGATCAGAGAAACTTTCCCCATCAAGTATAGTCTCAGTGTGTTCCAAAATTGAATGGAGTGGCACAGCCCCTCTATCACCTGTCCAACATTTGTGCCATAAAATTACCTTTCCTCATGTGTTATATATCCCTAAATATCAGACCCTGTCTATTGTCCAGGGTAGCTCGACCTGCGGGAGCTGATCTATTGGACTATCCCCAAGGCAACCCAGCGGGGATGCCAGGGATTTTGTTTCATTAATCCGGAGAATAGAGGCCTCCCAGAAGACCTTCAGCTCATCCAACAACAACGGGACTGAGGTACCCGGTCATTTCAAATATATCATAGCGTTGTCTGCATAGAGAGAAATGATATGTTCAGTCGTGCCAATTCATATACCCCATCCCTTTAGAGCCTGTTTCAAATGACATGCCAATGGCCCCATTGCTATGGCAAAAATCAAGGGAGACAGGGGGCAAGCCTGCCTAGTGCCGCGCTGCAGCTCCATAGCCGCTGAGACAAAACGCCCTGTGTGTACTCTGGTTTGTGGGTTCATATATAACAGTTTAACCCAATTAATAAATTGTGAGCCCAGACCCATTTTATGGAGCACCTGCCAAACGTATTTCCATCTTACAGAATCAAAAGCCTGTTCTACATCTAGAAAGGCCAGTGTGTATTCATTCCCCATCAATCCCGAAGAGAGCATAATTTGGGCTAATCAGCAGATATTACTGAGGATATTTCTACGAGGTATAATAACCAGACTGATCTCCATGTATTGGTTGGGGAAGAAAGGGCAGAAGTCTTGCCACCAATGCATGGCTAAGGAGTTTGAGATCTACATTCAACATAGAGAGGGGTCTATAGATTCCCGCTTCAGTGGGGTCCATACTTGGCTTAGGCACAACAACTATTAGAGCCTCCCTCATTGACTGTGGCAATTCCAGCTTTTCTAGGGTTTCCGCAAAAACCACTAGCAACCTGTCCGCCAAGATGTCTGGGAATTGCCGATAGAATTCAGTCAGAAAGCCATCTGCTCCCGGTGATTTGGCAGGCTTTAAGGCCTTCATCACAACCAGCAATTCCTGCTTACTCAGCTGGCAACCAGGACCCCAAACATGACAGTGATATACCCTCCAGATATGATGAAATTACCTGGGTTCTCACATCGCTCTGCAGTTCAGCATTAACCCCCCTCGGATGGTTTGCAAATGTGATATAAATGGCCTGCTGTGGGTATAGCAGATTACCTCCACTATCCCACACATCCAGGACAGGCTGAATGTGATTCTCTAATCTAATCAGGCATACCAGTAGGCGCCCAACATGTCTCCCTCTAAGTACCAGCACTCCCGGCAAACACTCCTGTCATATTTGTCAAGACTGTTCCATAACTCCCCAACCCTTTGACGTTGAGTGTTCCAGTTCTTTATAACTGTCTGATCTGTGGGAAGTGTCTTTGCCAATGTCAATAATTAACGCTTCTGCCTAGACAAGTCATCCTCCAATGTGCATCATATCCCCACCGCAGTAGACATGCACACTCCTCTAAGGACCGCCTTCATGGCGTCCCATTCTGGTGCCCTGCTATCTGTGGTTTCTCAATTAAGCTCAACATATTGTGCTAGCTACCTGTACACAGTATCCCGAAATATCGGGCTGGTAAGTGCCTCTGTCTTGAGCCTCCAAAGTGGTATTCTGGGTATTGGTCTATAGAGTGTATACGTAACTGGCAGTGGAGAATGATCTGATAAATAATGGGCCATGTACTGGGCGTCTGAGATTCTGTGGGTTGCTGTCATATGTGCAACAAAATAATCTAGACGGCTGTGTGTATCTGTCGCCGGAGTATGGCAGAATTATGTACCTGCATTTGGGTTTTGCTGCCACTAAATATCTATTAGTCCAAGACTACTCTGCACCAGTTGCAATGTCCCAGAGCTTTCGGTTTAGAATCTATCTGGGATCGGGATCTATCCACATTACCATTTGAAGCGCAATTAAAGTCTCCCTTCATTACGGTTTCTACCTTGGGAGAGAGTTGCACTTTTCCCAACATTGCGCCCAAAAAGACCCCATCATCAGCATTTGGGGCATATACATTCAATATACATAAACTATGTGCATCAAACATACCCTCTACCTTCACATATCGTCTCTCAGTATCTACATATGTTCTAGTAGGCGTAAAGGGAACTCCAGGTACCACCCATATTAATGCACCTCTTGAATACACTGACAATAACATATTTAATACAATCCCCCTATAGATGGGTTTCCTGGAGGAATGCTATTGATACCCCATACCGTCACAGATATACACAGATCCTATTACGTTTGACATAGTTATTCAGTCGATAATAACCAAAAGGGGAATTAATCACATATCTAGGGAATGCCAGGGTTATGAGTGTTGTACAAAGGCCCTCATACACTCTAACTCATGGGTGGCAGTATATCTTGGTTTTCCGCCAGAAGAAGTTAGGTAATTGGTTTTATCATTGGGTCCTTTTCCGCCTGAGATTCCCGTTCTCCAGGCAGTCAACCTTCCTCCACCTGGAGGGAGACCATCTGGTTCTCATGGCGGTCATGATTTTGTGTGTATTGGCGAAAAAAGTGAAGTCAAAAATACCTCCTTTCCTGTGTACCGTATTTTATTAGTCAGGAAGGGGTAAGGTTAAAAATTGTGTGAGGAGCTTAGGTGGATGTATTAATGGTCCACTGCATCTAAATAATTATTGCGTCGGCGGTCGACATGTTTCAGTCCGTAGGTGTCTCTAAAGATCGGTGGACTTTCTTCAGGAACGTGGTGTTAGCGAAGAAAACTTTTTGATCGCTCTGATAATAGGTAAGTTAAACTCACTTACCTATTTTCATCATTGAGTCAAAGTTTGACGAAGTTAATAGGACATTTTCTACCTATAACTTAGGATGAAAAAAAGGGGAAAAGGGAAAAGGAAAAAATAGGCAAATTGTTGCTAGGCATAGATATTACATAAGATTAACCTATTGGGTTCTGTTATCTGTGTGCAAATCATGGTAGGTTTAATATACATAACTCTGTTCGCATAAAGTGCTTGTACATATCCTCATTGAGGGTCTCTAACACTTGTAAATTGGCAATCGGTGATCGACCTTACGATGGCAATACGTTGTTGTATGGAGTGAAATATTCTTGCATAGATGATATGGGGCCAGATGTACAACCAAGGAATTTGCGACTCGCAAATTGCGTCGCAATAGCGACTTGCAATTTGCGGCTCGCAAATTGGTATGTACAACAGTGTCTGTGACCCTGATTGCGATTCCTAATGGGGTCACAAATTGCATGCCACATGCATATTAATGAGACACTTGCAATTTGCGACCTCATTTGGGAATGGCTGGCCCTCCCAGGTATGGTGGCCTGCTGGGCTCAGCAGACCTCCATGTCTGGGACTGCTTTTAAATAAAGCAGTTTTTTTTAATGCAGCCCGTTTTCCTTAAAGGAAAACAGGATGCATTTAAAAAAAGAAAAATGAAACGTTTTCGTTTCATTTTTTAAGGGCAGGTAGTGGTCCTTGGGACCACTGACTGCCCCTAAAAAATATTTTCCCCTGCATTTGCAAAGGGGAAGGGGTCCCCTGGGGACCCCTTCCCATTTGTGACGGCATTACCACCCTCTTGAAGAGGGCGGTAAATTGCAAGTGTTTTGCGACCGCAATTGCGGTCGCAAAACATTCTTACATAGGGTTGCGAGTCACAATTAGGAAGGGACGCCCTTGGAACGCCCATTCCTAATTGTGAGTCGCAATTCCTATTTAGCTAGTCGCAAATAAATTGCGACTCACTAAATAGGGTTTGTACATGGCCCTAACAGTTTTTGCATGCGCAAACGGGTTGCTAGCCCGTTTGCGCTTGCAAAAATGGGTCGTACATCTGGCCCATGGTGTGTTCTTTAATCAAAAATGTGCTTAATTGTTCACTTTGTTAGAAAACAGTCACAGTGGAGATTGATTGTCATGCGTAACTCCAAGACTTAGCGTTTAGTGCATTAATATTAACGCATACTACGATGTGCTTTGCGAATGGGATGCATACTGCAGAATTATACTGCCGTGTTATGCCAATAGCTTCGGTGGGCATGTTCTATTAAAACATTGTTTTTGTAACCCCTGTTATTTCTAGGCCTGGGCCGTAAAATCCGCTCCGCACGCGGAATTTGCAGAATTTTGGCAATTCCGCGTTCCGCGAAGAACGCGGAATTGCTGAAAATTCCGCGATCCGCGGCGTAGCGGAATTTTTTCCTTGTTCGCGCTTTCAAAATGCACGTACGTGTATGCGGTAGTAACTTACCGGGATCCCTGCATTCGCCGACGAGTTTTCCTATCCGATCGCGTGCGCCACGAGATTTTGGTAGCCGGCCGTGCGATCCCGCGAGAGTGTGCGATCGCAAACACGTCATTCGGACACGCCATCGGACATCCGCGTTCGCGAACAGGAAACACGCATCACGAACGGACAGGACAAGTGAAACAAGATGGCCGCGCCAATTGGCGACCACATGGGCAAGTTCACGAGATATTTCCCCCCGAGCATGCAAACAGCGTCCCCGAACAGGAAAAATGCATCGCGAACGGGCGGAACAAGCAATTCTGCGTGCTCGCGGAATTCTGCGCAGCTCGCTGAGATTTTTTACATCTTCGAGGAACTTTGCGTAACGTGACTACGCAAATTCCGCCCAGTGGGCGCGCTATGAAGTCTGTCTCCTAGTGGTAATTACGCATTAGTATAATGGCTTATGTATGTGTGCCTAGTTCGGAGAACCGTTAGTGGTGCGGATCAGAAACATGCGGTCATCGGAGTGACAGTCATACCTTAATTGGAGTTTTATTTAAGCTCCAACGGGTGCTGCGGGAGCTGTATGATAAAGAAAGTAGAGTAACGACCCCAATGAGCGAAACAATGTTTATTACCTTATCTTTTGATTGCCGTGTGCTGCTCGTTTACCTTGGCAGTGCGACTTGCATCTCATTCCTGTTACCGCCTCCCGTGACCCGGAAGTTGACATCAGTGGTCCCAGAGGCGGTTCATTTATATGAATGGGTGTGAAAATAGAGAAAAACCAAATGTCGTCCCAGTTGGGAGAGAACAGACTCATAAGTTAACAATAAATGAAAAGAGTATTGTATAACATTTGTCATGTTTTTTCTGAGGTACCCCAAAATATTTAGTAAAATTGTGATCATTTTATAGTAAAGTTAACAATAATGAGCAGACTACCTGAATATTATGCTCATTATGAATGTTGCCACTGTATGTATATGAGAATCTCCAGATTGTCATAGTTTCCGGTATTCGTCACAGTTTTACTTGACAGATGATAATATAGTTTATTGTTGAGCCCTATCATATGGTGAGGGTTTCTGTCTAGGAACGAGTAATGTAATGTATGTATATGCAATGTTGTTTAGGTCAGAATGATCATTTGTTCATGTCTCAGTACTGGGTGATATTTTTTAATGTTTTAATGACAGCCAGGGAATGTTTTCACTTAATCCTTTATCGTAAGTATGTAGACGGTACACCAACCGCTGCTCTTTTTCAAAGAGGATGTTCTCAGCGTTATGGTCTTGTTTATTTTCAAGAGTTTCAATGACCACCCACTGTATGTCCTTCGTGGTGTGGTTCATGTTTAGAAAATGGTTGCTCATGAGTGTGGTTGATTTTTTGCATTTTATGTTGCTGCGATGCTCACAGATTCGTTGTTTTATTCTTTCGGCATGTCATGCCGATATATCTCAGTAGGCATAGGCACGTGATCATATATATCACAAACGTGGTGTTACAATTTGTGTGTCGTTTGAGTGTCCACTTCATGTCTTCACTCAGCTGTAGGGTATTGTTTTTTTTAGTCAGATGACATACAGAGCAGTGGCCACATGGGTGATGTCCTGTGATTGGTGTGTTTATCCAGGGAGTCAGATTAGGTTCTTTGTGACTCTGTGTTGGTCTTGGATGGACTAGTATGTCTCAGATGTTTTTCGTTCTCTTATTAGCAAATCTGGGTTTTGGCAATTTCAAGTTGCCCGAAGTGAGAATATGCCAGTTTTTGTTGATTGACTTCTTGACCTGGTTTGAGGCTATGTTGTTACACAGGTCACAATGTTTGTATCTGTCATTTTGGTCACCGTGTCAAGGAGGTTATCACGGTTCTGGTTCCTTGCTCTTTTTTGACATTTGTTGATAATTCTTTTGAGATATTGTCTTTCGTAGAATTTTTTGCTCAGTTCGTCTGCCTGTCGTTTATATACTTGTACTCTGCTGCAATTCCTCCTGATCCTCAGGAATTGACTGTACGGAAGATTTTCCCTCAGAGGTCTTAGGTGAAAGATGTTAAATGATGGAAGGCTGTTTTTGGCAGTTGGTTTGTAGAAAGTCTTGGTGAGTAGTTTGCTATTTTCTTCATAGATGGTGATGTCAAGGAAATCTAGTTTGTTTTCATCTGCGGTGTAGGTGAATTTGAGAAATTCATCTCGGGTATTGATCTATTTATGGAAATCTGGTAGGATTTCAGGTTTCCCTCCCCAGATCATTAGTACATCATCTATGTACCTTTTCCAGAAAAGTATTTTCGTTTTGAATGGGTTGGTTTCACTCAGAATATGTTGTTCTCCAAAGGTGCTCACATAGAGGCCTGTCAAACTAGGGGCGAATGTGCTGCCCATGGAGGTCCCATGTATTTGTAGGTATAGCATCCCTTCATATTCAAAATAGTTTTCTGTTAACTCTTTTTTTAAAAACAAAATCTTTATTGATTTTAAGCATAGGTTACAATGTTCAAAAAATAACTAATACCACTTATCATATTGACATTGCGAGTTGACCAATTATACAGTATACAAATGCTCTGAGCAGTGTGCATTAGTTGACCCAGGCCTGTTGGGTTTGACCATCTTAATTACGGCCTGCGGGATCCTGTTAGGACGTTTATGGTGCCACACGTTCGTCACCCTTGAGCCCCATCACCTGTCCGGTTGAGGCTCTGCGGCCGGATCGGTCCTGTTGGCTTGCTCCAGGAGATATGACTGGAGGGGGGCCCAAATGTCTCGAGGACGGGAGGATGGTGGAAGGAGTTCAACATAGGTGGTTAGTTGTTCTTGGCAATAGACAAGGTCATTCAGCCATACTTTGAATTTGGGTGCCCTTCCCCTGCCCCATCTGCAGGCTACCCTCCGCTTAGCGAGCAAGAGTGCCAGGGAGATGTATTTCCGCAGCGAGGCAGTCAGTGCTTCAGTGTACCCTAATAGTGTGACAAGAGGGTCGTTGGGGACGTGCAGTCCAGTCATTCTATCAAGCGCCTCCAACACCTCCGTCCAATAACTTCGAATGGGAGGACAGTCCCAAGCTAGGTGTCGGAAGTCTGCCCCCTCCTTCCCACATCGGTCACAGCGATCAGTGTCATGAAGATCGAGGCGCATCAGGCGCGCGGGGGTATAGTAGAGACAGTGTAAATATCTACAGTGGATGACGCGCAGCCGGCTGCTAGCAGATATTTTCCCGGTTTGTTGACAGCAGAATGACCACTGATCATCAGTGATGGGGGAGTCTAGTTCTTCCTCCCAATGGGTCCTAGCCGGAAGGGGGTCGTGCATGCAGTCTTTTTGGGTGGTGCGGTAGAGCATTGAAATGACATGTGCAGGGTTGTCTTTCTGCAGAAGATTATGCAATGGAGACAGTGTAGGAGGTTCCTGTGGGAAGCACGGGGTGAGGGCCTTGACATCCTGTTTCAGGCGGATATAGTTGAAGCATTCTAGGGGGGTGGGCGTGGTAATTCCTCACTGGTGCGAAAGGTGCCGTTCGTATACAGCTGACCCCACGTCTGAATGGCAAGCTTACGGAGGAGATGGCAGCAGCCGCCCTCCCGCGTGACCAGAATGTCTAGTTGGCCTCGGAGAGGCAGCAAGGGGGAATATAACGTGGTGATGTGGAGGCGGCGGGCCAGGTCATGCCAAGCGCTGGTAGTGCAGTCTACAGTGGAGGAAGCGAGTCGTCGCGGGATAGCAGGTGCGCTTAAATATGCGGAGCAGGGGGTCGGGGACATGTAGCTGTCCTCGATTGCTAAGTGAGGCATGTATGGGGGGGTCCATTCAATACACCGCAAAATGGGCCTGGGCACAGCTGAAATACAGCTCCAGGTCAGGGATCTCAAATCCCCCGCGCTAAAGGGCGGTGTGAGAGTGTCCCAGCGCAATCTAGCTTGTTTCCCTCCCCAGGTGAGGCGGATGAGTTGAGTTTTTAGGGTTTGGAAGAAGTGTCTGCTGGGGGCATAGGGGATGTTGATGAAAAGGTAGAGCAACTTGGGCAGGATTACCATCTTTATAAGTGAGGCTCTCCCGGCCATTGAAATGGGAATTAGCAATCCACCGGGTGATTTTATCGGTAAGACGGTCTAAGACGAGCCCATAGTTTGCCGCCATCAAGGCATTACGGTTGCGGGTGACGACTATCCCCAGGTATTTGATTGTGTCCTCACACCATGCGAGGGGGTAGTCTGGTGTGAACCATGAAGTTGCGTCAGTTAGAGGGAAGATTTGGGATTTCCCCCAATTGATGTTGACGCCTGAGAGGTGTCCAAAGAGGATAAGCAGCCGTAAAATGGGATTAAGGCTGTCTTCCGGGTTACGCAGATATAGAGTGAGGTCGTCGGCGTACAGGGAGATTAGGAGCTGCCGTTCAGGGTAAATGAGGGCATGGTCACGAAAATGTTGGCGGACCTTGGCGGCCAGGGGCTCAATTGCTAGGGCAAAAAGGATAGGGCACAATGGACATCCCTGCCTGGTGCCTCTGGCTACGGGGAAGGGGGAGGACCTAGTCCCATTGATGAGAACACTGGCCTGTAGACCTGTGTAGAGTAAGTTAATCCATGCCAGAAAGGGGGCGGGGAAGCCCATGCGCTGAAGGACAAATGCCAAATAATCCCATTCAAGGGAATCAAATGCCTTGGTGGCGTCTAGGAAGACAGCCACCGCGTTCATGTCAGGATCAATGTCCTGGAGGACAGCAAATAGGGTCCGAAGGTTATGGGAGGTGCCTCTGCTGGGTATGAACCCCGACTGGTCGGGGAGGACCAGGGCAGTCATGAGGGGCCTAATGCGATTCGCAATTAATTTTGCTAATATTTTAGCATCTACGTTGATGAGGGAGAGGGGTCTGTAGGAGTTGCATTGCGCAGGTGTTTTTTCCGGTTTAGGTAAGGATATTATGAGCGCCTCTCGCATTGATTGGGGGAGTATACCCGTCTCTCTAGCCTCCTCGTAGACATGCCGCAGGACGGGGATAAGTATATGGTGGAAAGTTTTGTAAAATTCAGCAGGGAGGCTGTCTGGGCCAGGGGCTTTGCCAGACTGTAGCTGCATTATGGCAGCAATGATCTCGTCATCCTCGTGATGCGCAAGGAGGAATTCCCTCTGGGTGTCCCCAAGCCAAGCAATTGCGGTATCATCAAAGAAAGGGGTGAAGTCGGCAGGATGTGTTCTGTGTGAGGTGTACAGAGTGCTGTAAAATTGTTTAAAAATGGCAGCTATTTCCGCAGTGTGTGTGTGCCCTTCCTCATCAGAAATTTCTAGTATGGTGTTGGAGAATCTAGGGGGACGAATCAGGGCCGCCAGGGCTTTGCCCTGTCTCTCACCCTCCCCATATCGGCGAGCTTGAAAATATTTCCCTCTGAATTTACATTCCCTTTCGGCTGTCTCCTGGTAGTCAGTGAGGAGATCCTGTAAGTGCTTTTGTAACTCAGGGGCAGGTGTAGCCTGCAGCTGGGCCTCAGTGCGCCTAAGTTCATCCTCTAATTTACGGAGTGTGGCGCGGATGTCCCTCAATATCCCCCCAATTTTGGCGATGCAGATTCCGCGCACAGTGACTTTGAAGGCTTCCCATACCGTGGTGTATTGTGCAACTGAGTTTTCATTGTGGGGGAAGAAATCCTCGATCTCTTGTTCGAGCTCGGCTTTAAATACAGGGTCTAGCAGGGCCTGCATGGGTAGGCGCCAAGACAGGTATGGGGATTCTTCATGAGGGGGGCGCTAGCGTGAGAAGAACAGGAGAATGATCAGAGTAGATGCGCAGCAAATGGGAGGCGCGGATCAACCACGGGATTAGGGCCCTGGAAATGAGCCATTTGTCTGTTCGGGACCAAGAAGAATGGGCAGTGGAGAAACAGGTACCTTCTTTGTTCAGCGGGTGAAGGCTACGCCATGCATCCACAAGGCCGTGGTCTGTGACTATGTGATTAAGGGTATTGTGGGCATTGGAGTAGTGATGGGGTTGTGGGTGTGAACAATCTAGTGATGGATCTAGAGTGACATTAAAGTCACCTCCCCATGCCACATGCGTCGAGCCAGAATCTAGTATCTTTCCCTAGAGGACCCGGAAAAATTCAGGGTCGTCAGTGTTCGGGCTGTTGCAGGAGACAAGCGTAAGGGATTGAGCAGCTAGTCTGCCCCATAGAATGCTGTATCTGCCTTGTGGGTCAGCAAAAACCCCAATGAGGGTAAAGGGAAGTGTGCGCTTGATCAAAACAACCGTGCCGCGCGCGTAGGTGAAGTAGGAGGAGAAGCATTGGTAGGTTGCCCATCGGGAAGCAAATGAGGAAGGGGTCGTGGGGCTGAGGTGTGTCTCCTGGAGCCGAGCGCAATGTATGTTGTGTCGGTCTAGGTATGAAAGTATATGACGACGTTTGCGAGGATCTCCCAGACCTCTCACATTCCAGGTCAGGAAATTGTATTTAGGAGGGCTAGGGCGGGTCTCCATGGCTACATATCATGAATGCTCTAGCGTGTGTCAGGCAGTGGTCGAGTCGGTCAATTGTGTCAGTCACATTTATGCGCGTCAGGTTATCGGTAAGTGGCAGTAAACAAATTCTCCCCCCTGCCCCCACCCACATCAGCAGCCCAATCCTGCTGTGACATAATACCCTCCCTCTCTTCCCCACTGCTGCATGCTCCATGCTCCCAACAGGGGAGGAT
Source organism: Calotriton arnoldi (assembly GCA_963921515.1). Classification (NCBI taxonomy): domain Eukaryota; kingdom Metazoa; phylum Chordata; class Amphibia; order Caudata; family Salamandridae; genus Calotriton; species Calotriton arnoldi. The sequence continues at coordinate 998,154 of CAWUFW010002709.1, forward strand.
GGATGCAGGGCTACGAACTTAGGTAACCAGAGCAAAATAGGGATTCCCTGAGTGGGTAACGGCCAGAGGGCGAGCCAGAAACACCTCGCATCGGCGAGGGTGCTCGGGGGAGGATAGTGAAAAGTCTCATCTTGTCCTGAGTGTTGTGGTGTAGTCTTTGGGTGGGGTAGCGGTCATCGCACCCCCAAGTGAGGCACAACAAGGATTCGGTATCTCGACCTTGAGGAAGGGTGCTACATAGTAAACGGTGGACTGATCGAATTGATGGCAGTTAGAGGAGTCGAACCGAGTCCGTGGCATATTCTTTGTAGAGGGGTGAGCTCGTTACTCAACGTCTGATGTGCCACCAGTGTCAGGGGAGCGAGTGGAGGGGGGGGCACGATCTTTATTCTTCTTGGGCAAAGTTTTTATGAAGTCCTGAACGTGTTGGGGGTTTGTAAATATATGTTACTTTCCCTGATATGTGACTTTGAGGCACGCTGGAAAGAGCATGGCATAGACAATGTTCAGTTGTTGAAGTTTTTTCTTCACCGGTAGGAACTTTTGGCGCGCCTCCTGAACGGCCATGGTGGAGTCAGGGTACAGTGACACCTCCACACCGTCGAAGTGTACCTTGCCGTGTTCCCTGGCGAGCCGTAGTGCGGTGTCTCGATCCCTGTAGTTTAGGAGCCTCGCGATGATGGGGCGAGAAGGAGCTCCAGGTACAGGGCGGGGGGCAAGGGACCTGTGCGCTCTCTCAACGATGAAGACCGGTGAGAAGGCCTCCCTGCCAAAGGCCGCAGTAAGCATGCGCTCCACATAGTCCTCCATTTTGCCCGTGGCGGCCGATTCCGTCACTCCTAGGATCCGCAGGTTTTTGCGCCTTGATCGAGATTCTAAATCTTCATTCTTGGCGGCTATGACCCTCAAGACTCTTTCCATGTCGAGTGTTTTGTCGACGGTCATGGTGGAGGTGTCCTCCAGGTCGGAGATGCGGCGTTCCGTTTCATTAATCCATTCTTTGTGGCGCTCGTTCTTGTGCGTGAGGGTGTCCATCCGGGCGTTCATCGCATCCATTTTGGACTCTATGGATGTCAGACTGGATTGCATTATCAGGAGGAGTTCTTTCAGATCCTCCGTTGAAGTGGGTGGGTCAGGGGTAGCGGCTCCAGACTGCTCACCCTCCACATCCGCCTGCATTCGTGTTGACTTGCGGGCCTCAAAAGTGAGCTTAGGCTGTTTGCTGTCTGCCTTGCCCATGGCGGATGCTGCCAGTTAGGGAGAGGCAGACGATGAGATGCCCACTGGGCTGATGTTGTGCGGTTCTGGGGAGGGCAGCAGCGGACGGGGTCTTGCAGGCTGTCACAGGTAGGCGCAAGTGCCAGCCGTTATACAGTCTCTGATGGTTTGCCTCAGGATCCGGAGGCAGCGTTATAGCGGGTGATGACGACGATGGGCCTCGATGGTGGCGATGGGAGAGTAAGAGTGGTAGTCAGCTGCAGCTGGAATGGGTCGCTGTCAGGGTCCCTCCGGTCTAGCCACTGTCGCAGGTAAGCAAGTGATGGAGGGAGACCGGAGTGCGTAAAGGTCAGGTGGGCCTCCAGATGTTGCTAATATGAGAGATTGCAGCCAAGCAGGGTCATCAATATGGAGATGGATTGGCGAGTAATGCTGGGAAGCAAGGCAGGTGTGGAGGCCGTGAGAGCGGTCCGCCCCGCCAGCAGGAGCAATGCAGGCCTCAACGAGAGGGCAGGCAGAACCAGCTAGCGGGCGCAAGCCCTGTGGGCGTGAGGGGGCTGTGCAGGGTTCAACAATGCAGAGAGGTCGTCAGTGAGGCGCAGGCCTCCTGCCAGGGAGAGGAGGCTGTTTCAGAGAGGAGGCACAGCAGGCCAGGCCACTCCGGCGCGACCGCGCCTACGTGGATGGGGCCTGAGTTGTTCAGCAGCCATGGAACAGCACTCTGTGGGTCCAGGGGTGCAGCCGAAGGGAGATCGCCTAGGGGGTGTCGCACTGCAGGTGGATCATGCAGGGCACCGTGACGCGGGCATTGGGCAGTGAATGGAGGCAGCAGTCATCGCAGGCAGACTCACCAGTTCCAGGAGGTGCAGGGTGTCTCAATCCCCGGTGCGGGCAGGTTGTCTGGCACACACGTGCAGCAGGGAAAGGCGCAGGCCCTCCGCTCCGCAACAGGGCCGGCGGGCACCACGCCGGGCCAGGGCCCCTCCACCCTCCGCCAGGTCCGCCGGCTCCACAGCGGTGGAGAACGTTTCGAGCCGCACCCCTGTCTCCTCAGTGGCCGCCGCAGCCTCCGATGGCAGCTCTCAGCACAGGGCCGTCAGAGTGGATGGGTGCTTAGGCGGAGCGAGGGCCACGAACGCTCCCGTCCGGTCGATGCGGCGCAGGACCCCTCAGCCGCCGGGGGGAGATCACCAGGGCGGCTGGCTCCAGAGAGGAGTGCGTACTCCCAGGGGCGCCCGACAGTCAGCAGGACGGCCCACACCTCGGGCCGAGGAGTCACTGGAATCAGCAGCCACTCCCGGCGGCGATGCGGTCACAGGATTATTGCCGATCAGGGCCGCAGCGGTGAATTCAAGAGGCCGCAACCGCAGCTGCAGCCATTTTGAGTTAGCAAGGCCAGAGGATAGGGAGGCAGTCTCCGTGGTCTGTGGCGCAATTTGCAGCAATATCGTCGCAGCAGCGGTTGGCAGTTGGTGTCCGCTATCCCGTCATTGATTTGTCTGGCGTGCAGGGCAAGAAATGAGAAGGATATCGGGCGGATTGTGCCCTGAGCTGCAGGAGCCTCACGTGAGTGCGGCCATCTTGCTTGGCGCCCTCTAGTGCCCCCCAGTTTTCTGTTAACTCTAGGCGGCAGCACTCAAGGATGAAGTGTCTCAGTGTTTTGTATGTCCAGTTTTCCTTGAATAGTATCTCTTCAATGGTTTGAAGAGTAGCTTCTTGGGGGAGGCTCGTGTATAAGCTCTCTATATCTAAACCCACTAAGCAGGTAATTCCTTGTTAGTATGTCACATCTTTTAGAAGGTTCAGTAGATTGTGGGTCTTTCAGATAGGTGGGTTTTTGTTGTACTATGGGTCTCAGGTAGTAGTCAGCGAACAGTGATAGAGGTTCTAACACAGAGCCTATCCCTGAGACTATTGGTCTCCCTGGTGGTAGATTCCTATTTTTGTGGGGTTTTGGTAGGGAATAGAAGTATGGTATCCATGTGTTTGCGGGTTTTAGAAAGTCAGCCTAATTTTTTGTGATCCAGCGATTCATTTCAGCCTCTTCTGTCATGATGTTTATAGTTCTTTTAAGTCTCGCTGTGAGATCTTGAGGGATAATCCTGTAGTGTCTTTCATCTACTATAAGATCCATGCATTGTTTGTGATAATCGGATGTTGATAGGAGCACAATGCCTCCCCCTTTGTCCGCCGGTTTTATTACCAAGTCTTTCCTTCGTTTTAATCCACTTAGGGCCAATTGTTCCTTCTTCGTGATGTTCGTGAATGTTATTTTTTATCTTTGTTTTTAGTGATTCAACTTCCTTGAACATGGCTTGTTCAGAGGCTAGTACTTCTATTGGTACTGTGTGAGTTGCTGGACAGAAGGCGGATTTAAGTCTGAGGTTAGTGTTTCCCTCTTGGTACATTCTTGCTTGTCTTTGAAATAGGCTTTCAGTTTTATCTTGCGGCAAAATTCGGAAATCTCACAATGTAGTTTGAATTGGTTGAATGTTGGGGTGGGTACAAAACCTAGTCCTTTGTTCAATAGACGTAGTTGGTCCTCAGTGAGTACATGTTCGGTTAAATTGACGACTAATGATTGGTTGTGCTTGGTCTTGGTCTATCCCGATCCTTGGACATACTCCAGGTCTGTACTCTTTGTTCTATTTCGTTCCAATGTACTCCTTTCCTCCTGCCTCGTCATTGATTCTGACCTTTTCCTAAAAAAGGTGGTTGCATTATAGGAAAGGGTTGTAGTGGTTGGTTATGCATATAAGTATTAATCTACCCATGGAATTGAGGGTGGAAAGGTTAAAATGCTATCAGTTGGTAATCTCCAAAGGTAGGTGTTCTCCAGGTCATGTTCCACCTTTGCGTTGGGTTTCTACCTCTTGTTCTACCCCGTCATTGTGGCCTATTTGCTTCTCAACTATTCCGATCTGAGCTATCGGATGAATTACCGGCAGACGAGTCATTGTCGTTGTCAAGTACTGGCAGGGTGTAATTATTTGTAATGTAGGGGTGCATTTTTTCTTGCGAGAATCGTTTAAACTCTCTGCCAAGTTTCTGTATTTTATTTTTAGTGATGTAGTCTTTCATCTCGTTCATCTCTGTACTGATCCCCTCTAGTCGTTTTTTATAAACAGAAATCTGCAGTGTTGTTTTGAGTTTAGCTTCCATAAGTTGAATTTTTATCGTTAATGCTTCCGACAATCTTGTTGCTGTTTTTATGATCAATACCAGATAATCTCTAGTACATTTCCATGAGATCGCTGCCCAGTCGTTTCTGAAGATGATGTCATGTAAAAAGATTCTGGGGGCGTTGCGGACCCAAAGGCCTTTGGGTGCCGCATTTGGTATGAGATATTCAGTCATCATCGGGCCATGGCTGGCCGTCTTTACTTATTCCTTTTTATCATTTGTCAGATCTTCCCAGTCATTAGTTTGTGCTAGCGTTTGTGTTAGTTCTCTATTTTGTAACAGGGAAGGGCCAGAGAGGATAGCACCTCATGCAGTTTTTAACCTTACCCCTTCCTGACTAATAAAATACGGTAGACAGGAAAGGAGGTATTTTTAACTTCACTTTTTTCGCCAATACACAGGAAATCATGACCGTCATAAGAACCAGATGGTCCCCCTCCAGGTGGAGGAAGCTTGACTGCCTGGAGAACGGAAAACTCAGGCGGAAAAGGACCCAATGATAAGACCAATCACCTAACTTCTCCTGGAGGAGAACCAAGATATACCGCCACCCGCAAGTGAGAGTGTATGAGGGCCTTTGTACAACACTCATAGACCCTGTCATTTCCTAGACACGTGATTCATTCCCCTTTTGGTTATTATCAATTAAGCATGGAAGCAGAATGAATCACTGCTCCTTCCCCCCAATACTGATTTTTGGAATAGTTATTCAGTTCTGATATTCCAGGTCACAAATTGATATCCAGTCCCCTCGTATTTCATGTGATATCATTAGATAAACCTCTAGTGATGAGTGTTAGACAACACAACCTACAGTAGAACTGACTATGTATCTCTAACATGAAAGCCTCCCCTCTCCCGAACATCTACTAACATTACAATCCTAAATAAAAAGCATGCCACAATCATAAAAACAGTCATGTAATATCCCACCCAAAGGCAGTAGCCACCCATCACTAACAAGTCAACAGTAAGCAAGAAGACAGTAAACCCTACTCCAGTCTCCCTCCCGATCCCTTTTACCTCAACTAATACTCCAACAACTTCACCAGATGTAGATCCTGTACAGTTCACCAGAACCACAGCCCATCACGAGCACCCAATGTGGTCTCAGCAAAGTGCCTATTTGTGGTGACTGGATTATCCCACTCAAATGACAGTAACCCATCCATGGTCTATAACTATGATCAATACAAATATATATACTAGGGTGTGTAATAATCATTTCTGTCTCCATGGACCATCTTATATTGCCCTATGATTTTATCTGCAGCCTATGATTTGACCCAATCCATGCCTCACAACCATTTGAGTTCTTAGGTCGCCAGCGTACCATTAGTCTGTGTTTCTTGTACCAAACCTACTGGTGAGAAGAAGTTTACAGACTCAAGGGGATCCCCCTCCGCTTTCAGGAAACCATCTTCATCAATCAACATGTGCCCTCCGGTGGTGTCCTCATTGGAGACCCCTTGTTGCGGGATGAACGCTGCCGTCCCCTTCTCTGCTGATCACTCCATAGTTGGTTTTGCTCCAACCGCCGAAGGCCCAAGGCATCCATCCAATCCATTGCCTCCTGTGGAGTCTCGTAGAAATTTATTTTTCCATCATGTTGCACCCTGAGCCTCACCAGAAACACAAGGCTATATTTGATGTTTTGCTTGTGCATCCTATGTTTGACCCCCAGGACGCAATTGCGAAGATCTTTTCTAGTGTAGTCAGGGTAGATTTTAATCAGTTTATCCTCGTGTAGGGTGGACCATGAATTCACACATATTGTAGGATTCCATCTCTGTCCCTGTAGTTGAACATTCGTGCTATGAGTGCTCGGGAGGGGGGTGCTTGCGGGCCGGGGGCAGGATCCAGTGCATGATGGGGTCTTTCAACAGTGAAGAATTTAGAGAGGCAGACAGTGCTAAGCACAGCAACAATCCAATCCTTTATCAATAGTTCAGCCCAGGGTCCCTCTGCCCTCTCAGGAAATCCAAGAAATTGCAGAGTGTTTCTTCTGAAGCGCCCTTTGGCATCTTCTATCCGTCCTTCCATTTGTGCCACTATAGCTTTGAAGTGTCTCCATTGTTTCTTCTAGCAACTGTATATTCTCACCAAGCGATACAACTTCCCCCTCTGTATTTGTGACCCTCTCAGCAACTTTACGAAGATCGAGGTGTAGATGATTAATGTCCATCGCCATACAGTCCATCCTGGACTCGAGTACTACATGTGTGCCCCATATAGCCTTAAGGATTTCTGCCTTATCCTGTGCTTGCTCGCTCCACTCGGTGCCCATCCTGTCTCCTCACCCTGCTCTCCAGTCCCCGGGCCAGGGACAGTATATTGTACTATTTTATTGGCCTGAGGTTTATCTTTAACCATTGTTAACTTCGATCAAACCTGTAATATTGCATTTAAGATTCAACTTTGCAGCCAAACTGGCGGGACTCAATCAGTCAGGCAGCCAAAAACCCACCACTTCACTCAGCACCATGCCTACAGGAGAAGCTTCAGTCAGCCCAATAGGACTCATACCAACGATACCCAGACCTTACCTCTCTACACAGCAGTGTGTTCTGATATTCACTGTGTAGGCCAATCACCTGGCCCAGGTCTCCTCCTCTCAATGGGCCATGAAAGGGTCACACAGGCTATAGGTAGTATCCCAGTACATTATTCGCCTACTAGGTCATACAGAAGTACGCACATCAATCGCTGGGGCTACTCAGGTTGTGCTTATTTGATTATCACAATCCTGTAGGATCACCAGCCCACGCCCCTGTCTCATGCTGCCTGACACACTCAAAGCGATGGACTCCAGCACACAGTCTCAGTCAGACACTCATCAGCAAACCAATGCTGGCATCTTCATCTGTCTCCTTGGGACCCAGCAATCTCTCCTGGGGGGGGTACCTTATCAGTTCTTGCAGTGGGTAGCTTTGAGATGCTCCCTCCTCCCGGTCTCCACACCTATAGCCCACCATGCTAGCCTAGCACTCCTCCAGGCTGAAGCAGGCCCCTCCCCAGGGCTAATGATGTTATTTGCAGGCCTTTTTTACCTAAGGTCAGTACACTCATGCAGTGAAGGGCCCGCAGCAGGGGCCCCAACACCAGCCCGCTATGCCAGGCCCTGGCCTCAGTCTTCCTTCTCCTCAAGTCCCCAGGGCCTCACCCTACTCCACACGTTGGGGCCGCCATTTCATTTCTATAGGCCATGGAGGCGCGTCCGTTCACTCGGAGCCCCATGGCAGCCTTCAACAGCATTCCATGTGCAGGGCGATCCTCGGCTCTCAGACCTGCCCTTCTGGAGATTCTTGGCAGTCAGGCACCAACACCTGTGACCCCCGCTCTGGGCCGACCTCACCGCGAAGCAGGCCACGCCCCAACAGACACCAGGACACACTCCACACAGCCTACTTTATTCCTGCAGATGGGGGGCCTTGGCTCACATAGGAACTCGCACCACGGTCTCCCTTGCCAGGCTCCCACGCCGAAACCCCTCAGCAGTTGTTCGCCACATTGCGGCCCCAGGGCCTCCACTCAGGCCAGATGAGGGCCGTCATCTTGACCTTATTGGCCGCAAAGGCCCACTATCAGACCGGGAGCCCCAAAGCTGCCCTGAAGACAGTTCAGGATCTCAGTGACCCTCCACTCACAGGTCAGCCCCTCTTCTCTCCACCTGCCAGCATGAGGGAGGTTCCCTCGCTCATAGTTCTCTGGTGTTTATCGGCCGCAAAGCACGTCAGGTCACGCCCCCGTCGGGGTCAGGCAGAGTCCTCCCCACTATGTTCTTTCTTCTCCATTTCAACACACAGGTTCACCTTTCGGAGGGTCACTCAACGACCACACAGCATGTAGCGATCACTCCTGTGGCATCTGCATCTACTTAAGCCACCGGTCTCGTCAGGATGATGTAGGATGAATACACTGGGGCAGGATCACAAACTGAGCATGCCTACACAGCCATCTTGTCAGGCCACACCCCCATTAGTATTATTTTTATTAATATTATTATTGTTGTTGCTATTTTGTGTTCTCATAGAAGGGAACATAGTATATCATAAAAAAGCCAAACAAATTAATCGAAAAGAATTGTTAAAAGGAAGTTTGACTGAGAACTGATTGACAGTTCTTTCTGCTCCAAATTACAAAATTGGGGTTTCTTGAGCCCTTATGCACCCACTACAGTGGTCCTGTTCAAAAAGATTTGACTGAAATTTATAACACAGTCACCTAATTATGATTAATTACATATAAGGCTGATTGAAGCAGTGGCTAAATACCCAAATATTGAGAGGATAGAATCATTCTTTGTCTTCACCATCAGTTAGTACACATAGCAGAAACAATCTAGAAGCTGCTTATTACACCATACTAGCCAAAATCTAAAGGTGACCAAGTCTCACATTTTCCATCACATTATCATCACTACCACCACTCACATAGGAAATCAAATTAGTGCCCTAAAATGAACTAACACAAAAATTACAGAATCAAACAGACAAACACATACTGATTTATAATACTCCATAGTAAAATAGTTAACACTTCGCAAAGTGGTGGTTCAGTTGTACAAAAACCAAGGTACGATGTAAGAAGGTTTAAATAGGAATGGTTTAATTTATTAAATAGTATGTGGACTTGAAAGCAGTGTGCACTGTTCACTGCATTCAGGTCCACGTACTTGTTATATGTTGCTAGTTTATGTAATGTTTGTCGACAGCATGCGTAGCGCTGCAGCACCACTGGATTAACTTGTACACAAAAAAATATTTCATTTGAAAAGTGATACGAATAGGAAATAGGAAATAGGAGTGCACCCTTCAGCAAAACATTGTTAATTTATTAAATGGAGACCGCGTTTGTCTGAAAACTTGCTGCTATCCCCTGCCTTTGGCCCCTGGAACTTTGTACTTTGCACACAGCCCCTGGAGGGGCTGCAACACGTTAAAGAGCCGCCCTGCGGTCCCGGTGAGCGGGAGACCGCGTTTGTCTGAAAACTTGCTGCTATCCCCTGCCCTTGGCCCCTGGAACTTTGTACTTTGCACACAGCCCCTGGAGGGGCTGCAACACGTTAAAGAGCCGCCCCGCGGTCCCGGTGAACGGGAGACCGCGTTTGTCTGAAAACTTGCTGCTATCCCCTGCCCTTGGCCCCTGGAACTTTGTACTTTGCACACAGCCCCTGGAGGGGCTGCAACACGTTAAAGAACCGCCCCGCGGTCCCGGTGAGCGGGAGACCGCGTTTGTCTGAAAACTTGCTGCTATCCCCTGCCCTTGGCCCCTGGAACTTTGTACTTTGCACACAGCCCCTGGAGGGGCTGCAACACGTTAAAGAGCCGCCCCGCGGTCCCGCGGCGCGGGGCGCGCCCGGGCCAAGACGGGCCCGTCTTAGCCCGTCATAGACAGACAGAGACTGGACTGGGCCACGGCCCTAACATTTTAAGGGAAAGGTACGGAGGTCGTAATATCCGTTTGTACTTTTGAATTAGTTGGGAGGATCTATAGTCCTCTCAAAAAGAATACTTTGGACAAACTATTTATAAGCTGTACCCTGTATATGGGCCCGACTGGGATTGGTGGCAAGTGACTCACGATCTAGCAGGAATTAAAGATCATATATTTTACTCATATTTGGTGAGACAATAGTAGCGCACGGTGGTGATAATTCTAATAAACAAGATGGGGAAGAGAAAGGCCGCAAGCATGCAGTCCACTAAACAACAAAATGCTAATACTCATCCCCAACATACTTTGCTATGTTATTTAACAGGGACGATGGGGGCTATTGAGCGTCAGATTGTAACAGTCGAAGAGGCGCTCAAACCGGGTCATTCGGGCTGTATAGATAGAGAGGGTAACACTTCAATTATTCAATTAACGAGGGAAGGGCCTGAGTCACCTCTACCGATAGTTATCAATTCTCCAGGCTCAAACGGCTGTATTGTGAACTTACAGGATAATATCTCGGAAAGCGAACAGGAGCAGGTTTAACCACCGATCAAGCGAGCTAGAAACCTGGTTAGTCCTATAGGTGACAGAGGAGAGTTTTGCGATATGTTTAGTGACTTTAACCCCAAATCAAGAAAAAAGATCAATAAGAAGGATAAATTACCTGCAGTTAGAAATAAAACGGGTAAACCAAAACCTACTACTAATTTATGCATCCAGAACGAGGTCATAAACATAAAAGTAAAGCTGGATAACTTGGACAAATTTCTCCGAGAAAGCCTAAGTGGGTTAATACATAAAGTTGGTATTATTTTTTTTTTAAATATCTTTATTAAGATTTTACAACAACTATGTTTTAACCCACGCCCCCCACCCCCTCCCCCTCCCTCCCGGACAGACAGGTGTGCCATAAAAAAATGAGTGCCAATTAACACAAAAGAAAGAATATACATACTGTGCAAACTGTACATATCTACCATGAAGGGATACATGGAAAAATAACATGAGTAATTCATAACAATATCACAACAAAAAAAAGAAAGGACACACTACTAATCTAGCTAGTAATGCCCTTTATGCTTATGCTACTATTACAATCGTCGACCTCACTCCAAGCAGCCTAAAGATTGACGCCAAGCAATCAGAGGGGACCAGATTTTTAACCCCTTTTTCCGTCGTTTCCTGCCCTTACGTTTATAAATGGCAATTTCTATATTAGCCAAAGCGAGAAATCTAGCTAGCCATTGTTGAAACGTGGGGGCATCAGTATCACGCCATACGGAGGCAATGCAAAGCCTGAAGACTGCCATTGCAATAAAGGTGAGTTCATGGCCTATATTAGAGCTTCCGGGGTCTGCGGCCCCCAATAAAATAACCCCATTAGATAATACAATTGTAGTATTCAAAATTGTGGATAGAAATTTCTCTATCTCTCGTTTAACAGCTTTTAGTCCCTCGCAAGTAGAGAAAATATGTATACAATCTGCACGATATAGCTTGCACCTGGGGCAGCATGTACTCAATCCAGTCCCCCATTTTGCAATTCTATCAGGAGTGTAGTACAGAAAAAAGCATGTTTTAAAAAATTGTGCCTGGAGCTTGGTCGACATTAAAATTGTTTGTGACAATTCATAAGCATAGTTAAACTCATTATTTGGAATTTCTGCTTTCTCTAACCATTTCTGCGATATTTTTTCCATATCATCAGGGAACATAGCGTTAATGACTAAGTAAATGCCCCCAATCCTATTCCTTATACCAGATAATAATGTGTCTATTAAATTTACTTTACCAATCCCTCCCTTCCCACCTGTCTTACGTGTCAAAAAATCTCTAATTTGGAGATATTTAAAAAAGTCGCGCCAGTCCAACCCAAATTTATTTTTCAGTTCTTCAAAGGAATAGATCCCTACAGAGGAGAAGAGACAGCCTACCTGTGTAATTCCTACCTCATGCCATTTAAGCATATAGTTATCATTAAAAATGGCTGGGAGACCAGGATTATTTTTTAAGGGAGTATAAAACGAGAATCTTCCTATCCCAAGCATTTTCCTGATATGTTTCCATACTTTAAGCCCATTGAGTAATGTTTTAAATTTAACTTTTTTGAAATGGCTGTCATGTAAGTGTCTCCACCAATATCCACTACTCTCCCTTTCTAGCACCAATTGGAAGGTGGAAGGCGTAGGGGCTACCCCTTCTCCCTCTGCCCAGTTATTCTCCAACAGTTCTTTGCTGTATAACAGAACAGTTGCCCAATAGTATGCCTGTAGATTCGGGAGACCTAGCCCACCACGTTCCTTTTGAAGAGTAAGAAACTTCTGGGCTCGCCGTGGTTGTGAATATGCCCAGATAAAGCTGGAGAATAGCCGATCAATAGACTTAAACCAGGTTGCCGAAAATTCTAAGCAGATTGTTCTAAATAAGTATAGAATTTTGGGGAAGAAGACCATTTTAATCGCGTTTACTCTGCCTATTATAGAAAGATGTAGATTATCTAGACGTTTAAGGTCTTTCCGGATTGTAGCAGTCATCGGTTTCAGATTGATATTGACCAGATTATCAAGATCAGATGTTATACAGACCCCAAGATAGGTTGCTTGGTCCACCACCCGTACATCTCTCATCACGCATTTTTTATTCAAAACAATCTGAGTTTTCCCCTGATTGAGTGCGTATCCAGAAACTTCTCCAAATTGCTTTGCCTCATTCTCTATTGCAGACATGGCCAAATTTGGATCAATTGTCACAATAGCGATGTCGTCCGCATAGGCTAATGTTTTTGTAGAAAAACTATTAAAAATAACCGGCTTAATTGCACTATCCTCCTCCAATCGCCTTAAAAAAGAATCAATATAAATTGCAAAAAGCAATGGGGAGCACGGGCAGCCTTGTCGTGTCCCCCGTGATATTACTATTTCTTCTGTTAGACTGCCATTTACCATTACTACGGCCTTAGGACTTACATACAATTTTTTAACAGCCTGAATATAACCTCCTTGGATCCCAATTCTGGACATTGCTGCCCAAAGGAAGTGCCAGGAGACCCTATCGAACGCTTTTTCCGCATCCAGCAAAACCAGCGCCATAGGGTCCCCTGCCACCCCCCTAGCATCAAACAGAGTAATTACTCGGTGAATATGATTGATGGTGGATCTACCAGGAATAAAGCCGTGCTGGCTTGGAGAGATTACTTTATGAATTAATGGGGCAATACGATTGGCCAGGACTTTCGCATAAATTTTAGAATCTGAATTGATAAGGGTAATGGGGCGGTATGATCCAAGCTGTTCAGGGGGTTTCTTTTTTTTGGGAAAGATAATTATCTTGGCCCGAGACCAAGAGCTCGGCGGACGCCCACCCTTAAAAATATGCGTGATAAGATCGACCAAGACATTTTTGATCTGACTTAAAAATACAGCATAAAATTCTGATGGGATGCAATCTAGCCCCGTAGCTTTCCCTCCAGCTAAATTTTTAACTACGCTTAATATTTCCTCCTCCGAGGGTAATTCCTCTAAGCAATTTGCATCCTCTGTATCGAACTTAACAAGCCTGGAGTTATCCAGGTAGTCCTCAATTCTTGCTTGATCAGCCCCCCCGGTTTCCGAATATAATTCTTGATAGAACCGCCAAAAAGCATCTCTTATAAGTTTGGGATCCTCAATTCGGGGCCCCTGAGATCCCTGAATTTCACGAATTAAGTTTGATGTAACCTGTGGCCTCATACGCACGGCTAGCTGGTGTCCTATTTGTTCATTGACTTCATAAACCCTCTCTTTTTGGGCTAGTGCTTTTTTTATTGCTTTTTCAGTGAAAATATAAAAAATTTGAGCTTTTGCAATTGCCACTTGCTTCTGCAGTTTTTCGGTTTCTTCCTTTCTATTTAGGTTATTGTCGCTTGTACCACTTATAAGTTCTTCCTCAAACTTTCTAAGATTTTCTTGTAGCCCCTGCATAACTGCCCTGGCTTGTTTATTAATTTTAAGAGAGTATTGCAAAGTCTCCCCCCGTATTCCTGCTTTCAGCGTGTCCCAGATAACTTCAATTGAGGCACTTCCCTCATTATCAGACAGAAAATTTGGGATCCACTCCCTCATATAATTACAATAATTCTCATCTAACAGCAAAGCTTTCTCAAAGGTCCATGTGTTAAGTGTATTATTTCTAATGTCTACTTCAAGAGAGCAGATAAGAGGATTATGATCCGAAAGGATCCGGGGTAATTTCGTTACCTGGCATTTTGATTTAATTGAATTAGAAATAAAAAAGTAATCGAGTCTCGCATGGGTAAGGTGTGGGTTAGAAAAATATGTAAACCCCGGGTCATCAGGGTTTGAAATCTGCCATCCATCAACTAGACCATGGCACAAGCACAATTGTTTCAGAGCCTTAAAAACCTTGGGTTTACGCCCTAAGTAGTGCCACCCCTCTTTTAGAGACCAATTACTGGGCAGATTAATATTAATATCCCCGCAAACCATCAAAGGCAAGGGCCAGTGCATTAGTTCATTTGAGATCTCTTCAATAATTGATGCATCATCATGGTTGCTTCCATATATGGCACACAAGGTCAGCTTTTGCCCACTCCCATACTGACATTCTGTTATTACCCAACAACCAAATTTATCAACTTTGGAGTGATTAAAGGTGACCCCATTGCCCCTAGCTAAAATTGCAACCCCCCTTACCCTAGCACCTTGTGATGTGGCACATATCAGCCGATATCCCAACAAATTAAGGATATGTCTTTGTGGCCCTTCGATATGAGTTTCTTGCAAACACACGATATTTGTTCCCCATGTTTGAAGTGCTACAGTCACCATTTGTCTTTTCTTGACATCGTTTAATCCGCAGATATTCATGGATAATATTCTTACAAGACCCATCTTATTATATTAGTGCATTCCGTGCTTATGATCACTATCCACCATCCCTTCTTTCATTCTCCTCCACCACCTACCCTTCCCTTTTTTAGTTACACCCTTCCTGCTGCCTGCCCCATTCCCCCCGTGCCCCCCCAACCTCCCTCCCCACCCTCCACCACTTTGGAGGTTACCTGGCCGCGCCATGGGTGTGACATCCGACAAACAGAGTCCCGCGAGCCCGCTGGGTCTCCCCCAACAACTATCTTTTTCAAGAGACTCCTGAGACATTATGTTGTAAGATAAGCACCTTTCCTTCAGAAAGCAATTACCTCCTCAAGGAGAGCAAAGAGAAAAACCCCCCTCTACCTCATCATAAAAAGAAAGAATAAAAGCCCCCAAAACAAAATACATCAAACATTCTCTCCACCACCCTTAGAAAAGCCATGCAAGAAGTCCTCGGTACGATAGCAATAACAATACTACCAGTCCACGGCCTCAGAACCTATCTTACTAAAAAACCAGTTCACTTAAGTTACAAATATACTTGTGTTCCTAAGACATATTACGTTTTTTGTCCCGAGAGTTCCTCAAGATACTTTTGTGCCTGTATCTCAGAGACAAAGCTGCGGATGGCCCCCTTAAATACTATTTTCAGCCTGGCTGGATTCTGCAGGTATACTTCGGCCCCTAGTTTCTGGAATGGATCAAAAAGCTGCCGAAGCCTCCACCGACGCTCTACTGTGGCATGAGCGAAATCAGGTCTTGTAAAAAAAGTTACTCCCTCGAATGTTCGTTTCTTTGTTGGCCTAGCCAGGTCAAACAAGGTTTGGCGGAGGATAAAGTTCCCAAAAAATAAAAGCATTGCCCGCGGGTGTTGTGATGCGGAAGCATGCTTGCCAGGAAACAGGAGAAATCTATGGGCTCTTTGAACCTCCCTATCCAGGTCCCATGATTGCAACTCTTTGAACGCTCCTTTTAGCAGGTTGATCATAAATTTCCTAGGATCATCTTTCTCTGCGCCTTCCGGGATCCCTAAGAAACGGAGGTTATTGCGTCTCTGCCGGTTTTCTTGTTCCTCCATCTTCCACATCAGATCTTTTACCAATCCCTCATGATCAACATGCTGTGTCTGGAGTGTAGATACCTCCTTTTCCAACTGCTCGGTCCTCCCCTCCACCATAGTCATTCGATCAGCTATGTCGGCACAGGTCTTCCCCACCTTTCTGACAGCCCCTTGCAGTTTTTAGCCGCCATGCGGGATCGTCGGTTGTCAGCCTTGACTTCATCCTGAAAGCTTTTTATGGACTTTAGCACAACTGACAAGGTGGCTTCACCCTGCTCCACCGCCTTACTGCTGTCGCTACCGATGCCACTGCCGTCATTCGCTGGCTTGTAACTACTTGGAGTGCTTATTGGGGTACCCCCCGAGGCCAGTATGAGAGGGGTATTATTATAATCCCACTTCAGCTCACTGGGACTCTCATCCCCCGATAGGTCTTTCCCTCCTTGCACCCTGTTGCTGTTTCGTTTTTTGTGTAGCCTTTTGATGCCTACTCTGGATCTCTGAGTGCCGGTATTAGGGCTACTGTACCAATTCTTGCCTTCTTCCCCACTCGATAGGGAGATACTACTGTCTGTTACTTCAGACTCTTCAGTTAGCGAACAAAACTTGTCTTGATTATCTACCGTCATCTGACTCGAGTCTAGAAGTGAGTGAACCACGTCCGGTACTGGAGGGAGGAGGGTGGTATGCCCGGTAGTCTTTTTAATCGGGGTTGTAGCACTCGTTTGCGCAACTGGGCTACTGAGGTTGCTTATCACATTACCAACGGAGCCAGCAGCTCCCTCTACCACTGCTGCCGTGGTTACTTCCACTGGACCAGCTAATGCGGGAGTATCCGAGCCATCCTTTAGTGCGCTACAGGCCGCCTGTTTAGCATTCCCGAGGTTTCCCACAGCCACAAAACTAGTGGAGATTAAAGGTTGAGAGCTGTCGGTTGTTTTGAATGTACGAGTGTTATTTCTTTTCTCTCCCCCCGTAGAGTTACTGGTTAAATCTTTCTCTTGCAGGGGTTTGCGCCCACTTTCCCCTCTCTCACCCCCTCCACTACCTCTTGCACTCGTATTCGTGCTGTCCTGTTTTTTAGCCAAGCGTGTAAGTGCTAATGAGGTATTAGGTTGTGCTGCGCCTTGCTGTGAGGGTACCGGAGCGATCTTACCCTTGCCTCCTCTCGCCCCTTTGCCAGTCATTCTCGCTTGTATGTCCTGCCGGAGAATGCGCTGGTTGCAGCCGTATATCTCTGCCCAAGTCCTGCTTTCCACACCGCTACCTCCTCTGCTTCTGGAGCGGATCCCGTGTAAGCTTCGTAGTTGCCTCCTCTGTTCAGCACGGAGAACAAACAGCTCGTTCAGAAGCCTTCCGAAGTGAAGATGCGCTTGGAAGGAGCCGCGCAGGTCATCCCCCATCCAGGAGCTCCGAGCAGGCAGTGCGTTTTCGAGGCAGGGATAGATTGCGGTGATAACAAACAAAGGTGAGTTTTTCCCATTTACAGTTTTCAGCCGCATTTCTCTCAGAAATTTTTCATCTTCAAATGCGTCTCAAGTTTCACGATTGCTTTAGGAGATTATTTATCGTATCTCCAGTCTCAGTTGCGCTTCCATCGGGGGGGACTCAGCGGAGCTCCCTCGCGACGCCGTCAGCCGATCGCCATCTTGCCTCCGGTCATCGGATCATATAAAGTTGGTATTATAGAAGAGGTCCTGGCAAGTAAGCTGGAGAAAATGCAGCCTTCAGGTCAGGTGTGCCCCGACGCCCCAGTAAGCCGGGATCACCTTAAAACATCAGGGAAAGAGGTGGTACAACACAGTAACACAAAATGCAGGGCTGCTCCACCTTCTATTTGCCCTATTGTACGTAATATGTACGTCAATAACCCAGGAAATGAGGGTCCCAATAGTTTAAATATACAAAACAAGGAGGTAGAAGCAGTAACATGCTTGGACCTACCACCAGAAGCCACACCATATGTGGTGGTATTAACCAATGTACCCAAACAACAAACTGAGGGGGAAGAACCTTGGGAGACTTTGAGGAACAAGTCACTGCATTGGTTAGGAGTGAGGTCTGGTTTAACTGAAAGGCTTTTTGACGAATTTAAAATGGTTAGGAGAGTGAGCTGGTGGGAAAGGGGAGAAAGACTCTGCCGGGGGACTGTATCGTATTAACATTTAAGACACCACAATTAGTGGAATTGATTTTGAGTAGAGTTGGCACACAGCGTATTATGGGACAAAGTGTTAATGCAGTCCCACAGGGCTTTTTTTACCAGCCTTTTTCACATGCCACCCCAAGTGTAACGAGACCCCTAACTCAGCATTTTCAGAGTGGGTTTAATCTTCCAACCCAGAACCGTTTTGAGGCTCTGGTAACTCTTGATTCTGTGGATTGACTTCAACCGGCAATATTCCAACAGCTTGATACTTCAGCCGTAGTATGTGAACCTCCTGACCTGTCTATAATTAAGTCGTCAAACAGCCTCATGAATATTCTTCCTTTAGATACCGGTACGACGGTAGCTAACAAGTGCAACCTCGTTATGGATTGCAACTCCATTGCTGAAGTACTTCTCCCTCACATCAGTCACCTGGAAAAAACATCACTAAAGCGGTTAGAGATGGGACGTGGGAAAGAGGATACAGGATCGAGGGAAAGTTGCCATATTTTATTTTGGAATGTTGCGGGTCTAAATAGCAAGGTGGATAAAACGGTTTGGGTCGATTTTGTGACTAGGTTTGATATTTTTAGCCTGCAGGAGACCTGGGTGATAGAGCCTGTACATATAAATGGCTATAAAACTTATTTTACACCAGCTGTGCCCTCATCCCATGGCAGAGCTAAAGGTGGCCTTAGTACTTTTATTTCAAACTATTTGAACATAGAGAAAATTGTTTTTAATAATTCAAATCAGTACTACCACAACATTAGTTTTTACATAGACCAAACTTCCGGTATAGCGTTAGTAAATTTCTATAATAATATTCCATCAGACCAAATACAGGGAGTGATGAGAAATTTGAGTAGTGATCTATATAATTTAAAAACCGGTATATCAAAAGAGATTTGTGTTATTTGGGGCGGCGATTTTAATCTACCCTTGTGTCAGCATGTCAATAATTGGTTATGTGGGTTATCTTATGAACTAGGTTATTGTAGTCCCCACTTTCCCCATACACTTTTTGGCGATTTGTTGAATGATATTATGTTTACAATTGACCTTGGGTTTGTTAATGATTTATGCGCTCCTGTGATTCCTTTTTATCCTACTTTTAATGGAAGAGGCATGTTTTCTACAATTGATTATGTATTAGCCTCACAAAGATTTAATTAATATGTTAGAGATTTTATTACTCATGATATCGTATTGAGCGACCATTTTCCCATTAGTGTTGAACTAAAGTTACAGAACAAGTCAGTGAATAATAGAGGCACTTCAGACCATGTGGTGAAAAACATCTCACTGGGTAGACAAAATGGTTAGGCTCTTAAATGAGAAAAAGTGGATCATGAGGTTTTTACTAGTAGGGTGGCTATAAATTATAAAGATATGTTTTAATGTGTCTGGATGATAGATCTTCGCACCAGGAAATTTTAGAGAATTTTTATGTAATTACAATTTTTTTTAAAGAATCACTGTATGTGTGTATAAAGGGAAACAGTAAACAAAACAAGGGCTAGTTCGATACAAGTTGCACTAAAGCATATTCCAATTTGAAAAAGGCCCTCCACGCTAAGGTGAAAAACCAGGCTGATATAAGAGTAGCGAGATGTGAATATAAGAGCACACAGAAAATAAGAAAGATCGCTCTAAAAGAGGAAGCATGGTAAGCCCTACGAGATGCCTCGGTCAACAAGGATCTCTCTGCATTTTGGAAGGCAGTTAATGCTCCCTTTCTGGTAGATAAGGACAATGCCGCCATTGAAATTGCCATTTCCGAATCCGAGTGGATTCAACACTACTCCAGCTTATATAATAACCCAATGATGGAGGACAAAGTAACTTTAATGACCGGCGCTGATAACATGGAATTCACAACCCCCACTGATCAATTATTGCACTTTATGCTAACTGAGGTTAATTCGGCCATTAACGCAAGCAGGGGAGGGAAAGCGGCAGGTCCGGACGGGGTTCCCGTCGATATTTTTAAATCCAACTTAGCACTTTGGGGTCCATTTTTAACTCAGGTTTTTAATGCATGCGGCTCAAAGGGTTTCTTACGTACATGGTATGAATCGATAATAGTACCGATTTTTTTAAAAGGGGATAGGGATAACCCCGCATGCTATCGTCCAATTTCACTTTTGGATTCCACAGTGAAGATAGTAGGGCGGGTTTTATTAAATAGGCTGCAAACTTGGGCTGAGGAACATTCAATTTTAAGCGACCTGCAATATGGGTTTCGTAAAGGTATGGGCACAATCGAACAGGGGCTAAATTTACATATTTTCTTGGAAAAATATACTAAAGCAAAAGGAGAAAGACTATATTTAACATTTGTCGATCTAACGGCGGCATTCGATTGTGTCATACGTGAGAAGCTCTGGGTGATCTTAGAAAGGATGGGCATAGATGCTGCAATTATAACATTCTTAAAACAACTGTATTCTGGGGCGAAGGCACGAGTTCGCTATGGGAGAAGCGGCGAATGCACTGGACACTTCAGGGTAGGAAGAGGAGTTAGACAGGGATGTATCCTTGCCCCATTCCTCTTCTCGCTTTATATAAATAACTTAGAAGCAGTTCTAGTGCAAGAGTGCAAGGACTTACCAATGGCAGCTAATCGACCCATACCGGCACTCCTGTATGCGGACGACGCGGTATTGATGGCCCGTACACCCCGAAGTCTGCAAAGGATGGTGGATGTTTTTACAAATTTTATGACAAACCTGGGTCTGGCTGTCAATTGTTCTAAAAGTTTTACAATGATCTGTGGGGTAGGTTTTAAAAAGAAGATAAGGACTTTATTCATTGACTCAAAAGCAATTGAAGTTACCAAGACTTTTTCTTATTTGGGGATCCTATTTGATCAGATTGGTACATGGGCCTCGGCAATTAAAATTAGAAGGTTATTATTTGTTAAATCATTGATGGCCCTCTTTAATTTCAGCAAAAAATTAGGTAGACGTGCTCCAGTAGAAATTTTACAGATATACAGGGCTAAATGCTTGTCGATCGCGACTTATGGAGCCGGTATCTGGGGTTACGCTGGGGTCCATTCTCTGCAGCTTGCAGAAAACAAGTTTCTGAGGTCTCTTTTGTCTGTCCCGGCCAGTACTTCTGCTTATATATGCCATCGGGAATTAGGCATCCTATTCTTAGAAGATGTCATTAACCCCTTCGCTGCTAGGCCTTTTCCCCCCCTGTGCTAACCCTTTTTTTGGCTATTTGGGGTAGTGCGCGCTTAGGCCCCTGTAACTTTTTGACCACATAAGGTATCCACGCCAAATTTGCGTCCTTTTTTCCAACATCATGGGGATTGTAAAGGTACCCAGGGTTTGTGGATTCCCCTGGAGGGGTCCCAGAAATTAGCCAAAATACAGCTAAATTTGGGGGTTTTTGGGAAAAATGCGAAAAAAGGGCTGCAAATGAAAGCGTCTGGGTTTTTCCCTGCAAATGGTATCAAAAAAGGGTTTGTGGGGCTGAAATTACCATTTTCCCAGCTTTTAGGTAATGACAGACTTTTGTCAGAAAACCAACATTTTTTACACAGTTTTGGCATTTTTCTGGGACATAGCCTATTTTTGCTATTTTTTGTGTTTTCAACCTCCTTCCAGTTAATGGTAGAAATGGGTATGAAAGCAATAATGGATCATAGACAGCTTTACATTTTAGAAAAGTAGACAAAATTCTGAATTCAGCAAGGGGTCATTTGTGTAGATCCATCAAGGTTTCTTTATAGAAACTAACAGTTAAATATAGGAAAAATTGAAAATTAGTTGAAAAAAACAGCCTTTTGTGTCAACGTTTTCACCTGTAACTTCTTCTAATTATGACAGCTCTTTGAAAGCAATATACCGTTACATCCGCTGGACCTTACTGGTTGTGGGGATATATAGGACTTGTAGGTTCACCAAGAACCCGACGAACCCAGAGCCAACAACTGAGCAGCGTCTTGAAATGGTTTTTATTATGTACCGGGTATATAGCAATTATTGTGGGAAAATGTATACATGGAAAAATCGGTATGAAAGACACCTATGTATTTCTGAAATGGGAACAAAATATAGAGTTTAGAAACAGTAGATATTTGCACATTTCCAAAATTGGGAATACTCATACTAGCATGAGAATTATCGGTCATTTTTAAAATTACTTCTTTTTTACACAATGTCTTTCATTTGGAAGGCAGAATGCATCGAAAGTCAATAGGTAATAACAGTTGCTTTACAAATCTGAATTACCCTAAGTCTCCCGATAAAAATGGTACCTCACTTGTGTGGGTAGGCATAGTGTCCACGACAGGAAATGGCTCAAAACCAAACGTGAACACACCACATTTTCACAATGAAAAATTACCCTTTTTTTGCAAAGGGCCTAGCTGTAGTTTTTGAACCCTAGCTCTGCCGGCACCTAGGGAAACCTAGCAAACCTATACATTTTTGAAAACTAGACACCCAGGGGAATCCAGGATGGGGTGACTTGACTGGCTCCCACCAGGTTCTGTTACCCAGAATCCCTTGCAAACCTAACAAATTGTCAAAAAATACACATTTTCCTCACATTTCTGTGGTGAAAAGTTCTGGAATCTGCGTGGATCCCCAAATTTCCACCCACCCCGCGTTCCCCAAAGTCTTCCGAGAAAAATGACTCCTCACTTGTGTGGGTCGGCCTAGTGCCCGCGACAGGAAACGGCGCAAAACGCAACGTGGACACACCTCAATTTTGCAGTGAAAAATGACCCTTTGTTGGCAAAGTGCCTAGTTGTAGTTTTTGAACCATAGCTCTGCCGGCACCTAGGGAAACCTAGCAAACCTATACATTTTTGAAAACTAGACACTCAGGGGAATCCAGGATGGGGTGACTTGACTGCCTCCCACCAGGTTCTGTTACCCAGAATCCCTTGCAAACCTAAAAGATTGATAAAAAAAACACATTTTCCTCACATTTCTGTGGTGGAAAGTTCTGGAATCTGCGTGGATCTACAAATTTCCACCCACCCCACGTTCCCCAAAGTCTTCCGAGAAAAATGGTACCTCACTTGTGTGGGTAGGCCTAGTGCCCGCGACAGGAAACGGCGCAAACGCAACGTGGACACACCCCAATTTCACAGTGAAAAATGACCCTTTTTTGACAAAGTGCCTAGCTGTAGTTTTTGAACCCTAGCTCTGCCAGCACCTATGGAAACCTAGCAAACCTATACATTTTTGAAAACTAGACACCCAGGGAATCCAGGATGGGGTGACTTGACTGGCTCCCACCAGGTTCTGTTACCCAGAATCCCTTGCAAACCTAACAAATTGTCAAAAAATACACATTTTCCTCACATTTCTGTGGTGGAAAGTTCTGGAATCTGCGTGGATCCACAAATTTCCACCCACCCCGTGTTCCCCAAAGTCTTCCGAGAAAAATGATACCTCACTTGTGTGGGTCGGCCTAGTGCCCGCGACAAGAAACGGCGCAAAACGCAACATGGACACACCTCAATTTCGCAGTGAAAAATGACCCTTTTTTGACAAAGTGCCTAGCTGCAGTTTTTGAACCCTAGCTCTGCCAGCACCTATGGAAACCTAGCAAACCTATACATTTTTGAAAACTAGACACCCAGGGGAATCCAGGATGGGGTGACTTGACTGGCTCCCACCAGGTTCTGTTACCCAGAATTCCTTGCAAACCTAACAAATTGTCAAAAAATACACATTTTCCGTACATTTCTGTGGTGGAAAGTTCTGGAATCTGCGTGGATCCACAAATTTCCACCCACCCCGCGTTCCCCAAAGTCTTCCGAGAAAAATTATACCTCACTTGTGTGGGTTGGCCTAGTGCCCGCGACAGGAAATGGTGCAAAACGCAACGTGGACACACCTCAATTTCGCAGTGAAAAATGTCCCTTTTTTGGCAAAGTGCCTAGTTGTAGTTTTTGAACCATAGCTCTGCCGGCACCTAGGGAAACCTAGCAAACCTATACATTTTTGAAAACTAGACACTAAGGGGAATCCAGGATGGGGTGACTTGACTGCCTCTCACCAGGTTCTGTTACCCAGAATCCCTTGCAAACCTAAACAATTGTCAAAAAAACCACATTTTCCCCACATTTCTGTGGTGGAAAGTTCTGAAATCTGCCTGGATCCACAAATTTCCACCCACCCCACGTTCCCCAAAGTCTTTCGAGAAAAATGGTACCTCACTTGTGTGGGTCGGCCTAGTGCCCGCAACAGGAAACGGCGCAAAACACAACATGGACACACCTCAATTTCGCAGTGAAAAATGACCCTTTTTTGGCATAGTGCCTAGCTGTAGTTTTTGAACCATAGCTCTGCCGGCACCTAGGGAAACCTAGCAAACCTATACATTTTTGAAAACTAGACACCCAGGGGAATCCAGGATGGGCTGACTTGACTGCCTCCCACCAGGTTCTGTTACCCAGAATCCCTTGCAAACCTAAACAATTGTCAAAAAAACCACATTTTCCCCACATTTCTGTGGTGGACAGTTCTACAATCTGCGTGGATCCACAAATTTCCTCCCACCCAGCATTCAACCAGGTCTCCCGATAAAAATGGTACCTCACTTGCGTGGGTGGGTCAAGGATCCGCGACAGGCAGGGTCCCAAAAGCTATTGAGGCGACATCAAAATTACCTATCACAAACCAACCTGGTTTTGCATTGGGGGTCCCATGAGTTTTTGGCCCGGGGCTCGGCAACCATCTAGGGAAACCTACCAAACCCACATATTTCTGGAATCTAGACACCCGGGGGAGTCCAGCGAGGTATGGCTTGCGTGGGTCCCCCATCATTCTCCTACGCAGAATCCCCTGCAAACCTCAAATTTCGCCGAACAATTCACTTTTTCTCACATTTCTGTGGTGGAAAGTTCTGGAATCTGCGTGGATCCACAAATTTCCTCCCACCCAGCATTCCCCCAGGTCTCCCGATAACAATGGTACCTCACTTGCATGGGTGGGTCAAGGACCCGCGACAGGCAAGGGCCCAAAAGCTATTGAGGCGACATCAAAATTACCTATCACAAACCAACCTGGTTTTGTATGGGGGTCCCATGAGTTTTTGGCCCGGGGCTCGGCAGCCATCTAGGGAAACCTACCTAACCCACACATTTCTGGAAACTAGACACCCGGGGGAGTCCAGCAAGGTATGGCTTGCGTGGGTCCCCCCTCATTCTCCTACCCAGAATCCCCTGCAAACCTCGAATTTCACCGAAAAATTCACTTTTTTCTCACATTTCTGTGATGGAAAGTTCTGAAATCTGCGTGGATCCACATATTTCCTCTCACTCAGCGTTCCCCCAGGTCTCCCGATAAAAATGGTACCTCACTTGTGTGGGTAGGCACATTGGCTGCAACAGGAAATGGCCCAAATCATACTCTGGAGACTTCAAAATTACCTATACCAAAACTACCTGGTTTTGGGGGGGGCACCTGAGATTTTGGCCCCGGGCTCGGTGGCCATCTTGGGAAAGTACCAAACCCAAACATTTCTGAACACTAGACACCCGGGGGAGTCCAATGAGGTATGGCTTGCCTGGATCCCCAAACGTTTTCCTACGCAGAATGCAATGCAAACCTTAAATTTAGCTGAAAAAACCACATTTTCCACCTATTTTTGCGTGGAATCACCATGCTGGCACAAATGTCCTACCACCCTGCGTTCCCCTTGTTCTCCCGAGTAAAATGATACCTCACTTGTGTGGGTGTCCAAAGCAGAATTGGCTAAAAACGTATTTTTTTAAAAATGTAGCGCTTAGAATTCTTGGTGCTATACTATAAATCCCTATGTTTTGGGCTCTTCCTAGCCACAGGCCTTTGGCCCACCCACACAAGTGAGGTATCATTTTACTCGGGAGAACAAGGGGAACGCTGGGTGGTAGGACATTTGTGCCGGCACGGTGATTCCACACAAAAATATGTGGAAAATGTGGTTTACACCAGAACATGGGCTTCTATTGGAATTCTCAAGGGCATATTATCAAGCCCATTATCGCCGCTTTAGCGGCAGTTTCCTGCCGCTAAAGCAGCGATAATTTTAACGCCGTTCTTGGTAATATGCCCCCATATTTTATTTTGCTAAAAAAAGAAATAAAAGAAATATTACGAAGCCTCAGCTGTTGTTCTGCTGATAAGTGCACTGATGGCGGGTTTGGGATCACAGCTCACCTTAGTATAATTCTCCGATACCGACAATTCGCGTAAAATTTCAACACACTAATTGTGGTGTTTTGCACCACAATTCCTTCTCTTTAGCTGGCGGGATTGAGCACAATCTTGGGAATTTTTATATAATTCATACCTGCCAACTCACATGGCGACATGGCGAGGGGCCGATATCACACGGTGGCAGGAAAAACGAGCTGAAAACCGCTGTAAATAGTAGTCTTCAGTTCGTTGTCCAAGGCTTTCAACTGCTGATGTCCATTAAGTGGTGTGAAAACACCCCAGGATATCGGCACCGGCCTCAGCAAGCTTGTTTTGGGGGGGGGAGGTGTGGGCTTGGGAGCGGGGTGGGGTGGGGTTTAAAAGTGCCTTCTGGGTACGGGGCCCCACCCCCTTCAAGGCCCCGCCCCCTCCTCACACGGTGACATTGTTCTTCAAGTTGGCAGGTATGATAATTCCATTAAGGGACCTTGCTCAGGTTTAGAAATGTTGTAACACGTCTTTTTCAATGTCCTTTAACACTACTTTATCAAAAGCTACTATTTCCTCGGGTGTAGTGTGAGCAGGGTGCCTAAACGTGGGAACTTTTAGGTGAGTAGCTAATGCTGGCATTTAATATCCCTGTTTGTTCTTTTCCCATTAAGAAGAAAATATGACGTTATAGCAAAAATCTTGCTTCACTTGATCTCAGAGTTCAAGAAGGAGGTAGTCGGAACAGAGAGTAAACAGGCCTCGAAGGCTGCCGGTTTACTTCCTGTTGTTTCCATTCCTAGCCTTGTCCATAGGTTTCAGGAGCTAACAGGAAGCAGATGAGGGGCAAAGGGTCGGACAAGAGGTCAGCCCTTGGTTGTCATCAGGTTCAAAGGGTGTCTGTTGTGAGTTCCGCTAACAATGGAATTTTGATGAATCCACATTCATGAGGACAATCAAATATGTTTTCTTAATTTTACCATTGTTTCTTCAGGCTCAATAATTATGGGACGTTCTATTCTACGTGCTGCACCTGCTCTTAAGGCATGCTGGGGGGACCTGGTGCTGTTTACTACAAATGAGTTAAACTGTGTTTCTTTCATCAAACTAATGAATTTCCGTTTGAATCGTGCCTCGGCAAGCTAGCTGCTGATGTTCCTATAAGATTAGGAAAGTGCCCCGAACTTTTTTATAATATGGCAATTACACTGATTAGCCATCGGATTTGAGTGAAACATGCTCCCCTGTATTCAGTTCTCGTGGTTTTAGAAATCTATACGTTCAGCATTAAGTTTTATGACCCACATTACACATTTTAGTGCCAAAAATAAGACAAGTTTTAGTCTTGTAAAAGGGTTACTTAAATGTTTCTGCCAAGGCGCTGTCCTGTGAGTGGCAGATTTGGATATATGCCATATAAATTGTCAGTCTCATTAGTAATGGCTGCCTGGGGTTATTTTAACTTCAGCAGCATGTTCCAAGATTATTACCACTTTTTCATGTTTTGGACGTTCTATATCTACAGGCGATGTAACCGATAGGTTTTGGGTTACGTGGTCAGCAGGTTTTTTTTTTAATGAAAACAGATTTTCTTGTAACTTATTCATGCTTTTACATAAATGGTAAACAGTGAAGCACATTTCTAGGGTGCAAAAATCTCAAATAACCCAGTACAATTTAAAATTCTGAGTTTTAAACACAGGAATGCCGTCTCTATGTATATTTCTGTAATTTGTTCTGACCAATAGGAAAGTTACTAGAGTTCTCTACAGGGTCAAAGGCAAAGATACAGTAAGCCAGTGATTGGAGGGGTGTCTAAGTTCTGTTCTTCTGAGTAAGCCTGGGTGAACTTTCGTTTTTGCTGGAGTAATCTTGCATCATTTCTGCCGTTTCATGAACAGCTGTTACATGTAGTGCCTTAGATTACACAATTACGTCACAAAGCGTAAATTAAATTATATTTTGTGTCGGTAAACATCCTTTTACTGGAGCAACGGAACATGAACAACAAACACGATGCTGTTGTTCGCATCATGTGCAATTTTGTGCTATGTTTTCTTTAGCAATGCCTCTTCACGTCCAGTTTGGGTATGGGGTGTCGGTCCAGCATTTCTGCATTAACGTCCAATATCCCATTTATTTCAGCATTTCACATACTTTCCACAAAAGAAATTACGCAAGTTCGACCGGCACTTAGATGGTTGAGTCGAAGTGGACTATTACTGTCTTGCTGTAGTGTTCTTTAAACAGGTCTGTATTCCGCGTTTTCCTATATTGGATCAGCGATGGTTGGTGCAGTCCTGGTAGGATATATGGGTGTTATTCCAGATGTGGGCGCATAGATTGTAAATGCCTGTTGTAGTTTTTTTCTTGTTTTCACTTCTTCGTCTTCAGTGTGATGGTGTCTTGGCTGTTGGTTTGTGGAGGTGACCAACATAACAGCCAAATTGGCGGTGGTGCGTTTATATTTGCTTTGTAGACATGCAGCTGGTTTTGAAGATAGAAAAGCTCAGCAAGGTGAGCGAGTGGAACTCGAAAAATGGAGTCCAAAAGCGTTATGTTCAGCTCCAGATTTCCTACACTAGCAGTTCTTAACCTTTTGATTTATGTGGACCCCCCATTGGATCATTTCAAACAAATATACAACAAACAAATGTGCAAATAATTCGTTTAATTCTCAATCAAATATAGAAAAAAGTTTTCAAATTTTGAATTTTGATTTGTTATTTGTATACTATATATTTTTTTAATTTATTGATTTGTAATAATATTTAATTTTGTAAAATAGTCTGTTAGTGCCCCATTCATGTCCCACTTGTGTCACCCTCCTTGTCCTTGCCCCCAGTGTCCATCCGTAGACGTGGATGTAACGTCTGTTTAATATGGGGATCATGTCATTGAACTCCAGTTTCCAATGGTTGTCCCCATTGACTATTGGGATCTGTCAATGACCATAGCTATTCCAATACTGGTCTTTGATTCAAGATCTAGTGCTATTTGAAGTGAGATATCAGGTATATGTGACCTAGTGGACATCTTGGTCGTGGCACTATAAAGAGCGCACCCGAGCCAACTGTCAGTAGCTTGGCTTTAAGCAGCATGAGAGGAAGACAGTGTGTGAGTTCAGCGGAGGGAATATTTTTCTGCCCTGGATTTTGGAACAGACACTTTTTATCTTGCGTATGTCACCACTCCACCATATCAGACCAGGAGTAAAACACAACATCATTGTTCTTTGGATTAGCAAATGCAGCATCTGCAAACCTGAAAAGACAACAAAAGAAATATCTTTGTGAGACAATAATCTTTGGACACTAGGTTATTGCACTAATCTAAATGTAAGTTAATGAGACTAAGAACTTGAATAACACAAGACATGTTTTATAATTTTAAGGAAAGCAAGAAAGTATTAACAAATCAAACACTGGAAAAATGTTTTCCAGAATGCTTGGACAACCACTCTATAAAGGAATCTAGCGGCCTACCAAGAATTATTCTTGAATTGGAACTTCATAAAGCAAAAAGGCTTGTTGCTGAAGAGATAATGTGTTTGTAAGCAGTGACAGATGAGAATAAAAAGTTAAATAGCTGATATTGCTGAAGATTGCTTGACTTTAATGTTTATTTTTACCCAGAGGCAAAGGAATTCCCTCAAGAGAAAGTGGCTAAAAACAGAGATCACCCCTGAGATCAAGTGCAACCTCAAGATTCTGAAAGTGAGATTACAGAAGAAGTCTCACAAGACCCATGTGTTCCTCTCTTCCAGACTCCCACCCCTCTCTTGAGCCCTATTTCCAGCGTTCAGCCTGATGTGGACTGTGAGGACAGCTCAGCTAAAGGCTTAACTACTGCATGGATTTGAGTATAAACACCACACTACTGATTGCATCTTTGTAAAGTTGCATTATGTGTGCGTGGTGTAACATTAGCATTCCACATAGAATTGTAGAATGGGCCAACAAAACCACGAGAGCCAGACCGCAAGCAACCCGGTACATGGAAGAGCTCATGCTCACCAAACACTACTGAAAGAAACTTGAACACAAATGCAGATGAAATCAGAAGACACCCAAAAGAACACCTACAAAACCACATCCAGACAGTACCAACAGCAAATAAGAGCCACCAAATGCTCTGTGATCACTGACCACATTGAAAGCAGCACCAACAGCACCAAGGAACTCTTTGCCATAGGGAAAGACTATCTCTCTCTGACAGGAAGCTTCACCAGTATAGCCCCTTCTCAGGACCTCTGAACCCAGATGTCCCAATTTTTCATCAACAAGATCACCAGCATTTATGAAAACTTTGAGCCCTAATTGGACTCTTCCACCCTTGCAATCCTCCTGTCCATCTCTGTCAACACCTAGAGGATCACCTTGACCACTTGGCCCACCATCACCACTCAAGAAACCACAATTACCCTGCAGTTCATTCAGTCCGGAGCACCCTCGAACCCCTGCCCTCACCATGTCTTCATTAAAGGACTGGACCCCATCAGTGGAGCCCTCACCTCAATACCAAACACACCATTCATCACAGACACCCAGCCGGATGTCTGTAAACATGCCACAGTACTCCCTCACCTCAAGAAACCCTCTGCAGACCCAAACATGCTAGCCAAATAGCGGCCTATTTTTCTGATATCCTATCTGGCAAAAATCATGGAAAAGATGATAAATAAATGCCTAGTCACCCACCTCACTCACAACCATCTGAAAGACACTGTAAAATCTTGATTTAGGCCCAACCACAGTAAAGAAATCTCATCACCACCACGGATGACATCCAGATGATCATGGACATTGGTGACACTGCAGCTATTATCCTACTGGATCCATATTCCACCCCTATATACAACGATAGTACAAAGCCGGCATCCAATGTCCTACACTTCGCTTGATTTCCTCCTTCCTGACACGCTGAACCCAGTCGATCAGCCTGGCCCTCTTCACCTCGGATGCCGTCAGCCTCGTTTGCGGAGTTCCACAAGGATCCTCTCTCAACCCCACTTTGTTCAATGCCTACATGATCCCACTCACTAGCATCATCCGTGCCCACAGAATCAACATCATATCCTATGCTGACGGCACCTTGCCCATACTCTCCCTCTCCGACAAGATGGCAAACACCTAAACCAATTTATCTACCTGCATGACTGAAGTCTCCAGTAGGATGAAAACAAACTCCCTCAAGCTCAACACAGACAAGATGGAAGTAATAATCTTTGGCACAGACACTTTGCTCTAGAACTCCTCCCGTCAACCCATGCAAAGAACCTTGGAATAGTAATCAATAATCAGCATAACATGACCAGCCAATTGAATGCAGTTTCCTGCTCCTGCTTCCACACAGTCAAGAAGCTCCAGAAGATCTTCATAGGGCTCCCCAACAATATTTACAGAACGGTCACCCAAGCCCTCAACACCAGCAGGCTGGACAACGGCAAAGAACTCTATGCTGGCATCACCGCTCAACTGACCAGAAAACTCCAGACCATGCAAAACTCTGCGCTAAGATCACCCTCAATCTCCCACTTCACACTCACATGACTCCACACCTTAAAGAGCTCCATTGGCACACATACAAATCCTTAAACAACACTGAACCCATGAACAACTACATAAACTTCCACAAACCTATCAGACACCTCCAGACACTCAGCCAGACTCCTACTCGCAATCCCCCACATAAGCAGAACCAGATCCAGTAGTCAGGCCTTCTCCTACCGTTCTCTAAAATCCTGAAATGACCTGCACATAAGAGCCTCCTCCTCAGTTCTTCAATTCCACAAGAATTCACCTAGCTCCAAATCTGGCTCAGCCCATACAGCTCCTGTTTCAGCACCATAATACTTTCCCCTGTGTGTTGCCATGTTGACACAACATACTGTAAAGCAACTGTTGGAAATTGGGTCACTAGTTGGCAGAGGTTTGCACCCTGTCCAAGTAGGGACCATCACCCTAGTCAGGGTATGTCAGATACACACCCTAAATAACCCATGCGCACCCTCATGTTGCTTGGCACAGAGTAATTAAGCTTAACTTAATGTGTAAAGTATTTGTGCCACACTTTAATTAGAGTAACTCAATTAAAACACTATAAAAAGACTCTACACAGGTTTATTATAATATAGCGTATTTAACTGAGTAAAACAAGACCAAAACAACGAAAAATCCAATCAATGGAAGTCGCGATATGTATTTTTAAAGATCAAATGTGAAAACAGTACTTAGAAGTCACTAGCGGTCAAAAGGTTACTTCAGGTCGTGAGGGACCGGTGCAAATTCAACGCTCAGGCTGCTGGCAATGGAGTGCAGGTCGGCTACAGGACCCAGACAGGTCCCGCTGAAGAAATACCTTAGATGGAGCTTTTGTCGGCATCAAGAGTATACAGCGTTGTTGTTGAGCCGCGCAAAGGAGGTCCGCGTCTTCATAGAGCTCCATTGAAGTGAATGCAATGCGTTGTCGTCAAGCTGCGCAGAGTGTCATAGTCGAGCTGCACAGGCTGTGGATTTTTCATTGTCGAGCAATCTCTATGTTGGTGTTGAAGGGCGAAGTGGTGAAAATTCTCACACAGTCGAGGCAATGCTTCGGTTTTTGCAGATATGAGCTGCAGAATCCCCTTCTCTGGCCCAGGACTGGAGGGGGCACCACAGGCAAGGGTAGGACTCACATATGGCAGAGTCCAGCAGCACCAGCAGGATTTCAGGAAGTCTTTTGTGTCACTGAGAGTTCAGAAAATGGAGGCAAGTCAGCAAGCCCTTTGAGTCACTCTGGGGTTAAGTGAGATGGGTCCAGTCCATGTCTTCAGAAGGGCAGAGATCAGCAGGCAGCAGTGTAGCTCAGCAAAGCAAAGAAGCAGTTCCTCAGAACAGTCAGCCACAGCAAAGTGGCAATCCTTACAGCACAACAGTCTTTACTCCAGCAGAGTTCTTCCCAGGTAAAGTTGTGTACTACTTTGGTGGGGTCAGAGCCACAGTACGTATACCCAAAATTGCCCTTGATGTAAGAGGTGACTTCAAAGGAGTTCTCTGAAGTGCACAAGGATCCCTTTCAACCCAGTTCTGTCTGCCAGGCTATCTGTGGGGGTTAATCAGCACTTTGTGTGAGGGCAGGACACAAACTATTCAGATGCAAGTGTAAGCCACCTCTCCCCCTTCCTGCCCTGGAAGGTTATCAGAATGCAGATGAATGCAGATGAGCCCTTCTGTCACACCCAGCCCTTGTGTTTGTGGCCCAGATGTGTATTGGAAACAGTCTGCAGGCATACAGAGCAAAGTTAAGAGCAGAGAAATGTCCACTTTCTAAAAGTGGCATTTTTAAAATGGTTATTCCAAATCCAACTTTACCAGTAAATAGAATTTATCACCACCTTTCCAAAGATATGACACATGATGTAGCTACTCCTTTCTGATCAGAAATTACAGCTTAAATAGTGTTTTAAGGAATCCCAATGCTAGCCTATGAGAGGAATAGGCCTCACAACAGTGAAAAACAAATGTAGCTGTCTGTCACTGCCTGAATAGGTAAAACTTAAAAGTACATGTCCTGCCTTTAAGTTACACAGCACCCGGCCCTTACGGGCTACCTTAGGGGTGACTTATGTTTAATGAAAGGGGAGCTTACAGCTTGGCAAGTGGTTTTAAATGCTAAGAATGTGGCAGTAAACTGCACACACAGGCCCTGTAATGGCAGGCCTGAGACAGGTTTGAAAGGCTACTTGTGTGGGTGGCACAATTAGCGCTACAAGCCCACTAGTAGCATTTGGACCACAGGCCCTGGGTATTTGGTAGGCCACTTACAAGGGACTTATAGCTAAAGTAAATATGCCAATCAGGTGTATACCAATCTTACCATGTTTAGGGGAGAAGCCCATGCACTTTAGCACTGGTCAGCAGTGGTAAAGTGCTCAGAGTCCTAAGGCCAACAAAACGATTCAGAAAAAATGGAGGGTGCAGGCAAAAAGTTGGGGGAAGACCCCCCGAAGAATGACAGGTTTAACAGTAACACAACACAACATAACATATTGTGCATTGACCTGAGAGATAAAAGTGTTATCACGGACAAACACCCCAATCCCAATATCCCAGAAATTATGGAGTTGCTTATAGAGGCTAAGTTATTTACGATACTTGATGAGGCTGGGCTAATCATCAGATAAAGCTGCATGATAAATCAAAAAATTTGACGGCATTCGTTAGACCCTTTGTCACTTTCAGGTACTTACCAACGCCATTTTGGATTGATATCCGTGCCATCTGTGTTTCAGAGAGACATAGAAAACGGATTGAAAGGAATTAAGACTGTAAGATTTATCAAGAAGATATGTTGATTGATGGAGTCAGTGAAGAGGAGGATGACAACAGGATGTGCCGAGTGGTTCCTCGATTGTGTGTGAGTAGGCTCACTCTCAAGGTAGAAAAGTGCAAGATTATTAGAAGTGAAATTGATTATTTGGGACACAGGTTGACTGAAGAAGGGAAAACCAAAGGTAGAGTTGGTAAAAGCAATTTTCAGACTTACTAAAGCCATGGAATAAGGAGGAGTTACTAACATTTTTGGGGATGGGTCAGTGATGTGTACTAAATTTTGCAGACAGGACACGCACTGTGAGGGCCCTTTTATAGGAAGGAGTATAAATGGAACAAAGTGAGCAGCGATAGATTCGTGGACAAAAAGAAGAGTTTGTTAGATGCTCTGAAAACCCCTAAGACAAGTTGGTGATAACAACAGATGCCTCTCCAAAAGCATGAGAGCCTCTTTTCATTTAGGGTGAAGGAGAGTCTGAGAGAACCATTATGGTTATTTCAAAATAATTAAAGGCGTACAGGTTACGTATCGGATAAGGCAAGGGAATTGCTGGTAATATTTTGAGCAGCAGAAAAGCTAAGAAAGTTTTTCTGGGGTACTGAACTCATTATAAAGGTTGAGAGTTCATTATAAAGTTTGACCATTAGCCTCTTAGAGAGGATTTTGCCATGAAAAGAATAGAAGTAATCTTCAACAGGTAGTTATGTGGCACAAATACATTTATGAATTAGTGTATATTCCTGATGCAAGCAATTGTGTTTCAGACTATTAATCTAGTCTAGTTACGAAGATAAATGAAGAGAATCAATAAGATGGTGAAAGTGTTCTTCAAGAGTTCACAGTGTGTGAGGTGACTCAAGAGATAAGAAGAAAAGGAGAAGAAAAGGAGAATGAACTGTGAAAGCAGAACAGGATGAGGTACTGCAGGACGTTAGGAGGAAGTTAAGAGAAAGCTGAAGACACCCGTGCGCCGCTGGAACGTCACTGTTTGAGGGGTTCCATGGCTTAATGCTGCCTGATAAAAAATTGTTTCCTTTAATGCACTTTTCTTAGTTAAAGGGGCGTGCGATGGGTGTTGCTGGGGGCGTTCCCAGCAACATCCATGGCTTTCTGACACTGCCCCAGATAAATGAGAAATCGTAAATCTGAGGCAGCGCACAACGAGGAGAAATATCTTTATATCTCCTCGTTTTCCTTTTTCTACCTGTGCTGCATTTCGCACCACACATAGAAAGAGGAAAAAGCCTCTTGCGATTGTTTTTGTGAAGGAAGGATTCCCTTCCTGCACAAAAACAATTATCCCCTCAATGCAGGCACCCTTGCACCATGGTGTAAAGGTTACTGTGTTGGCGCACGGCAGCCCATTGTGTCCCGGTGCAGGGGAAAAGGACAGGAATGAGACGATAGATAGATACAGCGCATTCCTTCTCTTTTCTTTTGCCATACAGCAGAGCAGCAGGAAAACGGCGGTGCTGCCTTACGGCAAAAACCAATAACTGAGGCCCAAATTAATTTGCAATACTTGTTGATGTTTTGGGATTTTAGCGGTGAACCTTCTAGGAAACAAGGTGCATTGATCATTGGTACTTCATGCCACCTGAAGGAGTAAGGACAATAAAGCTCACAAACGACACATGGGTTTATGATTGCTAAAAAATGGAAATCTGAGTCCGTGCCCAAGTATGAGGAATGGTGGATGGAAACTATGGAAGCATATGAACTTGAATTCCAGATAGCTAAATTGCAAGGGTCAGAATGAGGGATTATTTAATGCTATGATTTATATGATTTCATGCTGCAATGAATAATGTGATGATTTGTATGCTATCTTGACTTGATGTATTTGCTCCTAAACATAAAAGAAGTAAAAGAAGAAGACCACATGGGTATATGCAAAACATTAAAGAGGTTGAGGTTGACTCTATTGGTGGCATAGGTTTTAGTCGAGGCCGGTGCAGGTAAGAGCGGTGGGGCAGGGTGGGGGAGGGACGTCGATAGATGTCAGAATAGGGAAAATAAAATTTAAAAAAGAAAACCACTTACCTTGCGCTCGCCGCAGCGCCGACTTGGCTATGCGGCGAGCGCAAGGTAAGTGTTTTTCTTTTTTTAACATTTTTATTTTCCGTAGTCCGTCGTCCGTTGATTTTCCCACCACAACGCCCCGCCCCACCGCAGCGGCCACGACTGATAGGTTTGATATCCAGATTGAATGGGTAGTGTGAAATCGCAGAAAGATCTTGAATAATGATAAAACACATAAAACTAGTATGAAACACATGGGTGTAAGGTTATTACCATAAGGACCATTGGAAGATATTGCATTGGATAGAATGGTGAGTATATATGGCAATAGGTTTATGGAGTATGTCATTGTGATTACTGACATGTAGTTCATGTACCCTGAAGTAGGAAATGCAAGTAAAATTAAGAGGGTTTGGCCGATAGGGCTTTTCAAAATAATCTTAAAGGGTAAAGATTAGAGATGGAGGAATTTATGCAGAAGAGGGAAATTCAGCAAAAAAGTGTTCTCTGTGTCATCTTGAAGCCAATTGGATGGTGGTAAGATGTAATGGAGTTCTACAAGAGGTAACACAGAGTACAAAGCAATAGGAAGAATTGGCAGAAGGAGTTAATAAAAAAAGTAGAAATGTACATGTTATCGCCTCACATAACAATGGACAGCGTACTGTTTGAGTGGTTTAGAAGGACAAAGCTGAATTCTATTGCGCGTCCTGTGGGTGACTGATAAGGGAATGGATGTCAGTAACAACAATAAGTGGAGGAGTAAAGAGTACACAGAACTAAATTGCATTGAGAGTAGGTGACATTTTCTAAATAAAAAACCCTGTTCATAAGAAAGGTTGGTGCAAATTCTCAAAATCTATGTAAGCCATTACAATATTCTCTTATATTGTGAAAATAGAGGATTCCCGAATCTGCAATGTTAATAGAGTTGTAGTAAATAAGCCAGTCAAAGACATGGGGGAGGAATCTGTGATAGAGGATGGAGGAGATGTTGGTAATGATCAGTAGCAAAATTCTGAAACTGAGGCAAGAAGAGGAGAAGATTAGTAAAAAGACCAGGTTGACTCAAAAACTATGTTTAAGCATGCCACTTGGATAAACTTCATTTGAAGCTAAGCAGTGCTTGTTATTTAAAGTTTGGAATAAACTATTCTTTTTTCAGTCCGTGCGGCTTGGATTGGAAGAAGATTCCACACAGAATGTAAAATGATGCAAATAGAGTGAGGATGTAAGCAAAGGAGTTGGTACAGCTGAATGAGAGAGGGAGCATTGCAGGTGACTATGGCATCTCAAGTCAAGTCAAGTCAAAATTCTTTATTCGGTAACTGTCATAGTAACCATAAAATCACAGTACATGTATTAAATGACTAAGAAAAGATAAAAAATTTAAAAATACAATTTCATGATAGTTTACCTACTCCCAACGAGATTGTTTTACGCATCTTAAAAACTTTCTTTAAATAAGCAGTCACAGAAGCGATTATAAACACATCATCTAACAGTTGCAAGGTCAGGTATGCAGGTTTACATTGTTTAAGGCCAAGTTTTTAAGTATCGGGACAATCCATCTCCTCCTAGGGGCGGTATAAAATTTACAGAAGAATAAGATATGTATCGAAGATTGCACCGAAATATCATCACACGGGCAATTAATTAAGTCCCGCGCCCAATCATTTACCAAGGGGAAACTTAATAAACAATGTAAAACATTTAGTCTAAAACGACACAACAGAAATCTATCATAATCACTAGTAGTTAAAACAAGATAAAACTGTATAGATGGGGTCGCTAATGTCATAAAATGTGCGTGCACCGTTGGTTTTTTCAGTTCTGTGGAAGTTCTAGACTCATCCAGATATTGTAAACATATAGATTTAAGTTCTATCCTGGACACGTTTAACAAATTATCTGGGTCCATATAGTATTCTGGGTGCCCTATTTTAGACATAAAGGTTTTAATGTATGCCAGCCATTTTATATTTCTAATACCATCACATAGTAGGATATCCTTCAATATTAGTCGATTCAAGGAAATCTCCTCGGTGGTCCAAAATCTATGCCATAGTAATACTGGCTGTATTTTAACCCCTTCGATGCTCATGACGGAATGGTTCCGTCATGAGCATCGGTGCCCCTGTGCTCATGACGGAACCATTCCGTCATGAGGCCAGGGGCACGAAATCCCTCTGCTGCAGACAGCAGAGGGATTTATCTTTCACCCCTGTGACCTTGGCAGCTGGGGAATTGCTTCTCCAGCTCCCGAGGCCCCCTCCCTGGTTTCTGTGCCAAGAGGATCAGCGCGCACGTCGCGCTGTCCTCATTGCACAGAAAACGAAACTGAAATGAGCCTTTAGGCTCATTTCAGTTTCACTTTCTATGTGCTCAGGGGGCTATCTCAGCCCCCCGGGCACGTAGAAAGACGGGAGAGGTATCATTGGAAAGGGGAGGATCTCCCCTTTCCAATGGTACCCCTCCCCAGTGGATCCCTGCTTGGGGATTGCCCCAGGAGGGCGATCCCCAAGCAGGGATCCACCCACTAGACACCAGGGAGGGGGGAGCGACTTCTTGGGCAAGGGCTTTTGCTCCCCCCAATTTGTTTTTGGTGCGATTTAGACTTTTTGCCCCCCCGGGGGGGCAAAAAGCCCACTAGACCCCAGGGATATTTTTCTTTGCCCAATTAATTTATTAGGGTGGGGGCTGCCCATAAAGGGCATGTCCATGCCCCCACCCCGCAAAATTTACAGCCTTTCTGCTAATTTTAACGCCGTTCTTGGTAATATGCCCCTAGGTTTTCTAAATATACCCAAAATTCCTATGACATGAAGTATACATAAGAACAAAAAAAGTCCACAGGGTCCTCATGGAAGATCCATTGTGTCTCGACGTGGATCTGTTTTGGAGCCCTTATGCCAGTTCACTGAATATGCCGTCCAACAGTTCATGCCTGAGACCAAGGCTTAGGTGTGGGATAGTATGGCTCTCATTTGATGTACTGAAGATTCCCTTTTCATTGCTCTACTCAAATTCCGGTGACGTTAGACATACAGTCATTTTACCCCCAACATACCCCAGTATGCTCTTCTACAGATTATCAGAGAGTTGCTGAATAGAAGAGCGTTGCTTGTTCTAATTGCCACAGATTTCATAGTCTACTTCACTGAGATTGCCCTTACATGAGTTTTTTAAAACTTCAGAATTATTTCCTCTCTCATATAAAAGTGCTAACTTTGGGGGGAGGCTTCACCCCAGATTTTGCAAATCTATTCAGAGATGATTGTGAACAAATATATATCTATTGTAATACCATTGTTTTTCCAGGAACATTGTTGTTTGGAGAAGATACATTGATGGTGTTTTTTTTAATTTGGTCTGGAGTTACTATCATCCTTACACAATTATTTTGGCTTTTTGAATACCAGTTCTAAGGACATTACATTCACCTTGACACATGACTCTAAAAAAATCCAGGGCCAGATTTACAAAGAGTTCACGCATCACAGTGCAGCAAGTAAAACTGCTGCATTGCAAAAAATGAAAGAGCAGACCTGCTCCATGTCTACTAAGAAGTGTCAAAGTTCTGCTCTCTCCCTGCACTGGTGCACTTTTAGCAGCCATGCACCAGCACAGGCACCCTTGCATCATAGTGCAAGGGTGTCTGCATTGTGGTCAGCATGGTTTTTATGCAGGATGGGGTCCTGCACAAAAACTAAACTTTAAGGCATTTTCCTCTTTGTATTTGTGCAGTAGAATGCAGCACACATGCAAATAGGAAAAAACAAGAAGAAATGAAAACATTTCTCCTTGTTCCATCTGCTGTGGGAGACACAGGATTTTGGAGCAAATCCCTTCCTATAATTCTTTATGGATAGGGATTTGCATAACAACGGGCATTCACAGTATAAGTCTGAATCACTTAATTGAGAGGGTGCGCTTACTTTGTTTTGCACTACGCGTCAATCTGCTGGCCAGCTTGCGGCTCAAAGTCCTCCCACATAATGGGGTCATTTGCCAATGCTTGGGTATGTTCCTGACAAAGGAAAGAAGAGGGACGGATCAGATTGTGATAATTACTTTTTACACTGCACCAGGCTCGGGAAGGATCATCCCAAGGTGGAAAAAGGGGAAAGGCCAGAAGTCGGAGCCAATCACTGCAGGAGCACCCCTGGGAAGTTTTGGATGGAGGAGATCAGGCAGCTGTGCAAGTTAAGGGCAGTGCTTAGGTTTCTAGAGAAGGTCTTTCTACGCACCACTTGAAGTATTCCTTTTGATATGTCCCAAAAAGATGTGTAGGAAGGATGAACATTGGTGGACTGATGATGTGTCATATCAGGATTCAACAGACGTACCTACCTTCTGGGACTCTCCGCCCCATTAAAAAATATCTGTACAGGGGAGAGAGAAGAAGAGAGAATATGGATTTTTCAGGACCCTGAAGATAATGAGACCCCTGTCTGGGGTGCTGAAGCACCCTGTACGTAAACTGGATGGGACACTGTACTCCCTCTAAAGGACAAAGGGATAGTAGAGGGATGGACCTGCTTGTGGACCCTGGATTAGAAGGGGTTATCAGGGACTTCTGAGTACTGGGCCTGTGGGTAGGTAACGCTCATCAGTGGGTAGCCCCTAATTCTTGCTGACACATGAGTGCCCTTCCAGATGCCATGGAGGGCATGGGACTTGAAGAGTGCAGGCATGGAGGGCTTGAGGACTAGGGGGGGCCACTCCAGATGACCACAAGCTGAGTAAAACACACCCACATGAAAAACAGGCCCTGAGGATGGTCTGAAAGGATAGAAAAAGCAAGGTACCAGAACCAAACATGATTTAGAGGCCAGGAGGCTGAAAACTAACAGTCGTGCTTGAGAGAGCTGGCCATCATTGGCAAAACAAGACAAAACTTGTCCAGATAGCCCAACGGGAACCAAGAAAATGAATTCAAAAGAGCTGCCAATGTGGAGGACTCAGTTTGAGAGGGACGTATGTGGTAGTCCCAGGCCCAGCTTCTTGAAAGCTCACTGGGGAAGTCTAAAGACCTAGGGAGTGAAGAGATTGCTGATGACAGTGGTGCACACATGACCCATTTACTATTTTCATTTTTCCAAGGGGGTTGCAAGTGCCCTGGGGACAGAATTAAGAATGTTCCTGGAGACCCATATCTCCCTGGGGACATAAGATGAAAGGAGCCCTGCAGTAAAGCTATATACAATAACAAATGGTATAAAGGAATAGATGCAAGACAGTTACTGAGTAGAGTACATTTAATTACCCTCTCCACAATTATTGTTCTTGATGAATATATCAAATCATAATTATATCCTACATGGACGATAGCACCTAATCAATGAAATAGACACAAAAAAAGATGACATATATCACAACGTTCTATACATAAACCAAACAGCATACATGTATCACACAATAACCCTAACAAATTATTCTCACTAGTGTCTTCCATACAATTCTGGACAGACCACTAAGAGGTAGTCAAGGTGGCACACTTTAAGGTTAATCAACTAATACAGTCTTTCTAGTGTGACACCCTACAGTTTAAAACATCACTACAATTCTATTGACTCCTCCTTAGAAGTGTCGACGTGACCACGTTTCAGCCTATAATCTTCTTAGGCCTCCTCAGGACAGGGTTAATACATTACTGTACAAAACACAAAAACAACAACATTACTACCATCATACGCTATGTGAAGAGCAAGCTGGCTAAGAATCGTGACTGCCCATATCACCATAAAGTGCCTATCTATAACACCAACAAAAAATCAACCACCAGCGTCAATCTTATTAAAAGAATAACCTACGCAATGTAAGTTCACTACATACATCCAGTGCTAAACACAAATACCAGACTCCCACTTGATCCCTCTAGACACAGTGACTCTCCAAAGAGAGATATTGTGTAGTCAAACGATAACAAGATTAAAATAAATCAAAAAAATGCAAGAATATTAAAAACCTTATTGCCCCATACAAGGATACCATATGTCAAGAATACTTAAAACATAGGGACTTACATCTGTCAAGCCTCCAAATAGACCAAAACTCATACTCAATCCATAACACCTTGCGCCACATAGGTCTCTCAGTGCTCAACTGGATCCAGCACGTCTGGAAAAACAATATATACAACTCATATCAACACAAGTGCCTCCCTCACACTCCACAACTATAATCCCAAGCCAGAGAGAGGTCGGTCCGGAAGGTTGTAACTCGCCAGGCACTTACCTCCCACAGCGTGAGGTGGAGTGCCCTCCGTTAAAATAGGACTACTCAATCATCAACAGCGTCTCATAAAATCAATCCACATGCGATTCCAAAGTAAATCGACCTACAAAAGGGAAATACATGGGGTTCAAGAGCAGTCCCCCTTCCAATATAGAATATCTAATCAAATCTATTAGCCAAGCCCTCAAGGCTCCACGACTTACTCTCACAGAAGTATGGGGATCTCAATCTCCTCTGTTTCTTTCACTCCATGCGCGGACTCCGAGGAAAGACTCCACTCGCGGCCCCGCCGCCGCATCTAATATCTCCTCCTCACTACGTGCGGGACTACGTCACAGGGGGCATAGATGTAAAGGAAGGACTCACACTCTCCACACTCGCGGACGAAACCGTCCGCCATGTTTGTAGTCCCGGTCGTGAAACACAACCACTATACTACAGTAGTCTGCCCAAGGGCAGAAAAGGCTCGCAATTGCCCGTTCCGCTGAATATTTAAAGGCATAAGACAAGCATAAGGGGCTCTCTAATATTCCCCTGTTATACCCCAGTGCAACGGTAAATCGGGTATAATACAAGTCGAACCCGAGGCATACAGATCGCCCAACCTCCATAGGAGGCAGGTCTATCAGGGGCGCCAGAATATCTAAGCAACTCCGGGCAGTCCATGCTTTTACCCTATAAATTCCTATTCCCTCTATAGTTCAAAAAAAGCGGGGTATTCCAACAGTAAAACGACTAAATGTATGGCAGTCACAGAATTCTACAAGCCAGCCT
This sequence comes from Calotriton arnoldi, assembly GCA_963921515.1. Taxonomy (NCBI): domain Eukaryota; kingdom Metazoa; phylum Chordata; class Amphibia; order Caudata; family Salamandridae; genus Calotriton; species Calotriton arnoldi. The sequence goes on from CAWUFW010002709.1 coordinate 1,041,564, forward strand.
ACTCGACGCACGCAATATGTTGGACAGTTAAAACAATTAAATCCAAATCTCACCAACATTAATAGTATATACAAAATCTATACACACAATTGTACACTTCGAGGCAATGTATAATGCAGTTTGACTAAAGCAGACATAGTTAAAAAACATCCTCACTACTAATAGAAAGCAGCATATCATCTGAATCTAGGCATCCTCCTAATACCAGTTATTAATAGAACACCAGCTTCTAACCTATCCACGTACCCAATGGCAGGTCTAGGATAATTCTAAAGATTACAGAAAGATATCAGATTAGCGCCCAAATTTCATCGCGGTCATTCAGTCCCTGCATGGCCGTATGATATCTTTCAATCAGCATCTGCTCCTGGGGAAGCTAGGTCCTGAGAGACAGTCAGTGAGCCTCCCCACTCCCAAAGTTAATGTCTGGGCAGAGCCTGGTGCTCACCACTGTCACTGCCTGCCAATCTGGACTCCAGTGGGAAAATAAAGCTGTCGTATTTCATTCTGGCAGAGAGCAGTCCAGAGCCTGCCAGGACCTGGGTGCTCTAGAGAGCAGCAGGGTCATCCTGGGCCTTTGAAATAAATAAAATGGATTGTTGCAGTGCTAGGCTGTATTTTTTTTTTTTAAAGCAAAGAGCTGCGGTGCAGTGGATTGCCCCAGAAGCCTCTGTGGCACTCAAAAATTTGAATATTGTCTCTTGAGGTGTTCCACAAAAGGTAGGGGCACCACCAACATCAAACAGAAGACTTAGAGGCTACCAAGAGTGTGACAGTTTCTTACAGGAGTCTCCACAAAGGTTTCATAGATGTCGACCTGTCTCCTAGGAGATCAAATTGGTGACCGTCCAGCGAGAAGTCTCTTTTTTCACTTTCTAAACAATCATAGAACTGGGGATTCTGCTAAAAGGAACTGGAAGATCCCTGTTAGTGGATGTTAAAGCTGCATATTAGCATGTTTAAAGTAGAAGAAAAACTCATGCACACAGTTTATTTAAAAATGAAATTACTGACAATAACAACGTTATAATGAATCATTGCAAGTCTTAATCAAGGTCCTGAAAATACTTTTTTAATCATGACCAAATTAATAGTGAATAATTACATGTCTCCATGAAGGACATTGAAATGCACAGAAATGCTTTATTGACAATCAAAAAGTTAATAGTTAGCCATTACATGTTCCAATGAATGTCATTGTAAGATGGTACCATTCTTACTTATTTTAGTGGTGGTGCTTTGGTTTATTATGTTGTATTATGAATGTTGGTGACATCCTGACAAAGTAAATAGGCCTGCCTTGTGATAACTATACCCCAGTATATTGTGTCTAGTAAATGTGAGTTTTTTTTGGTTATAGAGTTCAGAACCTGATATGAATTGTTAGTTTTTATAAGTAAAAGCACTGAATGGACAATGATTTATTGGGTGTTGTTTTTTTGCATGTATGAAACATGGGGCTAACACTTATCACCTCCCCTGGGTAGGCCTTGAACAGCTCTGTCTTGCTATCTTGAAAAAATCAAAAATGCTAAAATTGGGTACTTGGTTTCCAGTAGCTGGAATATTGTGGACATATTAAATGTGAAGGACAGACATCGCTCGCAGTTAGTAACCCACTTTCTTACAGCATATCTACACCTTATTCATGATATGTTCTTGCAGAGGTAAGAACTTATTATCCACTACCATACCAATAAAAAATATATATTGTTATCACAGTATAGACTATATTACCATTCATTTTTTTCTAGTGTGCTACTTTAAATTACTTTAAGTTACTATAGTCATGATGAAGGCCCTATCCAGATTATATTTCTAAGGGTCGAAACCTCAACTATTTTTATGTTTTGGACTGGTATTTAATAATTAGGTGAGCTCCCAATAAAAATATTATTTGTAAACGCTCTTGCTTTCAGTATTTTTTCCCCAACTGCCAGAGCCTTGGTATTTCTGTTTGGATGTTTCCCATTTTCTAGGCCTGAATGAAACTTTAACTATGCTGCAGTTATAAGCGTAATTTCAGTAATTTAATGCTACTCTTTTGATGTGAAATAACTGAAAACTTTGCCGGGTATATGTCTTTATTGTTTGTTGTTATTTAAAACCATTACAATTGAAAAGCACACTGAGCTGATATTACAACGATAAAAACAGCATTTGATTGTGATTGTTTAAAACAAATACAGTTATTAAAACAAAGGATGGATTCATGCATATTAAGACAGTAAAATCGGCAGTTTAAAACACACAAGGAGTTCCACACTAATGAGCTAATAAAAGAGTAGTGGTGAAAAAAGTGCTAGTTCAGAACTTCCACTGCAAAATTGGTCCTTTTCGTCTGACCCACATAATGGCATCACACTAAGAGCTTCATTGCAATATCAGCGTACTAGCCATCATAGCGAACAAACATATGATACAATCTAATCATTTTAAGAAGTGCAAAAAGTTAATCATCATTGATAGCAGCAAGATTATACTCAGTGAATAGTGCTAGTATAACTATATAGCAGCAATTGCTTTTCTGCAACAATGGCAGCGAGGTGTTCTTTAGGATGTATCATACATTAGAATCACTTAAGAGAATGAAAACACCCAGAGTGATCTTCAGGTGCACATAGGATGTCTCACGGGTGCTAGTGCAACAGGAGTAGCAGCAAAGTATTCCTCATTGATAGCAGCACAATGGTTTAATAAAGTGCTAATGCAACTGTAGGACAACCATTTTTCAACAGAGGTGGCAGCAGGATGTTCCTCAAAGCAGTCGCCATTGGGTTTGCGTCAGACATGGGTCAATTGATGTGGAGTTGCTGACCCAAAGATCTTTTACGTCCAATAGTTGCTTGCAATCCTCAAGGAACCGACTGTGTGCATGACTTGGCCTGCTGCAGCTAAATTTGGACAATAAAAATTAGCTGCAGCTATCCTACCGGCTCAGGCCCCCCGTAACTTGTGACACAGGTTGAGGTAGGCCACAGCGCCAGCTGGATGGTTGTCATAGAGGCCAAATTCAAGCTTGATCTGGGCTGCAGATGAGGACTTTGGCAGCCAACAAACTAATCTGTGTCTCTTTGGGATGAGTTTATTCATCAAACTGGTGTCCCTGCCTAGTAGAATTTCCCTGCCATAAGTTAATGAGGGAGAGATTTTGGCCCTCATGACTTCCAATAGTGGGGAGAGGCTTGGCCCCAATAACAGTTTCGATAATTTCGAAAGTGTCACCTGAAGGGTCAGGGCTTCTGCTTCAACTTCTTTCCATTGCTTCACAAAGCAACCTCTAGCATCAATATGAACCCCTAAATACTTGTAAGATTGCTTTAATACAATTTTGTTGCCATTATAAAACCATCCACCTCCCTGATATTTTTTCATGCCAAACATTACAACCTTTGTTTTCTTCAGATTCAGCTAGCAAATGTATAGGTGTACTGCTGGTTAAGCAATTGTTAGAGTCCTACCCTTGTATGACTGAATAGGGCAAAGTTTTACGCGTACAACAGGTTGCTAATCCGCATGCCACCTATTTTTGGGGGTTGACTTTTGATAGCATCAAGAAGCTACAGTAGGTCTGCAATAAATAGATTGATAAGCAGGGGGCAAGCACATACTTCTGCTTCACTCCCCGTGATGTTGATATTTTTCTGGATAAGTGAGCACCATCTCCCAATTTGATGCGTATCCATGTATCGGAATGTAACTGGATTATGGCCTCCAAAAGCTTTGGGGGTATTTCCCAAATCTGTAATTTATCCCACAGGGTTGCCCTTAGTACTTGATCAAACGCCGCCTTACAGTCGATGAAGCAGCAGTGCATCAGAGATTTTATGGCTGCTGCTTTATCCATCAGGACAGTTATCACCAGTAGGTTAGTTAGCATGCCAGATTTTGCCATGAACCCTATTTGGTTGAATGGAATTAGCCAATTTTGTTAAACCCGTAGCCATAGTTCTTCCAGGAGCTAAACGCCATAATATTTAGCATCATTTTCAAGAAGAGCATTTAGCCTGTAAATATTTGGATCAGCTCTAGTGCCTTCTTTATGAGTCGGAAGGATTATGGCGCTACGCCATGATTCAGGTATTGATGAAGACTTCAGCCAGTAGTCGAAAAGCCTGGTGAACTGTCTAGCCTAGATAGGATGGCTTGTTTATAGAGTGTCTGAGGCAAACCATTGGGACCGCAGCCCTGTCCATTCTTCCTTTTGTTATTACACACGCTATGTGGCTTGTATAGGGGGCCAAGTCCCTGGCTGGTGGATGTAGGGGAATCGGATCTTGAAGAAGTACTCCAGCAGAGATTGCGGTTGTCATTTTCAGGACCCTGTCCATAAGACTGGCTTCCTCCTCCTTGGCCAAAAAATGCATAGTAATGAAGGATGCCCATTCTGCTTCTGGTATATTGGCAGAGCCCAAACCTCTTTAGCCGTTCATTTGCTTATTAACCAGGGACCAAAAATTCCTGGAGTTGTCATTCTTACTGGCACAAAGGAGTGTTGTCCAGAAGTACTCTGTCCATTTGTGCTTCTCATTAAAAACTGCCTGCCTATGGATTTTCTGTGCCTGGTTGAATACTTTGAATAGCTCCTTTTCTCCTGGATTCTTCCGGGCTTGTCTCAAAGCTTTATCGTGTTTTTTCCTAAACTCTTTAATCGGGATTGAGGTGATGAATTCACTAGGGGAGTCAAGCTGATGGGCTGGTCAGTGGAATGTTGTAAGCAGTCGGGAGGTGAGGCCCATCCATTCCATAATCGGGGATTCATTGTTATACCCGGTGGCATCTAGGTGCTCCTTACATTCAGCCATAATAACATCGCTGATGGAGCCACTCCATTTGAGACGTTTGAAGTTCACTCAGCAGTTCTGCTGTATGCAACCCTTGCCGAGGCATGATGCGGGAAATAGGCGACAGAGTGATGATCTGAGGGCGATGATCACTCTCTACCCTTGGAATAATATGATAGGAGGATATTCACAAGAACGTGTGCTAAACATCTCCAAAAAATCTTAACGCAACTTTACACATCGCAGCCTATCGCGGGAAAATAACCCAGTGTTAACGTGGAATTCACAACACGGCGGTACCATGCGATAGTCCCCCGAAAACACGGTCAATGTCCACGATACAATCACCCCGACCGTGATAAAAACACAAACCTCAACGTGAAAAAACATGCGATGGGCCAAACCGCGATGAGGAAATCAGCGATAAGCAGCGAGAGGCCAGCAAAACCCATGCGTAATGCGGGAAAAAGCACAAGAACAGCATACGGAAAATGCCACCACAAACGAAATCAACTGCGGAGTAACACGGACGCACCCTGACCGACTGCAGAGGACAACATGAACCCCACAATCCCCACGGAGGAACACCCAGGAATACAGGGCAATTGGAAGGCAATGAGAAGAGGAAGAGGAAGACGGTGTACAGTCTACATGGAAAACCACATGATCACCATGGATGAGACAGAACACCACCACCAACTGTACGTCACCTCCAACGTGTCATTGGCAACAAAGAGGCAAAGATGGCACACCACCTCGGACCATGTGAATGCTGCCGCATGGCAGAGGAGGACAATGGAAGAGCACAAGAGACGCTGGACTGATGTGAATGGCAAAACCAAGCAGAAACCCGCTGCCATCACGAAAGCAGCAACGCACCCCAGAGGAGGGGGGCCAGCAGAACACCAGGAGCTGAATGACATGGAGAAGATGGTGGCCACATTCACCAGTCTGGAGACGGTGACATGAGTTGGTGATTTGGACACTGCCCAACATGACCCAACATCACGTCAACATGGTGCGTAGCGACCTGGGAGTGGGGGGACGGGTGGAGATGGGCACAATGGCACACATGCACAATCAAGCAGGGCACACTGCACACCCACAATGACTCTGGTTCATGTCCCTGATCCCACGGGAACACTCCAGCACACACACAAACACCAAGTAGTCCCACAAACAGCCTGTGCCCAAAGGGGCACCCACACAACACATCAACAGTCACACAACCAACACATGCCCACGTGCGAACATGCGAACATGCACATACGTCAGCCACACTGACAATGCAAGAGACACCACATGACCAGTAGCTTGGCTGCAGTCCTATCATCATGGCAATGTACACGGCACAACACTGAGGTGGCTGAGTGTGGACAACACCCGAAAAGGAGCAGGTCACACTCAGACACAACTACCTGCACAAACAACCCCTGACGTCAACGACACATCTGCGGACAAATCAGGCCCAAGAGTCACAACTCGACAAAAAGCACAAGTTACCCAAGTCTGCAACATCTCAGCACCCTGGAAGCACAGAACTGACAGGCACACCTCATGAAAGGGATCAGTGGCAGTCAAATCAGAGCCGCAGGAGCGAATCACCCACCGTGCAGCATACGCACATAAGTATAAGTGCACCTCAACATTGACAACATCCCGGTACAAACAGCAACACCTCCACAACAGAACACAGGACACAACTGGTGCCGCACATGTGCACAACATGGCAAATCACATCTGGCACAGCAGGAAACTGTGACATGACAATGTACAAGTACAACCTGTAACCTGCAAATATGTTTTATTCACACATGCTGTGCTTGTGGACATATTGTACTGTCCCATGATTGCCAGGGACGGCCACAATGTGACGTTCTCATGATAAGAAATTGTTAATGATGGTGTTCCTACAGGCCAATCCTGCCGCAGCTGCAGTGGGATGTGGGCCACCTGCCCCCTCGTCCCCATCATCTTCCGGTACTTCTGGAACTGGGATCCATGGGGCATTGGTGCGTACACAGATGTTGTGCAACACACAACATGCAACGATCATCTTGCACACGATGTCTGGGCTGTACAGGAGCCTTCCACCTGTGACGTCCAGGCACCTGGAACGTGACTTCAACACGCCAAATGTGCGTTCAACGATGCCCCTGGTGCGTATGTGGGCCACATTGTACTGCCTCTGGGTGGGTGTGTTCGGGTCTCGGATGGGTGTCATCATCCAAGGGCAGAGTGCATATCCTTGATCACCTGGGACAGTGCAGAGAGAAAAGAGTCAATACTTGGTTCAGCATGATGTGATGGCAGGCCCACTGATCCAGTGACGCCTGTGCTGGCTGTGTGTGGGGTGAGTGTAAGCCAGCCCTCAGGGAGTAGCTGGTGCTGGCAACAACTCCAACAGTCATCAGGCACTCAGAAATGCAATGTCAGAACAACAAGGGAGCATGACTTGAGTCGCACAGGGTTAGTGGCCCCGGATGCACAGCGGCCGACACGGGCCTACCGCCATGGGACGCTGACCTGCGGGAGACTGGGGTAGGGTCATGAGGGCAGAGCAGGGTCTCAAATGTCTCAGAGGTGCCTTCCGCGGAGTGTCTCTGGGGAGAATGGGAGGTGTACCCCCAGGGCAAGATGCAGAGGGCACATGCCAGCTGTGACCGGCAACATGGCGGATATGAATGCCACAGACTCATGATAGACACCAAGTCCGTACCAGCCCGTTGCTGATGACAACCCCCAGGCCACAGGCTCAGACACCAACAATGTCCCGCCAGAGGCTGACAGTCACTCACGGCACACAGGGTTAGTGGCACCAGGTCAGTCCTTGTTACTGGTTGACCTCCTCCGTAACCGTGATCCGTGTTACCACCGGACTGTGACGCATCTCCCTCTCAGTCCTCCCCATACGTACACTGGCATTGGTCAATGATGACTCAGTTCAGGATGTGGGACATGCTGGACAGCAGTGTAGCTGGGCTGCAGCGGTGGGGTATGTCAACGAATGGGGACCCCTGGGGCCTGTGTCACGGAGGACAGCGATGGCCTGAGGAGGCCGCTAAGGTTGCGAGCATGGGTCTTGGAGCTAGCACCGGCACGTGGTGGGCCCTCTTTGACACACGACGGTGTCGGCAGGTGAGCAGTGCGGCCTTGGAGCGCTGGGGCGGGCAGGCCTGGTCTGGGTATCAGCGTCCTGGGGTGCAGCAGGCGCACAGGCTCGCAGGCCCCGCTGCTCACGGCGTCGGCCTCGTGGTGGACTGCGAGGCGCCGCCCTGGCAGTGATGTCGGCCTTTCCGGTAGTGAACCACGCTCTGCGCCACGGGGTTTTTGTCCACACCCCTGCGCAGGCCTGGCGTACTCCGGGCCCACCCACTACACTCACGCACACAGGGGGGGACGCAGCGAGCGTCATTTCCACGATCTGACCCACGGCCTGGGGTGACATGGTTGCGTCCACTGTTCACTACTCTCCAGTCACCAGCAGTTGATGTCTGCATGGACATATCTGTGGTTTGCATAGCCATGTCTGTCCAGCACATCCACGCCTCACTTGTAGTTGTGTACATTCCCATTCACGGGTCACTTGCATCCTTCGCACATGGCTGCATTCCGCATCTCCACACGTTCAGCTGTTGTGTGGCTGTGGTGCCATGATATAGCTGTATTGTGTGCAGGGGAAGCCCAGGATCCCCATGGAGTTGTGTTGTCATGTCTGGTAGGTGGGCATGTTGATTGACATGTTGTATGTGGTTTGGTCACGTGTGCATTCCCACAGTTGTGCGTTGTGTGATGGTGGCTTTGAGGTGTGTGGTGTGTAGATTTACCAACGAGCAGTCCAGTTCCATAGATGCCATTCTGGAAGCGCTGGTTGATGATGGACTGTTGGAAGATGTAGGAATCGTGCACACTGCCTGGGTAGTTTGCGACGACATTGGTGAACATTCCCCGGTGGTCCACTATTGCCTGCACATTGATGGAATGCATGTGCTTTCTATTGCGGTAGTGGTGTGCAGTATCCGCAGGGGGCACAAGCGGGACATGTGTGCAGTCAATGGCCCCCAACACATGTGGGAAGCTAGCAAAGGCGTAGAAGCCTTGCTTTGTCTCCAGCTGTTCCTGCGCAGTGTGGGGGAAGTGAAGGTACTGGGGTATGAAGCTGATGATGGCATCCAGGATAGGTGTGATGAACTTTGATAGGGCTGGCTGTGAGACTCCTCCGACTCTGGCAGTTGTTGGTTGGATGGTACCAGAGGCCAACAGGTGCAGCACAGCCAGCAGCTTTGTCTGCGGAGGGATGTTGGTTCTCCACTGGGTTGGGACCGTCAACCTGTGGGCGATGTGGGTCATGATGCGGATGATGGTTGTCCTTTTGAGCCTGTAGTGGACGATGACTTCCTCGGGCGTTAGGTCTGTGAGACTGGTGCGTTTTCGGTAGGTCCGCTGTCTTACTCTGCGCCGCCTCTGTGGTGGTGTCCGGGTCCTGGGGGTGGTGGCGGTCCTGGGGGTGAAGGTGGTGGGTGTTGTGGCCCTATTGGGGCTCCGAGCTGCATGATGAGTAGCTCCATGGCGTCGTTTGTTCTTCGGGTTTGGCTGTGTGGGGGCTCCGTTTCCTACTGCAGGTAGTCGTCCGGCTTTACACCAGCAGAAGGCAGGTGTTAAATACCTGCTGCTACCGCGGCTTATCGCGTGGTTTTGACTCGCATCGCAGATCTGGCAGTTCGTTGTGAAAGTGGGTTTGTGGTTTTTTCGTGTGTTTTTGCACAGGAACGCCTACTCCGCATCTCATTAGGGTTAGTTGGTGGTGTCCACCGTGGTGTTACATTTTGGGGCAGTTGTCGCGGGAATACTGGCGATGTCTGCAGTTTGCACCCGCTTATGAATGGGGTGTTAAATCTATCTCCACTTTTGATGCGTTAAGGTGGGGATAAATCGGCGGTAGGTCCTTGTGAATATCCCCCATAGTTTTCTAACAGGGGGATCATTTCAGAGCAGGTTTTCCCATAGGTTCTTGTCCAATTATTCGATAAAATGCATAAAATTATGCAATTTCACCCGTTTGCATAATTCTGAGTTATTTGGCACTAAATTCCCACTGCAAGATCGCAGGAATGATGAGCTGACTGCTGCTATTTGTGTGCTCTTGTATTAAGCTCTATTCTCTTAGCGCAAAATGGATCCTTGGGTCCTCTGGTTATGCTTCTCACGTAATTCTGTGAAATCCTGCATAATTTTGCTGTAATTTCATGTAATTACGCTACAGTTATGCCCACCGCTAGTTTTTCACATATCATCCGCTCCAAACTAATATGGACTGTATGTAACAGCTTCTTATGTATATTTGTATTTATGGAAACGGCCGGTGAGGTTCTCTAACACTGTTACATGTGGTGGGGGAATCTGGTTCAGAATTGAATTTGCTTGGGGATACTACGTTTACTGTCTGCTGCTAATTTTTAATCTTTTTTACCCTGTCACTTGCTCTGATTTGTGGAGTGTGTTATACTCCTTTTAAACTGTAAAACTCCTATCGAGACTCGTTTGGTCCCAGGCGGCCATTTCCTGCTACCTACGCGCTCATTGCGGTCAGCGCTCCACTCGTTGCACGCCGCACGCCCACTGCTTGATTTAAAGGCCATGGTCTGGACGCGCAGTGCCGGTGAGGTTCTCTAACACTGTTACATGTGGTGGGGGAATCTGGTTCAGAATTGAATTTGCTTGGGGATACTACGTTTACTGTCTGCTGCTAATTTTTAATCTTTTTTTACCCTGTCACTTGCTCTGATTTGTGGAGTGTGTTATACTCCTTTTAAACTGTAAAACTCCTATCGAGACTCGTTTGGTCCCAGGCGGCCATTTCCTGCTACCTACGCGCTCATTGCGGTCAGCGCTCTACTCGTTGCACGCCGCACGCCCACTGCCTGATTTAAGGGGCTTGTGTCGGACGCGCAGTGCCGGTGAGGTTCTCTAACACTGTTACATGTGGTGGGGAATCTGGTTCAGAATTGAATTTGCTTGGGGATACTACGTTTACTGTCTGCTGCTAATTTTTAATCTTTTTTACCCTGTCACTTGCTCTGATTTGTGGAGTGTGTTATACTCCTTTTAAACTGTAAAACTCCTATTGAGACTCGTTTGGTCCCAGGCGGCCATTTCCTGCTACGTACGCGCTCATTGCGGTCAGCGCTCCACTCGTTGCACGCCGCACGCCCACTGCTTGATTTAAAGGCCATGGTCCGGACGCGCAGCGGACGCGCGCAGCGGGCGCGTCGATGGCGCGCCGAAGGCGCGCCAAAGGCAAGCCCGTCTGCGCCCGTCCGATACCGAACGGGACCAGGGGCCATAAACTATGCTCAGAGTGTAGCATCTTCAGGACAGAGGATTTTATATTCCTCTGAACAACTGATGAATCTTAAAGGTAAACACCACTTAGATTGTAGCGTTCTTTGTCCTTTAAAAGACACGATTATTTGTCCGTGTTGTAATTTTACTTTTTGTACTAACTTCTTAAATGAATCCAATAGCACAATTACAGTTAACGCTCCACTTCTTCAAAATCATTGTCTCTCTTCTAACAAATCTTTTAATTTTTGGAATATTAATTGTCGATCCCTCCCTAAACATAAGGAGGATATTTTTAATCTGTTGAGTAATGAAGAGCCTGATGCAATTTTTTTAACGGAAACATGGTTACACGCTAGTTCAGGACCAGATGTGGCTATGGCCTTACCTGCCAATTATGCCATAGTTAGAAAAGATAGAAATTTAAAAGTAGGAGGAGGCATTGCATTAATATTTAAAAAATGTTACTCTTGCAAGTTTGAAGACCTGCCTTTTGTTGGTTGTGAAGCAGCTTTATTCAAACTTACTTTGACTTCGCAATTTACTCTCTCTGGTATACTGATTTATCGGCCCCCAGGACCTGCTGGCTCCTGGGCATCGTCATTGCCAGACTTGATTGCCCCACTCTTACTCAAAATGGCTAATTTTACCATCTTGGGTGATTTAAATCTCCATCTTGATAATATGGAGTGTACTATCAGCAACACATTAATTTCGGACCTCTCTGCAATGAATTTATCACTTTGCAACAGTGGCCCGACGCATACGGCTGGACACTTATTGGATCCAATTTTTCTAATCTATCTTATATTCAAAGCTTTTCCGCTCTTCCATTATGCTGGTCAGACCACTTTGCGATTAAGTTTCAATGTACAGTTCCATCTAACTTGTTCATACCTGCAACTGAAGTACAATCGCAATTTAGAAATTGGGGAAAACTGGATTTGGAAATTTTTAATCAAATTCTGTCCAACAATATCCCAAATATTGATTCATTATCACTATCGTCTCTGGATACGATCTACAGTTGGATTTCTAATGCAGTTAATTACTGCCTTCCACTTTCTGCCAAAAAACTGTCTAATCATCGTCCCCCTGCTCCCTGGTTTACTGAACAATTAAAAATCGAAAAAAGTAAATGTAAAGCACTGGAAAGATCTTGGAGGAGAGAATACTCCCCTGATTCTAAAATCATATATAAAACTGCTCTAAAAAAATATCATGTTCTATGTAAACTGGCTCGAGCGGAATATGTCTCCTCTTCTATTTCCAATGCACAAAATTGCTCTCGCACTTTGTTTGCAATGGTGAAAAAATTGGCTGGCTCGGATACGCAGCCCACTTCTCCTATTTTAAATGAATTTCAATGTAACACTCTTGCCAATTTTTTTATCAGTAAAGTGGAGCAAATATATCAGACACTGGATAAAACTGGGCCTTTGGTGCCGATTCAGTTGGCTTCCCCTTTTAAATCCATTTTTACAGTGGTACCTCCGATGAAATTGGAAAAATGGGCGCCTCTTGATATTACTTCTTTTAAAAAAATTTAGGCAGCATCAAATCAGGATCTCCCTGTGATCTTCTTCCTGCCCCTATACTTTCACAACTTGAGCAGCCCTCATTGGAAATTGTTATGGAACTACTAATGCCTCACTTCAAGAGGCCTTGGTTCCGTCCGATTGGAAACATGCTATGGTTCTTCCATTACTGAAGAAGGCTAATGCTGATCCTGATCAGTCATCTAATTTCAGGCCCATTTCCCTACTTCCTATTTTTTCCAAAATTTTGGAAAAACATGTAAATTTGCAACTATCCAAATTTATTGAATCTTCGAACTTTTACACCACTCCCAGTCTGGTTTCAGAGCGGGCTTTTCGACTGAGACGACTCTCCTTGGCGTTACCGAAATGCTGCGTCAACACTTAGATACTGGTAACACGGTGGCCCTCATTTTGTTGGATTTGAGCGCCGCATTTGACACGGTTTCTCATACCGTGCTAATCAAATCCTTGCAGTCACTTGGCATTACCGGAACAGCACTTGGCTGGCTGACTTCATTTTTATCTAAACGGACCTTCCAAGTTTTTTCATCGAGAGCTTCTTCTAAAATTCTTTTTTCTCCTTATGGGGTACCTCAGGGATCAATTTTGAGTCCCCTTCTGTTCAATATCTATTTACAACCTTTGGCTGCGATTGCAGAGGAGGCTGGGTTGTCTCTTTTTTCTTACGCTGACGACACCCAAATAATTTTTTCCCTATCTGTGGGAAATGTGCAGGGCCCCTCAACTCTCCAAATGGGCTTGAGCAACATTGCATCTTGGATGAGAGCCAATTTACTCAAGCTCAATGGTGAAAAAACGGAGGTCCTTATTTTTGGAAAAGATCAGGACCTTTGGGGCCTCCAACATTGGCCCAGCGAAATGGGTCCCTTACCCTCGCCCACCGCTCAAGCCCGTAATTTGGGATTCATTATGGATAATAAATTATCCATGAAACAACATGCGGTAAAAACTGCAGCCACCTGCTTCACCATTTTAAAATGGTTGAAGAAAATCATTTGGATGCTCCCCAATGCTACTCAAGGACGGTAGTCCAGGCACTTGTTACATCTAGACTGGACTATGGGAATATTCTTCTTTTGGGAGCAAATAAAGATGTGCTACGTAAGCTCCAAGTGGTGCAGAATTCTGCCGCTAGGTTACTTTATAAAATCCCTAGAATGTCCTCAATCTCCAATGCTTTGAGAGATTTACATTGGCTTAAAGTGGAAAGTCGGACTAAGTTTAAAGCCCTGGATTATATGTTTAAGATTAAGATTGGGACTGCCCCTCAATACCTGCAAAATCTGGTTCGCCATTATCAGCCCTCACGACTGTTACGCTCTACGACACAGGAATTATTCATGGTTCCCAGGATCAAACTCACAAGAATGGGTGGCCGTTCTTTTTCCTATCTTGGTCCTCTCTTGTGGAACTCTCTTCCCATAGCGATCCGCAAAGAAACACTTCACTTAAAATTTCGTAAATTAGTGAAAGCTTGGCTGTTTAATCAATAGTACTTACTCTTTTTTATTTGTTGGTTCCTCTCGGTCTGCGCTGGGAAACCCTTTTTGGGTAGCTACGCGCATTACAAAATCAATTAACATAACATAACATAACATAACATAACATGGATAACACATTAATAATTTCTATATATGTAACCCTTACCTGTGAGTAGTCTCATATATTATTAAACTGCAAGGAGTTTAGTGTGCAGTGGGTGAAGCTTGTAGGACCCTTTGAACTTAGGAAATGATATCTTTTTTTCTCAAATAATGCAGGAGGAACCACTGTTTTTGTATGTAATGAAAATATGAAACATGAACCTGAATTAGCAAAACAAATATGCTGTATTGGTCAGTCAATGAACCTTTTTGACAATTTTTTCATGGTATATTCAGGGATGTCGTTATCTGTCTCACCTCTTCTTCCTCATTTTGATGGTAGACCTGGCAAGAGCTACAGCCTGGCAAAGCTCCAAATTTCTCTGGAGGAGATTGTGACACAGAATGTGCCACAGCACTGGCTTCACGCTCTCCCGGTTGCACATTGTGCAGTGCTGAACTGATGTCCTGGACTAGGAACTGCTCGACCTGCCAGGCATTGGTTTGGTGGGGAGGGGCAAGGAGCTAGTGAGGTTAAACATGTTTTAATTTCATTTTGTTACTACACAGCAGGCCTTAGCGGCTATCCCTGCTGAGCACAGTCTTCAGTGTGTTCAGTTGTGCCCAAATGCCCAAACCTCAACAGGCCCCTCCATCCAATCCCTGAATTCAATCCTCAACAGGAACTAACCCCTGGTGCACACGTCTTTCAGCCTGCAGAAAAAGGATTGGCCACAAGGCCTCTGGTGAATTACTATAGTTTTCCATTTAGTGTCTTTTTTATGCTTCTAATACTGAACCTTTTTAGGCTTTATAACTGATTTGTATTTTTTTTGTTTCTTTTTTCAACCTTTATTGTTGTTGTTTTTTTTTTTAAACAGATGGTTTCTATTACATTTTAAACAGATGGTTTCTATTAAATTTCTTTATCAAAATTGCTCCATAGAGCTGCCAAAGACATTTAAAAAAAAATTGAGATGATGGTACAAAACGGAAGTAATTACTCATTGTTATTTTTCTCCTGAGTATATTATTTTCATGCCATTTGTGTAACAGGTTGCAAACATCATGAGCTGTGTATCATTCTGGTCATACTGTGGTTGCAGAAATTCAGAAGTCACTATTTCTTCTTCCTCTTCTTGTGTGCACTTCAGCCTTGAAATACTATTTGGAATCAATTGCACACATATGCTTTTTCATCCCTTTGAGGTCAAATGAATAGACATGCTGTGCTTGTTAATCAAAGGAGAGAGGGGGACTAGTAGCTAGTTAAGGTCCAGTACCCGTGCTCCAAGTAGTAGTATAAATCCAAAAGGTGGGTTACTGTTCCTATAGGGACACAATTAATGTCCACACAGAAAAGGAAGGGAAGAGAACTGAGGAGTCTAGGTTCTGATCTCACAGATAGAGACAATCACAGATTTTGTCTCTTGTTGCCCTCACACATCCCAAAAGATGTCATGCTTCATCATTGGGCATTGCTCCTCGTCGGGCCGGCGCTGCAATGCCCTACGGGTTCCCCGGAGGGTCACTTTGGCAGAGATCTTTTAATTACGCTGTATGATGAGTGAGGGTGTGAGATTTTTCAGTGAAAAAGGGTTTGTGAAAAAGGGTGAGTGAGTGAATGATTAAAACTGGCTAGGGGATACCATAAAGGTTTTTTATTATGTTGGTTCCCCTGACAGGCTAAAAAACCCCGTAGGTTATGTGTTACTGACTGGGTAATGATGTACCCCAGTAACTATCAGGTCGACATGTTTCGCGCCCTTCAGTGGTCAAAACAATCCTTGGCACTGCATCAGGACCAAAAAGGGTAATTTTCAGATGTGAAAGTCAAATAAACAAAAGAAAGAACCCCTATATTAAAAGAAGAAGAGCGGCCCCCTTGTGGACTCTAAAGGGTGGCATCAGGGGAAGATAAAAAACAAACAGACGATACATAGACAGACATGAAAACATAGTTATTGTATAGTTCTCAATGGTGGTTGGCATCTCATCCCAATCATGTACTCTCTTGCTAGGCAGGAGAGAGGTGCTGTGGGCGCCCAAATAGGGTGTCAAATAAGGGCGCCAAATACAGTCACTCTGTGCACACACGCGCTGTTGTGGGTCAGCGCAGGGTCTCCAAATGGAGTTCACACTCATTAGATAAGTTAGTGATAAGTATAATCATAATGGCAGGTTGTCGGTACAGGGTATTGCACATAACCCCAACCGCTACATTCCATGCATTCTTACCTATTTGTAAAGTTCAGATCACTCCATAGGCTATCGCATGTCCGCCTGCACCGTAACAGGGGTTTCTGCTGGGTGCGCTGTTCTGCAACACCTACCCTCGCATGCGTGCCTGTCTATTGCTCGGAGTGTTTGCTGGTCCCCATCATAAGGCCGTGTGCCTGACGTCTGGTTGCCTGACTTCCTGTAGGCGTGTCTTCAATCTAACGCGCATGTACGGGTGCCATCTTGTAGTGTTAAACCATGTCCCTTTGAGATGGGCATGTGAACTGAGTATACGATGGGAGACATATTGGAATAGTCCTAAGTGCAATGTTCAGGTTGAAGATTGCACTCAGCTGTCATGTGGGTGACAGTATCTATGGGTGTGATAATCTTGTGTTCGTGTGGGCAGCGTCAAAGATTGCCATGGGGTAGGTAGTCAGTAAAGTGCTGTGATCTGCAGCATAAGTTGAACAAGGCCATATTCATAGGCCGTAGTAGAGATCATGTTAGCAGTGGTCAGGAATGTCATGGGGTATGTTGTGAAAAGAGTGCGGTATATTACGATCCGCATCTCAGATTGAGCAGGCCCTCATGCATAGGCTTGTCTCAGAATCATATAGTGCATGGAGATAGATATGGCTCTAGACAGGGGCCTCTGTACAGAAGGCGAGTATGTGTAGAGTGCCCAGGCATCTGTACTGTATGTATGTATGTTAGACCACGTGTAGTGGAAGGGATTGATGTGTGTTCCTTTGTAGTTAATTGTGTGTCGCACGGTAAGTGGATGGAAGACCTCATATGGTATAAGTCTCTTAGCATGAGCGACCTGAGGCGGAAGACACTCAATCAACTATTAAAGTGTCTAGAATGCTGGTTATAAGGGGTCATAGTCCCAGTGTCCATAGTTTAGTGGGTCATAGTTCTATCCACGGCAGGTCGTCATTTAGTCCCTTCTTATGAGTTTGAAGGTGATGGACCCATCGCCGTTCACGTCTTAGTAAGGCACTGGTGCTCCAAGTTGGATTGGCTTCTATGATAGTCCACTTAATGTCATCAGTAGAGTTTTGCTTTTGATAAAGTGATTGCACATTCTGGTTGAGATGCGTCCGTATTGTATGGTGTTCTTGTGTTCACCAATCCTGACTTTGGCTGGCCTGGTGGTCATCCCTACATAAAGGAGTTCACACAGGCAAGAGATAAGGTATACACAGTTGTTGGTGTTACAGTTCGTGTGTTGTCTTTGTTCCCATGTGAACTACCCCAATTGCAATGTCTTGGTGTGTTTGGTGGATGCACAGGCGCTACAGGTTCTGCTAGGATAATGGCCTGTTACTGGTGGCAGGTTCCAGAGGGTGTTTTCTCCCGAGTTCTTGCAGGGAAGTGGTCACGTGTGTACCAGTTGGTCTTTTATGTTGGTTGTCCTCTTGAAGGCAAACCTGGGTTGTGTTATGTTGAGGGAGTCTGTGTTCAGGATCTTCCACTTCCGTAGTATGATATGTTTTATCTTGTTGGAAAGGAAGGTGAAGGTGGCCACGCAGGTCATCACATCTTCCTCTGGTTGTACTTTGTTTTCCAGTGGACTTTCGCGGTTGTTATTGCGTGCTCTCTTTTTGGCTTTCCTTATTACACTTGTGGGATAGTTCTTGTTCTCCAGGTTGGTGGTAAGAGCGGCTGCTTGGGAATCGTAATCAGTGAGGGAGCTGCAGTACCTCCGGGTCCTGAGAAATTGGCCATATGGGAGATTTTCTCGTACGGCCTTAGGGAGGTGACTGTCAAAATGGAGGAGACTGTTGCAGTTTGTGTCTTTTTCGTAGGTTTTGGTATAGAAGCATCCCTGTTCAAGGGAAATCAGAAGGTCCAAAAATGGATGTTCCTTGTTGGACTGTGTTTTAGTGAAGTGTAGGTATGGATTCAGGTTATTGATCCAGTCGTTGAACCTCTGACAACTTTCTTTCATGCCCTTCCAGAAGATGAGGACATCGTCGATATAATGTTTCCATGTAAGAATATTCTCCTGAAAGGGGTTGGAGTAGGTAAAGATGTGTTGGGACTCGAAGTGTGCCATGTATTGTCATGCCAGACTCGGCGCAAAGGTACTTCCCATGGAAGTACCTTGTATTTGATGGTATAGATTGGTGTGGTACATGAAGTCGTAGTTATTTAGGGCAAAAGTGATGCATTCCATTATGAACTCCACAGGAGTGTCAGTGGGGATCTCTGTTGTCTGTAGTAGGTTTTCCACTACTGCAATAGTGGCATCTTGAGGAATGCTCATGTAAAGAGCTTCCAAGTCCAAGGTCATCAAGAGATTGATTTCTTCAATGTTATCTGTGTTGATTTCCGCAATCAGGTTGAGGACGTCCCTAGTGTCCTTTAAGTAGGACGGTGTCGTCTGGACCAAGGAGCGTAGGAAAAAATCACTGAATTGGCTCAAAGGTTCCAGTAGGGAGCCAATCCCAGATACGATCGGATGTCCTGGTGATGGAAGAATGCCTGTGTGTCTTTGGTAGCAGATAGAAGTGTGGTATATTAGGGGAGGTGTTTACAAGAAAGACTGATTTGTGTGTTGTGATCCATCCTTGTGTCACTGCCTCATTAACTGCAATCTTGATACAAGTGAGCAGGGTCTCAGTGTGGTCGGTTTCTAGTCTCTTGTAATACTTGGTATTGACTAACTGACTTAGACATTCTTGCTCATAGTCGCAGGCATTCATTATTACAGTGGCACCACCTTTGTCAGCTGATTTTATAACAATGTTTTCATCTTCTCTGAGTGTAGATATGGCTTTTCTCAGTTTGGTTGACAAATTGTTGTACGTTTTCTTCTGTTCTAGTCAATTGACCTCTTTCAGAACTTCCTTCTCAAAGGTAGGTACTTCGTTGGGTACCATGGTGGTCGTGGGTGTGAATTTAGATGGTGTTTTGAGTCCAGTGTCTCCTCTTTCAGGCATCGCTTTGTCCTTGAAATAGGATTTAAGTCTGATTTTCCTGAAAAGTTGATGTAATTCTCCATTAAGTTTGAAGCTGTCCTCCTTAGGAGTGGGTACGAACCCTAGTCCCTTCTGGAGTACCGAGGTTTCTTCAATGGAAAGGGTTCTGTCAGAAATGTTGACGATTAGTTTTTTTGGGTCGTCTGGCTCCTCCTCTGTTGTTGCGTATCGGTGTCCTGCCATTGGACCTGTTTTTTGTTCCTTCTTCTTCTTCCTCTGCCTCTGCCCCTGCCTCTGTTACAAAAAGGGGGAGGGTGCTTGAAGAAGGGGGGGTTGAAAACCTTGTTGGGGTCCTGGATAGCCTGGGTACCACATGGGTGCATGTGTTGGGTATGGTTGATTGGGGTATCCATACATAGTTGGTGGAGGGGGGAAAAGTCCCTGTGTCCCTCCATTGTTGCCCCAACTGTCATTGCTCGATTCACTGTGGGAAGAGCGATTGGATCGTAATGACGTTATCGAGCCATCTTCGGAGGATATGACGCTGCCAGGAGGTTGGTAGTCCTCTTTGGTAGAGGGGTATATTTTTTCTTTATCGAACCTCCTAATATCATTCTGTAGTTTTTTAATTTTCTGCTGCATGAGATAATCTCTATGTTCACTCATCTCTGCGTTGATTTCTGCCAGACGTGTTTTGTATGCAGAGATGCTAATTCTAGTCTTCAGTCCGTTTTCTGCTATGTTAATCTTGATGATTAGGGCATTGGATAAGTGTTTGGCCGCACTGATGATGAGGACCAACCAATCACGGGTGCATTTCCAGGCTATCTGGCTCCATTCACGTCTGAAGATTAGGTCCTCTAGGAAGATGCGTGGTGCTGTGGTTATTAGTAAGCCATTAGGGGCTAGGTTGGCCCTAAGATATTCTGTCATCACTGCTCCATGTAGAGCTATCTTCACTTGTTTCTTAAGGAAGGCGATGGAATTCCAATCCCTGTGGCTACTGATGGTTGCCATGTGCCCCTCTGTGTCAAGTGACGAGGGTGTTTTCAGGATTTCTGCCACAATGTCCTCTCCAAAACTGAGTCCCAGATTTTCATTCATGGTGAATGTGGTGGTATAGCTATGTATCATAAGTGAGAGCGGTACAAGAGGAGAGTAAGAAAAGCTGATGAGTAGTCCCTCGGGTGAGCCGCTGTGCTAATGTCTGTTAATCAAAGAAGAGGGGGGACTAGAAGCTAGTTAAGGTCCAGTACCCGTGCTCCACGTAGTAGTATAAATCCAAAATGTGGGCTACTGTTCCTATAGGGACACAAATTAATGTCCACACAGAAAAGGAAGGGAAGACAACAGAGGAGTCTAGGTTCTGATCTCACAGATAGAGACAATCACAGATGTTGTCTCTTGTTGTCCTCACACATCCCAAAGGATGTCATGCTTCATCATTGGGCGTTGCTCCTCGTCGGGCCGGCACTGCAATGCCCTACGGGTTCCCAAAGGGTCACTTTGGTGGAGATCTTTTAATTATGCTGTATGATGAGTGAGGGTGTGAGATTTTTCAGTGAAAAAGGGTGTGTGAAAAAGGGTGAGTGAGTGAATGACTAAAACTGGCTAGGGGATACCGTAAAGGTTTTTTAATATGTTGGTTCCCCTGACAAGCTAAAAAAAACCTAGGTTATGTGTTACTGACTGGGTAATGATGTACCCCAGTAACTATCAGGTCGACATGTTTCATGCCCTCCAGTGGTCAAAACGATCCTAGGCGCTTCATCAGGACCAAAAAGGGTAATTTTAAGATGTGAAAGTCAAATAAACAAAATAAAAAACCCCTATATTAAAAGAAGAAGAGCGGCCCCCTTGTGGACTCTAAAGGGTGGCGTCAGCTCGTTATAACTGCTCTTGTTCCGACCTAGAAAAATCAGGGGAAGATAAAAAACACACAGACGATACATAGACAGACATGAAAACATAGTTATTGTATAGTTCTCAATGGTGAGATGGTGGATGGCATCTCATCCCAATCATATACTCTCTTGCTAGGCAGGAGAGAGGTGCTGTGGGCGCCCAAATAGGGTGTCAAATAAGGGCGCCAAATACATTCACCCTGTGCACACACTCGCTGTTGTGGGTCAGTGCAGGGTCTCCAAATGGAGTTCACACTCATTAGATAAGTTTGTGATAAGTATAATCATAATGGCAGGTTGTCGGTACAGGGTATTGCACATAACCTCAACTGCTACATTTCATGCATTCTTACCTATTTGTAAAGTTCAGATTGCTCCATAGGCTATCGCATGTCCGCCCGTACTGTAACAGGGGTTTCTGCTGGGTGCGCTGTTCTACAACACCTACCCTCGCATGCGTGCCTCCATATTGGTCGGAGTGTTTGCCGGTTCCCATCATAAGGCCGTGTGCCTAACGTCCGGTTGCCTGATTTCCGGTAGGCGTGTCTACAATCTAACGCGCATGTACAGGCGCCATCTTGTAGTGTTAAACCATGTCCCTTTGAGATGGGCATGTGAACTGAGTATACGATGGGAGACATATTGGAATAGTCCTAAGTGCAACGTTCAGGATGAAGATTGCACTCGGGCTGTCAAGTAGGTGACAGTAGCTATGGATGTGATAATCTTGTGTTCCTGTAGGCAGCGGCAAAGAGTGCCATGGGGTAGGGCGGCAGTAAAGTGCCGCGGTCCACAACATAAGTTGAACAAGGCCATATTCATAGGCCGTAGTAGAGATCATGTTGGCAGTGCTCAGGAATGTCATGGGGTATGTTGTGAAAAAAGTGCAGTGTATTAGGATCCGCATCTCAGATTGAGCAGGCCCTCATGCATAGGCTTGTCTCAGAATCATATAGTGCATGGAGATAGATATGGCTCTAGACAGGGGCCTCTGTACAGAAGGCGAGTATGTGTAGAGTGCCCAGGCCTCTGTACTGTATGTACATATGTTAGACCACGTGTAGTTAAAGGGACTGATGTGTCTTCCTTTGTAGTTAATTGTGTGTCGCGTGGTACGTGGATGGAAGACCTCATATGGTGTAAGTCCCTTAGCATGAGTGACCTGAGGCGGAAGACACTCAATCAACTATTAAAGTATCTAGAATCCTGGTTATAAGGGGCCATAGTCCCAGTGTCCATAGTTTAGTGGGTCATAGTTCTATCCAAGGGATGTCATCATTTAGTCCCTTCTTATGAGTTTGAAGGCGATGGACCCATCGCTGTTCGGGAAACAGCGTTTACAACGCTGTTTCCACAACGCATGGCTTTACAACGTGGTCGTTATAATGACCGTGTTGTTACCACGCGTGGCATTACATCGCAAGTTGCATCAACGACTTGCTGTAGGGGGCGTGCAACACCAGGGAATATGTTGGATTATAAATCCAACACCTTCCCTGCTGATGCACAAACTGGAGTAGGAATAGTAATTAATACTATTCCTAAGTCCAGCGCGCCCCCTACAGCAAGTCATTGATACGACTTGCGATGTAATGGCACGCGTGGTAACAATGTGGTCGTTGTAACAACCGCGTTGTAAAGCCATGCGTAAAGAATGTATGCGTTGAAACATTCTCACTGTTCACATTTTAGTAATGCTATGATGCTCCAAGTTGGATTGGCTTCTATGATAGTCCACTTGATGTCATCAGCAGAGTGTTTGCTTTCGATAAAGTGATTGCACATTCTGGTTGAGATGTGTCCACATCGTATGGTGCTCTTGTGTTCACCAATCCTGACTTTGGCTGGCCTGGTGGACATCTCTACATAAAGGAGTTCACACGGGGAAGAGAAGAGGTATACACAGTTTTTGGTGTTACAGTTTCTGTGTTGTCTTTGTTCCCATGTGAACTCCCCCATTTGCAATGTCTAGGTGTGTTTGGTGGATGCACAGGGGCTACAGGTTCTGCAAGGATAATGGCCTGTTACTGGCAGTACGTTCCAGAGGGTGGTCTCTTCCCTTCCTTTTCTGTGTGGACATTAATTGTGTCCCTATAGGAACAGTAATCCACCTTTTGGATTCATAGAAATGCTGTGCCCCTGTTGCAAATCTTGGTTTCACAAAGAGCAGATGAGATTTTCTTTCATCCAACTTCTCACGCGCAATATGATCCTAGGAACCACATTCCCTGAGGCCAATTTGATTAATAAGTGGAGGGGGTGCATGGCCCTCCTCTCCAAGCCTTGACAAGCCCCAGGGACCCCATCCTCCAGGGACAAAAAAATGAACTAGGGGAAGGGGCATGCAGCCCACCTCCCCCAGCCACCTATGGCCCCAGGGTCATTACCTAAATATAGGAGAGTGGGGCAAGTGGTTCCCCTCCCGAGCTTTAAAAGGCCATGGGAACCCCTGGGGTGGATTCATATACTGTGTCCTGGGAGTCCACTCACGGGACACAGTGGTTTCCCAGCCCGCAGGGTCCCGCAGGGAATTTGAGATTGCTCCACCTGGAGAGAGCAAACAAAACAGTTGCTTCCAATGGGCGGGGGCAATGTTGGGTCTCGATCATGCGGGGAGCTGGCTGGGGCTGCTGGGGCAACAAAGTATTTGGTGGGTGCCCCGGGTGGGCACCGGGATACCCACCTAAAGGGAGCCAAGACCCTGGTAGATGGGGAACCCGGTGAAACTACAGGCTTCGGGAGGGGGCACTGTCTGCCCCTCCCCTTTTACAAAAAAGAAGGCCATGGGATGGGGTCTCCAAGGCCCATAAGGGCATGGGGAGGGGGCTGCACCCCCCTCTCATGTATTAAAAAAGAAGGCTCTAGGGGATGAGGTCCCCAGTGCCATAGTGACTTAAAATATATGTTTTATCCCAGGGGTGAGGTTGGCGGGCCACTATTGGCTTGGGAGGAGAGCCACATGTTCCCCTCCCCTAAAGGCCCAGAGGGATTGGTTCCCCCAAGCCTCTTGTGTTTCAGGGAAGGGAGTTATGGCCCCCCCCCTCTCCTCTACATATATCTTTTGGTCCATTTTGGAGGGAGACCATATGCTCCTACGCTTAATTTAAAAATAAATGGCTCTGGGGATGAGCCACTGGGGCCCTTAGCTGCTCAGGCAGCGGGGCTGTGCACTCCCCTCATCTTAATATGGAATCAAAGGCCCCGGGATATGGAGTCCCCAGGGCCCAAAGTGGCATGGGAAGGAGGGGCTGTGTACAAAGTGGATTGAGGAGGGTGTTATTTCTAAATTTAGCAGGCAGGGACTTTGTTAGGGAAACAGAGTAATATACTTCACTGCCCTGACAGAGTTAAGCCTGTTTGCCAACATATAAATCAGGCAGTAAGTCTATTCTCAAATAGGTAGCAAATACTATGCAGTCGGGTGTGACTCATGTAATCGTTCCTAGAAAAATTATTTTGTTGGATGGACAAGGTACTTTATGTACTTTTATATTCAGGAGATTCGGAACATTAAGTTTGCTCATCTTTATAAATTATTAAACTTAAGAAGAGGTTCCCTGAGGAAATCAAGGCAGTTGATGTTTTCAGTTTGTCCTCAGGTCCAGTACAGTTCCATGATATTTTCAGTTTATCCTCAGGTTCAGTACAGTTCCATACATGTGAATTTTTTCTCTGCTGTGGAAACTATCAAGAACAAATTCACTTTGTTTTGATAGATGCTCTTCATTTCAAAGTTATGTAGAGTATTCCCTGGATAACCTTACATACCTCTCGTATTGACTGGGAAACAAGGATAGTACAATTGAATTCTGGTCAATTGTTTCAGTACATGTAAATCTTTTGAGTGTTACTCTTCTAAAGTGCTCTCAGCAATTGCTGTGCCGCCATATGTCTATTGGGAAGTTTTCCTCCCCTCTTGTTACTTAGAAATTAGTGATGTATTTGAAAAGAAAAAAGCAAATGTGTTACCCCCAACATAGAAGTTATGTTTGTTGAATTAATCTGTAACAAGGTGCACCTATACATTGATTGTGATTGTATGAGCTCAGTGAATCCGGAGTAGAATGCCATAAACAGTACTTAGATGAAACCTGGCAAATGGGTTCTCTGTTATCTTTTATTCTCAAAAAAGTAATGAAGGAGAACCTATATAGATGGTATGTTTTGTCATGTTATGTTACGTTACATTATGTTATATTACGTTACATTAAGGTATCCACCCCTCGGCTCCACCCCCTCCGCCAGGGATGACTCCTGGTGGCCGGCCACGCTGGGAGCTGCACCGACACCCACCAACCACACACGCAACCTGGGGTTCATCCTGGACTCAACACTTTCAATGACCCAACAAGTCAACGCCGTCTCCTCCTCCTGCTTCAACACCCTCCGCATGCTTCGCAAGATCTACAGACGGATCCCCACCGGAACGAGAAGGATGGTCACCCAAGCCCTCGTCAGCAGCAGGTTGGACTACGGCAACGCCCTCTACGCGGGAACCATGGCCAAACTCCAGAGAAGACTTCAACGCATACAGAACGCCTCCGCTCGCCTCATCCTTGACATCCCCTGTCACAGCCACATCACTACCCACCTGAGAGACCTGCACTGGCTCCCAGTCAACAAGAGGATCACCTTCAAGCTCCTCATCCACGCTCACAAAGCACTCCACAACGCCGGACCAGCATACATCAACAAACGACTCACCTTCTACACCCCGAACCGCCAGCTTCGCTCCGCAGACCTCGCCCTCGCCACCGTCCCTCGCATCCACCGAACGACCTCCGGCGGCAGATCATTCTCCCACCTCGCCGCCAAGACATGGAACACCCTCCCCATCCACCTGCGACAGACCCAGGACCTGCTGACCTTCAGAAGACTTCTCAAGACCTGGCTGTTCGATCAGTAGCAGCACTCCCTCCCCCCCTTCAGCGCCTTGAGACCCTCACGGGTGAGTAGTGCGCTCTATAAATGGATTGATTGATTGATTGATTGATTGATTGATTGAAGGTATGTTGTGTTGTGTTATGTTCACTATTTGTAAAGTGCTACTGTAACCTAGAAAGGCATCCTGGCGCTAACAACAAACATACAAAGATTGAACTAGCTCATCTCACATTGGTAGTGGGTATGAAGCCACATCTTCAGTATTGACACAATTGCAATAGATCTGTGATAAATCGAAGGGAAGTGGGCAAGTTGTTCCACAGACAAGAGACCTGAACTGTAAAGGACCTGCCACCAATGTGTGTGTTCTTGTACTTTGGTGTAATCAGGAGATTGCTATCAGTGGAGCACAATAGGTGGGCAGGGAGATTATGAAGAAGAAATGTTGTTTTCTATGTATAGAGAGTTGATCCAATGTAGTGCCCTGAGCACCAAACAGAGTGAGTTAAAGACCTATCTTTTGAGAAAAGAAAGCAAGTGTAACCTGTCTGTGGCCCTAGATGCTGAGCCAGACACAAAAATGATAAAGACAAGCGAGCCAACCATGGTCTGTATTCTGTAGAGATGAATACGTAGGTAGTCAGGGGACCCTAAGAACAATAAATGTCTGTAATCTAGCCTGCTCAATACTGTCACTTGAATAATTAATGGAGATCGCGAAGCGGCGCAGGGAGCGACCTCTGACCCTGCCTTCAGGTTAGGTCGCCCCCACGCCGCTGCCGCCTGCTCACCCTGGTCTCCTGCTGCTGTCTCCTGCTTGACCTGCCCGCTTACTGCCTCCGCCTGCCCCCGGTCTCAGCCGCTGCTGAGCCGGTCACTTTCGCCGCACTTTTCCCGCCGCTGCCTCCCTGCGGCCCCGCCCCCCTGTCAGCCCATTCGCCGCCCCGCTCCCGCCACCCAGCTGCTCCTCCCTCCCATCAGCACTCTTAAGGAGATCGCGAAGCGGCGCAGGGAGCGACCTCTGACCCTGCCTTCAGGTTAGGTCGCCCCCACGCCGCTGCCACCTGCTCACCCTGGTCTCCTGCTGCTGTCTCCTGCTTGACCTGCCCGCTTACTGCCTCCGCCTGCCCCCGGTCTCAGCCACTGCTGAGCCAGTCACTTTCGCCGCACTTTTCCCGCCGCTGCCTCCCTGCGGCCCCGCCCCCCTGTCAGCCCATTCGCCGCCCCGCTCCCACCACCCAGCTGCTCCTCCCTCCCATCAGCACTCTTAAGGAGATCGCGAAGCGGCGCAGGGAGCGACCTCTGACCCTGCCTTCAGGTTAGGTCGCCCCCACAGCGCTGCCGCCTGCTCACCCTGGTCTCCTGCTGATGTCTCCTGCTTGACCTGCCCGCTTACTGCCTCCGCCTGCCCCCGGTCTCAGCCGCTGCTGAGCCGGTCACTTTCGCCGCACTTTTCCCGCCGCTGCCTCCCTGCGGCCCCGCCCCCCTGTCAGCCCATTCGCCGCCCCGCTCCCACCACCCAGCTGCTCCTCCCTCCCATCAGCACTCTTATGCAGACCGTGAAGCGGGCGCGCGCAGCGGGCGCGCCCAAGGCAAGCCCGTCTGCGCCCGTCCGTGCCTGGACCGCGCCCAGCGCCAGAACCCCTGGCCCCCGCGACCGCCACAACACCCGTCTCCACTACGCCACTGGAGCCCTCCACGCACTCAACACCGGACGTTCAAGCTCCTGCTACCTGGCCGCCCCGAAAAGAAACCCACGGACCCTTCACCTGCCGAAACTGCAGCTACACCAGCATCCAGCCCGCCAACCCATCCGCCAATCAATCCAACCACCTTCGCTGCATCCTCCTAAACACCCGCTCCACCAGGAAACACGCCGTCGAACTCTGGGACCTACTGGACTCCCACACCCCTGACGTCGCCTTCCTGACCGAGACCTGGCTGAACCCCTCCTCAGCACCAGACATCGCCATAGCCATCCCGGAAGGCTACAAGATCATCCGCAAGGACCGCACCAACGGAGTAGGAGGAGGAATCGCCATCATCCACAAGAACACCCTCAACATCTCGACTAACGACGCTGACACCCTCTGCACCGCCGAACACCTGCACTTCCAGATCCACACCGACCCCAACACCACCCTCAGAGGAACACTCGTTTACAGACCCCCCGGACCCCGACCACAGTTCTGCGACTCCATCGCTGACCTCGTCAGCACGCACGCCCTCGCCTCCACGGACTACATCCTCCTCGGGGACCTGAACTTTCACCTCGAGAACAACAACGACCCCAACTCCTCCACCCTGATCGATAACCTCGCCAATCTCGGACTCAGACAACTCGTCACGACGCCCACCCACTCCGCCGGCCACACGCTGGACCCCATCTTCTCAGCAAGCACCCACGTCTGCTTCAACCACACCACCGAACTCCACTGGACTGACCACCGCTGCATCCACTTCACCTTTCGGAAACCCGTCACATCCCACCGCACCCAACAGATGCCACGCCGCTGCTGGAGCAAAGTCACCGATGACCAGCTAACCACCACCCTCGCCCAAAACCCACCCGCAGACCCGACCGACCCGGACGCCGCAGCCCACAACCTCAGACAATGGATCGAAGACTACGCCAATGCCCTTGCCCCATTCAAGAAACTCACCACCAGCCACACCAGGAAGAAAGCGAGCTGGTTCTCCCAAGACCTCCAGGCATCCAAGAAAACCTGCCGTAAGCTAGAGAAGAACTGGACCCGCGAACGAACCCCGGAAAGCTACGCAGCTCACAAGGACGCCACCCGCAACCACCACCACCTCATCAGATCCGCCAAGAGAGCCTCCTTCAAAGACCGCCTAGACAACAACGCACACAACAGCAAAGAGCTCTTCAACATCGTGAAAGAACTCTCCAACCCCAACTCCAGCGCCAACGACATCCCACCCTCGCAAGAACTATGCGACTCACTGGCCACCTTCTTCCACCGCAAGATCACGGACATCCACGACAGCTTCAACACCACGATCGCCATGGCAACCACCGACAGCTTCAACACCGCGACCGCCCCGGCAACCACCGAGACACCCACGACCACCACTCGCACCAACCGCCTGACCTCCTGGACCAACATAGACATCAACGACACCATCAAGATCATGAACTCCGTACATTCCGGATCCCCGACAGATCCATGCCCACACCACATTTTCAACAGGGCCAGCACCGTCATCGCACCCCACCTCCGGAAGGCCATCAACAGCTCCCTCGAGACAGCGACCTTCCCTGAGGACTGGAAACATGCCGAGATCAACGCCCTACTGAAGAAACTCACGGCTGACCCCAAGGACCTCAAAAACATCCGACCCATCTCCCTGCTCCCATTCCCGGCGAAGGTCATCGAGAAGGCCGTCAACATACAACTTACCAGGTTCCTCGAGGAAAAGAGCATTCTGGACTCGTCCCAGTCCGGATTTCGCCGCAACCACAGCACTGAGACAGCCCTCCTAGCCGCCACCGACGACATCAGAACCCTGCTAGACAACGGTGAAACCGCGGCCCTCATCCTCCTGGACCTGTCGGCCGCCTTCGACATGGTCTGCCACCTCACCCTACGCGCACGCCTCCACGACGCAGGGATTCAAGAGAAGGCCCTGGACTGGACCACCTCCTTCCTCTCTGGTAGAACACAGAGCGTCCGCCTTCCTCCCTTCCGCTCCTAAGCCACCGAGATCATCTGCGGCGTACCCCAGGGCTCATCCCTCAGCCCCACGCTGTTCAACGTCTACATGGCCCCGCTCGCCCGCATCGCCCGACTGCACAACCTCAACATCATCTCCTACGCCGACGACACCCAGCTAATCCTCTCCCTCACCAAAGACCCTCACACAGCCAAAACCAACCTCCACGAGGGAATGACGGCTGTCGCCGACTGGATGAGAAACAGCCGGCTGAAGCTGAACTCAGACAAAACGGAGGTCCTCATCCTCGGGTCCACCCCCTCGGCTTGGGATGACTCCTGGTGGCCCTCCTCGCTAGGAACGGCCCCCACACCCACCGACTACGCACGCAACCTAGGGGTCATCCTCGATTCCACCCTCTCCATGACGAAGCAGGTCAACGCCGTCTCCTCCTCCTGCTTCAACACCCTCCATATGCTTCGCAGGATCTACAAGTGGATCCCCACCGAAACTAGAAGGACGGTCACCCAGGCTCTCGTCAGCAGTAGACTGGATTACGGAAACGCCCTCTACGCCGGAGCCTCGGCGAAACTCCTCAAACGGCTCCAACGCATCCAGAACGCTTCAGCACGTCTGATCCTCGACATCCCGCGCCGCAGCCACATCACACCCCGCCTGAAAGACCTGCATTGGCTCCCCGTCAACAAGAGGATGACCTTCAAGCTCCTCACCCACGCACACAAAGCACTCCACAACACCGGACCAGCGTACCTCAACTGCCGCCTCAACTTCTACACCCCCACCCACCAGCTCCGCTCCGCTGACCACGCCCTCGCCACCATTCCCCGCATCCGAAGAACAACCACCGGCGGTAGATCCTTCTCCCACCTAGCCGCCAAGACATGGAACACCCTCCCCTCCACCTACGGCAGGCACAGGACCTACTGACCTTCAGGAGACTGCTCAAGACCTGGCTATTCGAACAGTAGCAGCTCCCCCCCTCCCCTCAGCGCCTTGAAACCCTCACGGGTAAGTAGCGCGCTTTACAAATCGATTGATTGATTGATTGATTGATTGTAGCAGTAAGGGTAGTATCTTGTGCAAAGTTTTCAAGAAGACAAAGTAAGAAGAAGACAATTTGTTGACCTGAGAAGTCAAAGATAAGCCTGAGTCAAATTGGAACCCCCGATTTCGTACACCTGAAACTGTAGGAGGGGACCATTTGTAGGCCAAGACCAAAACTCAGCCAGCAGTGGTCTGGATATCTTTCCTATGGAGCAGCACAGCAACTCTGTCTTATCCTCATTACATTTAAGGGAATTCTGAGTGAGCTAAGTTGTAATGTTGTGCATACTGGAATGGAAAGACTCAAAAGAGCCAAGGAAAGAGATGATAATCAGTGTCATCTGTGTAGTACATGCCCCTACCCCCGACTGCTGGCCTTGACATCTGATCGAACTTGTAGTAAATGTATCACTTGTCATCTGTTTTCCAAATAGGAACAGTACCATCTCAGTGCAGGACCACTAACACCAATTTCTGCTAATCTGGTTATCAAGATCTCATGACTGACTGTGTTGAAGGCAGATGAAAGATCTAATAAACCAGGGCCCTTATCAGCCGCCATTCGGAGTTCATCCAATACCGATTTCAAAGCAGATTATGTACCATGTAAAGGCCGAAAATTCGAATGAGCAGGATCAAGCAGCAGGTTGTTATCCTAGTCATCCAATAGACTATTGATTCCACAACAGAATGACAGTGAGGAACAGTTACCCATTGCCATTAATATCAGTTTTAAAAAAATAACATTTGAAATACAAAACTAGAACTCAGAGGAGTTACTGAATAGGCAGAGTACAAGAGAGTGAGGAAAGGAAAACCATTTCACACTAGTTCTGGTTGTTTGAATATCAGGTTGTGTGTTTCAAAATCTGCAATGTTGCTGCAGTAGTTTAGTACTTTATTGATGGATTGAGAGGACTCCTGGGTGTGGTCTGTGTTAGCTACATTGATTATATTTTGATTTAGAAAAACACATACCACATATTATGGCAATTGGACAATGTTTGAGAGATCATTATCTTTTGCTAAAATGGATCAGTGTATTTTGCACACTACTACCTAAATACAGTTGTGTTTCAAGTACATGATAACAACAAAGGGCAGTCAACGTCTAGAAAGAAAGTATCAGAAATGTATCAAAATATCATACCACCCAAAGTCAAGGCTAGTTAGCTTTGTTAAGGAATTGTCATTTGCGTTAGGAGGTTTATTCATTCATTTTCTTACAACTTAAGAAAAAGCACACAGGAGCTGTGCAAGAAAGAATTGTTTCGTTCGTCAAAAGAGACTGATCAGGATTTTTGATTATTAAAGGAATTATTTTTGTGCTTCTGTTTTGCAACACCCAAATGAAGAGTATCTCTTTATAGTAATGACAAAATCTTCCTATCATGCCAAGGGGTAACTGTTATACAATCATGAGAGCTTTGGGTTGATTCAGTCATAGAGTTTCGCATTGAATTCTTCAGTATGTTGGCAAATGAGTGTGATTCTCCACGGAGGACATAGCTACTATTATCTGATGGTGAATGCCCTTAAACATGGTAGCCTTTCTGTAGCTGCGCTGAAGGAGATCTGTACAGTGATGCATCTGTAGTCTATAATGTGACAACTGGTCCACATGTCTTTAGTAAGATGGATGCATTGCACAGTGCTCCTCTTCATTGCTTTAGCAACTAGTTCCAGCATTTCACAGTTCAGCTGTGGCACAGTAATAGTTGAAAAATAGGCCTGAATTAGAACTTTCCATCAAAGAAAAGGAAAGTGAATGAGGACAATAAACAAGATTTTGACCACTTTCCAATTGGCCAGTTTATGGGTACGGTGTATCCTTTATGAACATAGATGTGATAGTGCTTTGTTTTTTTAAACCAAGCAGAGATTACTGATGGCGCTGATTGCTCCCTATGGTCAGCTTATTCATGACAATGACATCTTCTTTTTCCTCTTCTTCTTCTTTTTCTTCTTCTTCTTCTTCTTGTTCTTCTTCTTCTTCTCCTTCATTTATTAGTTTGGCTTATTCTGTCTCAGGGTCATCAGTCTTTTTGGATGATGTTCAAATAGGATTGGATGTTATTTTTCATAAGAGCCAATTGCCCCTTGGTACAAAGATGTCCATCTTACCTCCCCAATACACTGCTTTGCAGCAAACGCCTCAGTCTGCAATGTGTTCCTCATCAGCCTAAGTGTAAAGAAGTGCCAAACTGGGGAAGAGAGCATTTTTACAGAGCCAAAGCCAATCCAAAAAAACCTATGGTAGGTAGGCAGGGTTTGTGTTTTTGCTTAGGGCTGGCTGGCAGTACAGCTGGGTTGTTGGTGCTGCATTTGGAATGTTGAGGAAATGGAAGCACGTTTTACAGGAAAAGGCTGTTTCGCAGTTCTTCAGATCCACTCTCGACTTGAGCGATCACTGGTTCCTATACTTTCGAGAGCCTTCTTTTTGCCTTGTCTTCCCTGGCTGGGTTTGATGGTCCACTCCGTGTTACCTTCTTCTGAAAGAGGGCTTTGAGAAGAAGAGGAAGCTGACTTTCTTTTCCTTGGCACAGATGGTGAAGACGATGTGTCCAATAAAATAGCAGGTTGAGAGCATCCTGTTGTGTAGCAAGCCCACCTTTCTGCTCTACTGCAACCTTAGGAAGATCAGGGGTAGCAGACTTTTGTTGCTGTAGAGTTTGCAACAAAGGTTTGGTTTGCCGGAATTCCACCTCAAATTCACTGGTACAAAGCCATGGTGGCAGTGATTACAAAACTGAATCATCTGATTTAGTTTTCGTGGTGATACCATTAATGACCAGTGTGAGATTGTGGATTTTTTTTCTCTAGAAGTATTGTGTACCTTTGTGGTTTAAGGAAGAAGGCTTGATGCCAGTGTGCTTTCCAGTGGTGGTGACAGAATGTTTGTCCTCTTTGCACACTTTGTTGCCAAAACCCTGTTTCTTATGTGCCATCATCTTCTCTTTTTGCTGATTAGCTGTACTACTCTGGCAGAGAAGTCTCTGGACTCCTGTGTCAGCTAAGTCGCAAACTTGCCTCTGGCTCATCCTCATCAATTTGTAGGAAATAAAAACTAACAAAGATGAAAGTCAGACTTGGCCTTTCTAGTGAATACAATGTTGTAAATATTGTGTTTTGGATTGCTAAGAGCCTATATTTTAATATGAAATGTATGTTTTCCAACAAACAACAATTGAGAGTGACTGTCATATTCCTAGAACGCTAGTCTTTTCTGAAAAAGTGACATGAAATGGTGATAATTAAGCTTATGCAAATATATTCCTGATATTTAAACATTTCTATTTTGAATATATTGTTATTAGGTGCTACTAACACATAGAGGTGCTGGAAAGTTAGTAACTGCAAAACAGCTTTGCCGCTTGCTTTTGATTTTTATTCTGACACGTGTGCCTCAAGCTCCCATGCTTGGCTGTGTTTATTGTTAACACTAACACTTTTTGACAAGCTCCCTGGCTAAACTATGTTTAGTGTTTCAGTCATAGGTCAGAGTGGAGCTTCACACAAGGGGCATCATACATGAAGGGTAAGACTTTAGCACCAATTCCAAAAGAAAGTTGTGTATAAGGTGGCTTTCACAGACGGCTGTGTGCTAATCAGAAGCTTTCCAACCACAGCTTTTGTCTAGCCATCCACACACAATAATAAGGGCTTACTATTTTGAAAACAGGTGTGTGAAGACGATTAATCTTTGACACTCGGAATTATGTAGTTAATTTACTAATCTGCTAGAACCAGCACACCACATTGAAAAAGCAAAAAGAGGGTACTAAGACTAATAATTCAATAACCATGTTGCAATATTTCCTGTTGTTTTCTTATCTTACATTGGTTCACTGCATTACTGTTTGTTTTCTGTGTGGTTATAACTCATATTGTATGCACTATATTAGGATTTTAAAATAAACATTTTAAATGCATATTCTGTTTCCTGGTACTTTTTGAGTGTGTTATTACTTTATGATAGAGTGTTTGAGCGTCCACTAAATATCCTCGACCCATCCTATGGGATTGATTGCTACCAGAAACCCTTCTTACTCAACCATTGCTCAGTGGGTTGTGTACTGGTTGCAGTCCAACAGTTTTTCTGATTCGGGTTGGCACATTGACTTTTGTTCATGCCAGTGGGTCAGAAATCAGAATCCTGTAACTCTATGTATGAATGTATAAATTTTGGTGCCTGACAGTGGGGTGCGGAATTCATCTTTATCTTTGAGAAAATTTGCATGACACACTCAAACGATCAAGTATTACAGTTCAGCAAAAAACGACATTCTAA
Organism: Calotriton arnoldi; assembly: GCA_963921515.1. Taxonomy (NCBI): domain Eukaryota; kingdom Metazoa; phylum Chordata; class Amphibia; order Caudata; family Salamandridae; genus Calotriton; species Calotriton arnoldi. Next base: position 1,076,804 of record CAWUFW010002709.1, read on the forward strand.
TATGGGGCACCTCCTTCAGCTTAATATATGGAGGCCTTTTTGTCATAGGTTTGTCAAGCTTGGCTTATGAATGTTTATTCCACATTTTGTGATTTCCAGGATTTGAATTTAATATTTTATTAATTTATTTTTGAAAATATGTGCAGGCAGCACTTGTTGCGATAGAGTTAACTTCAAGTCACCACTCACACACAACTTCTCCTTAATAGAGGTGCTCATAATATAGGGGGAACAGTAACATTTGTAGTACATGCACATGCTACATGCACATTTGAAATATTTGGGTGGGATTTGAGGCTGTAGACCTCAATACAGGAAACTCTCATACATACAGTCCTGCACAAGTGCCACAAAAATATCAACCCTACTGCCATATGGATGTCCCTTTGACTTACCAAAAACACCAGTCATGGTTTGGCGGTCATTTACCCACTGTACATCAGAATGTTAGAATGGAAATCCTAAATATTGATGGATCCACCTGGCCAGTTCTGGCTAGGTACACACAATATACGGCTATTAAACCAAATAGTAAGTGTTTATAGGCAACTTAAACAACATATGAACAAACGACAGTTGCTAGAGCAGTTCCTGTTGAGCCTGCACAGTGAGTTCACATTGTCATAGATACAATTAGTCCATGGACTATAAACGCTATCATGTGCAATGCACCCACAAAATGAAATGAGATTCCTGTTCTCAAGACTAATCAGTTGGAAGCAATCTGCCCTCATACTAGAGTTCTGACTATGTGTCTTCCTCTTGGGACAGTACCATCCTTAGAAGAGTGAAACACCTGAGGAAATGTATTTGCTGGTATCTTCTCTACTGCTCATGGCACATCTCATTAGCAGTATTATCAGATGTGTTAAGAAAGATACAAAATGATCACGGAGCTTTGCCTGCCCTTGATTTAGGTTTGAAATGAATGGGAAATTTTGAAAAAGTTTATGCAATTGTTTTGAGTAACATTCATGGAAAACCCACAGCCCTGTCATACATAGCATGAAAAAGTGAGACCATTAGCCTGCTGCTGGAGTTATTAAACTTTTGACTTTTGTGGAGCCACACTGAATCGCTCCTGGAAGCAGAGACCCCAGTCTCAGCAATGCCTACTGTTTGAAAGTCATAAACGTACACAAAAATACATAAATGAGTATATATCAAACACACACATTCACATTATGAAATATTTTATGTAATTCACAACAAAAAAAATATCGAAATCATAATGGGAATGTGGCTTAATTTCTAGAAGACATAGTGAGCAGCGCAATTGGCTCCCAGTGGGAGGACCCCAGTCTCGCTTGATATTCTGAGAAAAACATGTACAGCAGCAGCAGCAGTCTGTCTGTTGATTCTCCAGTATTTTACTACAGCTTCCCACAGTGTTCTAGCGAACAACTAGAGTGCTAACACTTTGTAATTATGATAACAGTATGGCACACCTGAAGCCATTTTGATGGAATCAAACCTGTAAAACTGAAATCACTTCCTACAGCGGAGACTGCAGTAAAGAAATGAGATGGCTCTCTTTGTCATAGACATTATGGTTAGTGCTCTAAAAAGCTAAAATAAATACACTTTTTCTATGAATTCTCAAATATCTTTCTTATCCAAGTCAGTAAAACATTCTGTAATGCAGACAAACATGACCTTTCAACCCTGTCAGCAGTCTGTCAGTTACCTCCGTAGTGATCAACTGAAGCTTCACCACAGAGTGCTAATAAACAACTAGAGCACTAACATTCTGAATTTATGATAAAGGTGTGGCAGAAGTGAACGCCATCTTAATGGAATCAAAGCTGCAAAACTGAAAGGAATTTTCTACTGAGGATACCGCAGAAAATGAACAAATGAGTAGCTTTTTTGTCATACGAATGATGGTTATTGCTTTAAAAAGGTAAAATGAAGACACATTTTCTATGAGTTCTTAAATACCTCTCCCATCCATTTCAGTAAAACATCCTGACATGCACATTGAAACATGCACTTCCAACACCAGCGGTCTGGCTGTTCACATTTTAGTAATCAACTGCAGTGCACCACAGCGTTTTAATGACCAACTGGAGTGTGAACGTTTTGTATTCAAGATAAAAGAGATATACTCCTGATTGCCATTTTGTTGGAATAGGAGCTGTTGGATTTGAAGCCTTTCCTGAGGACAAGAATGAAGTAAATGAGCACCAAGATGTTAATGCAGGCATGAAACCAGAAGGTTATAAATAAGAAGCGAGGAATGGGTTTTTAAGTGATTTGAGGCATCATGTATTTTAGTGGGGCTAAAACAAATTCAAGAGAGAGATGTCTACGTAAGTACAGCAAATATACACTTATACATTAACTGTAATAAATGTTTAAAAAGACATTATAGTTAGGTTAGCATCAAACCTCCATTATACACAAGCCATACATAAGGCAAGTTTGACACATGGCTTTACCTGTGGTCAGGATCTGTACTCACCCCTTCAAGAGCAGCCAGCCACCACTGTACACAGACTTTGGACATACACAGTGGAGGTTGTCTACAAGGCATGTTGGCACACCATACCCTGCATCTAACATACAACAGGGGTTGGGCAGTGGGCATGTCCCATGGGTAGATCCTGCACCCACCCCTCCACCTTTGGCGGACCCCACTGTGCATAGCCTTTGCCCATGCACAGCGGAGGGTTGGCAACAGGGACTCGTATGTAGACAGGCCCTGCAACCTCCCCTCCATTACCACCTAACACCCCACTTGCTCAGCCTTCAGAGATTTCCAAAGGGTCTATTGTTCATTGATGTTCATTGGCCAGCTCTCCGCAAGTCCCATACCCCCCACTGCACCCATCCCTTTGGTGAATAAAGTAAAAAGACAATGACATCCATGAACAGTGAATCACTTGTCAAATATTCAGTTTCTTGTGCATCTTTCAAAAGCTTTCAGACATGTCCAACTATCAATTTAGCATGTTGTATTACTCCTCTTTTGCAAAGCATATTGCACACTGTCAGAATCATTGGCTGATCTTACTAGTAATTTCATCAATGTTGGTATTTAAATATAATCAGTGATGTCATCAATGATGCAATTTAACTTGTCAATGAGTGAGATGTAATATGTAAGTCATATGCAATGCATGATGGGGTCAAAAGGTATAGTTAGTTCAAAAAATTATAACTGGAGTACTTCAGTGGCTTGTGGTTTTTTTAACGTTAGTTTGTGCCTCATTCCAACACCTAACTATAATATAACTTTACCATTGCATTTTCCCGTGAAAAAATATATATCTATATATGTATTGACTGAAAAAAACAAAGGTTACAGGACGTCATAGTTAGGAAGTGGAATTAAAAAAACCTTAGAAATTCACTGAAAAGAACTAAGGTTACAGGGAAGTTATAGTTAGGATCATATTTGCCTCATACAAAACCATAGAAATTCAGCAGTTATGGTTACCTGAGCTAACTATAACTTACGCCCCGCAATGCATTGCTTAGGACCTCACATATTCCATCACTCATGACATGGTCAGTGACATCACTGATGACATCTCAAACGACATCACTGATGACATCATCGGGTGATTGTGAGTGTTTTGTAAATGTTTCTGAGTGTTGAAGATATATTGTAAGATGCTACTAATGTTAAATTAGTAAACTTTGTGTACTACTAATGAGTGATACTATTTGCAACACATATTATGTGAGTGGCTGTGTGACTGTGTGTATCCATGTGTGAGTAGGTGTCTGAGTGGCTCTATGGGTAAGTGGTTGTATGGGTGAGTCAATTGCTGTATTGGTGTGTGAGTGAATGTGTGAATGGCTGTCTGGGTGAGTGAGTGACTGTGTGTATGTGTGTGGTTGTGTGAGGGAGTGAGTGAGTGGGTACATAAGTGTTGTATTGGTGAGTGAGTGGGTGTGTGAGTGAGTGACTGTATGGGTGAGTGAGTAAATGTGAGAGTGGCTGTATGGGTGATTATGTGTGTGTGTCAATGACTGTATGGGTGAGTGAGTACATGTGTTGGATATGTATGAGAAAGTGAGTGGGTGTGTGACTGTATGGGTGAGTGAGTGGCTGTGTGAGTGACTGTACGGGTGAGTGAATAGGTATGTGAGTAGCTGTATGGGTGACTGACTCAGTGTATGAGTGATTGTATGGGTGTATGAGTGGGTATGTAAGTGTATGTATATCTGTATATCTGGTGTGTGTGTGGCTGTATTGGTAAGTGAGTGGGTGCATGAGTGGCTGTAGGGCTGAGGTAGTGGTTGTGTGAGTGGCTGTATGGGTGAGTGGATGTGTGAGTGGCTGTATGGATCAGCGAGTGGGTATATGAGTGCTTGTATGGGTCTGTGAATGGGTATGTGAGTGGTTGTTTGGGGGTGGGAGTGGGTGTATGAGCCGTTCAATGCAGGTGTGAGTGGGTATGTCAGTGTTTCTGTGGATGATGTCATCAGTGATGCCACTGGCCATGTTAAGAATGATATAATATGTGAGGTCATAAGCAGTGCATTGCAGAGGTGTAAGTTATAGTTAGCTCAGGTACTATAACTGCTGAATTTCTATGGTTCTGTACGAGGGAATATGATACAAACTATAACGTCTCTGTAACCTTTTTTTCAGTGAATTTCTAAGGTTTTTTAATTCTTTTTTTAACTATAACATCCTTGTAACCTTTGCTTTTTAGTGAATTTCTAAGGTTTTAAAAAAAATTATTTGCTAACTATAACGTCACTGTAACCTTTGTTTTTTCAGTGACATTCTAAGGTTTTTTAAATTCTATTTCCTACCTAAAACATCCCTGGAACCTTTTCTTATGTTTAGTGAATTTCTATATTTTTTAAACATTTCTTTCCTAACCGTAATCTGTAATCTTTGAGAGTGGGTCTGTGAGTGGCTGTGTGGGTCTGCCAGTGCCTGTGTGAGTGCTTAAGTATGTGAGTGGATGTCTAAGTGTCTATGTGGGTGTCCCAGATACTGTGTCAGTGACTGACCCATAATGAAACAGCAGAAGCCTATTTATTGAAGAATTATTGATCCCGGAAATTGTTTTTAAAACACAAGACAAACTACAATTGTGTCTGGATCCTGAAGCCGATCCAGGTGAAGTTGTTCTAGCTTTTTGTGAAATTTTAGGAACTGTTAAAACGGCCTTTACAAGGGGAAAAAGCGCCCCGAAACAAGCAACAAAGAAGGGCTGGTTTGACTCACGGTGCACAAAGTCAAGGTCAGCCCTGCTGAGCGCATTAAAGGCGAACCCTAGAAACAAGGAAAATATAAAACTATTGCATGCCTCATATATAGAGGCACGGAAAAACCAAGAAAAAGAGATTAGGGAGGACCTTTGGGCTGAATTAGACAAGGCCGCGAATTCAGGAAATAGCTGTGAATTTTGGAAACTGGTAAATGCCCCATATTTTAAAAATCCTACTGATCCATCATTAGATATAAATGTTGACGAGGAGGCATGGGTCACCCATTTTGAGAACATTTTTGCTTCTGATTCGGTGATCCAATTTCACCAAGCGGCCGAAAATGAAATTCAATATCAGACTCTCTCGTTTTCTCATACTGAAGTTAAAATAGGGTTGAACGCATGTAGTCAGGCAAAAGCGCCAGGACCTGACGGCGTCCCTATAGACTTTTTCCAAGACAATTTAGACCTATGGACACCATTTTTGACGAATGTCCTGAATAGCATAGCTTTGGTAGGCCCCCCTCCTTCCTGGTCATCAGGGGTGATCGTACCCATTTACAAAAAAGGAGACAGGGCTGACCCGAAGAATTATAGACCCATTTCCCTGCTGGATACAACATCAAAGCTCATGGGCCGCCTCCTTCTATCGAGGTTAGAGGCATGGGCTAGGGATAATAACATCTTGATCCAAGCCCAGTATGGATTCCAGCAGGGAAGGGGCACGGTGGACCAAGCCCTGAATCTAGCAATGACCATAGAAAAGTATACTCGAATAAAGGAAGGGAAATTATATATGGCATTCATGGACCAGAGCGCAGCCTTTGACTGCGTGGTCCATGATAAACTTTGGAATATAATGCAGATGATGGGAGTTGACCTCGCCATACTCAATTTTATAAGGCAGCTATATGCCAATGCATCGGCATCAGTACGTTTTACCAAAAATGGAGACTGCATGCGCCCCTTTAAAATCTCCAGGGGAGTAAGGCAGGGCTGCGTATTGGCCCCATTTCTTTTCTCCTTATATACAAACGGAGTAGAGAAAGCACTCTCAGTTGTTACCAGTGATGTTCCCCTTTTTGAAGACCACGAAATACCAATATTGGCTTATGCTGACGACGCTGTGTTAATCGCCAGGACAGGGTTGGGGCTACAAAGGTTGATCACGGCATATGTTTCCTTTATGGAATCATTGCAAATGAAAGTGAACCATAACAAGTCCTTTGTAATAGTCGCCGGGGCAACAAAAAGAGAAAAAAGGTTGTATTTTCATGCCGAGGCGAAAAGAATTGAAGTAGTAGACTCTTTTCCCTATCTGGGGATTCTTTTCGATAAAGACTTGTCGTGGGTCAAATTGGTGGAAGGCAGAAAGATGGTGATGGAGAGGGGCATCATAGCTCTGAAATCTTTTACAAAAAAACTGGGGGCGAAACCTTTAATGCCGATTAAAAACATTTACCAAGCTAGAGTAAAAGCTGCAGTGACCTATGGGGCCGGCGTCTGGGGGGTGGCTGAATCCTCATCTTTACAGACTGTTGAGAATAAATTTTTTAAATCAGTAGTAGGCCTCCCCCCCTCATTCACAAATTGCATTTTACATACGGAACTGGGTGTCCCTTTTATCTCAGAGCAGATCCAAATAGCCCCAATATTACTATGGCACTCAATTTGGAGAAGAGAATCTGTCCCACTTACGCAATCAATAATAAAGAGCTGCCTAGCCATGGATGAGTGGAGGAGGTCTAGGTGGCTGAGCTATGTAGAGTCTGTATTAAGAGAAATTGGTCTTCCAGAACTTTTTAATGATCCCTTGGCATGTAAGAACATCTCTAAGCAGAAGGTAACTAACATGTTTCTGCTGATGACCGAGTACAAGCGCAATGAATATTACAAGGAGAAATATGCTGTCCGGTCATATCGCAGTAACTCCCCACCGTTAGAGGCGGGGTTTTCTTACCTTGTATCTGTAAATAGATCACAACATAGATTTATTTTGCTAAGGTTTCGAACAAACTTAATTCCTTGCATGTTAGGTTATCCGGAAAACTCTTTTAATTACGCTGATTTAAGCCCGTGCCCCTGTGATAATTCATCAGCGCAAACCGAACTGCATATAGTCCTATTCTGCAGCCTATATGAGAAGGAAAGGAAGGACTATCTGAAACCAATTTTAAAGAAAGGAAATTTTAAGCAGTGTCGGGTGGCATTATATTTTTTAAAATTATTACCAGATCATCTGGTATGTTTTTCTGTGGCGTCCTTCCTATGGGCTTGTATGAGGAAGAGAAAGGGGATGGCGCATAGAGCAGTGAGATGACTTTTATAGACGAACTGTTTTTCTTTTAACTGATTGTGTCAATAATAATATAATCGCCATAAATAGTATGTGAAGGGATTTTAATGATTTTAAAATTAAGAATTATTTCAGAAAGGTATGTCATTTGAGTGAAAATGTTATATATATGTATTAATTATGATGAATGTATTTGTTCTTTTATGATCATTTTTATTGTGGTCGAAGAAAGAATATGACTGACTGACTGACCCATAATGAAACAGCAGCAGCCTATTTATTGAAGAAAAGGCCACAGTTTTATATTAAATAGCTACCCAAATGGAGTACTTTCTAATGCTTAATTACTAAGTAGTACCTCCTTGAGTAAATACCCAGTATGTATTCTACACTACAACTACATAATGCAGCACAAGGAAATCTCACCAGTGATGCAATGAGATTGTTTCTCATGCATCTGTATCCAGAAATTTAGGATAACATAAAGGTTCTTATAGAAAATTTGACGTGAATATAAAAAGATGAAACTGCATCAAACAAAAATCCTACCTCTTAACTATATAAAGTAAGTGCATATTTGTTTAGTGGAGATGTCCTAATATTGTTCAGCATTACAATGCATCTCCAAAATCGATCGGAAAAGTGTCGGGGGTCCTTTTGGTAACATAGCCATCTTCCTGGCAAAATGTGGGTAGCCCTTTGCATATTATTAAAGTGAACAGCCCACGGCCAAGTGGTTTGCCCATTTGCATACTCCTAGTAATTTAAAAGGAGAAGCATGGATTCTGCTTTGATCAAAAGAAGGCAAGAAGGAACTCACTTGTCACAGTCACTACAGGTTGCACTCCAATAGATCTACGATGCATTGACCGCCATGAAGTATTTCAGATAATTTTTCAATGTGAAATTTCTAACAAAACACAGTTACTTTGCTTTTGCCAAGCCCAGGACTTACAATAATTTGTCCTTTACAGAAGTGGATCTTCAACTGGGGCTTCTGCTTTGTTTACATTTTAAGTGGTTCCTGTTGAGGTTCATTTTCTGTGAAATGTGCATTAGGCTTGCACCGGCTCAACTGCTTGTTTATTGAACAAGAGCCAACACATTTCCGCAAAATGTCTACCCAATTTGTGTACTTTCTACTGGTTAGTTAGTTAGTGGTATCTCATTGGGTGAATGTACAGTGTTTGCTGCCCATTATCTTGGCACAAGGAGTAAAGATTATTGCATGTGTGTTTTTTTTTTACTGTGGTTGTGAGGTGTGCACAGTAATATATTGCTTTTATTAATAAATAAAATGCATTAAATTTGGAAGTCACGCACCCGTCTCGACCTGTCGAAATTAATAAAAGTAGTATCATTTTAAAGGGGAAGCATTTTAAAGATCATTTTACTACTTTTTGAAGAGTTGCAACTCCTTTGCGCACCTTGCCAGCATGTATTTCCAGATCCATGCTGGGTATGTGACTCCTACGTAAATTTTGCAGTACTAAAACACTCATATGGACACTTTTAAAGTTTTATTTAAAGTAAGAGATTTTGTAATACAATAATAAAACTAGTATAATTATAGTGGAAATATATTTTAAAGTTCGTTTTAATGTATTTTGCAGATTCGCGACATCGCCGCAATGTAAGCGTGAAGGCGTCACACATCCCATGTGACACAGAAACAAATGTGTTTGTTTGGTTAAACACCATTGCATTAATATTAGAGGAACCCCACATTTCCTTTATCTTTTTGGGAGTACAGATGTGTTTTTCACAGCTCTCTTGTATTTGTCACTTCTGGGTTTTTTTGTGATTTTTTTTTAGAAAAATGGCGTCTGCTCTTCCACTACCACCTGAAGAGACTGAGAGCAATTATTTCCAGGAAGATGAGCCAACACCTGCAAAAAAAGAAAGCATTGGCTGGGAAACCTTTAGCATCCCTGCTGGAAAAAAAAGTGAATGCTCAAAAGGTGACTTGCATGCTGTGCAACAGAGTGCTGTCTTATGGGTCCAAGTGGAAATATTCTTGCGGAATATTGAGTATGATGAACCATCTGTGGGCCATTCATTCTACTCAGCTGTCAAAAGAACTGCTGGAGCAAGAGAAGCGAGACAACCCGCCATCTTCTTCAGATGGTGCTGAACCAGGTACCTCATCTGGTTCGACTCTAGCTACTATTCCAACATGGGTCCCTAAATTCATGGCTGTGGATGCTTCTGTTTGAAATACTGCACTATACTAAGTATGGGAGAGCAGTCCATCCCTGGGCTTGTTCTTCTATAAACACTCAAAAGTGTTAGTTTTTTGGGGCTCAAACATGTTACTACAAGTTTTGTGCTTTAGGTTGCAAAGCACTATGGTTTCCACCCAAAAATAAATTTTTTTTATAAAAATATATTTTTTTGAAAGTTTAAAAAAATGTTTTTTGTTAGAACCGCCTATTCTAGTTTAAGAAAGAATAATTACATGTTATAAGAATGTTTGTAATAGTGTGAATACATCTTGTTCTCTGTGTTGGTATGTGAGTAAGTGTATTGTTGGTTGTCTGTGTATGTCAGTAACTGTATGGGTGTAAGAAAGTGTGTGTGAGTGGCTGTATGTGTGACTGAGTGTCTGTGTGAGTGACTGTATAGGTGTGTGGCAGGGTGCATAAGTGACTATATGGGTGAGTGAGTGACTGTGTGATTGACTGTATGTGTGAGTGAGAGGGTACATGAATGCCTGTATGGGTGACAGAATGGTTGTTGAGTGGCTGTATGGTGAGTGGGTGAGCGAGTGGCTGTATGAGTGAGTGACACGGTACATGAGCGGGTGTATAGGTAAGTGAGTGGGTGCATGAGTCACTATAGAGGTGAGTGGGATGCTGCATGACTGGCTACATGGGTGAGTGAGTAAGTGTGTGAGTAACTCCATGAGTGAGTGAGTGGTTGTATGAGTGGCTGTGTGGGTGAGTGAGTGGCTGTGTGAGTGGCTATATGGATAAGTGAGAGGGTGCATGAATCTGTATGGGTGAGTGAGTGGGTGTGCAAGTGGTTGTATGAGTGAGTGACAGGGTGCATGAGCTGGTATATGAATGGGTAAATGGTGCATGAGTGGCTATATGGGTGAGTGAGAGGGTACATGATTGGTGCATGGGTAAGTGAGTGAGAGTAACTGAAGGAGTGAAAGTATGTATGAATTGCTGTATGGGTGAGGGAGAAGGTATTTGGGTGGCTGTATAGGGCAGTGGGTGGGGGTCTAAGTAGCTGTATGAGTGAGTAAAAGGGTTCATTAATGACTGCATGGCTGAGTGACTGTGTGTGTGACTGGATGTATGGGTGAGTGCATGAGTGGATGAGTGGTTGAGTGGATGAATGAGTTGTTCTGTCAGTGATTGTATAGGTGAATGACTGCATGTCTTAATATCTTTATGAGTAAGTTAGTGGCTGTCTGAGTAGCTGTATGGGTGACTAAGTGGGTGTGTGAGTGGCTGGATGCATGTCTGGGAGGGTATACATGTGACTGAATGGGCGAGTGAGTGACTGCATGACTGGCTATTTGAGTGAGTGAGAGGGTGAATGAGTACTTGTATAGATGAGTGAGCCGGTGTTAAGTGGCTGTATGAGTGAGTGAGTGGGTGTATGAGTGGTTGTATGAGTGAGTGACAGGATGCATGAGTAGGTGTATGGGTGTCTGAGTGGCTACATGACTGGCTGTATAGATAAGTGAGAAGATACATGACCGCCTGCATAGGTGAGTGAGTGTGTGAGTAACTCAATGAGTGAGTGAGTGGCTGTTTGAGTGGATGTATGGGTGAGTGAGTGGCTGCATGAGTGGCTAAATAGGTAAGTGAGAGGGTGCATGAGTGCCTGTATGGGTGAGTGAATGGGTGTTGAGTGGCTATATGGGTGAGTGAGTGGATGTGTGAGTGGTTGGGTGAGTGAGGGACAGGGTGCATGAGTGAGTGTATAGATGAGTGAAAGGTAGATGAGTGGCTATATGGGTGAGAAAGCCCATAAAAGTACATAGAAATATTACACATACCTATAGTCACATATAAAAGTTTCAAAATGATCATACAGGGTGTAATTCAATGGCTAAGTGAGTGGCTGTATGAGTGAGTGAGTGCATGTGTGGTTAAATGGGTGAGTGAGAAGATGCATGGTTAAGTGAGTGAGTGTGTGAGTAACTGTGAGTGAGTGAAAGGATGCATCAAGTACTGAATGGGTGAGTGTATGGGTGCATGAGTGGCTGTATGAGTGAGTAACTGGATGCATGAGTGGCTATATAGGTGAGTGAATGGGTGTGTGAGTAGCTGCCTGGGTGAGTGAGTGGCTGTGAAAGTGGCTGTATAGGGGTATGAGTGGGTGTCTGAGTGGCTGTATAAGTGAGAGAAAGGGTTCATGAATGACTGTATGGGTGAGTGACTGGGTGTGTGACTGTGGATATGGGTGAGTGCATGAGTGAATGAGTGGTTGAGTAGATGAATGAGTGGTTCTGTCAGTGACTGTATAGGTGAATGAGTGTATGTCTTAGTATCTGTATAAGTAAGTTAGTGGCTGTCTGAATATCTGTATGGGTGACTTAGTGGGTATATGAGTAGATGCATGCATGTCTAAGAGGGTATATGAGTGACTGTATATGCAGGTGAGTGGCTGAATGACTGATTATATGGGTGAGTGAGAGGGTGCATGAGTGCCTGTATGGGTGAGTAAGTGGGTGTTAAGTGGCTATATAAGTGAGTGAGTGGATGTGTGAGTAGTTGTATGAGTGAGTGACAGAATGCATGAGTTGGTGTATGGATGAGTGAGTGAGTGGCTGCATGAGTGGCTATATGCATAAGTAAGAGGGTATATAAGTGGCTGTATAGGGGAGTCAGTGGTTGTGTGACTGGCTATATGGATGAGTGATAGGGCGCATGTGTGACTGTATGGGTGAGTGGGTGTTGAATGGCTGTATGGGTTAGTGAGTGGCTGTGTAAGTGGCTATGTGAGTGAATGAGAGGCCATATGGATAAGTGAGTGGATGTGTGAGTAGATGTATGTGTGAGGTAGGATCAGTTGCCAGAGGAGGCAGGGGGCAAGATGGCGGCTGTGTGACTGCTACGGGAGCCACTCTCCTCGCTACTAAAAATTGATTATGGACCCATAAATAGCACTAAAGGGAGTTAAGGCTCTCGGATGAAGCTGGATCAGGGGATCAGAGCACTGCTGGCTCGCGCAGCAAAATAATTTCTTCACAGCTTCTTTGAGACAAATGGTGAAACTTACCTGCGGGTCCGGGATATTCTACGGCTGCTGGCTCCATCTCGGAAGGATGGGACTACCTCGTGGTGCGCCAAGATGCCCCCCAAGCAAAAACCACCGCTGAAGGAGGGCGGAATGACCGGAGGAGCGAAGGGGCTGCTACCTGCCCGGAAGACGCTTGCAGAGGGGAAGAGCGCTGATGCTACTAACACAGCCGGCCGCGAGGAGGAAGAGATCAGCGGCAGGACGCACAACGGTGAGCAGCATCCCGTCGACCTGGCAACCAGGCCTAAACAACCCACAGTGCCCAGGATGTTCTCTGGCCAAGGACCGGGAGGCGGCAAGAAATTGACCAGTAAGGACGGAGTCAGCGTTAAGGCCTCCAAAACTGCAAAGGATCCAGTGAGTGTTGGGGGGCAAGTTATGCGAAGCGCTGCAAGTAAAGATAGGCTGCCCTCTGAAATCTCACAGGGGGAAAACATTAACATTAACATTAGTATGGACAGCATGATCCCTGGGCCAGGCAACGGGGCCGAAAGGGGAGAGGAAGCAAGCCGGATGGCGCAAGTAAACTCTACACTGCAGGGAGTGCTGGTTGCTCTGAACTACCAAGATTCAAACATATCTGATATTTCCCACGCACTTGGTAAAATCGCAGGGACTCCGGAGGGGGATACATTTTATTCTCTAACCGACCAGTCGGAGATCTCTAACACCTGTGAAAATGAGGGCACAGACATGGAAATCACAGAAGAAGATAGTGACAGTCCTCACTCAAGACTTGATACACAGAGGCGGGCATCCACTCGGAAGAAGAGGAAAAGCACCAGGGGGAAATGCAGGGACTCAGACTCCGATCACAGCCAAACGAGCCAGTTAAAATGGGATTATTCCACCACTCACTTTGGGATGGAGGCTGATGAGACAGAGGAAACTGGAGCACAGCTCGAAGCAGCCAAGCTGTTGGCAGAATCAAAAACTAACACAGAAACCCTTCCATCTATGGGTCTAATTTATTCAACACTTAAGCAGATGCAAACAGAAGTTCGTCAAGAACATAAGAGGGCTCACATGGCGACGAAGAAACTTCAAGGGGCCATTTGAAAAGTCAATAAAGCTTGCTCTGAAATTGCCGAACGTACAACAGCACTAGAAGAACGAATTGTGGCTCTTGAGGCTGGGGCCGAGGATATGGTACAGCAAGCTTTCTCAAATTAAGCCAGAATGATGGATGTACTATGGAAGCTGGAGGATTTAAAAAATCATCAGCGACGGAACAATTTGAGACTCCTTGGCATTGAAGAGAACGCAGAGGGTGAAGACATTCGTGGATTTGTCCTACGGCTATTCAAGGGGGCATTCCCAGAATCGGCGCACTGGGATTGGGAGGTGGAGGTGTAGAGGGTACACCGATTTCCTCTGATGCTCAAAAAGAGGGGGGGGGGGCCAAGTGAAAAACCTAGGGCTATTCTTATTTTTTGGGCAATTTTCTTTTGCCCCAGGCGGTCTTTGAAAAAGCTAGACCCGATGCCAGGCTGTCAGCTGAGGGGCGCTCCTTCTTTGTGATGCCAGATTTTTGCCACACTACGGTGGAGAGGAGATGGAGGCTCCATCAGTTAATCACTCCCTTCCAGAAACTGGGGAACATCCAGGGTGTTTACCTCAGAGATACTAGCCCAGGAGTATTTGCAGGAAATCTCACGAAAATAGCATAACACAACGGTAGCGCTTAGTTCTCACTATTGTAGGGTGTTTGGGGGCAGTATGAGGACGTCTCCTCTGGTTCCAGACTAACAAGGATCCTCTTTCTATTTCTGGGGTTCTCCCGTTATTGGGGGGTTTTTGTGAGCGTTCTTTCCTTGGGTTCTTTTCTTTTGGCTAAGTTTAGAGGGAGAGCGGCTAGGGACACAGCAGGATACAGGTCACAAGGGTGTATAGAGCTTTTTTGCCTAATTGAGGGGTTGTGTGGGGTTTGGGGGGGATGATCCAAAGGAGTTTGTATGGGCAAATTTGGCAATGAGTAGAGTGATTTGGGCATGTTGGAAACCGAACTTTTGGATGAATGGGTAAGCTCAGAATAGCATCTATTAACATCTGTGGCTTAAACAACCCACAGGAAAAAACGCAGGGTTAGTGTGGATGTCTAATTTCTGAAGGCCGATATCATGTGCCTTCAGGAGACACATATCGAAGCATGCAGACGGGAGGTTTCGGGGCTGGCAGGCTATCAAATGATCTCCAGCACTTCACAGGGAACAAGGACAAGAGGGGTGACAGTCATGGCACGGAAAGGGATAGCTAGGTTTCCACAGGCTAGCTCGGATAAATTGGGGAGATGGGTGATCACTCAATGTTGCTTGCAAAATAGCATGTTTACCCTGTGCTCAGTCTATGGCTCTGTTCTTGACGACCCGGTGCTGTTCGAATGGCTGAATGTTGAATTGGTGGGTTGGCCGCTTCATCTAATAATATGTGGAAACTTCAACATTAATATTAATTGTCAAAAAGATAAATACTGGGGACAGGGGTACCAAGGCCGTAAACCCAAAGTTTTTAGCTCTCTATCACAGTTATGTTCACTACATGGGTTGTCAGACGTTTGGGCAATGCAAGAACCTAGCGACCCAGGCTATACGTATTTCTCTGTGCCACATCAAGTACACGCTAGGGCTGGATTATTTTTTTGTGTCGCAGGAGCTAGCGCAGGGTTGCAAAATATACAAATACCCTAGAGTCATGTCCGACCATAACCCTCTGGTATTAAAAGTGAATATCCAAACTAAGCCCTCCCCGGTGGCACAATGGACGTTTAATAGGGCTATGCTCAGTGATGAGGGTTTTGTTCAACATATGGAGGTTTGGATCTCCAGGTTCATTGAAGAGAATTTAGGGAGTGCTAACATTCGCATAGTTTGGGATGCATTCAAAGTTTGAATAAGGGGGGAGACGTCTAAGTATGGCTGGGCAATTCAGAGGAAGGAGAAGAAACTTCTGCAAGAGCTATACGCGGAATTGGCAGCCGCTGAAACACACCTGATAGAAACGATAGCTGAAGGGGGAGATACGGAGACAGCACAATCTAGAGTATTGGTCGGGAAATCGGCAATCATAGAAATTTCAGCCAAGAAATCCACTGGGAGATTTGTGGCTTGGCGTAGCAAAGTATATGAAAGCAACGAAAGGGTGGGTCATGGATTGGCAGTACGCACCAGGGAAAATACAGTGCAGGGGGGAATCACAGAAACTAGAGACCAGATTAACAGCCTAGTCACTGAACAAGCGGCAGTTCACTCCGCATTTCAGAGGATTTATCAGAGGCTATATACAGAGAATACTCACGCTGAGGATATAGCAATAAAAGAATATATAACGGGCTTGTCTGGGGAACGGCTCTCTCCCAAGGAGAAAGAAAGCCTAGAGGCACCTATAAAGGAGGAGGAGGTAAGAAGGGCTATTGACTCAATACCAGCAGGTTAAGTGGTTGGCACAAACTCAATCCCAGGTGAATTTTATGAAAAACTCACACCATGTCTACTTAAATTTATGCAGGAGATACTTCTAGGGGCACAATCAGGGGGGTTGGCTCCTGAATCCTAGAAATCGGCTAACAAAGTTGTGTTTCCGAAAAAGGGGAAGCCCATCAATGAGCTGGGATCATATCGGCGATCACGCTGGTTAACAGTGATGTTAAAATATATGCTAAATCCTAGCTGGTAGGCTGGCTACAGTTATCAAGAAATTGGTCTCTCCCGTCCAACATGGATTTGTCCCGGGACGTGGCACGATTGACCATATACGAAGGACTATCGCCCTATTCGATTCTTCAAAGGTTACCGGAGACCGTATGGCTTTAATCTTGTTAGATGCGGAAAAAGCCTTCAATAGTGTCTCCTTGCCTTTTCTGTGGGCAATTAGGGAGAAGAAAGGACTGGGCAAGGGGTTTATCAGTGCTATACAGACCATGTACCGGGAACCTACTGTCAGAGTAGCTAGCTGTGATGGGTAGCATGTCCGACATAATTAAGATCTTGCGTGGCACACGACAAGGGTGTCCCTGCTCCCCCCTGTTGTTCGCCCTTTATATCGATCCATTAATTAGGAAGATAGAGGGGAATGAAGGTATTCGGGCTATGCATAATAAGGGAGGAAATACCAAGATTTTAGCTTATGCAGATGACCTGGCCATAACTACTCCTAGCCCGGGGGATGCTCTCATAGAAATTGAAAGGGAGGCAAGCTACTGTTGCGGTATCTAGGGGTACCAGCTTAACCATAGTAAAACGCAAATCGTGACGAATAACAAGGTACAATTAGATGATGAACGAATAACCCCGAATGCTAGATATTTGGGGGTGGAGGTTACGACAAATGTAGAGAAAATTGGTGGGTTAAATTTGGGGCCATACTCCGGAAATTCAAAACAGATTTTGTCAGATTGAATAATCTGAAATTTACATTAATGGGAAGAAGCAATGTTATCAAAATGGTGTTTTTACCAAAAGTCCTATACCTTTTTAAAGTCAACCCCATGGAGATCGATAAGTCTTGGTTCCAAGTTCTAAATCAGCTGATCTCTAGATTTTTATGGGCCGGCCAACGCCCCCGAAGAGCTCTAAAATCCATGACTCTTACAAGAGACTGGGGAGGCTGGGCGGACCCAAATTTCCAACTGTATTACTGGGCAGCAATGATTCAACAAATGGCTGGACTTTTGGGTAGGGATACGCAAGAACCAGAGGAGGAGCCGACTGTCTCCATATATGAATTAATACTTGGAACGGAGGCTAAAGGCTGTCTTATGCGCCATATTGATTTTGCCTACTTTAAGAGGGTCAGATTCAAGGTCTTGATTGGTGCTTTCAAGATCTGGACTGCACTTCGGAAGAAACTTGGTCTTAGCAGGGTCCATAGATACACCCCTTTGCTTAATAACAACTTACTCCCAGCTATTTTTCATGACGGATATATGAAGTATTGGGATGAGAGGGGAGTGAAGAGTATTGGGGATTTAGTCGAGGAAGGGGAGATATATCCTTTTGATACAATCAAAGAGAAATTTGGGCTGGGGAACCGGCATTTTTTTAAGTATTTACAAATAAGGGAATTCTTGGCTAAAAAATCAAGAGGAAAAGTTGGCTTCTCCAGGGACCCTCTGCAGGATATATTGCTAAGATCCCTGCCTACATTGGCTACAATATATAAGCTGTTAAATAAGGAAATGGGAGATGACTTGGCAAAACACATTAACCGCTGGCAGGACCTCCTACAAGCTGGGACTGGGGAATGCGAGGACTCACTCCTTTTGGGTCAGACAGCATTTATCTCGGCTAACCTTCAGGTACAATGCTTTAAAACCTGGCTCAACTTATATATCACGCCAGCGCGAATATCTAAGTGGGGGGGTCCTCGGGCCTCCATTGCCCATGGTGTGGGTGCTTCACTGCTGACAGTGTCCATATGTTCACAGCATGCCCCAAACTTGATTCTCTCAGAATGGAGATTGCTAAGCGGCTGGAAGATATGCTGAGATTTGTGCTTGATCTGACCCCCCAGGTGATAATCCTAGGTATGAGTAATCAGGATATGTCCCGGTCGACCCAGATTTTTGTGTTCACAGCTATGACCGCACTAAGACTCTGTCTGGCCACTGTCTGGTTAGATCTTGAACCTACCTCTGTACACCACTGGCTGGGCAGACTCCTCACAGGATACCGATGGGAGATGGCGGTGTATGAACGAAGGGGGCACAGGGCCTGAAAAAGAGGTTTTGAAATCTGGGCTTCTTTAAGGAGGTGGATCAATGGGGTTGAAGGATTCACGGAATACAGCTTGGGGCAGTAGGGCAGACCCTCATGTAAAGTAATGTATATATAAGCATATGACCCTGTTGCTCTTCTGATTTCCCTTCTTTTTACTTATTTCTCTTTTTCTTTTTTTGCGTTGCGATTTTCTTTTTTTCGGCTCTTTTTGCCTAAATCTAGATGCTTTACAAAAATCTGATTTTAATTTCAACTTGCTTTGGATTAGGGTGGGGTGGGGGAGGGTTCCTTTTGGAAGGGCGTAAAGTTTATTGCTGTTTTTACTTTCGTGGAATATATGTTAAAAATACTTGAAAAGACCTTTAAATTTTAAAAAAAGGATCAGTTGCCAGAGATTAAGAAAGCAACAATCAATTCCATTAGTGTTTTCTAGAAACCCCTCCTGGTAAAAGAAACTGGTGTGAGAGGATATCAACTGCTCTTTATACATAAAGAGCTTCTTCGCGAGTATGTTAAAGAAATAGGGCCTGATTCACAAAGGTAAACTGAGCTGAAAGTCTAACTTTATGACTTTCGGTGTTCACAAAGGGCATTTACGAGTAGTATAAAAGTGAGACTTTTGTCTCAGTTTTGATCTCAATTAAACTTAAGACCAAAACTTAAGTTTAACTGAGACAAAAGTCTAACTTTACTACTCGTAAATGCCCTTTGTGAATACCGAAAATCGTAAAGTTAGACTTTCGTCTCAGTTTACCTTTGTGAATCAGGCCCTTATTTCTGAGGCACTAGATGTATCTTGATACATCTAAACACGTATTACTCCAAAACCTGTCATAAAAGAAAAAGAATACAAAGATAAGTTAGTATTTAATTTACAAAATTTGAGAAACATAACAGTATATATTGGTCATGCTGTAACAGTATATCACAATATAGTGAAACATCTCTTTTTCCCTTTTTACTGTTCTGAATTGAATAGGGCTTTCATACTTTTACATATGAAGCTTCTTCCTTGAACAGTGGGGAAAAAATAACTGTATGGCTTTTAGAAAAAACTCATACCTGCATAGTACACCACTGTAAATAAGTGACAATTAGTTAAACATTTGTTTTACCTACACTTACTACCCTAATTTAAACAAATGTACCTTAAAACTTTTAACTTTATTATTATACCTGGTACACAACTACTAATAAATATAAACCACCCTTGACTTTTGAAAATCCTTTTGAAAACATCACCCCTAGTATGCTGAATGATGTCTAGAATACTGATAAGCCATGTCGACGAAATACAATACATTACTTTTTTGTCCCTAGAAATAGTACATACAAGTTTGATTGAATAAACAAAAGGTGGGCATTTTGTAGTTTGAAAGGTGTCCATTGAAGGTTGCTGTGGTTCTATTGTGTCCATCCTGTTGCAGTCTTTAATTAGAGAGTGCAGTATCCACTTGCTATATTAACCCCTTTGTGGAAGACAAAAAGACTGTTGAATTTTGGAGAATTTTTCAAGACATCACCACTGATAGGCCAAATCATGTCTAAAACATTGACGACCTGTGTACAAGAAACATCGTATGTTACTTTTTCCCAAAAATGCTCCTTAGAACTTTGGTTGAAGAAACAGGAGGTAAGAATTTCATAGTTTGAAAGGCAGTTTTTGTTTGAATTTAAGGGTGCTGTCATTGCATTCCGTCCATCCACTTGCATTCTTTAAATAGACAGTGTAGTGTCAGGAAGTTATTTTAACTCTTTGTGAAAGATAATAGCTATGGTACGATAAGTTCATCCAGAAATTGATATTTGTCCAGTTTGAAGTTTGTAATTTTGGTTTCCAGTTTAGAACCATCTGCTCTGAATTGCTGTAACATCAAAATAAGGTATTTCCTAGTTCCTTGTAGATGCAACGTAGACATAAATTCTGATCTACAAATTAAGTAGGACATATTTTGGTTTGTGTTTTTAATCAGTCTGTCAAAAGGCACTGTTTTGCAATCTGGTAGTGTTAAATAAATAAATCGCTCAGAATTTATATTTGGTGGTTGTAAATGAGCAATCTTCACAGTCATGGTTCCATTTGTAACTCAGTCCAAATAAGTAATCAGTATCTACTTCTTCTTCTAAAACTCCAAGCATGACCATTATAAATTCTTGTGTGTCTTGTTGATTTTTAAGAGTAAATATTACTGATCTGCTATGTATATCTAAAAGGTCTTGAATACCTCTAGTAGAATGTATTACAGATCTGTCACTGAGTAAATGTTGGAGCAAATGATACAGTGCAGAATACAATTTCTTATCTGGTTTTTGTTCAATTTAATTTGTAAGATGTGGTAAATGAAACAGTACATTGAGAACAACATTTGCATAGCAGTTCACACCTGAACTGTTTTCCAACTGGTATCCTACAATATACCCCTCTTTTTCTATTTTTTCTTCATGCCTTCTAGCTTGTGCTGGTTGCCTTTCTTTTCTTGAACATCACTTGCCTGTTTGATAAGTTTCCATTTTGGACAGATTACTTGTTTCTCATAAATAGGGTACTGACCTAAATGAGGAGTGTATAGACTTCTTAACCGATTGTACGCTCTTACACAGCTTGCATCAGCATTACATTTCTTATCATCAAATTCAAATAAAAACAAACCGGACAATGTTCTAACTCAGGATAATGCTCCATACAACATACCTTCTTAAAATACTTTTACTTCCAATATTAATAAAATATACGTCTACACTAAAACCTTGAGATTTACGGGTAGTTACAACAAATGCTAGAGACACTGGAAACTGTGCCGCAGCACATATAAGTCCTTCACAGGCAAAAAACATACAATACATCTGCCAATCTGCTTCACACCATCAATCTGATCACATTTTATGGCTAAGCACTCAACTTACCTATATGGAAAATTAATTAAATCAATAACTTTGCCCATAGCACTGTTTACTAACCATTCCTCCACTTTTAAATTATGCCATAAAATTACTCGACACTTTTGGCACATGCGTAAACACTTTTCTAATCCTGCAGTCCTCAACACAGACTTCTCCAAAGAATCCAATTTTGCTTGTAGTTTCTCAGTTACTAGCATTGTTACTCCCTGGTCTTCCATTTTATTAATAGCTGTAATTTCTAAAATGCCTTTTTTCTCCATCTTCAGTAATTGATCATTGAAGTTGGAGCATTCTTGAAGTATAGGCATTAAACAGACTATGGGTTTGTCATTTTCAATGAAATTGTACATTAGTTGTGCTGCTGTGCTGTCAGATGAAAATAGTTTCTTGGTAAGTCGACTTTCTAAGGCACGTTTTCCTTCCTGTGTTAGAACTCCTACTCTAATGTCCTTCAGGATATCTCCATATTCCACATCGGATGCTTAACGCATATTCTTCGTTAGTTCCTTGTTTTCAAAGTTTAACCAAATATTTACATTGCCAATACTTCTGAAAGAATTTCATGTTTCATTAAATACTAATGTATAGTAGAGTTGGTTTAAATGAAGAGCATTCACATTCTTTCTTCTCGTGCATAAATCCATTCTCTATTTTATATTTTACTTCGATAAAAAAGTATTTATGTTCGTCATTCTGTCATGCTCGCAAGTGTTCAAAATCAACACTTTCCCCTCTTGCATGTTGCATTGCAGTCTCCATCTGGCCCATGGCTTAGGCTGCTTCATTTTGAATAACTGGTTGTCCAAGTGGATCTTGACTCAATGGTCCAGAACTTTGGCTGTTTTCTGAACTCTCCTTAGCTATCTCAGAAGCAATGGTTTCTTCTGGCTCAATCTCATCTTCCAACATTTGCAAGTAGCTTGAAAAGACTGGACACTAAAAGCTGTCTTAGGCGGCGTTGAAAGAATCTTTGTAGCTTTCATAGTTTCCAAGTAGTTCTGCTTCCGCACGCCAAGGCTTGAATAGTTGTAGAAGAGCCAAATAGAAAACTCTCCTCTGTCTGCAGTTAGGCAACTCAGTTTTCTGTGCTTAATTAAATTCCCTTTGCTATGTCTCACCAAGCAACCGTCTCCCAACTACTGCACATTTCTCTTCTTCTATGTTTTCCATTATGTTACTTTTATATCTATAGTGGTGAAGTACTTCATAAAGGCACATGTTCTCTAGGTGTTGACTCCTTCTTGGATAGTGCATATCCAACATATTTGGCTTCACAACATGTCTGGTTTCTGGATCAAGCTTTGCTAGATATTGAATTTCTGTGAAAGACTTCAACACTCATTTCACGTGCATGCAAGGACTAGACTTACCCAAACAATTCCTCTTGCCTTTGAGAACAAACTAGCCAAGCTCAACCAATCCAAGCACTCATAGGATCCTATCTCTCTGTGGGAAAGAATTTTCAAGTTAAAGCTATGCAATTTTTCTGCAGAAATCTCCTCCCACATCTCCTTCATCTCTGACTTCTCTGATTTTGTAATATATGAAGTGACGTAACAAGCGATGGAGTTGCCTGCAGCAAACTGTATATCCATGTTCGCATTCCACATTTTCAGAATGACAGGATTGTAGTCCTTAATATTCTTCAAGACCTCTGTCCTTCTCAGGTTGTATGTGTTTTTTGGTGATTTGAGTGTGAGTGAATGCCTTACTGATACGAAAAGCTGTTTACTCTTCCTTGTGAAATGATGGGTCGTGGGAATCCAAAACAAAGTCTTGCATAAAATTTACCTTTGCATCTGTATTTTTGATGACAGTACTTCCTACATCTATGACTTTGAAAACACAGAACATGTTCACTTAAGCTCTTTATACCACCGTCTTTTGGGATGGCTCATGTTACATACTGTTTGATGAAAGACCAGACAAACTCATCACTCTCTGTTCCAAATTGCGGTGCATCCTTTATCCATAACAGCATGTGAATATGAGGAGCACCTCTTGCTTGCTATTCTTTTCACCAAAAGAAATCAGTTACTTCACCAAGAGGAGTATTTGTTTTTTTGCAGATGAAAGACTTCACAGCTTGAAACCTGTGGTTAAAATATCTGCAACATTAGCGGGATCCAAGGAGCAAAGTTCTCCGGCTATCTTCACTGTGATGTCTTTAATGTTAGAGTTCACTTCTCTCAAAAACTCAAGCAGGTCATCCCAGGCATAATCAGCACAGTTGAGTGTGAGCAACCAAGTAGGTGCACCTAGATTTCTTAACATACATTTCAGTTCTCCATTAAAGTGATACCAATACTTGTTGGTGCCAGGTTAGCACGACATCAAATTAATTATGCTGTATTCTAAGTTTTCATCCTTTCCATGAACTTTGTCAATGGAGAGAGATTTAGAAGGTTAACCCCTATCTTTAGCATGTGTTTAACAGCATATGAAAGTCCAGACAAGTCACTCTGCAACAGAAGATGAAATATGTAGGGAATACACTGCCGAAATCTTGGATCCTGTAAGTATTATCTGGTTGACCTGTATTCAGCTGCTGCTATCTGTACAGGGTGGTCATTAAAGCGGCCACCTTCTCCAGTGAGAAACAGTTGTGGAAAACAGCGAGCTTCTAAACTTTCTCTCACACACTCATGGGAGCTACTTTTGTTTGCTTCATTTGAAAGAGATCAATGGCATCACCGATGACTTCTTTAGAATGCAGAGGATGGATGCTGTAGTGTTCTTAAATCTCCTCTGATATGGTTTGATCCACTTTTTAAATCTGTCCAGTTGATGGTAATGTTTCATCCTCTACATATGTCACATCTCGAACAACATCAACATTTTTATAATAAACCTTATTTTGTACCAGGTATAAAGTCGCTTTCTTTACTTTACTAATAATCACTAACTACTGCCAGATTTTTTTATTCTTCGTAGGCACACCATTTGCTAGAATGACAACTCATTCATGATCCTCTCTGTTTACACCAACAGTTTCAATATTCTATTTAAAATCTAAAGTTAAATAGACGACTCTTCCTTTAAGGCCTTTCTGAAGGTCAGATAGTGGCAGCTTCCCTGTCTTAAGGTCCATACAAACAAGCCTGAAATGGGTGTACATGTTGTATGAGAATGAATTCATAAACATTTAAATCTCATAGTTCTTGTAGAATAGATATGAATTCTAACTTGTTATGTACTGCTCTAGATAGCATTTTGTCCTCTTCTAACTTATCGTAGCAGTAGTTACATATAACTTATTGTGTGGACACCTCAAAGCATTTTTTACAAATAAATATACAGGAAATTCTTGCAACATATCTCTATACTCCTGTTCAGTTTTTGAGAATACAACTACATTGCGAGTTTGGCTTTTGTAGTGAGTGCGTCGACAACAAATACAAACATAGTTTGGGTTCTCTGAAGAAACTCTGTTAAACTTCCTAATCTCTTCTGTAAAGTTAGCAGCACTAATACCTCTGTCCTGTTCCTCTATACCTCCACATACCAACTCCTCATTTTCCCTAGAATCCTCTTCAGGACCAAAGAACCAAAACTGAACATCTTCACAAATGTTTTCTGCCTCTGCTAATGTACCATGCAAAAGAGCTCTATTCATGTCACCTAAACACAGTGAAGGAGTTTTGACATAGTAAAGTCTCCTTGCTAAATTTCACATTTTAGAGTGGTGAACTGCTAACAATCTGAAGTGATGAAAGCTGCTTTGACACACTTTTTTTGATAGACAAGCTAGTGAATGTCTATGTAAATTTGTATACTTTCTCACTTTGCATGGATCTAATCCTTGCAAAACTCCTATTTTCCGGTTTAGACTTTTGCATGGAAAAATATGTAGAACATTTCTCAATATATCAATTGATTCCTGTTGAGCACTGCAAATACTGCTACAGTTCAATTTGTATGTAGGGGTCTGTCTACATCTTTCCTGTACCTCTTCAGCTATCACTTCCTTCACATTCTTAGGAACAATCTCCTCTTTTGGAATGGGAGTTCCATCGTTCACCTCATAACACCGACCGTTTGTTTCAACTGCATGCACTAATGTGTTCTCTTGCAAGTAGCTTTCTTCATTTTAGAAAGGCTCAGTACTGGGAGTATGCTTCCATTCTCCACTGAAAGTTTTTACAGAAATTGCTTCTATTCACTAGTCTTTTCTTTTGACTTCTTCTCCATATTGACAACACTATTTTATCCAGAGTTCTATTCTGCTCAGAATCAAAATAAATAGCTTCCTGTTCAGGGCAAACACCTTTTCAACTACAGCTTCAACACGTTCCTTTTGTTTCACTGTTTCTCTTCTTCCTTTATATTGTTTCATAGTGTGTATGGGATTCTGAGTTACCCTAGTACAGAACATTCTGACTCTAATTTCTGTAAACTACCTCTGACTCCATGTTAAATTATCTCCTTCCTTAAATGATTTATTACTTTGGCTTTCACTTCCTTTTTTCCTTTCTTATCTGATTTGAGACTTCCCATTGTATTAACTTGGTTTCGCTAACTTTGCAAATTTCTACATATTTTTTTGAGAAACTTCTTACCAGTAGCTCTTTTCTCTTTCAACCCATTGTCTGCATTTAATTTTGCTCCTTTTGATTCTCTGTTGTAAGGAGATAGTATCCGTTCTTCTGTTTCTTTCTTGTTTCTGTTTTTTTGGCATTGCAACTCTCTGTTTGGAAGTAGAAGTAGATGTCTGGAAAGAAAAAACAAATCAATACATTTAGTTTTTCATACTATACTATTATATGACATATTTTAAGCATTTATACTTTTATAATCAGCTTAGTGCCACTCTAATACTGTTAATTTTCATGCTTAAATAATATGTACCTGCCCATGTCAGCTTATGCATCAGTGTTTGACTGGGTATATCACTGTATGCATCAGTGTGTGCCTTGGTGTCTCAGCATCTGCTTCAGTGTGTGCCAGGGTGTGTTTGTGTATGCAAAATTGTGTGCCTGGGTGTTATGGTGTAAGGATGAGTGTCTGAGTGGATGTGTCAGTGTATGCATTAAAGTATACCAGGGTGTGTCACTGTATATGTCACTATGTGCTTGGGTATACATATGTATAGATCAGTGTCTGCATGGGTATACTAGTATATGCATCAGAGTGTATCTGGGTTATTCAGCATCTCAATCACTGTCTACCTGGGTGTGTCAATATATTGATCAGTGTGTACCTGAGTGTCTTAGTGTATGGGTCAGTGTGTGTGAACATCAGTGTGTGCCTGGGTGTGTCAGTCTATGCATTAGTGTATATGTGGCTGTGTCACGATATGCATCAGAAGCACATAGATCCCTGTCCAATGGCCTTTTTACAGCCTACCTTAGGAATGACATATGTAGTAGAAGAGGAATTTAAGGCTTACTAATGTTTTTTAATGTGAAATCGGCCTAGCACGAAAACTGCACATACATGCTCTACTGTACCAGACCAGAGACCTGTTTAAAGGGCTACTTGTCTGGATGAGTAAATTGTTAGTATCAGTTCTTTAGTACTTACCTAAATTAGTGTCTCAGTGGTTATATGGATGTGTCATTGGATATGTAAATAAGTATGTTGATATATGTCTGGGTGTGTTACTCACTCTATGGGATTTTCAATCTCTATGTAAGAAGCTGCATGGATTGCTTGCTGGCTGTCTTAGTGAGAAATGGGGTATTTAATTGTGTGTGCAACTACCTCCATTACTCCTGGTTACATAGGAGCTGTATGTGTTGACTGAATGTTTAAGTACCTCTGTCACTGTGTGAGTAGGTATATTAGTGGCTCTATCCCTTTACACATAGGTACGTAAGTTCCAGTATGAGTAGAAGATTGGATGTATAACTGCACATATGGGTCTGCAAGTGCACATGTAACTCAATCAAAGTGGAAACAACATGTCTTATCTTTTAAGCTCATAATCCATTCTCTATGGCCCACCTACAGCCTATCTCAGAAGTGACTTATATGTACTAAAAGAGCGGTTTAAGGCTTAGCAACATGTTTTGAATGTCAGCTCTGCCTGGCAGGAAAACTGGGTATACATGCTCTACTGTTGCGGGCCTGAGATATGTTTGAAGGCCTACTTGTTTGCACTCAATTGTAGAACTGATTCCCTCATACTCCCTCATTGAGAAAGTCTCATGTTTTCCATCTCTGTATCCCATACCTCTACAGTTTCGGGACCTTTAGTTTATCGCCCCCCAGGACCAGCCAGTCAATTTATTCAGGAAGTGCCAGACGTTCTTGCGAGTGCGGCTGCAAAATACACTCAATTTATTATAATGGGAGATGTAAATCTCCACTTTCATGATTCCAATAAATCCCAAGTCTCCTGTTTCAGGTATAACTTAGCTGCTATGAATTTAAAAACAAAGGTTGCAGTGACCCACACACTCAGGGGCACATTTATTGGATCCGATCTTTACCAATAATCCCCTTCTGGAAGTCCTCGATCCGGTTCCTCTCCTTTGGACTGATCATTTTTTGATCCCTATGATCTCCAGGCTTTCTGAATCGTCTGCACCCTCTAAAAGGAATGTAATTGTAGAGCAACACTGGTCTCAGTTAAATCGGGAGAGCTGGAGATGCTCCCTGAATCAATCCCTTCTCCATTTTGGGCCCTAATCTGGAAGTTGCATAAATAAGATCACAGACTGGCTGACTTAGTCCTTAGATCAAAATATCCCTAAGCGGACAATAACTGAAAAGCCTAATAATAAGTCGCCCTATGATATCCCCCCACCTTAGAACCCTAAAGAAAAAATACAAGGTTGCAGAAAGGGAGTGGAGGAAGGACTTCGGGGAATCTAAGAAAACCATATATAGGGAGAAATTTAGGGTTTACCACTCCAAAATCTGTCTCGCCCATGCATCCTATTTTGAAACCAGAATAAATAAGGCTAGTAATTCCCCCAGAGAAATGTTTAAAATAACCTAAATCCTGTTGGACTCCTCCTCCAATGCACCTATATACGAACCCTCAATGAATAAATTCAATGTTCTGGCCTCTTTCTTTGACTCAAAAATTCCTGATATCTATCAACCCTTTGAAAAAGACCTTGGATGTGAAAATTTCACCGCTTACAACAATAGCAGGGAAAGTTGTTCTTCTGTCCTTTCCCAGTGCCCTCCCCTCTCATTAGAGGAAGTGACTGCTCTTTTTAGCAAAATCTAATCAGGCTCTCCCATAGACCCGGCTCCCGCCCAGGATCATTGTTCTTAAGCATGACACTATCCTCCCTATTCTTCTTCAAATGGTGAACATGTCTTTAGAATCAGGAGCTGTGCCTCAGCCCTGGAAACATGGGATTGTCAAAGCCATCTTGAAGAAACTCAACCTGGACCCTACCTACTTAGGAAACTTCCACCCTATTTCACTTCTGCCAGCTTTTAGTAAGGTGGCAGAAAAACATGTCAATATATATCTTTCCGACTTTCTGGAAACTAACTCTTTTTTCACCAAACACAAACTGGCTTTCGTCCCAGACACAGCATTTTGGCGGTGATGGAAGAGGCCAAAAAGAGATTGGATCTAGGGGAAACAGTGGCTATCGTACTCCTGGATCTCAGTGCGGCCTTTGACACTGTTGATCTCCCTGTACTTCTGAACAGGGTCACCAAGGCTGGTGTCATAGGGAAAGTCTTGGACCTGGTAGGATCCTTTCTAAAGGGGTGTGCTTTTTAGGTTTTTGACAAGGGCTGTACATTGAACATCTTGCCTGTCTCCTGCATGGGCCACGTTATTTAACATTTACCTGCAACCATGTTTGGACCTTGTGGCTCCTTTTGAGATGTCTAGAATGACCTACGCAGATGACACCCAGCTGGCATTCTCACTTATGTCTGGTTCTGACCCGCCCTCAGTTAACCTCGGTTTTTGCGGGTATCAGATACCCAGCTGGATGAATCAATCCTGGATCAAGCTCAATGGATCTAAAACAGATCTAATGATTCTGGGGAATAGGAATCCCACCCAATACGACCTGAGCTGGCCTACCCGCCTGGGTCTCCCGGATAATAAGTTAACTATAAAAAGTCTGGGGATGTGGATTGATGATACTCTGACAATGGTAACCCAGGCCACAAAAATATCAGGCAGTTGCCTTGGCCTGTTGTGGAGGCTGCATACGATCCTGCCATTGCTCCCCCAGACCTCGAGGCAGGTGGTAGTCCAGGCATTAATTCTTTCTCACCTGGACTGTGACACCACTTTATACCTGGGTTCCACCAAAGCTGCCAATAAGAAACTTCAAGTGGTACAAAATGCAGCTGCACGCATGCTTTTGGGTATTCCCAGGTCCCAATCGGCCCAGCAGGGGCAGAGAGATCTGCACTGGTTCCCCCTTGGTCATAGAATTGAATTTAAGTCCCTGTGCATTGCCCATAGCAGCCTCTATGGGATGGGCCCTCCCATCTTGCAACAGCTCATTACTCATTATGTCCCTAAAAGGGCTCTCTGTTCTTCCAACCTGCATTTGGTCATGGTTCCTGCAACTAAAGGAGCCAGGAAAGGAGGATGCTTCTTTCGGTTCAATGTTGCCAAGCTTTGGAATTCTCTTCCCTTTGCCATTAGGTGTCTTTCACAAAGCAATTAAAACCTGGCTCTTTTAGCTTCGATCTTTTAAAATACTGATCAAACCCTGATTTTCGGCTTGCCGTGTTCCTTCTCTCTCTACAAATCCAATAATAGAATAGAATAGAAGGGAAAACTTGTAAGTGCCAATTCTTCAGTATATACCTAACTGAGTGTCTCAGTGCGTATATGGGTGTGATTGGATATGTAAGTACATATGTAGATATATGTCTGGGTCTCTTAGCTAGTCTATGGCACTCTCAATCTCTATGTAAGAAGCTGCATGGATTGTTTGCTGGCTGTGTTAGTGTGTATTTAACTGTGTGTGCAACTGCCTCCATTACTGCTGCATACATTAGAGTTGTATGTCTTGAGTGAATGTTTAAATGCCTCTGTCACTGTGTGATAGATGTATTATTGGCTCTATAATTTTACACATGGGTATGTGAGTTCCAGTATGGGTAGAAGACTGGATGTATAACTGCACATATGGCATAAAGGCCTACTTCTCTGGGTGGATGACTTGATAGTGTCAGTTCTTCAGTACATACCTATGTGAGTGTCTCAGTACCTATGTGGGTATGTTATTAGATATGTAAGTAAGAAGGTTGATATATGTCTGGGTGTCTAAATTACTCTTTGGGACTTTCAATATGTATGCATGGATTGCTTGCTGGCTGTGTTAGTGATTATTGGGGTATTTAACTGTATGCAACTGTCTCCAATACTGCTGGATACATAAGATCTGTATGTGTTGAGTGAATGTTTAAGTGCCTCTGTCATTGTGTGAGTAGGTGTATTAGTGGCTCTATCTTTTTTCACATAGGTATGTGTTCTCTAGTTTGGGTAGGAGACTGGATCTGTAACTGGACATATGCGCCTGATAGTGTGCGTGCAACTCAATCAAACTTGGAACAACATGTCTTATCTTTGAAGCTCATAGCTCCCTACGCTATGGCCTACCTTAAGCCTGTCTCTGGAGTGAATTATATGTAGTAGAAGTGGAGTTTAAGGCTTAGCATCATGTTTTGAATGTCAACTCTGCCTAGCAGGAAAACTACATATACACGTTATACTGTACCAGGCCCAAAACATGTTTAGAGGCCTACTTATCTGGATAGATGACGTGTTAGTGCCAGTTCTTCAGTACATACCTAACTGAGTGCCTCAGTGTCTATATTGGTGTGATTGGATATGTAGGTTAATATGTTGATATATGTCTGGGTATCTTAGTCTGTGGGACTCTCAATCTCTATGTAAGAAGCTGCATGGATTGCTTGCTGGCTGTGTTAGTGAGTATTGGGGTATTTAACTGTGTGTGCAACTGCATCCATTACTGCTGCATACATAAGAACTGTATGTGTTGAGTGAATGTTTAGGTTCCTCTGTCACTGTGTGACTAGCTGTATTAGCGACTCAATCCTTTTACCCATAGGTATGTGAGTTCCAGACTGGATCTATACATAGACATATGGGTCTGCAAGTGAGCATGTAACTTAATCAAACTTCAAACAACTGTTCTATTATTTTTAAGCTCAAAGTTCCCTGCCCTATATACTACCTACAGCCTATCTCAGGGCTGCTTATATCTAGTAAAAGAGGAGTTTAAGGAGTTTATAGTTTTCTAAATAGGTATCTTGGTGAGTGCATAGATAGATGAGTGGATGTATAACTGGGTATATTGGTCTGTAAGTATTTTTCTAACTCATTAAAAATTTTAACTACCTATTTTGCCATTCAAACACATACCTTCCCACCCTATTTTCTTCCTACAACTTACATTAGGGGTGTGTTTTTTTAAAGAAAGGAAAGTTTAAGACTTTGGAAAGCATTGTAAATGTCAATTCAACATTGCAGTGTAAACTGCAAACACAGGTTCAGGAGTAGCACGCATTACACATATTTGAATAATCTCTTCTCTGTGTGTCACAATCAGACATACCATACCTCTACTAGTGTATTATTTACAAACCCCAGCACACCTACAGCATCGAAGTGCAGCCTTGCAAATAAATTGAATATACCAATTGTGGATAAGGTAACAAAGCTATATGTTGGACAGAAAAATATTTGCTTGACCACTATCAAAGTTTTCAGTCACCTAATTCTAACTACATGATTCAGTACATAACTATTTTTGTTAGTGACTGCTTTATTATCTAAATGCCTATGTGTCAACCTGTTCACATGAACATATCAGTTACTAATCAAATGGTTGACTAGTTCCATAAGCACT
Source organism: Calotriton arnoldi (assembly GCA_963921515.1). NCBI lineage: Eukaryota > Metazoa > Chordata > Amphibia > Caudata > Salamandridae > Calotriton > Calotriton arnoldi. The sequence continues at coordinate 1,108,971 of CAWUFW010002709.1, forward strand.
TCACTTCATATATAAACAAATATTTCAGCACTCTTTAAGTATGTTACAGGATAAGTAACTAATGTTTAAACTTTATTACATTTACCTGACACTTATAACTCACGATATTTTTCTATATATACATTATCAATGTCCCCATTTTTAACATACCTCTTAATTCCCTTTGTTGATCCTCACATTTTAACACAGCTTCTCTTCAAATTTCTTCTCAAGGGAATGATAAGTACCACTTTTTGTAAGAAAGAACCAGTAGTGCAATTTTTCTATCTCTTTTTCCAGTGATACTGATGTAGTTAGAAAATTAAAACATTCCCTTTATTTTTTTCTGTTCTTACTCGTATTCTTCGGTCAGTTTTTTTTAACCGTCTATTAGTCTCCTTATAAGAAGCCCAATCTGGTAGTGTCTGTAGGTGGATTTGCGACTCCTTTGCGATGCCCAGCATGGCCCCCCATGTAACTTTGTGACAGTCACAAATCCATACAGGAGTCCGCTAAAGCATTTACAATGACAGTACTATCATTTTTAACTACATTTGAGATCCTATGATAGTACTGAATCAGAAAATGTGTATTTCATAATACATGCTATCTCTAAACCACTCTGCTTTGTAGTTTCAAAGAACAGTGTATTTGGGACCCTTCCCTCACACTACTTTACCTCGGTTGCCATAGCAACCTCCTTTGAAACACTCTACTGTACCAGTATGTCAAAGTTCACAGCACATTCTAACAGGAGCATACCAGCTTCAAGTTCAATTGTAGCTGGTGTGGTTGACTGCTTGAAAATGTAAGCATATCCACAATAGCATAACTTGTCTTAAATTTATCAAGAGCCAATCACAGATCGACTTACTTTACCTATTAAATTACTACTTATTTTTAGCTACTAAATAATTAGACCACCCAATCAAATAAGTCCTTTTCTTAAACCAGGTCCATGCCTCCATTTTAACTGCCTTTCACTTACTAACTGTCATATTCAGCTGCACCTCTTCTTTGTTGCACAATCAGACATACCATACCTCTACTAGTATATTATTTACAAATCCCAGCACACCTACAGCATCGAAGTACAGCCTTGCAAGTAAATTGAACATACCGATTGTGGATAAGGTAGCAAAGCTATCTGTCAGACAGAAAAATATTTACTTGACCATTATCAAAGTTTTCAGTCACCTAATTCTAACTACATGATTCAGTACATAAGTATATTTGTTAGTGACTGCTTTATTATCTAAATGCCTTTATGTCAGCCTGTTTACATGAACATATCAGTAACTGATCAAATGGTTGACTAGTTCCATAAGCACTTCACTTCATACATAAACAAATATTTCAGCACTGTTTACATATGTTGCAGGATAAGTAACTAATGTTCAAACTTGAATACGTTTATCTGACACATATAACTCACAATATTTTTATATATATACATTATCAATGTTCCCATTTTTAGGTTGAGTCTAGGCAGCGCATGCGCTGCTGCGAGGCATGCAGTAGTGGAGTATTGCTTTGAAGTCTCACCTACTCTCTGCCCATATTTGTCACTGGCTTGTGTCATTTTCCCTCCTAAACGCTGGCTTGCGAGTCGTTATTAAGCCTGTTAGTCCCTCCTTAGTACCGCCTTGTCTGCATTTGTAACCTGCCATGGCAACTGGCACTTTTACTTCTGTTGCAACACTGCACGTCTTATTTAGGCTGTAAGCACTATGTTTTTTAATGGGTTTCTCCTACTGCAGGCATGACATGCTTTCATCCCCATGTGCGCTTTCACTTTCAAGCAGCCCCGTACAATGAGGCTGCTTCTTTGAAGTGAAATAGGTCTCGCATTTACAAGAAATTGAGCTATTGCAATTGTAAATGACAATAGCTTAAACTCTCGTAAATGTGAGACCTATTGCATTGCAAATGCTTTTTTTTGTCCCACTTGGTGCTTTCGTGTGTTAAGGCGTTTCTTCTGTTAATCTAATTTCCAGAGCAGTTCAGTAGTCCACTTTTGACATCACTGCCCTTGTTTGAGACCGAGAGGCAGAGGACAGAGAGGGGATCCAATCCACACGTGGCCAGACTGGTAGGTGAAGCCTTGCATGCCAGGAGCAGCTGTACGACGCTCTTGAAATTATATCAGCTGCTCGGCGTGTACACAGAAGCCAGGATTTCCTATCTTGAAAATAACAAACAGGAGGGATGGACTGGTAGAAGTTGTCTGAACGAGGTGTGAGCATTCCTTTCTTCCCTCCAGAAGGGCTGCCATTAGATCTGGCAATTGACATTGTCTCGCACCAGGTTTCCATATATCTGACCTCTGCCTCATAAATGTACAGCCTCGCATTTGCTGCAGTAGTGGCCGGCTTGGCTCATGGGTGGGGGGCAGGCGCGAGGGGGGGGAGTCATGTGGGGAGGGGTGGTAGCGCAGAGAGGGGAGTCATAATTTAAAAAAAAATACCTTACCGCCTGGTCCCACGTCTTCTCTCCTCCTGTTCTCCTGCCTCTGACAGGAACACGAAGCAGGCATCCAGGCTCCCTCCCCTAATCCAATCACAATGCTGCATGCAGCATTGTGATTAGTCGGGACGGCGCCCAGCCAGGGGCTAGTTGGGTTGGGCATGCAATTCAATGCAGCCTGCATGGAGAAGAGCAGAGTGCGCATGACTGGTTTGGGCGGCCCGAGAGGGCCGACCAAACAGTCTTTGCACACTCAGGAGTGGGCAAACCACTCCTGCCCTGCCCTGCTCAGAGAGCAGAGCAGCCCTGCCCACCTGCCCGCCTGCAAAGCAAACATAAAATGGTAATACCTTTAAGTTATTACCATTTTATGTTTTGGCTTTTCGCACTGCGAGAAAGCAGTGGGGCGACGCTCTTCCGCCATAGCGGAGGAGCCGCCCCTGATTTGCTGCACGTTCTCCTTGATCCTTTTCGTTATGGTATACTGTTGTAGATTTACATAGCACTAATCCGGACAAGGCATTGAAGTGCTTTGCTAACGGACTACATGCAACTCTGTGGAGCCCAGAGTTACTTTGTAGAGCTAGTTGTAACTGGTGCAGTGGTCGTAAATAATGCACTGAATCACTGGAATTATATGGTAGGGGGCAGACAAAATTATGCGGCAAGAAGAGCGAAATTTATGCAGCACATTTTCTGGCAGTATTACTTCACTATTTTGTGATGTCTTTCACAAGGTTAACACTTCCTGGGCAAATGTTTCACCTCATTAGCATTAGGTTAACATCTAAAGATAGCAACGAGCAACTGAAATGTGACACTGCGCAGCAACACTGGTAGCATTTCTAGACACTTTTAATTAGTTTGAGGTAGAAAAAAACCTGGAAGATGATGGATTATGTGGCAAAACCATAATTGTTTGGAAAGCAGCCTTCAACTCTCATATTTCCAGTAGCCTTGGTTATTCAACATGAGTCGGTATACCACTCAGTTTACAGTGCTTTTAATTTAGAGGAAAACTGGTTGTTAATTGTTTTTGATGCGAATGGTTTAGCTATGTATCCATTTGCATTCCTAATTGTCTCTCTGTGATTAAAGGAAATGGGGGGCTTGCCTTATTATCCTGTGGTTTTGCCATGTTAGTACACTGTGTCTATTGGATGGCAGTCAAGTTGTTATCATTTTTTATGTTCTTTGGTGCTGTCCTTGCACCACTGGCCTGGAATGTTATATTTTGAGGAGAATTCTATGTGACAGTTTGTTCATTCACTGAGCAGCGCTTTTCCTGGACATCTGAATAAATCTTACACTTGCCTCTTTGTTCTCCACCATTCTGCAAACTGTGACTTTGGCGAAGGCAATAAAGGCTTGGCACTCAGGACCACCCCAACCCACATTTCGTAAAGCTCTTTTGCTGATGACACAGGCAGCTTGCCTGCTATTCCAGGTAGAAAGGTGTTGACATGTTGTGTGCCAACAGTGAGCTCTTCTGGGATGGTGTGCGTTAAGGCATCCGAAGTACGGCCACAGCAGGACACATTCTAAACCTCTTCCTTGGACATGCACCCGCCCTCCCCTTAAAGAGCATGCATGGTATGCAAGAAATTACATATAACTGTACGCTGAGGACAACTGAAATTATGTGGCAATGAAAGCCCAAGTTATGTTGCTGGGTTGACTGAAATACTCTGCAAGAAAAGGCTAATTATGAGACGCTGGCTGACCGTATTAGTTCACTATTTTGTCTATTAAAGAATATACCTTCATTCTAATTGGGCCTCAATTTCATTGTATTAAAACCAGTTTAACACCCAAAGCAATCAACTGAAAAGGAACCAGGTACCCCTGGCAAAGTGTTTGCCATGGTGCATCACCACATTTCTTTTTCTTTTCTATTTTTCTTTTTAAGTAACTTTTGATCTGCTTGAGCTACAACCAGGTCTTCTTTGTTGAAACTGACTAAATATGCAGGAGATGGATTATGTGACAGAAACATAGGGCCCGATTCACAGAAGTAATCTGAGACGAAAGTCTAACTTTATGACTTTCGGTATTCACAAAGGGCATTTACGAGTAGTAAAGTTAGACTTTTGGTCTAAGTTTGGACCAAAAGTCTAACTTAGACCAAAAGTCTAACTTTACTACTACTAAAGTTAGACTTTTGGTCTAACTTAGACCAAAAGTCTAACTTTACTACTACTAAAGTTAGACTTTTGGTCTAAGTTAGACTTTGGTCTAAACTTAGACCAAAAGTCTAACTTTAGTAGTAGTAAAGTTAGACTTTTGGTCTAAGTTAGACTTTTGGTCTAAACTTAGACCAAAAGTCTAACTTTACCACTGGTAAATTCCCTTTGTGAATACCGAAAGTCGTAAAGATAGACTCTCGTCTCAGATTACTTCTGTGAATCGGGTCCGTAGTTATGAGAAAAACGCATGGCTGTAGAATCACATTATTCCAGTGGTCCTACCTATGATTTATGCATCGCATACCCACCCTGCAGTATTCAGAGAAGGATTTCAACATAGCGTCTCAAGACACACTAGACACAATAACTGGGTACACACACTTTTATTGGTGGCCTTCTCGTTTACCATAAGTGATTGTAAGTTAATGTTTGGGTGATGTGGTTTAGTGGAGAAATTGCCACCTTTCAAACCAATAGATTAGAACTTTTGTTTGGCTTTTAGTCTTGATCAAAAAAGCGCGATCCCAGGTATATCTGTCTCCCTAGTTTACCTGTACTCTCTGCAGCACTTAAAAGATGGATGTAGAGAAGAGGTCATTTATCAGTTTGTGGTGTTATGCTCTACAAGTCTTTTCCCACATTTAGTCTGAAGGTGGTGTGTATTCGAACATGACTTTAACTGTTGACTGACCTCTTTCAGAAAAGGCGATGAATCTTAGATGGTTACTTTCAGCTGCACCATTGCTATGACGAGCTTTAAGGTTAAACAAACTTTAAGGTCGATGAAATACCCCGAACCTTTAATTTTCCTAAAATTTCTGTAAGATTGTCTGGTTTAGTGTTAATCTAAATGACTGACTGGTTTTGGACTGCTGTTTCCCACTGTGCCATCTAGAAAGGTTTAAAGTGATTTTACCCCCTCTCGGTAGGAGAGTCATGCTTGATGGGAGAGGATGGGATCCAGATATTTAAGATGGTTATTCATGGGATTTTTACTAACCACACCCCTGCTTCCAGATATCCTAAAAGTGTTTTACAAAGTATGAAGTATTAAATCTTGAGATGGAACACTTGTAAAAAGTTTAATCGCAAGTGAGTGTGAGAAAAACTGCACTGGTGAGTGTTGCAATTTACTTGTTATATTATTGACCACATATTTTTGGTGTATGCATAGTTATTACTCCTTTTTAAGTCGAGCCTGGTCAGAGCATGCTCTGCGAAGCATGCTGTATTCGAGTATGGACTTGAAGCTCCGCCCACTTTCTGCCCATATTTTTCATTGACTTGTGTCATTGTCCTTTGTAAATGCTGGCTTCTGATTTGCTAAAAGGCTTGTTAGTCATTGTGTGCTACTGTTCCTTCCTTTAAAATGGTTAGAGTGTGGATTGTGGGTCACAGCTATGTTTTTTGAGCCAGAGAGTGTGCTAGAAAGAGTGGCATTGACAGGGACTTGGCTTTGCCTTATGTGGACATTACTTAGATTGGCCAGAGAAGGTTAAAGTGGCAGCAATTGAGAGAACTGTAGATTGCCAACATTCAGACCTCTTAATTGTGCATTATGGTGATAATAATCTTGGCACTCTTACTTTGGTAGCATTGGAAATCGCAATGAAGGCGACTTTTGACCAATTAATGGCACTTTTCTCTCACACTGCCTTGGTGTACTCAAACATTTGCCAAAGGGATAAATGCAAATGGTTAGACGATTTCTGTCCACAAATAGACAAAGCCAGGAAACATGTTAATAAAACTTTTTTTACACTCCTTAGAGACCGGAACATGGCTCCCTCTACAACAAAAGCTTGTGCATTGACATGGAGCGCATATATAGAAGTGATGGAGTACATTTCTCTGAGAAAGTCAACAGGATATTCCTTAACAACTTGAAAGACTGCATCCTATTTTATGTGTAGTTATTGTCTACATACAATAAAACCAAAAGCTCTTCCAAGAGCCACCCTATTACCAAACACTAACTAATTTTCATTTTTACCTTTTTCAAAAATTATTTTGGGATGTGCAATGCTGATGCAAATCCGCAAAGCAAAAGCATGAATTCAATGCACAACAGCACATTTAAGACTTATAACTTTCAGTTTGACTCTATGCACATGACAATGAGTGTGAATAGTTTTTTTTAGTGTCTAAGTGTGTGTGTAAGTGGCTGCATGGGTTTCTCAGTTGGTCTGTGAGTACATACATCACTTTCTGAGTGGGTGTGAGAGTGGGTACGTAAGTGTCTCAGTGGGTATGACAATGCGTGCATCAGTGTCTGAGCGGATCTGGGAGTGGGTGCATAAGTGTCTCAGTTGGTCTGGAACTGGGTGCATAAGTGTCTGAGTGGGTCTGTGACTGGGTGTGTGAGTGTCTCAGTGGGTCTGTGAGTGGATGCATCAGTGACTTAGTGGATGTCTAAATAGGTACATGAATGTCTCAGTGGGTGCATAGGTGTCTGAGTAGGTCTGTGAGTTTGTGCATGAGTCTCTGACTGAGTGCATGAGACTGTGACTGGATCTATGACTGGGTGCATGAGTGTCTGAGTGGGTCTGTGAATAAGTGTGTACGTGTTTGAATGGGTCTATGAGTGTGTGCATCAGTCTCTGAGTGGGTCTGTGAGTGGGTTCATGAGTGTTTGCATGGGTCTGTGAGTGGGTATCTGAGTCTCTGAGTGGATGTATGTGTGGGTGCATGAGCCTGTGACTTGATCTTTGATTGGGTACATATGTGTCTGAATCAGTCTGTGAGTGGGTGTGTGAGTGTCTGAGTGGAACTGTAAGTGGGTAAATGAGTATTGCACTAGATCTCTGAGTGAGTGCGTGAATCTGTGACTGGATCTCTGGGTGTGTGTGTGAATCTTTGAGTGGGTCTATGAGTGGATGCGTAAGTGTTTGAGTGGGTCTGTGAGTGTGTGTGTTAGTGTCTGAGTGGCTCTGTCAGTGGGTTTGTCAGTCTCTGAGTAGGTCTGTGATTGGGAGCGTGAGTCTCTGATTTGGCCTGTAATAAATGGATGAGTGTCTGAGTGGGTCTCTGAGTGGGTCTCTGACTGGGTACATGAGTCTGTGAGTGGGTGCATGAGTCTCTAAGTTGGTGTCTGAGTGAGTGAGTAAGAATATGAGTGGGTCTGTGAGTGAGTGTGTGAGTGTCTGAGTGGGTCTGTGAGTGGGTGCATCAGTGTCTGAGTGGGTATATGAGTGGGCTCATGAGTGTCTGAGTGGGTCTGTGAGTGAGTACATAAGTATCTGAATTGGTCTATTCGTGGGTGCATGAGTTTCTGAGTGGGTATGAGAGTGAGTGTCTGAGTGGGTCTATGAGCAGGTGCATGAGTCTATGAATACATCTGTGAGTTGGTGTGAGTCTCTGTGTGGGTCTGTGAGTGCATGCATTAATGCACTAGTGAGTTTGTGAATACATTTTTTTTCCAGCAAGGTTCGCGACTCCACCGAGACACTACACAGGGGGTCCACAACTCCAACCACGTGAAAAAAAATGGTTGCCACATTTGTAAACTCATAAGGGGTCCCTGAATCACCTCTACAATATACCCATGGGGTCAGGGCACCCCTACCCTGACCCCATGTGCACTTTTTAAGCTTTATTTCCATCCCCGGGGACCGTTTCATGCTTCATAAAATGGTGACCACAACTTTCGACACAGGTTGCAGCCAGCCAACCACAGCACTGCTGCTTGTGCATGGATTCACAAAGCTCTGCGTAGGCGTTGTGAAGGGTTTGCGCCTCTAGACAATCACCTTTGGATTTCCTTTAATATCTCCAAAACTGCTAAACAGATTTACATCAAATCACAAACAGGGTGCTTTCTGAACCAACAGCTACCTTTCTGCCAAATTTGGTTCAATTTGTTCAGGGGTTCGGGCTGTAGTCATGTCTAAAGTCTCTACGGAAATTAACATGGGAAACACACTCTCTTTGACCCCCCCTGTTTCTCAGCCCCCACTTGACAGATCGTTCCAAACGTTTCCGTGCTTAACTATAATGACCTGCACACTTTTTGGGGGGAAATTTCCCTGAAGATTTGTCAAATTGTGCCAAAGATATAGGCACATCAAAAACACCTTTCTTGTGGAAGCATAGTCCTACCTATAACTACCTACTGGCGACTGCCAGTGAGTAATATATATTTATATAGATATGTATGCAATACCTCCTGCAAAGTAATCAATATAAATAAATGTAATTATCGGTTACCTGTCACCACGCCACCTCGTCTACACTGAGCAGTGTTAGCAGATCCTGCTCCCTATCGAGAATCTCATCCCAGTGGTACATGATCTGCTACTGGATGCGGGAGACCCCTGTGTGCCAATGTATGCTATGTGCACTCTGCTAGTACAGGTTTCTGCTCTGCCAGGCTTTACTGCTAAAATTACAGGGAGATGACACTGTACATAAAATATGTGCTGCACCTCCTCCTCCATAAACATTTTTTTTTAGCAATATGATTGCTGAAGTGCACCTTCAGGAGCTGGTGGTGGTGTCCTGGAACCCACTGCTTTCCTCCACCATAATTGAGGTGAAGAAGGGCTGGAAGATTGCAAAAACAAAGGCAAAGGAAAAAATGAAAAAGAAAAGCAAAGAGAAAGGAGGCAAAAAGTGAAAATAAAGTAGGGAGTGGTGTGCAGGAATACCTTCAGCATGAGCAGAAAACTCACAGGAACAGCTAGGCAGTAGCAAGCTAGTGTCAGTAGTGCCACTCACAAGCGTTTGTGCTATTTCTAGCACAAAATGCTACTTTGTGTCAATTTTTGTGAGGGAGATGCTAGAGCCACATTTCACATGATAATTCACAATTTTGCATTATCTTTCAGCATTTAGTGTAATTTCCAATAATGAAAAAAGTGAGTTACATGCACCCCCACGTTAGAGCTCAGAAGGGAGGGAGGTTGGAGCATTGTTGGACTATTATTGTGAATGGACAATCATCAGAGATAGTCAAACCTTGGGGAGCACTGTCATTTCATGCTAGATATTGAATTACCTATCCTTATGGATGTACTAGATAAGTATTGATATCTACAGCAAGATATTGATCACATCCATGAAGGTTGAATTGTATCCTAGGTCAATATAGATATTTCTCATTACGCCTCACCTGTGGAGGCATAATATTTTGGCACATTCCCAGGTTTATAAGTCCTTGTAAATCTGGGAATGAGTCAAAAACCAAGGGAGTTGCATGGTAACACCTACTGCACTGCCCATGGAATGCCTCCCTTGCGCAGAGTGAGACAATTCAGCAATTTGCGCAGCATTACCTTAATCCAGATTTATGAAGCCATTCAAAGCCAACAAAGTGGCTTTGCGTGGCTTCATAAATCTGACTTAGAGGCTTGTGACATGCATGTACCACGTTGTGTGATGCAACCGTGATGCAAACCTCTCATAAATATGCCCCTTGGTACCTTCAGAAAACCAAGTATCTCTCTGTATTCAGGGTCAGAAGCATTTGTTGCAAATGGGTTTAAACAGTGTATGAAAGGCAGTTGCAATTTTTTTATGCAATGCAACCGTTTTGGTAAAAGCTATTTTTTGTGACTGAATTTTGCAAATTGCGTTTATAGAATCTATAATTGAGACTCACAGACCTTATGTTCAAGGCTTTTTTTTTACTTACATGAGTTACTCTCACAGTAAGGGTTAAGATCCTTCAAAATACATCAATTAAAATACATAGAGATACATAACAAAGTTGCAAAGCAGAAATGTACTTATAGGAAACAGTTCAAAAGTCAGGGTAGAACCAGAGGGGGAATTCCCTCATAGCTATTCATGAAGATAAATGCTCATCTCCTCGTCCTGGTTAAGCCCCTCCGGGCTTTTAGTTTGTAAGTTAATTATGTGCCAGGACTCCCTCTTGCGTAGGTGCAGAACTCAATTTCCTCCCCTATGATTCTGCTGGATTTTTTCTATAGCATAATAGGTTAGGAGGGAATCGTTCGAGAGATGGTAATTTGCAAAATGTCTAGCTACCGGGTAATGAGGGTCTTTGTTGCTAATCGCTCTCATATGTTCTAGGACCCTCTTTTTGGTGGCTAATGTGGTGCTGCCTACATATCTCTTTTTGCTGGGACATTCTAAGATGTATATAGTGAATGTAGTACCACAGGTGAGAAATTGGTTTATATTTCTCTCCCCTGTTGGTGTGTGGTAAGATTTTTTCATTATGCTGTTACGACAAGCCTTGCAAAGACCACAGGGAAAAAATCCCTGTAGGCCTGGTTGTGGATTCACACGTGTCATCGTGATGTCTCCTTTGATCAGCAAGTCCCTCAGATTCTTGCCTTTCCTGTATGTGATGCTGGCCGAACTGGTAGATTGTGACCTATAGTGGAGTCACTAGATAAAATATTCCAGTTTTTATTCTTAATTTTGGAGATTTTTTTAGATTCTTTGGTGTAGGTCAGAATCACCCTGGTGGTGGTGTCTTCCTCAGGGAGGGGTTTTGTTTCCAAGGTTTCCTCCCTCTTGATCTTCCTAACCTTCTCCTTAGCTCTTTCTAGTACCCACCTAGGGTATCCTCTTTCTCTGAACCTTGCCATCATGTTCTCATGTTCTGCAAGAAAATCCTCCTGGTTACTGCAGTTTCTCCTTGCTCTCAGCAGCTCACCAAATGGAATGCTCCATTTTAGGGTTTCGGGTGGCTGCTGAAAGCATGGAGAAGACTGTTGCCTGCTGTAGTTTTTCTATGGAGTTTAGTGTTCAGTTGGTTATTTTTAACTTCAACTATTACATCTAAGAAATCAATTTGTTTTCTGCTCATGGAGAATGTAAGGTTGAGGTTAAAAGTGTTGTCATTGAGTTTTTAGATGACATTCCTTGCACTTTCCTCACTCCCCTTCCATACCAGAAACAGGTCATTGATGTATCTATACCACTTGATCACCATGTTCTCCAAACCCATAGAAACGAGATTTTTTTGAGCTTCTTCTTCCCATACTCCCAAGAACAGATTGGCAAAGCTTGCGGCAAAGCAAGTCCCCATGGCAGTGCCAAGGTCTTGCTTATATATCATACCCTTGAACAAGAACATATTATTAAAGAGACAAAATTTCATTAGTTCTAAGAGCATCTCAGTATGTTCAAGGTAACAGATTCTTCGGTTGTTCAGGAAGTGCTGGCAGCATTGTATGCCTAGTGAATAATCAATGATGGTGTAGAGAGAATTTACATCTATAGTTATCAGGAGGTAGTCTTCCTCCCATGTGATGTTTTCGATTTTCCCTATGAAGTCTTTTGTGTCTTTTATGTAGGAGGGTAAAGTCATCACATAATCCCGGAGGAAATGGTCAATGTATTTGGAGATATGTTCAGAGACGCAGCCAATGGAAGAGACAATAGGTCTCCCCGTTGGCGAAGTGGGATTTTTGTGGACCTAGGGTAATAGATAAAAGATAGTTGTTCTCGGGTAATCACATTTAAGGTAGCAATATTCCTCCCATTTGAGGATACCAGTATCCCTCCAAGTGGTGAGCATATTCCATATTTTGGTAATACTATCATTGTATTCCTGCATGTTTGTTTTGACATAGAACCTCGTGTCATCTAGTTGCCTTTGTGCTTCTGCAATGTAAGCAGCTCTGTCCCAGAGCACAATATTGCCTCCTTTGTCAGCGGGGTGTATGATGAGATTTTCATCATCAGACAAGGATTTTATCATTCCCCACTGCTCTTTGGTGAAATTGAGTGAAAGGTTGTTTTTTTGTTTTTGTTTTTGTTTGCGAAACTTCATCAGATCTTTGGTTACTGTTTCGTGAAAGGCGTCAATGTTATCATGCGGCATTAACGGAAGAAAGACAGATTTGGGTTTCAAATTAGTTTTAGCTGGTTGGTCAGTCCTGAGCGGAGAGTGCAGGAAGTTGTCCCTTCCTGCACATAAACAATCAAAAAAAGAAATGACATTTTACAACTTCTATGTCTGCTGCATTAAGCAGCACACATTAAAGTTTCAAAACGTCATTTTAAAGATTGTTTATGTGCAGGAAGGGAGACCTTCCTCCATATAAACAATCTTCTTCTCAACACAGACACCCTTGCACTATGGTGCAAGGGTGCCTTCATTGGCGTGAGGCTGCTTTAGCACCAGCACAGGGGGAAACGCAGGGATGCACCATATTGTTGTAAATATGGTGCAGCCCTGCATTTCTGAAGTGGCGAAATGCGGCGTTAAGCCAGGAAGGCTAATGCCGTCACTTTCTTGTAAATATACCCCTTAGTGTCCTTGTTGCAACACCCTGAAGGCTGGGTCTTACAGAATACAAAGATGAGACCTTAAGAGAGAACAGCTAACTTGTACATATGTTGCATGATATATTATTTTAACATTGTACTCTTAACTAGGCATTTTAATGTAATTGTTTGTTACCTTAAATTTTTATGGAATTTTATGTAGAGCGGAACTGTATTTATATGATTTACTTTTACTGTGATTAATTATGTTACTTTTAAGGTCCCTGACCGAATAAAGTGGTTTGGTTGATTGAAAGAAAACTCAAAGTTATGTTCTTGTTTTAGGTGATAGTGCGTATGCCCTGCCTCCATGGATTTTGACACCATTCCTATTAACCACTATCCAAAATCAAAGGCGATACAACACAGCACATCGTCGCACCAGGGTGTGATTGAGAGGGCAATTGACTTGCTGAAATGTCATTCCCAGTGCCTACATAAAAGTGGTGGTGCCTTATAATATGCTTTGGAAATGGCATGCAAAATACTGGCAATGTGTGCCAATCTACATAAAATTGCACCCAGGAGAGGCCTACATATCACCATGTCAAACTCGGATTCCGAGGATGAAGATCTTGACTCACCTGTTCAGCAGCCAACAGAGGAGAGCACAGCAGTGGAGGGGAGGCGGCAATGGGACCACATTGACAACAATTACTTTTCAAGGTAAGTAATATGTGAAAGTACAAATAAATAAATAAGAAAGAATTGACAACACTTGTTTGATGCTTCAAAGTAAAGCAACATTTCTTGTCAGGTTTTTAAAGTTGTTTTATCAAATTGTTTATTTTAACATTTAAATGGTAAGTATGCCCACATCAAGTGTCAGTTAAGTCACAGAAAGTACAAAAATAAAGCACAAAAATAAAGCATTATTGGTACTTCCCTTACTGTGACCTTTACTGCTTTTTGCAGATGCGTCCCATGCTAGCACTTGGGACATTGATTTAATTCATATCTCTGAGGCACTGGCTGCCCAAGGTGTTGGGGAAGCGCTGCCGCAGAATCCTGCCTGTGAGTCTGGCGGTGCTAGGCCTCAAAGGCAGAGAGAGTGCTGCCCAGCGCGGCAGCAGCTGCGAGAGGTGTTGGCTGTGGGGCCATCAACCCACCCACTCTGCAATACAGGACTGAAGCAGAGTGAGTAACCTCCAGTGTGTGCTCCTGGTATTGGTTGTCATGCCACTTACCTGGCTCTAGTCCGCAGAGACGATGCTGGACCTCCTATCTCTCCTAGGGTGGTTCCTGATCAGGGAATTGTAACCCTGAATCAACTGCTGCCCCAGAAGGGAAGATGAGTTGGGACACAATAACAAACAGAGATACTTGTGTGCTTTCGACATCAGCCACTGTTTTCTTAGAGTTGTACGTACATCTCTTCTCAGTCCTGGAAAGCATTGTTGTGATATGTGCATAATGTAGTGTGCAATGAGCTGTACTGCAAATACATGTACAGAGTTTATTCAACAAATGATTAGTTGTGAAATATTCCCTCCCGCCTTTGACATGTCTGCTAACAGTCACCTACACAATAATGTATCTATTGCTGCATAGACTTCCAATAATCAACTGTTGCCCTTGGAGTTGCGGCATTCCTGCAGGAGCTATATTGTGTTTTCACATCACACAATAAGGTACACCCTGTTTGTCCAAAACTAGACACAAAGTGCACAAGAGTGTGCTTTTGGATTCACAGACTACAGCACAATAAAGAATGGCACATTAGAATGTCACTAGGAGCTAATACCTAGGCCTCAGTTTGCACGTTTATTAATGACCACAAAGTCTCAATGTTCAAGAGTTGTCCTGTTTTCTGATTGTCAACATCATAAAAACAAGTCTTTTGTGGATACACGTTCCATTAGTGCACTAACCTCAAGGATGGTAGTTAACCATATTTTCTCCTTTTATTTTGTAGGTGCACCATTGCAGGGATGGTGTGCGCTGCGTCGCGGGATTTTCAGCGAAGAAGATGTCCGCAGTGTCAGAGATTCACAGGAGAGCCATAAAGCATTGCAGGTATGGTGATTGTTGCATTGCTGGCTTTGCAGGGGAGACAATGTCTGCAACATAGGAGATTAAGAGGAGAACCGCACTGCAGAAGAAGCTCGGCTGGGTTGTAGAGATGTTCAGGTGAGCGGGATCGCTGAGGAGAATCCGTCCTCTTCAACCAGTGGATAAGCCAAGCACTGCCTCATGGTTTGGGTGTGGTATAAATACTGTCCCTCAGTACAGCCCAAATGATGAGTCAGCCCAAATATCTCCATAGTCATGTGCCTATGAGTCTGCCCAAATATCACCATAGTCATGACGAGTCAGCCTGAAGGCCCTGGGGATGTTTTGTGCTTTGGTTTTTTGTGACTTGGTGGCCCAAGGCCCAGAGGGATAATTACCATGCCAAGAAGGTTGTCAAGCCTATGAGGCAAAGAGTCTCATGAACAGCCAGGGAGGCATTGAGACGTGCGCTTGATCTTGCAAGCCCCGCACACACAAGGTACAGGAGGAGTGAGAACACAATGAGGTCAGGGTTATGACAGCTCCCCCCTCAACGAAGGGCTTACTGGGCAGGGTTTGTCGGGGTGTGCATGTTGGCAGCTGGTGCCCAAGATTAGTTGTCCGGACCATACCTTTTCCAGTCTATGAAGTAATATAAATGCCCTTTCACTCTTTTGGCATCAAGGATCCGTTGAACCTCGAATTCCAGATGTCCATCAATAAATATCGAAGGGGGCATAGGTGCTAGATGGGTCCGGGCACAGTAGGGTTTTAGGCGGGACACATGGAATACTGGATGGACAGGTAAATCATCGGCTAATAGAAGGCATACGGCTTTAGGATTGATTATACTTTCCACAGGGAAGGGACCCACATATTGAGGTTGTAACTCATGTGGTCCCTGGAGCTGTAGATGTCTTGTGGAGAGCCAAACTTGATTCCCTTTCTGATAATTAGGGGCATGTATACGATATTTATTGGCCTGCTTTGTCATATCTGCTTCTGCTTGTTGGAGATGTTTGAGTATGTCTTGTTGCTGTAGGGACTAATGCATTAATAATTCCTGTACAGTGGGTACAGGCCAGTCTGGCTTGCAATGTCCTCAGATAACATACGTGGGTTTGTCCCAGTAACACAGTAAAAGAGCGATAGCAGTGTGACTGGAATTATAGGAGGCGAATTCTGCCAACGGAAGTAAGGTCTCCCATACATTGGGATTAGTTGTTAATAAACACTTCAGGGTTTGCTCCAGACCCTGATTTACTCGTACAGCCTGCCCATCAGTTTGTGGATAGTAGGCAGATGAGAGTTGAGCGTCAATGTCCAAAGAAATGTACAGGTTGCTCCAAAGTCAGGAAACAAGTTCTGCGCCTCTGTCTGATACAATGGATGAGGAGAGTCCATGCAAAAACATTGTGTGTTGAACAAACAAAAGGGAGAGGGTCTTCGCATTGTTTTAAGGCACCAAAATGCGCCATTTTCAACAGATCTACGATTACTCATATGGTCGTATAACCGTTGAAAGCAGGTAAATCAGTGATGAAGTTCGCGCTGATGGTATGCCATGGTTGTGGGGGCACTTGCAATGGACGCAATAAACCCACAGGAGCGGAGTATGAAGCTTTATTCTGGGTACATATGGGGCATGTTTTGACATGCTCGTGCATGTCTTTGGACAGTGTTGGCCACCAAAACCACTTTTTGCAGTTTGCTAGTGTTTTTTGTATCTCAGGGTGCCCTGCTAATGAAGTTTCATGGCACCAGGTCAAGGCTTCCTGTCTCAGATCCTTAGTGGGGACATACAATGTAGAGCCGTGATAAGGCAACCCATCACACATGTAATTGTTCTCTTTGTCCGCCCACTTGTCTTTGTCTGCTTGTTTAGTACATTGGCGGACATTATCTAGAAACGGGTCTTGGTCGCACAGCTGAATAATGGGTTCTGGAGCTAGGATGTTTTATAGAGGTGCCTGACTCGTGTCCTGGCCGTCATGCCCTCATTGTGATAATAAATCAGCTTTAGTCTGTTGGGCTCCAGGGCTACACGTGATCACAAAATTGAACTCAGTAAAGAATAGGAGGCACCTGATTTGTCGTGTGGTTAAGGCCTTCAAGGATCTGAAAATCTGAAGGTTTTTATAGTCCGTGTGTTTTGTGATGGTGTGTTGTGATCCGAGTAAGTACTGCTGCCATCCCTAAAAGCAGAGTTTAATGGCAAGCAACTTGCGTTCTGCAGCTGTGTAATTCTGCTAGGCAGGCAGCAACTTCCTGGAAAAGTAGGCAATGGGGTGGTTGTGCCCTGTAGAAATGTCACGTTGTGCTAAGATTCCCCCTATTTCCACCAGCGAGATAACTGCCTCCACGAAGTACGGTTGTGTGGGATCAGGGTATTTCAGTATCAGGCCTGACGTGAATTCCTGTTTCAATGAACAGAAAGCTTGTTCTGTCTCCTGCGACCAAATGAAGGGCACTTTCTTCCTTAATAATTTCATAATGGAGTTTACAATATCGGAGAAGTGAGTGATAAGCCTCCTATAAAAATTGGCAAAGCCCACAAAACTCTGAACCTCTTTAATGAAGGTTGGGGCTGGCCAATCCTGAATTGCGTGGATGTTTTGTGTCCATAGTTATGCCTTTAGGTACCAGGATGTAGCCTATAAACTCGACTTTATGAGTGTGAAATGTGCACTTCTCTACCTTGGCAAACAGGGTATGGTCACGGAGGCACTTAAAGTGTTCGTACATGAGTGGCATGGTCGGTCATGTTTTGGGAATAAATGAGGATGTCATCAATGTACATGATGATGCATATGTCCAGCAAATCCTGTAGGAATCTAATTCATAAAGAATTGAAATGCAGCGGGAGTGTTACACAGGCCGAATGGCATAAAGGTATATGTCAGCATCCTTCCCGGTCTTCTTCACAGACATTTGCTAGCTATACAGCAGAGGCGGGACTTCATTGATACATGACATATGCCAGGTGTAGAGCAGCAAGGACACTTACGAGTGGTGCAAAAGCCATGATGTCTCAGACTCTGGTTTAGAACTGCACATGCATTATGCCTGGAGTACTTAAGCCTAACCATGAATCCTGGATACTTGTGTGGTAATTGTGGTAATGGATTCATTATGCTTCAAGCAGTTATATGTTGAGCGCTGCAGTAGACATTGCCCAACAAGTGCTTATTAAAATGTGCACAACAAGTGTTAATTGAACTTCAGGCCACTGAAATGCCATAGTCCTTTTACCCAGTACAGCCAGCTAACTGAGTCATTTTTTAGTATTTAGTGCTCTAATTACAGCCGCCATCTTGCTGGAACCGCTGCTATAAAAGCAGCCACGCCTAGTCACCAGGTGCGGAGTAATGAGAGCCGTAGCCAAAGAGAGTCAACACACCGTATCCGAGTGTGGGAAATCCTGGTCCTGAAAGAGCTCATTGGCGCAGCCCCAGGAGATGGTAGGCCACCTGATAGAGCATTATTGAGAAGCAGGTAAGGAGACGCCTGCTCATATTGGTCAGCACTCGCGCTGCTGAGAAGGACTGGTGAATTAACCATTTTGTTCTTGCAGCGTTCAGATGCAGTTTCCAAAGACTGTATGGCATTTGAATTGTGAGACTTGGCCAAATATAGTTATTTGGCAAATCGCCTGTAAAAAGAGTATGAACTTTGGGCATATCTTTTGAGCACTGATGTACTAAGAATGTACACCTCATGCTTTTGCATTGTTTCCATGGGTATTTAAAGGACAATACCAATCAAGACATTCTGTACAGACTTGTGTGTCAATTCTTGGAACATACATGACAACTACCTTGTGTTAGGAGAATGCTGATTTACTAAGAAATAAGGCAATCAGAGAGTAGCAAATACATTCCCTAGCAAAGAGACCAGGAAACCTAAGTACTCCCAGAACATTTCAGAGTCTCAGAATTACTAGCTACCAATTAAGGAAGTTGTCTTTATTCCTTTACAGGTAACAACCTTTCGCTGATGTACCTGTCATATAGAGTTAGTTGTGTATATATTGAACCAGTGACAATAACTCTTTGCACGTTCTGTTCCAGATCTCCCTCCCCGCAGTACCCTCCCTATTTACCTTCCCCTCGTCTGGCCACTCTGAACCTCTGTCCTATATAAACGCAGAGTCGGAGCTGCGGGAAGGTGGGAGTCTTAAGGGTACTGCTCCTGAGGAACGGTGATTGTAACAGAACATTTGAACACACCAAACTTGGTTCGAAAAGTCGCCTTCAATAGGTCCCCCTCCTTCACCCTAATCAGGTGATTTGCCCAGCACAAATTGAGTGTAGTGTATACTGTAGAGTCACACACCTGGTCCAGCAATTAAGGACAACGAGTACCGTTTTTTATTGTTACCTTAGTCAGTGCCATATAGTCAATGCAGGCCTGAAACTCGTGGTTCTTTACAGGAACAAAGAAGAGTGGCAAAGATGCAGGAAAGGTGGAATGTCTAATGAACCCTAATACAAGGAGCTCATCCCTGTGATTCTTTAGATGCTTTGTCTCAGGAACTGACAAGGCATAGATGAGACTACATGGGAGGACAGCGCCTGGCAGTAAGTCTATACGACAGTCAAATTCTCAATGTGGGTAGAAATTGCGTTGCCTTTTCTTCTTCGAATACATCCTGAAAATCCTGGTATTCGATAGGTAGAGAAGCTACAGCTCCTTGTTCAATTGCAGCACAAACTAAGGGTGATACTAGTTCCTGTGCTGTGGCATAGCAGTGGGTTCGACAATAGTGTGACTCCAAAGTTACCAAGCCTAAGGCCCAATCAATGTCAGGGTTGTGGAGCTGGAGCCAGAGTACTCCTAATATATCCCTGAACATAGGTGTATTTATCAGGTCAAAGGTCAGAGTCTTGGTATGTCTGTTCTCACATACCAGACCTATTGGTGCTGTCTGGCATTCAGTCATGCCCAAAGAGAGTTCGGAGCCAACCACCGCTCTAACAGGTTCAGGTGCTGCCTTTTTAATCTTAGGAATCTTCAAGTAGCTTGCAAGGGTGAGGTCTAAAGAATTTCCAGTTGCCCTGGAGTTGAGGAGCATGGGCTCGATTTTCTGCTGTTGTGGGGAGATAATCATGGTTACAGGTATGGTTAGGTGCCGTGGGACTTTACTCAAGGTAGTTGCCAAATAGTGTGAGGTCTTATCTAGATATGCACCCGACTGGTTAACCTGTACGCTAGTCGGGTCTCTTAGTTTTCTTGCAATGCATCAGTGGTGGTTGCTACAAATTTACAAAATCCTTTTGGTTTTGCAATGCATTTTTTAGCGAGATGTCCCTCCTTGCCGCAATAGAGGCCCAAATTCAGTTTTCTTCTGCGCTCTTTTTCCTCAGTGGTGAAACAAATCAGCTTACTTTTGTTCCAACCAAATTATTAATAGTTTAGTCTCTCCACGAGGTCTTTCACCTCTTCGCTCGGATAGCCTGTGATCTAGCCGCGTGACTAAATCAATAAATTCGGAACAATCAGACAGAGGCCTTGAGCTCATCCCTTAGGCCTCTAAAAAAAAGATTGAGGTTCTCTTCTCCTCTGGCTATTGAGTTTCCGTGACTAACCTACTGAATGATGTAATATATGAAAGTAAATCCTTACTTCCTAGTGGCAGGTTCAGGAGCTCATAATCACTTGCTTAAATGAAGGTGTGTTGAGCAAAGAGACAACGCATCATCTCCTTAAACCTTCCAAAATCATGCAAAACAGGGTCATCATTTTTGATGAGTGGGACGACCCAATTGGCAGCAGAGCCTCCAAGATAAGAAATAATGAAGGCAATTCTAGTGGTATTAGGGGTAAATGCTGTGGGTTTGCACAGAAACTGCAACTGGCACTGACTCCAGAATGCTTCAATATGATGGCGATATTTCCCAAAAAGTGCTCAGGCGAAGCCAGCGAACAGGCATGGGTGTGGTGACACTGACCGGGTGACGTTCTTCCTGGTTAGAGAAATTTATGAACTGTGCTGATGAATGCCCACACACTCTAAACTGAGCGGGCTGCAAAACCAGACGTGCAGCTTTAGGCACAACCACTGTATCAGGTAGCCAAAGGGAATGACAGGGCGACACCATACCAATTTATTTTTTAAACAGGTTTTCTTGCTGTAAGGACTGGACTTCATGGAGTAAGCCAGCTAATGCCTAAGCCAATTTTAACACACTATGGGCCTCATCCATAAGTGCCTGAGCTAGGTCGATTACACTGAAATAATCTTGCGAGTTCATTTCGTCTGAGTGGAGAAGAGTGTATGAGGCTTGGCTTTCTGCCTTGCCACTCACCTGGCTCTTCTCTGCAGAGAAGATGCTGGACCTCTTATCTTTCCTAGGGGGGCACTTCATTGGGGAATTGGAATCGTGAATCAACTGCCACCCCAGAAGGGAAGTGGGGTTGGGACAAAATAAAAAACAGAGAGACCTGCGCGCCTTTGAGATCAGGCACCATTTTCTTGAAGTTGTAAGTACGTCTCTTCTCAGTCCTGGAGCGCGTCATCGTGATATGTGCATATGTGCATAATGTAGTGTGCGGTGAGCTGTACTGCAAATACAAGTAGAGCAGTTATTCAACAAATAAGTAGTCGTGAAATATCCCTTCCGCCTTTGACATGTGTACTAACAGTCACTTACACGATAATGAATCTATTGCTGCATAGACTTCCAATAATCAACTGTTACCCTTGGAGTTGCAGCACTCTCAGCAGAAGCTATATCATGTTTTCACATTGCACACTAAGGTATACCCTGTTTGTTCAACACTAGAGACAAGGGGGCATATTTACAATGGAAGAGACGGAGCGCGGCGTTAGCCTCCTTGGCTTAACGCCACCCTCCGCCACTCCTGAAACGCAGGGCTGCACCATATTTACAACAATATGGTGCAGCTCTACATTTCCCCCTGAGCTAGCGCTAAATTTAGCTGCCTACCACCAACACAGGCACCCTTGCACCATAGTGCAAGGGTGTCTGCGTTGCTGGGGAAGATTTTTTATGTGCAGGAAGGTGTCCCTTCCTGCACATAAACAATCTTTAAATGGCGTTTTGTAACTTCTATGTGTGCTGCTTAATACAGCACACATAGGACTTGCAAAACATAATTTGCAATTGTGGGTGATATTTCCAGACAGGCGCGGCTGCCTGGAGGTTGGGGTCCTTGCTCGCCTTCCTTTCGTGCGGAGAATTGTGGGTATCTTCCTTTCCATTCCAGAACCTGAAGCTGACACAATGGGGAAGTGCCCTGGAGTTCGTACAGCTAGGAAGCTTCGCATTCACCGTCGTGAACAGAAATGGCATGACAAACAATACAAGAAGGCTCATCTGGGTGCTGCTCTGAAGGCCAACCCCTTTGGTGGAGCATCTCACGCCAAGGGAATCGTCTTAGAAAAAGTTGGTGTAGAAGCTAAGCAGCCTAACTTTGCCATCAGGAAGTGTGTCCGAATACAGCTGATCAAGAACGACAAGAAAATCACAGCTTTCGTTCCCAACGATGGTTGCTTGAACTTCATTGAGGAAAACGATGAAGTTCTTGGTCGTGCTGGTCATGCTGTTGGTGATATCCCTGAAGTCCGTTTCAAGGTTGTAAAAGTAGACAACATTTCCCTGTTAGCCTTGTACAAAGGCAAGAAGGAGAGGCCAAGATCTTAAATTTGTTGGATTGTGATCAGAAGCACAATAAATATTTTCCATAATTTCTTTTAATGATTGTTTATGTGCAGGAAGGGACACATTCCTGCACATAAACAATCAATGGCCTTTTGCAGTTTCTATGTGTGCTGCACAATGCAGCACGCATGGAAACAGCAAAAACGAGGAGAACTTAAACATTTCTCCTCGTTTTGTCAGGGTATTACCAGGTTTCCCCTGGTCTTAATTATGGCGCTGTCCCATATTTACGCCACACTTGTAAATATGGGGCAGCATCAAAATCAATGGGTGTTGCGGTGGAACGCCCACCGCAACACCCATTGCCCTCCCCTTTCACGCTAAATATAGTGTGAAAGGGTGCCTTATTTACAAGGCAGCATTAAGCCACTTTAAGTGGCTTAACGCTGCCTTGTAAATAAGGGGAAGCCCCTACTGTCACCACAACGTCCAAAAAAGTGACGTCGTGGTGGTGATAGGGGGTTGTAAATATGCCCCAAGGTGTGCACGAGTGTCCTTTTGAATTCACAGACTACAGCACAATAAAGGATGGCACATAAAAATGTCAGTGGGCGCTAATACCAAGGCCTCGGTATGCACGTTAAATAATAACCACAAAGTCACAATGTTCTGGAACTGACTTGTTTTCTGTTTTTCAGCATCATAAAAACAAATCTTTTGTTTATACGTGTTCTGTTAGTGCACTAACCTTAAGGATGGTTCTTAACCATGTTTTCTCCTTTTATTTTGTAGGTGCGGCGTTGCAGGGAAGGTGTTTGCTGCCTCACTGGATTTGCAGGGGAGAAGATGCCTGCAGCATCGGAGATTTACAGGAGAGCCGCAATGCAGAAGAAGCTCGGCTGGGTTGTGGAGACATTCAGGTGAGCGGGATCTCTGAACAGGATTTTTACTCTTCAACCAGTGGGTTAGCAAAGCACTGCTGGGTGGTTTAGGTGCGGTATGAATACTGTCCTTAAATGATGAGTCAGCCCAAATATCACCATAGTCATGTGCCTATGAGTCAGCCCAAATAAGCAAATATCACCATAGTCATAATGAGTCAGCTCAAATATCACCATAGTCTTGATGAGTCAGCCTGAGGACCCTGCGGGATGTTTTGTGCATGTGCCTATGAGTCAGCCCAAATATCACCATAGTCATGATGATCCAGCCTAAATATCACCATAGGCATGATGAGGCGGCCTGAAGGCCCTTGGAGATGTTTTGCGATTTGGTGTTTCGTGACTCGGTGGCCTAGGACCACGGGGGATAATTATCATGCCAAGAACATTGTCAAGCCTACAGGGCAATGAGTCACATGAACAGCCAGGGAAGCACTGAGAGGTGTGTTCGATCCTGCAACGCTCCACACATAAGGCACAGGAGGAGTGAGAACACAACGAGGTCAAGGTCATAACATTGGTGGTGGCAGCCCGGTTGCTGAGGCAGCCGAAGGCACTGGAGGGTCGTGACCCTGGACACCCTCCTGGGATCGATCCTGCTTATGTAGGTGACCCTACTGAGCGGCCAATGGTCCCGGGGAATATGTAGCAGCAGAGTTGACCCCATCCGGAACACTCCATATGCGTCATCCAGGCCTCTGCCTTTCCCTGTCTGGACCTGGGGCCTCCATGGTAGGCCAGAGCAGTTAGCTTGGATCCCCTGGAGGGCCTGGAGGAACTCTACAGGTACCCACTGCAGACACAATCTGCCACCTTCCGTGAAGATCCGGGAGAGGCAGGGGCAGATGTGGTGCAAGGGCATTGGCTGCTTAAGCGGCCCTGGACCCAGCGGGCCAGACCTACATCAGCTGCCGGTGGAACTTACTATGTGGCTATGAGTTGGACTGCTGGCTGGTGAGTCAGATAGTTGGATGGGGAGGGAGTAAGTCACCCCTGAGCTCTTGAGGCCTACTCTACTCTGGCCTTTCAGAGGGGCTGTGGAGAATTTCTTGGGCCACACACGCTGCTGACCCTAGGGCCAATCAACCGGTGACCCCCCCTTTGAACACTTTGGAGATGTGCATGACCTCTTTGCCTTTCCTGGAAGCTCCTTGAGACCTTGTGATGCAACAACTATCATGACAGGTACAGCACAGCGAGCATGCACTGCATCCTTCACCGTGGGGTGAACAAGACAAGAATTGACAAGTTCACTACCCTTCTGCTGGTGCTGGAGAAATCCAGGAGTGAGAGGAAGGGCTCTCTCAACTTCTAGGTGCCCCGGAAGCAGTAGAGATATTACAAGCCATACAAGCATCGCACCTGGTGCTGGAGACAAAATAGACAAATTGGGAACTAATGTGGCACGCCTGCTTCAAGACCTGGGTAATACTGTCAAAGGAGTTTCGGGTGTAGTGTGGTGGATTTCCGATCTAGAAGAAACTGCGACAAATTTGAAGGCTGAGATATAACATCTGACTTCGGCCTCACGAATCCTAGAAGATCGCGCTGAAGATGCTGAAAACCTCACTGCAGAAACAATCTCAGATTTGTGGGGTAAAAGGAGCCTCACCTGAACTGTTCCTAGAGAATTGGATTGTAACTTAGACCCCAAGAGAAAAACTGGTCTCTTGCTTCATCATCGAGCGGGCCCACCACTCCCTGGTGGTGAAACCACCGCCAGGTGCACCGCCCCGACCCATGATAGTAAAGGTGTTGAACTATCGAGACAGAAATACCATACTTAAGGTGTCCAGGGAGTGTACAAATGTGCACTACCAATTATCTCAGATCTTAATCTTTCTAGATTACACCCAGTGAGTCCAGCAGCCACACAAGACGTTCAATGCAGTCAAACAAAAATTGAGGTCCCTAAACCTTACATGCTGCTATTTCTGGCCTGGCTCCGGATTATCCATGAAGCCAAATCCAATTTCTTTAAAATTCCAGAAGTCGCATGGACATAGGTGACAGGACAACAGCATTGGCAGAACAACTCACTACCCCCATGGGGGGGAAATGGAGGTGGGCGGAGAGATTGATGGGGCTTGCCCTCGTGAGCATGCAGGAGCTAAGAATGCCCGTAGGAATCGTGATCGTACTCAAAGACCCTTGGACTCATCCGCCTCGGAGGCTAGCCGTAGAGATCCAAGGTGTGGGCGCAGCAATCATAATGACACTAGAGAGGAAGGGCATGACTGAGATGGGGTGGCTGCTGCTCTGGCATCGCAGGCACTCGAGTCCACTGACAATGCCGCCTGTCCCTGAATCGGTGAGGCACTGCCCCTCTGTTGGAACTTTGTATATTTTGCTTGACAGCAGCTTTAGATCCTATCATGAGAATTGTTGAGCTTGGAAGTTATCGTGCATGTAGAAACCCCCATTACATCTTTCAAATAGGGATGTTGTTGTTTAGGGCAACAGATGCTTCTCAGGGAGTGGAAGTGTGGGGTAGGGGGAGTAGGCGGGGGAGTTTTGGAAGGTTGTTGAGGCCCGGTTAGCCTTTGTATTTTCTTAAACGCGCACAGGTTACATATTGCAGATTGTACACCCCTGGTTGTTTGCACAGGGTAGGGTCCGGTCATGACCAGGGAGCACCAAGACACCACCAGCCCAATGCAAGGTTTAAAAGTCATGATGTGGAACGTGAATGGGCTGCTGGACCACATTAAATGGGGAGCTGTATTGACTCACCTTCTGGGTACCAATTGCCCCCTCTTGGTTAGATATGGGTAGGACAAGGTGTTTCATGCAGGTCATGTATGGGCTTCCAGGGGAGTGGGTATCCTACTACATAAAAGGGTCCTGCTGGCAGTATCTCATTCTGAATGAGACCCAAGCGGCAGCTATGCCATAGTGGAGGGGGCACCTGCGGGCAGCGCTTATATTCTAGTAAGTGTATATATCCCACTGACATTAATGGGAAGGATTCTAGAGACCCTTCAGACCCTCCTGATTAAACTCCCATATAAGCATACTATTATAGGGGGGACTTTAATATGATCATGACCCTATGCAAGCACAGCTCCAAACCAATACATTCTGCCCCTCGAAAAGAAACTCATCTCAAGCCTATATGGTGGTTGTGCGCATGGCGCCGGACGAACATGGGTGTGGTTCGTCACCTGTCGCATGAACTAACTGTATTCATATGCTTAAACAAAGGCACTGTCACATCCCCTGGGACTCTCCAGGAGGCATATATTTAAAGGGTGGCAAGATCGCATATTAGGGCATTAGACCGCCAATCAGTGCAGCAGGTAGTGGGTTGAGAGACACTCGTTGGCCAGCTGGAATGGAGGGAGAGTGGAGATGACATGGAGAGGCATCAGTTCCTGATCGATAGGATTTCCCTGCAGCAGCTCTGCCTCAGTGAGGCGCTTCAGTGCTGGATTGCCTTGCAAAGCCAGCTTTATGAGTGGGGGGATAAATCCAGCAAATTATTATATTCGTTGGCCACACAGGGGACAGAGGTGAGAGTGATCCCCTCAGTAGCTTGCCCCACTGGGGAAACGGTGGTAGAGGCATAGCTAAGGCCATTGTGGAGATGTGGGTGTGCTTGGCATAGGGATGGGACTTTGGATTTAGGATAAGGAAGGGACCGGGCTAGGGGCACAAGGTTGGGCTGGTTGGGAGGCTGTGGTCAGTGAAGAGGCTATTTTAGCAAGCGATCTCTGCATGCCAGACATTGAAATGTGAATGGCATCCAGAAATGCAACCATTTGTTGCATTTAGCAACTAAGGCCACGGATGCCATTCCCGATCGCAGTCTGGCCTACAGAGATGCTGCGTAAGAGGTCAATAGCCTCCTTATTCAGCGCAGCTGGAGTGAAAGGGGATGAGGTGCCTGTGGCGAAGGAGACCTGAGCCCTTTTAGGGGGATGGGTTCGGCCAACTGGGGGGGAGAACAAGAGGGAGGGTAAAGAAGAGTGGTAGACAAGGATGCAGTTGGTACAGTTCCTGTAAGATCTGCGACCACTAGGGACTGGTCACTTGTGGAGGCCTCCGAAGATGTTTATGAGCTGGTGGCCTCTGTTCCAGTCCCCTCAACCTCTGTGCCACTGTGTCCATCGGTGTCTGTGGTCTCACCACCCGAAACACAGTGGCCAGCAGCTTCCCCACCTTCGTGACCAATGTCCCCTTCGCCTGCTACTGAAGATGCTGAAATGACATCTGCAATAGTTTTATTGTATCTGCGTAAATAGATCTGATCATGACGTTTTTCTCAAAACATTTATCAAATTTTCAGATTTTACCTGCTTCAAGGCTTTCAAACTTTGGTTCATTTTTATCATTATCTCATGAATGTAGAAAACATCTTAAGAAACCATTTGGTCACAGTTTTGTAATTTCACATTATTGCTCATATTTCATTCAGGGGCGGCTCCTCCGTCTTGGTGAAGGAGCATCACCCCACTAGGTGGCAGCAGACTAGATAAACCAATTTTATTATCATTATATTTTTCTTCTCACCTTTTTCAGGTTGCCATCATAGTGCAGGGGGGCATGCAATCTATGTTCAATGGGGGAGGGGTGATTGGCACTACTAAGTGCGCATGAAAGTTTGGCTGGCCATCTTAGGAGTCTTGGAGCCTATGCAGTGTGCAGCAGCCCTGGAGTTGAGGATTGGGAGAGGAGCAATGCAGCGACCGCAGCGGCAGGTAAGTAAAGTCTTATATTTTTATGTAATTTTTTATCTGTGCTTATTTTTGTATCCCCCTCTCTCCACCCCCGCCCTACCACTTCAGATCCTGAGCAGCCGCCACAGATATAATTTATGATCTTTTCTCTTACCATTTTCAATTCTCTCCAGGAACTATTTAGGCACCTCAGAATGGTTCTGATGTGTTGCTTTGAATAATGAACTTATGTCACAACAAATAATATACAGCAAAAATATATTTGTCAAGTGTGTGTACAAGGCAAAAAAAAACTAAATTATTTTTATTTAAAAAAATTAAAATATGAATCAATGTGTGTCAACAATTACTGCAATGCTGTACCAATATTTGTATAAAAAAATCTAAAATCTAAATGCAAATCACAATACGCAGCAGATTTACCCTTGATGCATTTCTACAATTTCCTAATGAGTCATGAGTAGTGCCTGATTTTGAGTTTTTCAGATGGGATACTCCAACATATATGTGACAGAACATTCCATCTGCAAAGGCTCCTTTAAGTATCTTATTTTTGTTCATCATTGATTTATCAATTGGACATACGAAAGAACATATTAAAAAAGGTTATAATGTATTAGGAAAATAAATTAAATCATATCTTAGTTTTCGCTTTGTGGTTTTTGTTCTTTTTTGTCATCTTTTAAAAGACGTGAAAATCTTTACCTACATGGAACTTATTTATGAATAAACAATCTTTTTTAATTTAACTTTTTAAAATGTATGATGGAAGAAAATAAAGTTAACAAATTGAGAAAAGATATTGGTTAGCACACAGGAAAAGGAGGTATCCATAGGCTGCGGTGTGGTAACAGCTGGGGTGGGAGGTATAGGTGTGGGTCGAGTGAGACTCACTGGAGCAGTCTGCCCAGGCAGACCAGATGGACCTGGCAATACCTCGTCATAAAGACTTGCAGGAGTGGAGTCGGCACTGGAGTCTTGTTCCTGGTCTGGATTGGAGGAATCTGGATTATACATCAAATAAGTTTGAAGCTAAAAATGAAGCAATTTAAAAAGAAAAAGAAAATTAATATAGTGATTGTACCTTTCAGTGGTATTATAATAAGTTACGCATACAGTTTAAATTACACACAAAACTACTTAAAAAAAGCAGGTAAAAAGATGTTCTGAAATGAAAAAAATAATTAGAAAGTATACATAACATATACCAAAGATTCAACACAACACAGTAGAGAAGATAAATGTGACAGAAACCATTCCAAGGCCTAGCAGGCTATAAATCAAACAATTACACAACTTAGAAGGATATATTGCATTAGTCATCATATAAACATTGCAGAGCACATTTTTTTAAAACACCTATATTCAGCATACAAAATGTCATACATTAAAATATTTGTCAACAAACTTTGATTTGTGAAACAACATCAATTCAATAAAAGAACTAGGATAGGCCAACATACAAAATTAAACACAAAAACATTTCAAAACATAGCATGAAATAGAGATTGATAAATACATAACACTATAAAATATGCGGAAATTATGATAGAAAAGAGAGAATGAGCAAGCTAACATTACAATATTATTTTGACAAAACAAAAACAAGCCATCATGATAGTTGTAGTCATTTAAATTAAACCTTAAAAACACTTGCAAGATTGTAAGTTAAACATACCTAGCATAAATTTGCTGTAAAAAAGGACAGACATTTACAATATAAAACACATATATGAAATGTGTTATTTGATGTATTAACACTAACAAGGACCATTATATCATGTAAAATGTAATGTAGGTTGAAACCTGTGATTTTAAATACAACACACTACATTCAAACAAACAAGACCAAAAAAAATTATACAAATATATATAGGTTTATATGTTTCCAAAAGGTGCAAAACACATCAGCAACAGCTGAATGACAAGAAAAAAATTACATTTAGGTTTAGTGGCACATTCAAAAGTATAACTTACCTTTCTCCACTCCAACAGGAAGTCCTGTCAAGCCTTCAGGATGTAGGATCTGCAAGACCTTATCCTCCCAGGGAAAATGTTGCAAGGGGGTTGCTCAGAGAACCACCACCAGTCCTCTGGGCCTCTAGGCGATGCTTGGAGGCCAGGGAACGCAGTCTCCCTCCCAGGTCATTCCTCCTCTTCCTAATTTCCTCCAGCGTGCACAGGTTGTTTTCTACAGCATTTACTCCGTCAACTATTCTGGTCTATATTTGCCTTCTCTGAACAATGCTTGTAATTTGTAATTGGGCTCCAAACAGTTGTGGCTCTACTCTAATAATTTTATCCACCTTGACTGACAATTCTCCCACTATAAAAGAGCGATTTCTCCTCCCTGCCATTACTAAAAAAAAAATTAAATACATTTTATGACCCATAAGAAAATAAATGAAAGAAGAAAAAATGGACAAGAAACAGAGAAAGCAAAAAAAGCCATGACTTCACTGACAACATTTCGGCTTGACAATGTTGTGCTGCAGTGGAATGGCAAAGGATCATGGTCTGACATGGATTGTGTTTTATAGGTGGTATGCAGGTGAAAGGAATTAGTCATAACATGTCAGGTGTGTGATGCTAGCATCCATCCAAAAGCCACTAGAATAGTACAATGTTGAACATGTACTGCGACGGAATCACTCCATCAGCAATCCGCCACTAGAACAACACCAGCACAATTGTAAAATCGAAATTGGCTCTTCACAATCCTGCCATGCTGATGGTGAAGGAGTAATGTTAGCCAGCAGAGGAGTCCGCCGCGTCGACAGCGGTGAACCATTTACAGAATGGAAAACAGTCAGCGGGCAGGAATCCATCAGCTTGACGGAGTACTTGTAAACTCCGCCATGGAGGTACGATGGGATTCCTGCCAAGGTCTAAATCAAGCTCTTTGTCTCTTGTAATGGAACAGACCAACATGTGAAGAAAAGGTTGTAATCTACCTGCAATTATTCTCCTCAAGTTCCGACTGATGATATCCTTTATTCAGAATCAGGCGAGAGGATAACTTCGCACCATTCAATTGTGTTATCATGTCGGCAATGTCGGATGTTGTCGTTCTCTTTCAATTGCCGTGTTCGCTTGACGCATATCCATGCAGATGCGAACAGCTCCTTCACTGTCTTTTTTGGATACTACAACTATGGGAGAAGCCCACGGACCATTGAAACACTCAATGATATTGTGTTTGAGTAAAGATTCAAGTTCTTTTCAACAGCTTCCTCTAAGTAAAAGGCAATTCATCTGTGCCTTTGAGCAATAGGACAGACGTCCTCATTAATGCGTAATTAGACTTTCATAGTCTTGAGTCTGCATCCACCTACCAAGTCGTTAGTGCCTGTCCGCTCCACTAGAGCCACTAGAGAGCAGCAGAGAGCCGCAGAAGTGCGAGAGCAGCAAGAGCAGCGAGAGCGGTGAGTGAGCAGCAGCTTGGTGTGTGCTGCAGAGCATCCTGAGCTTCCCGAGCTTTCCTGAGCTGTAGCTAGGATTCTGACATCGCCGGACCCCGGACCACCGGACCTCCGGACCTCCGGCTCAGCCCGAGCACAGCCTGTGTGTAGCTCAATCTGCACAGAGCTCACACTTGAGGTTACGTGCTACGGAGATAGTGGAGACACAGTAAGGGAGCCTAGGAGTCCAGGTCCCGGTCCCTGTCCCCGGTTTCGGTTTCGCCGCATCACCGAGAGTCCTTTGCGGATACAGCTTGTTAGCCCGCACGCGTCCGCACCCGCCCACCTGCCTGCCTGCCTGCACCCGCCTGCACCTGTATTGTACCTTGAGTCTTGCTGGGCCCCGGAGTGCGAGGAAAAGTGGGTAGGCGGTGAGGAGGAGAAGCACTAACGGACGGCCACCGCAAAGGAGTCTCGGCGGTTTGCGGTCTGAGGAGGCGGCTTGCAGGCTCAGTGCTTAACCCACTGTTTGGTCTCCTTGCCAGTCTCTGCAAATCCCCGCTTATCAGCCAACACAGTAGCAGCAGCAGGAGCGGAGGAGCGGAGGAGCAGAGAAGGGGCCCCAAGGTGGAGAAGGGGCCACCGGCATAGCGTTGCTGCGTTGCTGCGTTGCTGCAAGAAAGGCAAGAAGAGTAGAAAGCAGCAGAAAAGCAGCAAGCAAACAGGCAAGTGGCAGCAGGGAGATTGTACATGCGACTGACCGGGGTCTCCCAGCCCAGCCCCCCGAGAGCGGGAGCCATCCAGTGTTAGTAAACAGCATAGCAAGAAGCGGGGAGGGGGGTGGGGGGGGCCTGGCAAGCAGACATATTCAGTCCACCTGCAGCATCTAAATATAGGCTTTCTTACGCCTTGCACTGGAAGGAGGTGAATAGGTGCCAGAACAACCAGAACGCCGCAGGGAATGTACCTCAATAACAAACAGGAAAATCAGCTAAACACTGTTATGAATCAACTAACTAACTACTCGGCAAGTCACTTGAGTAACTGCTCGGGTTACCACACAACCATAACCCCCATAGGTGCGCCATGAGGTCGGGGAAAGTAAGGAAAATAACCAACACGGTGCCGGTTAAAAGGCAAGGAAACAGGAAGAGCAACGCTCCAACTGAAACAAATAAACCACTGGTACGAGAGCAGACCCCATCGGAAAATCTGATGCTGGTAGAGACAGAATCCGCTATCCCGTACAGAACAGCAACTAAGGGCTTTCAGCTAAAGATTTACTCAAAATTTAAATTTTTGAAAGACGCTGGTTCATTCTTAAGCTCTTCAATCAGTGACTTCAAGGGACTCCCCTCTCCCATGGAGCCCGAGGGTGGAATGCAAAAAGAAGGAGGGGATGTAACAGGAACCGCACCTTCAGTGCACAATAATGCCTCTGATGGTGAAAAAACAGACAACGGAAAACAAGACAAGATGAAAGATGCAAGATGTAGTTCAGTATTGGCTGGACAAGGACAAGATCAAGGATGTGGCACTGAAGGCAAGGAACCGGTATAGGGCTTATCGAACACACTTATACCCACGCCTAGCCCCACCCAAGTAGGAACCACAGATCACAGTGGGGAAAATTATAGTACTGGAAACAGAGCCACTAATGACAAACAGTATCCGTTCGAGCCAAAGATCGTAATCCTGCCAATTCCGTGGCCAATAAACACAGAAACAGGGGCTGAGTACAACAGCCATGTGCCCGACTTACCTAGCTCGCAGATCAACATTGAGCCACAAGCCTTAAGACAGCCACAAACCGAGGACCTTGACGTCTCGGTTCAAACAGGAGAAACCCTAGGATCCAACGTCGCCAGCCTGGCGGCAAGCCCTACCACAGACCTGGCCCCAGACCAGCTTATTCAACCTTACCACGATCCAGAGGGGTCAGATGGCACAGAGAAAAAGCCAGGGAAAGCGAGACAACAGAAGAGACAGAGTACGATTTAACGGAAACCTCCAAACCAGGCAACACCTCTCAGCTTACAACAGAGGAGTGGGAGAGACTAGTAGCCTCGTATTCCCCAGTCATCCCACAGGAGGAGCTCAGTAAACGAGAACACAACATAAACTCGGCCTCAGAAAAGTCTCCAAAGGGAGTGGAAAACGTATGGTCCTCCTTACTAAACACGCTACAGTTATCAATAAAAGCCATGCAGTATCACTCCGACAAAATGGACATTCAATTATCCCTCCTAAACTTCTTAGCAGTACATGTGTCCAACATTGACAACAAATTAGCAGACATAAATAGCATGATCAAGAGGGTCCAAGCTGAAACAAAAATAATGCAGCCGAGCTGTACTTGTCACACTATTGTGGAAAAACTCACAACAATTCCATCACTATTGTGGGGGCTTCTGTCTGACTTAAAAAAGGCAACCAACAACACGAAAAAAGAATCGCACCCTGGGCCTGCAGAAGAATTAATGGATCCATACTCCAGTTATCCAGGAGGACATTCAGGGAGTTCAAATCAGCAGAGCCTTGTACGAGAACCCCCCAGTAGTCCCTGTTGCGACAAAAGAACAACAGAACAAAGACACAAAACGCTATTCCAACACCCATGCAGTACAGGGTCTGCAAAAAAGGAGATGCGGACCCAACCTAATGCACCAAAGCCTGGGACTAATAACGGGCCAAAGGTCCAAACCTTCAAGGGGGAGGACAGGAACAGCATAAAGTCATCGGAGAACATCAAAGATAAAACCTATGCTGCAGCTGCAGGAAAAGCCCCAAAGCAGTCTAGAGAAAGACAGCAAGAGGAATGCATCAAGCAATTAAACATACAGCATTGCTACACCCAGAGGCAACAGGAGAGCTCTCCAGAAGACACTGACCATCATAGCCCTCAGTGCCAAAGCACAGGGAAAGGAAGCCCGGAAAAATCTAGGGAGCAAACCAAAAGATGTCGAAAACAAAAGAGGAAAGGGAGAAAAAAGACCAACAATATAAGAGCATTCTTCAAAGCTGCAACAGTGACTCTAGAAGAGGAAGAAGAAATAGATAGGTCAACTTCGGCCACAATAACTCCAATGGTCAAGGAGACTGCTCAATCTCAGAAGCCCAAAAATATAGATAAAGGCACAAATCATAAGTGTCACACTGGGAGTAATCATCAGCCAAACAATCCCGTTAATCCAACTAAGGGGGCTGAAATCACTGATGATCCAAATGCCCTACGGGCGGGAACACTGCTGTTTGGCAGAGAAAGAGACACCTTGAACCAGGATTCTTCGCCGGTAGCAGAAACTGAGGTAGCAGCACTGCAGGCAGAAGCACCACTACTCAGAACAAAAAGAGCTGCTTGGATCCAGGAACAACCGTTCATAGAAGAACCTAAACTAAGGGACTGCATCCAGGAGGAGGCAGATAACTGCACAATCCTGCTCATCCCAGAGTACAAATCAAGAGGTAGGGGGGACACCATCAATGGAGGCAATATCCTACGATTACTATCTTCCATCAGCACCCTACTGACATAAGCACAAACGACTTGGAATTTGTTGAGATTGAATACTTCAAGCATTTGTCAGATCAAGAGGTCACAAAGACAACATGGGCCACGCAGGAAATTGCTGAGAAAATCTTGAAGGAGGAACGCCGTTTTTATGCCTGGGGGATACGACTAAAACTACAAATAAAAACTGGGTATCCAGATCCGCTGCCCCGAACACAGCAAGAGAGGGACGACGGCAGATCGTCAAACGAGCAAAAGACAGGCAAGACGGCATGTGTTCTGAAAGGGTACCGAAGCACATCAATTTCGCTGACGGAAATTAACCTACGGAGCCCAAAGCAAGCGCAAGGAACACTCAGATCAAACGATTGGAAGTGGATAGCAAGGACCATCAATACACAGGTCATGAAAACATGACAAGACACGCAACAAAACCCCACAATAAAACATCAATTAAAAATATATTCCTGGAACATAAATGGTATAGGGAATAAAGTCAATGATACACAGCTACTATTATATCTTCAAAAATTTGACTTAATTGCCCTCCAAGAGACCTGGTCAGACCAACCGTATCAAATACAGGGCTTTAAAGCATACCATCTACTGGCGACCAGAAATGCCAAATACGGGCACTCAAAAGTAGGACAAACAATATACTCCTCAATAAAGAGCATACATGAAATAGAGAATATAGAAGTCAAACAGTCAGCAAATAACTGCATGAATGTTGTAAACTGGATTTAGCGGGAAATAACCACAATCAAAAATTACTACTGCTAAATATATACCTGCACCCTCGAGAGAAAAAAGCAGGGATGAAACTTTTGATCGCAGAATTGTCAAAAATACTGTCAGAGTAGTCAACATCTAACATCATCGTAACAGGGGACTTCAATATGCACCTTGCAGGGCCCCTGACAAGGGATCCACTTCCGGAAGAGAAGTTTTTAACATGGGGCATCCCACAACAGGAGGCGAGCAAATGGGGCAAACAATGTAGACTAGCAAGGGAAAGCTTAAAGGACTTAGAACATCTTAATCTAGTAGCACTAAACGGCCGCTTCCAAAATGATAGTCCGCCGGCTGCCACCTTTCACAACTCGACAGCAAGTACAACCATAGACTTTACATTTACATCACTATCACTGTTCAGCAAAGTCTCTGATTTCCGAATAGGAACAATGGATGCCAGCGATCATCTACCGCAAGAGGTCATGCTAAATATCCTAGGGGCAGCGTTAACTTTGCCAGTAGCAAATTTGCGATCTTCGCTCATAGTCACACATAAAAGAATAAAATGCAATACGCGTAACTTGAAAGGCTTTGAGAAGGAAGCAAAAACCCTATGGGAAAAAAGCAGAGCGATTCACATTGACAACTTAAGACGGTGGAGTTATTTACCAACAGCCTTGGGGCTGCACACACAAAGAGAAATAAAGACCAAACAACAACTGTAGCTCAACAGCAAAAAGGCCCCTCACCGGAAACTCATATTGCGGAAGGCCACGGCCTGTCAAGAGAGCAAAAAACCAATCTAATGCTCCTCAAGAGAAACATCAATAAACTACGGCGGCGCTTATGCCAAACTGGGCCGGACAAAGCTGTTCAAAAGGAATTACAAAATTTTAAAATCTCCAAAAAGAAATTTATCTGGCACCTAAAAAGGGAAGCGGAGGAAGAGTTATGGGCCAAGCTGCTCTATGATGCGAAAGGAAACAACAGCTGAAGGTTCTGCCAAACGGTGTACAGTCTACAGAATCCAAGAACCCCTTGCATTAACTCGCATCTAACCGAAGAAGCTTGGGCTGATTACCTTTGGCATCATTTTAATACAGCACCAAGGGACATAACAACCGGGCCACCCAAACCTACTAGAAGCGCATCAGATTGGGCCTTATCATCGGAGACAGCTAGTATGGCCTTCACGGTAAAACAAATTATAAGAAGGATAGCGAAAGGCAACACAGAGGGGGCCCCGGGTCCTAACGGCATCCCCCCCATTCTGTATAAGCGAAACCCGGAATACTGGGCAGCTGCCTTATTACCGCTTTATAAACAGATCTTAGAAACAGAGATAATTCCCGATTCGTGGAAGGGTTAAATAATAGCCCCAATCTATAAGAAAGGCAGCATAAACGAAGCAAAAAATTACAGACTCGTGGCCTTAATAGACAACGATGCCAAATATTATGCCGGCCTTCTATTAGAAGAGCTTACAGACTGGGCGGATGAAAATGCAGTGATTCCCATAAACCAGACAGGTTTCCGCAAACATATGGGAACAACAACAAATATCCTGGCTTTATCACTCCTAATAGATGCTGGTAAATCCGCTAACCACCCACTCTATGTATGCTTTATTGACTTCGCCTTCGCCTTTGATAACATCAACAGAAATACACTATGGGAGAAGCTGTCCAACAGAAAAATTCCACCAACCTTACTATCGCAACTGATGCTACTACATACAGACACGTGGGTGCAAATCAAGCTGGGATCAGGCGGTTGCCTGTCAAGGAAAATACAGACGACCAAGGGCCTCAAACAAGGGTGCGTGTTAGCCCCGACCCTTTTTAACATCTTCATGTCCAACCTCTCATCCAAGCTAGACGACTGCAACTCTCATGCCCCTAAACTAGGAGGTCTTAACCTCTCAAACTTAATGTATGCGGATGACATTGTGCTAATCAGCCGTACGCCAATTGGGTTACAACATCTAATCGACACAACATATAAGTACTCGGCAATAAATGGCTTAAGCATAAATCACTCCAAAACAAAAGCAATGAGAATAAACACAAAGAGGTCTACGCCCAGGTTCCTCTGGCAACTGGGAGGATCATCACTGGAAATTGTGGATGAATATAGATATTTGAGCGTAATAGTCGATAGCAAAGGGACATTCCAACCGCAGAAAGAAGCGGCAGTAAGGAGAGGGATTACAACAGCAGTCGCATTGAGGAATGTCAAACTGAAAACGGCTGACTGCAGCTTCACCCCTCTGCTACAGGTGATCCAAGCTAAACTTCTACCGGCCATCACCTATGGAAGTGAATGCTTACGAGGCAGAGATGCGCGGATATTGGACAATACAGTAGCCAGGGCAATGCAAATGATATTTAATCTTCCCAAGTACACATCTCAGGCACAAATAAGGCTTGAATTTGGCCTAAGGAACCAGAGAATAGCAAGAATGGGCGCCTACGCCAAATGTTGGCATAAAATACAGGGAGCCAAAGTAACAACATTGGATCACTATCTCTGGAAGGAGTTAGAAAGGAAAAAAAGAGTGCGCAGTCACAATCTACCTAAAGCATTCAATAGACACCCTGGAACAACAAGATCTTTGGGAAAGCACTGGATCGCACAACACGTTCAAACAACTGGTAAATAAATCAGTAAGGATCATCTCGCAAGTAGAGGACAAAGCAACGCTAAATAACAGGGCCCATGGCTGGACCGTCATTCAAAGCTACACCAGTGGCTCCCACCAAACCTACCTAGGCGTCGGCTTCACTCGGATTATGAAGGAGAAGTTCCTACGACTACGGTTGGGCAACCTTCCATCAATACATCATCTGCCCCCATGGAAACGCCCTCAAACAATAACTAATTGTCGCCTGTGTGGGGACCCAAAAGAGGACATCCTTCATCTAATATGCATTTGCAAGGAACTGGACAAGGAGCGCAGATCCCTATTAAAACCTGCCTTAAAGGAAATGGGAATAAGAACATGCAGGCAGGCGGTTAAAGCATGCTTTGACGGCAAAAATATTCAACTAGTGTGTCACCTTGTTAAATTTCTGGAGAAAGCAGGAAAAAAGCTGAACTCTAGTAGGGAGCAATTAGATGAAGACATCTTATGTCACACCTAAGACTTACTGCTTTTCGGCAAGAAACAAGGGACAATTACCACTATGTGAAATTATATCAATGTAAAACTTTGGACTCTTTTACCTTTCATTTTTTCTTAGAAGGAGGCTTATGAAATAATATAAGCTACTCCACAAGCTAAGTCCTGATCTTTGATAACCCGGCTATGCCCATTTCATCACAATACCCCACATCCTTTCTAAACATGTTTGCACATTTGAATCTGTTTATTTTTGTTGATACATTGACTTTATGGATGTAATGTTTTTTTTAAGTAATCACGCAACAAAAGCTATTATTATTATTATCATTACAAACAGTTCTCTACTGTGGGTTGGTTACTATGACACAAAATTCCCAGATTCAATGTGTTATCTAAGGCCTAGTAATGTGGACCTAGGAACCAGCACACTTACTAATATGGGAGCTTCTTGGTAAGGGTTGTAAGGAATTGGGTGCACAAGTTATCAGACAAAACTGCCGTAGCTTATTGAAACTGGCCAATACGTTCTTCTGGAGGTCCTCCTTTAGATTTCCATGTTAACCCAGCCATGACTCTCAAAGTCAATTTTACAGAAACTTGCACTGCTCTAGGAACTTGTAGGAGGATGGACTTTAAACTTGACATCTTGCACTTTATAAAGACTCCTATTGCACCTTACTGTATGCACTGTATGCCAATTTGTATACTCTCCTTGTAGTTATATGGAAATATAGTAATTTCTTAAAAGTATCTCAACTAACTCTATTATACAAAAGGGGTTGTTTTATGTACTTTTATATGTGTCTTACCATGTAGCTGATCGCAATGGTTTTTATTAATTAAGCACTTTTATATGTGTCTTACCATGTAGCTGATTGAAATGGTTTTTATTAACTAAGCAATAAATTATTATTACCTTAGTCTTGAGTTTTCCCAACCCATGAAACAAAGAAGGGAATTGATTTACTATTTCGTGATGGGCATTTGTTTTATAGTTCACTGATATCAGTCCCATAACAGCAGCTCTGCTGAAACTGAGCAAATAGGTGCTTGATGATGTACCTTGAAGTCATTAAATAGGGGCTTTTACTTTTGCTTTCTTGTGTTTCATTGTTGTTACACATGCTCCTTGACATTTTAGTGGCGTCAATGCAGCCCACATATACACTTAAGTCTTCGATGGCGTAAGTCAGGCAATGAAGACAGTTCATTATATTTCTCTTCAGTCATAATGTTTATTGACGCACCACTGTGAATAATGAAATGTATTGAATGACTGTTGACTTTTAGTGTGATTTTTGGACAATGTTTGAATGACTTTGATGCTTTGTCATGTCGACTTTTCTTGGGCCGGTTTTTCCTCACAACATGTGAATGTTTCTCTGAGGTAAACATCGAAATGGCACAACCATCTTCTTCACATTCACTTGACATTGATATTGAAGATCTGTTTGACGAAGATTTAGATGACGATCGACTTCATTTGGTGTCCATTTGCCTCAGCTGATGTGGTTGCTTGGCCTTGTGGGCATGCGTTGAACGTCACTTCTGGAACGTTCAGGAGGCATTTTGTCTAGGCCTGGTTGGTGAACTTCGCTCCGTTCGCGGAGTTTGCAGAGTTTTCTGCACTCCGCGGAGCTCGCGGAGTGCAAAAAGCTCCGCTTCGCGATGTGTAGCGCAGTTTTTTTCCCGCTCGCGAACGGTAAGTTCGCAATCGCGAATGGTAAATTCGCGAGCGCGAGCTGCCGCTCGGGTAGAATTTTTACCCGAGCGGCAGGAATACCAGCATAAACTGCAGTTCGCACTGCACTCCGCCACTCGCGGAACTTCACTGAGTTTTTTTGTAACTTCGCGGAGTTCCATGTAGCAAGACTCCGCGAACTACGCCCAGGCCTAATTTTGTCTTTGCGCCATGACGCACTTGCATTTTGCTTCTCTTTGCAGATCATTACAAAATGGTTCACCTTTCCACAGCCTTTGCAGATCTGCCCCATGGCGGGACATTTAACTTCATGTGCAATAGAAAAGCCACACTCGAAGGACAACTTCTTTTTGAGGAGAAATCACTTTGTGTCCTTCAGCTTTGTTCTTTGGCTTGCTTTTCACTTTCATGACAGGCTCACTCTAGGCACCTCTGGCCTACATGTCAGTAGCGTGCCGATTAGCATG
This sequence comes from Calotriton arnoldi, assembly GCA_963921515.1. Lineage (NCBI taxonomy): Eukaryota > Metazoa > Chordata > Amphibia > Caudata > Salamandridae > Calotriton > Calotriton arnoldi. The sequence goes on from CAWUFW010002709.1 coordinate 1,150,023, forward strand.
TTGTTCAGCTCTAGCAGCCATAAGAACTTGCTTCAGACTAAGGTGCTGATAATGAGTTTGAACCCATGGTGGGGGGCCCTGGACAGCCAGACTGGCGGACCACCCACTGCATTACAATTATGGCGGTGGTACTGCCACAGGCCCGCCGCAACCGCTGGGGATCATGGATCCCGCAGCCGTGATAGGCCATAATATGCTGGTGCTGCTGCTGCAGCACTGCCGAGCATATTAGGAGTTTCCGCCCCGCCACTGTTTTCATGGAGGTGAGGCTGCCATGAAAACTGTGGCAGTGAGGAAACAAAGGGGGCCCTACGGGGCCTCCTGTTTTCTCAGGGCCATGGGGTGCCTGCAGGGGAGCACATATTGTGCCCCCCTGTGTGCACTCACCCCCCTTCCTGAACTGCACAGTCCATGTCGTGCAGGAATGGCCAATGGCGCTCCCATTGCGGTGCCTTTTTAATGGGCACCGCCGTGGGACCACCAAATCTCCACCCGAAACTCATAATCGGGCAGGCAGTGTCAATACAGCTTTGACGGTGTGGGAGAGGGGCGCTGACTGACCGGCCACTCCCTCACCTCCAAAGTCGAAATTAGGCCCTAAGAGTTTCTCTCAGCATTCGCCATCTGAATACAACCATTTGTCATCACTCTGAGGCATATAGCTTTCTTGTCATTGAATTAATTAAACTTACAGTGTTTGTTGAGCGTATCCAGTCTCTGAACAAACTCGTTGATGTCATTCTTGTTTGAAGATGTACCTTTCGTAATCTACATTCTGCATTGGATTGACTTTGAGATTCAAGGTTGCTTTTAATTTGACTGAATGTAATTTCGCCAGCTCGCTGCATCTTCTTTATGACTTCTTTTACACCTTCACCAGCAAGTTCCTTAAAGTACTTTATAATCTTCTTGTTATCGACTTCTTCTGTCGCATCAATTAGATCATCAAATGTCTCTATCCAGGCAGTCTATTTGTTGTCAATATTCAGCTTTTTGGCTGTAGTAAATGGCGGTGGTGGTTTCAAGAAGGCGGCGGCATTGGAACCAGTGACATGCTGGTCTCTGCCGAACCTTGACCTTCCTCTTGGTCTTCATGGGAGTCCTCTGCTTTCAGGAGACTTTAGGAGTTGTTCTGAGCTGCCACCAGGCAACTTTGGTGTTGTGCCATTTCAGGTATGGGCAGCTCCACAAGCTTCCTCTAGGGTCACTTCCCCCAGCACAGGGGTACGATGACTCATTTTGCTCATTTCAGGTAAGTAGATGACAGTTTGAATTTCATTGCTTGTTAGTGTCTCTTTATTCTGCCTGACAACTAGTTGCTCCGTACCTTGCAGCACTTCTATTCACAGTGTTATCTTGCAATTTGCTGTCACTATTTGCTGCTCCTTTAAAACCTTGTTGTATCTGCCTATAACGTTATCACTCTGTATGGTGTATTGCTTTGAGTTGCATAGTAGACAGAATCAACGCCAATGCACACAACAGCAAATAACTCTTCGCAACAGCAAGACCACAGATGTCCAACCTTCCCAAGACCTGTGAAACAAACTCAGCACCTTCTTCTACCACAAGATCAGGCAGATATACGACAGCTTTGACATCCAAGACCCTGCCACTGTACCCGCCACCACCGCACACGACCACGCCGCACCCCAACAGATCTTGCTCAACTGGACTCCACTCACCAGAGATGACCCACTCAAGACCATGAAGAGCATCCACTCAGGAGCCCCATCGGATCTTTGCCTGTACCACATATTCCATAGAGCAGCCGCCTCTATCGCCCCCAGCTTCGCCGAACCGTCAGCTTCTCCATTGAAACCGCCACGTTCCCCGACGACTGGAAACACGCCAAGATCAATCCCCTACTGAAGAAGCCGTTTGCCGACCCGACAGACCTCAAGAACTTCAGACCCATCTCCCTGCTCCACTTCCCAGCCAAGGTCATCGAGAAGGCCATCAACACCCAACTCTCCGAGTTCATCGAAGAGAACCACGCCCTGGACACCACCCAATCTGGCTTCTGAAGCACCCACAGCCGATGACCGACATCTGCTTCCTTGTCGACCGGGGCAAAAATGCAGCAGTCATCCTACTGGATCTCTAGGCTGCCTTTGACACCGTCTCCCACCGCACCCTAATCATGAGACTCCACGACGCCGGCATCCGCAACAAGGCACTGGAGTGGATCCACTGCTTCCTTACCGGCTGAACGCAGTGAGTCAGACTACCCACGTTCCTCTCAGAACCTACAGAGATCAGCTATAGAGTGCCCCAGGGTTCCTCCCTGAGCCCCACCTTCTTTAACGTCTACATGGCCCCCCTCACAGCCATCGTCAGAAGCCCTGGACTCAACATTGTCTCCTACGTCAACAACACTTAGCTGATCTTCTCCCTCACCAACGAACCCACAGCCACCAGAATCAACGTTCACAGCGGAATGAAGGCTGTTGGTGCCTGGATGAAAGACAGCTGCCTCAAGCTCAACTCGGACAAGACCGAAGTACTCATCCTGGGACCCACCCCCTCAGCCTTAGACGACTCCTTGTGGCCCGCTACACTAGGAACCCCTCCCACCCCTACAGACCATGCACCCAACCTCAGCATCATACTGCACTCCTTGCTCACAATGAACTGCCAAATCAACACAGCATCCTCATCCTGCTTCCACACACTCCACCTGCTTCGAAAGACATTCAGATGGATCCCCACAGAATCCAGAAAGACGATCACCAACGCACTCATCACCAGCAGACCTGGCTTCGGCAATGCACTCTACGCCGGTGTCACCCAGAAACCGTTTAAGAAACTACAGTATGTCCAAAACGCCGCAGCCAGACTGGTCCTCAACATCCCCCGCCGCAGCCACATAACACAACACCTCCGACAACTCCACTGGCTCCCAATCAACAAGAGAATCACCTTCAAGCTCCTCACACATGCCTACAAAGCTCTCCACGATGCAGGATCAGAATATCTGAACCACCGCCTTGCATTCCACACACTTGCCAGAAAACTCTGCTCCACCCAACTCACCCTGGCCTCTGTCCCACGGATCCACAAGAACAGAACCGGAGGAAGATCCCTCTCCTACCTCGCCGCCAAGACCTGGAACACCTTGCCCCTCCACCTCATGCAATCCGCATTGTTGACCCAATTCAGGAAGGACCTCAAGACCTGGCCTTTCGACTGAACCTCAACACCCAGACGGATCAGCAGTCCCACCCTTCAGTGCCTTGAGACCCTCACGGGTGAGTAGCTGCGCTATACAAACTCCTGATTGATTGATTGATTGAGTAGCACTGCATCTCTCTTTGCAGCCTTCACAGCAGGTTTTCGCCCAACAATGAGTACACGTCTTAGTAAGGCTTTTGTTATCGTCAAATGCTCTACATTGACTGGTGTCGCGCTTTGACTCCACATACGCCAAACGTCGATTCCGCACGTCGACAGAGGCAAACACGGCACACACAAGAAGTTTGCTGGAACACAGTAAACTCTCTGGGAGAGCACTGTCAATCTTCAAGTTACTTGTTCCCTATCTCGTCATCAGTTTGTTTGTCCTACCCAGCCCGGGTACTCACCAATGACTACGCCATACACGGAGCTTAGTATAACACATCTTTATTCTTTTGCGTGTAACCGCAAACTCAACATTCCAAACCTGCATTCACATTGCTCTGCTCTAACATTTATATCACTATTCTGCGGAGTCCATCAGGAGCAACAAGGGTTCTATCATTGCAAACTCACACGGCAGACACTACAATGCTGACGTTTGAGCATGCTTGCACAAAATATGTTGTTTAAGCCCATTTTTGCATCGGCATTGCCAAAAGGAAAACATTTTACTTCATTCTTACACACTAATCAGCTGTGCCCAAATATTTCATAAAAACTTACACTTGTCTTACAGAAGTGCTAAATCAGGTAAATGCAAAAATGAGTTTAGCCACGTGGCTCAGTTAAAGCCCATATTTCAGTTTCTGTCCCAAAAGTAATTAGAATGAATATTTACTTCAACTATACAAGTACAATTGCCTCATGGCATAGCCCGAACTAATTCTGTGCATTTTACATCTGACTCACCAAAGGGCCAAGAAGGAAAATTTGATTTCAAAAGAAGTTTTCAGTTTTAGGGAAGGGCCATGAAATTTGGAGTTGATCAGCAGGCCAAGACTGCTCGGATGTAATAATACCAGATATCAAGAGAAAAGGGAAAATATGTTTTCCTACACTGGCAAAAGTAAATCTTTAGTCTTAAAGGAACTTATGAACACTATCGGGTATAGGGGTACCTTAGAAAACTCCAGGAATTGAAGTAAATGTCATTTACTTGTGCTCATTCTTAAGTGACTTTTACAGGAATATTCGCAGGAGTGTTGGGAAGATGTATGAGGTCAAGAAGGTAGAATGGTGCATTGGGGCTCACAATTGTCTCGGCAGTTATGTGTCTAGCAGCCAGTGATACATTCTTGAGCAAGTTGTCTGTCTCCCAAGTATAAAAGATTGTTTTAATCTTCGGGGTTTTCCCTGTGCTTACCCTCAGTGCACTTCGATGAAGTTACTCAAGGATGACGGAAAAGAGCATATTCATAGTTTTGCTGCAAAGCTTGGGTTGGAATAAAGTAAGATACTGAAAATGTGGAGCTGAAAGCTTCTGAAAAATAAAGGCAGTAGAAGATTCTGATATGGCAGATGCTGAGAGGCTGATTTGAAAGTGAAGTAAATAGGAATGGATTCAGACTCATTTACAATCAAGCCACCTATTTGATAATTGACATCAGTGTGAAATTAGCGAATAAACTGACCTGTTACTTTAAGTCTCCCCTGCACATGACAATACATTTATGTTAGCAGGTCTGATGATGAATATTAAACAGAAAAGAAGCCAGCTGCTTGCATAGGCGCTGCAAATAAACTTTGTCAGCAGCATAAATGGAATTTTGATTAAAAGGCCTAATCCCATTGTATGCAGACAAATTACCTTGCTTTAGCAGACAAATCTTGAAGTTCAACAACAGAGACTACTAAATAGGTTCTACTCCTAATGGAAAGCCGAACTGTCAGGTGATATTGTTTTTCTATCGGCAAATGCTAATTCAGATCAATAAGCCATCAGACGAAGAATAACATTTCAACTCTGATAGTTACATCTGCCTGGGGGAATACAAACGAGCTTAACAGCCACTAAAGCACACGACACAACCAAGGACATGCACTGTAAGTAACGCCAGCTAAATTCACAGCAGAAGAACGCTACCTGTCTCCTCCGTAAGGAGTCAAAACAAGCTGCTAACTTTCGTAGAACTAAACTAAGACCAGGGCCAATTTAATTTTTAGGTTCTGCAGCAGTGGCGTTTTCTGCAAGATTTGCCGCATGTGCCACATAATCCATCATCTGCTGCATAATCTGCAGATTTTAAAATGAAAAAAGATTGTTTCGAGCTTGAATGGATCAAAAGTTACCAAAGGCGTTTTAATGTATGTCCGCTCAATGGAAGGCCCATTACAAAAGTTGGTTAGTCATCTTTCAGTTGCTTACTGCTACAGTTGGTTGTTAAACAGATACTAAGTAGGTGAAATCTTTGCCCAGACAGTGTTACCATGAATCCAAATGACAACATAAAGACGTAATACTATCACAGAATGTGCCGCATTATGCCAAATCATTTGCCTTTTCTTGCTGCATAATCATAGAAAGAAACACACTAAGTGGCACACAAAAATACACACTTATTTATCTATTTATTTGATTTTCAAAATCCTTTATTTAGACAGGAAAAAGTCTATCAAAGTGCGAAAGTGCCAGGTAGAGTCAAAATAATGATCAGTACCTCGTTTTTTACAGAAATGTAGACGATTAGTCCGAAAAAGCCAAACATCTTTATGCAGGTTTAATCAACGGCATGTTTAGACTCGGTTTTTGCTGTCCATGGAGGAGATAAGTCTAATGACGAAAAGGAGCTCATCAGGTGCTGCAGGTATTTCGTTTTGTGATAGGGTGAAAATGGTTCCATGATATATTTTTGGGAACCTTTTCTATCATAACTACTGAGGACCAGGTGGGCATGTTCTCTTTTAGCAAATGCCCTGTGATCAGATTCAAAGGATTTAATTTTTACTTTTCTGTTCAGAGCTGTTTTAAACTGTGGGTGCGGTAGTTTTAAATTCAATAGCTCCGCCGAGCCTGTTTGCTCCAGTGCTTCAAAGAGGGCGTGTGTCCAAGCATTTGAGTGGCGTGCACTGTAGGGGCACGCAACTTCATAAAAATTTTCAGCTATCCTTTCTCAGCTGTCCTTGTAGAGTGCAGATATTTTATTATGCAGGCCTTCTGTGTGATCAGTTGGTCCCTTAATACAAATTCACTCCTGATCTGGGCTGGCGAGGTATTACACAGTAATTTAAATAGAGTTCTGACAACTGCGCTCTGTGAGTTATTTAGAAAGGCCCCCAGTTTCCACAGGAGGCCCTCTGACTAGGCCTGGGTGTTGAACTCTGCTCCGTTCGTGGAGTTTGCGGAGTTTTCTGCACTCCGCGGAGCTCGCGGAGTGCAAGAAAACCCCGCTTCGCGTGGTGCAGCGGAGTTTTTCCCCCGCTCGCGCTCGTGCACGGTAAGTTTGCAAACGTGAGCTGCAGAAAGACCAGCGCGAACAGCAGTTCGCACAACACTCCGCCATTTGCGGGACATCACAGAGTTTTTTTGTAACTTCGCGAAGTTCCGCGTAGCAAAACTCTGCGAACTACACCCAGGCTTACCTCTGACCCGTATGCCAATGTCGGCACTAGTTTGGCAGAAACTATTTTCAACAGTGACTCAAATGATTGTTTTTTAGCACTCCTGAGAATTGTTTGAAAAGCGCATTGCAACGAGGCTAGTTTTGGTTTTAATGAATTTAAATGTAGTATGTGACCTCCTTTGTCGTCTTGCCAGCATCCCAAATATATATATTTGTCGCGATAGTCAGGCGGTGGTTGTTAAGATGCCAGTGGTGTTGTTTTTTCTTTTTCCGGCTGAAGATAACAATATTGTTTTTTTCGTAATTAATTTTCATCTCGTTTGCCTGTCAGTGCGTGTCTAAGACATCTAGCAATCTTGGAGCCCTACCGGCATTTGGCTCTGCAGGACGACATCGTCTGCATATAGAAGGCCTGGCTGAAACATGTTGACCCCACCGGATGTGGGAACTCATAGTCATCTCCATACACATCTGCTGCCTTGTTTTTAATACTGCCAAGGGCCCATTATTAAAATTACCTCTGTGGACATTGGGACCCTCAGGACAGTTTTTTAACCTACACTCACAACACCACCACTGCACACTCACTTAAACACAATCCGCTCCGCTGTAAACAGACATTGCAGCACACCCGAGGCACACTCGGTGCCCTGGGTGGGGCCCGATGATGAAGCATGCCACCAACTAGGTTGGTGGGTGAGGGCCTTCATAAAAAACAAATGTTTTTTTCCCCGCACACACCGTGCTCGCTCTTTTTGATTTCTACATAAAGTAAGAAGATGCCAACTTTCTGAAAGCGGCATTTTCATAAGTTTTGCTTTTAAAGTGTGAGTCCAGAGACAACAAACTTGAAATGTCCATCTTCTGTCAATTGGAATTTACACTTATAAAATGTAATAAGGTAATCCCAATGTTAAGGTAACCTATGGGAGAGAAAGGCCTTGCAGTAGGGAAAAAGGAATTTAGTATTTTTTCACTACCTGAACATGTAAAAATTAAAAGAACATGTCCAACTTTTTAAATACACTGCACCCTGCCCTTGGGGCTTTTCAGGGTTTACCTTATGGGTGGCTTAAATGTATTAAAAAGGAAGGTTTGGGCCTGGCAAGAGGGTTAACTTACCAGGTCGGCATGGTAGTTTAAAACTACACACACAGGCTCTGCATTGGCAGCTCTGAGACATGTTGACAGGGCGACTGAAGTGGGTGGCGCAATCAGTGCTTCAGGTCTGAAGGCCCATCAGTAGAGTTTAATGTACAGGCCCTGGGCACATGCAATGCACTGTACTAGGGACTTATAAATACATTAAAAATGCCAATTGTGGATAAACCAATGTTACCATGTTTTAAGAAGGGATCACATGCCATTGGTTAGCAGTGGTAAAATGCCCAGAGTCCTAAAGCCAACAAAATCGAGGTTAGCAAAAAGGAGAGGAGGAAGGCAACATGTTTTAGGGTGACCCTGCAGAAAGGGCCTGGTCCAACAGGAACTAATTAGAAACAAAGACTCAAGTTCCATGCAACTTCTGAAATATAACAGCTAAGAAAAAAGGAAAGTTTTTAAAGCAAAGTACGATAAAAAAAATAAAAACCCTTTATAAATATGGTGACATTAATCAAGATTTACTGTACAGAACATTATTATGGACGGGTCTCTAATTGAGCTGTGTAGCTATCTAGAGAATGAAGCCCACGTTAGATAAACGTCTTGAGTACTGATAATTCGCAGGAAGGTGCTATTAAGCACTAAGGGTTCAATGTAACAAGGCTGGGTCACTTTGCAATCATTGTTTTTTTCCATACCATCTGCTTTGTGAATCGGCCTTCACTTTGCACTAGGACAGGTGTACAAATCTGTTAAAGCACAACATGAGCATTCAATAGGACTCATAGAATCCTACTGAAGTTATGAGAATGCAGGACTGGGGCCCTGCAAGTGACAGACGACCTCCATCCACAATTTGAAAATGTTATTTTTGATCTAAGTGAATCCTCTTTTCTTTAAAGGGGCAGGTGCAACATTCCAAAAAAAAAAGAAACGGCGTGCTCCCAGGTATTATCAGGGGTCAGCTGGATCACTGACTGCTCTTTCTGATGCCCGTAGATGGTATTCACACAGTGAACGCTGCCCACTGCATACCGGTTTCGCTATGTGAAGTTTTTTTGACAGGATGATATTTCATCCTTTGATGCATCACATTCCGACACAGTAGCAGGTGGGAGGCGCCCTTTTCCGGCCCTTCCACCTTCTGCTGCTCAAGTTTTAGCAAATTGTACTGTGAATGTCAAAAAGACATATCCCATTCAAATATACTCTTTGGTGCATAATACATCTGTGTTTTGTAGTCTCACAGCTTGTGATTTTGTGAATCAGAGGCTTACAAAAAACTTCTGCACTTTGAGCCCTATATTACGAATTCTAATAGATTGATGTTTTACCTTGTGTTTTTCTGCAACAGCCAGGAATCAAAAATTTGGTTTTTTTTATCCATGGAAAATAAATGTACACACATTTATTTTTGCTATTTCAAAATAGCACTATTACCAAAAGAAAAGGAGTGAAACAAAATGGGGACTATTCACAAATGTGATTTGTAATAATGAAAGTAGTCCTACAGTAGCACTCTTCTATGTGCTCTTAAATGTCTTGAAAATAACCGAAACCATCTACAATGGGAATACAATAACAATATTCAGGGGATTTTAGACAAACTAATATAACACTAAGGGGCAGATTTACAAGCCCCCTGCGCCACCAGTACGTCACTTTTCGTGACGTACTGGTGGCGCAGGGGGCTCCTCGATATTTACAAGGAGAGGAAAAGCCACCATGCGTGACTTTTCCTCTCCTTGTAAATACCGTCCCTTCACACGCAGCACTTTGCGGTGAAGGGGCGTTCCATGGGTGTTGCTGTGGGTGTTCCCACGCAGCACCCATGGAACAAGACACATCTCCAGAATTACGAGAAATCGTAACTCTGGAGATGCGTCTGAAGCTACGCCACCCTAGAGGTGGCGTAGCGAGCGCACCGAGGAGAAATGTTTTCATTTCTCCTCGTTTTTCCTCTTTCAATGCGTGCTGCATTCTGCAGCACGCATTGAAAGAGGAAAAGCCTGTACTGATTGTTTTTGTGCAGAAAGGTGCCCCTTCCTGCACAGAAACAATCTCCCCATGGCGCAGGCATCCTTGCACCATGGTGCAAGGGTGCCTGCGCCGGCGCTGGCAGCTGTTTGTGCGCCAGCGCAGGGGAAAGCACAGGAATGCGACATATTCTTGTAAATATGTCGCATTCCTGTGCTCTGAAAGTGCCGCAGCGTGGCGCAGCCAAAGGGCTTGCAGCGCCACGCTGCGGCACTTTCTTGTAGATCTGCCCCTAAGTACTTTGCCCTCTTTGCACTTTTGCTACTAGGATGTTGTAAGTTTCGGGGCTGATTCACAAAGGCATGTAAGAGTATGTAAGAGAGCACTCCTGTCCTGCTATAAGTCCTCGTAAATGTTTGTGTGAAATAGCCTCATCCTTAGGTTATGTAATATGGCCATATTACATAACCACCCAGGCAGTTTAGGTGACCTAGTCACTGTAGCTCATTTGTGTGTACGAGTGCTAAGCCAACTCCGGATTTCATCTTACACATCTGAGAATGTAGGAGCTATTCCGATATAATAATAAAACATGGATAATTAAAGTGCTTAGAGTCAGTAATATCAGTTTGAGTCATGCATGTCGTAAACAGTGATTAGCAGTCTCAAGAGAGCACTATATGACTCATTAGAACATTGGTATGTTGAGAGCTCCATTGACGAAAATAAAGTGGCTCTGGGCTTATAATGGCTGGTATAAGCTGAAGCTCCAACATTCCAATGATTATCCTGTTTCTCCCTTTTTAATTTAGAACATTCTACCGGTAATGTGTGGAATGTTCTAATAGCCTTATAGTCCTTTTGCCTTGGGCTGTACCGGCTGTTAAAGGCACTCTCCCTCCCTATAGGCCCTATAACTCGGGTTCAGAGCTTTTAACAACCGGTATAGTGCTCGGCAGTGGGCTATCCGGCTGTTTCTGCTCTTGAAATTGTTTCCAGATGAAGCTTACTTTTGCATTTGCCTGTACACGAGATATGGTGACTGACAGATGAAGTGTACGTGTTCAAATATAAATGAAGAAAACAAATGATTGGAATGCACATCTTCCAGGTCACAATCTTTGTGTGTCTGAATATGGTCTTTCCTTCCTGAAAAAGCATTCCATTAGCACATGCGTTGACACTGAAGCTGGCTAATAATCTTTTACACATTCTCATCACATCCCAGCAGAGCAACGACCAGAAGAATGCAATTGAGGCAGTGCATAATGCATCAATGTCGGAAATGGAAGTTGGGCTGAATTCTGCACTCAGTTTAATTTTCGAGTTATCTTTACTTTGAAAAATGAAATCTTTAACATTGTGTCAGATACTCCCTCCTAAATGATTACCAAGAGTTAAACATGTTCTCCTTTTGACTCAGTTTTGGGGTACTTTTAAAACTGTCAATATTTCATAGATGGTGTTAGTTGGCAATGAAAATAAAGATAAAAATATATCTTCTGCTACTTCCCATATACCTACTCACACAGCTACTCACTCACCCATGCACTCACTCACTTTTTAATTCTATTTCCTAACTATAACAGTCCTTTAATCTATGGTTCTTCAAGTGAACTTCTAAGATTTTTTAATGCTGTTTTGCTAACTATAACATCCCTGTAATCGTTTGTTTTTTCAGTTCATTTCTATATTTTTTATAATCTATATACTAGCAATAATGTCTGTTTATTAGTTAATGAGGGGTCTGCAAGTGCATGTGTAACTCAGTGAAACTCAAAATGACATGTCTATCCTTTTAAATAGAAAGCACTCTGCCCTATGGCCCTAGCTGTAGGGTGTGTTATGTGCAGTAAAAGGAGACTTTAAGGCATGGCAAAGGGATTTTTTGTGCCAAATCGAGCTGACAGTAAAAATGCACACACATGCTCTGCAATAGTAAGCCCAAGCCATGTTTAAAGGACAACTTGTCAAGATGGGTGACTAGGTTGTGTCGGTACTTGGCTACATATCTGAGTGAGTGAATCGGTACATCTATGGGTGTACCACCAGATGTTTAAGTAAGTATACCAGTATATCACTGAGTCTTTTAGTAACTCTATGGGTCTCTACATCTGTATGTACATCACAGTATGAATGGCTTACTTGGTGTGTTGGTGAGTACAGGGGTATGTAACTGTGTATGCAGCTGGCTCTGATACTACTTGATACATAACTGCTCTCTGGGTGTGTGCGTGAATGTATAAGTGCCACTTTCACTGTATGGCTGGGTGTGTGTGTGTCCCTATGCTTTTGTAAATAGGTATGTGAGATGTAGCATGGGAGGCAAACTGGATGTATAACTGGGTTTTTGTGTTCTGCAAGTGCATGCGTAACTTAACCCCTTCCATGCTCATGACGGAATGGTTCCGTCATGAGCACAAGTTCTAGTGTGCTCATGACGGAACCATTCCGTCATGAGCACATGCTCAGGAAATCCCTCTGCTGCTGACAGCAGAGGGATTTCCCTTTTTTTTTTTTTGCCTGGGGAGGTGGGGAAGAGCTTCCCCAACCTCCCCAGGCCTATTTTTGTATTTCATTGTAATGACGATCGCGCGCATGGCGCGCAATCGTCATTGCAACGAAATCGAAACTGAAACTTAGTTTCAGTTTCTCAGTTTCGGTGCTTGTGGGGCTATCTCAGTCCCCCGAGCACCGAAAAAGATGGGAGAGGTATCGTTGGAAAGGGAGAATCTCCCCTTTCCAATGGTACCCTTACCTAGTGGATCCCTGCTTGGGGATCACCCCAGGAGGGCGATCCCCAAGCAGGGATCCACCCACTAGCACCAGGAAGAGGGGAGCGGCCCCTTGGGCAAGGGCATTTTCTCCCCCCATATTTGTTTGGTCGCAACAGTCTTTCTGCCCCCCGGGGGGCGGAAAGCCCACTAGAAATCAGGGATTTTTTTTTTTTATTGACGTTGGGGTGGGGGCTGCCCAAAAAGGGCATGGCAATGCCCACCCCCCCAGAGAAATTTCAGTCTTTCTGCCCCCCTTGGAGGGCAGATGGGGGCAGTAACCCCCAATCTGCCCACCCGGGGGGGGGCAGAAAGCCCACTAGAAACCAGGGATTTTTTTTTTATTGACGTTGGGGTGGGGGCTGCCCAAAAAGGGCATGGCAATTCCCCCACCCCCAGAGAAATGTCAGTCTTTCTGCCCCCAGGGGGCAGGCAGGGGTAGTAGCCCCCAATATGCCCCCCCAGGGGGGCAGAAAGCCCACTAGAAACCAGGGATTTTTTTTATTGACTTTGGGGTGGGGCTGCCCAAAAAGGACATGGCAATGCCCCCCCAGAGAAATTTCAGTCTCCCCCCCCCGGGGGGCATACGGGGGCAGTAGCACCCAATCTGCCCCCCCGGGGGGGCAGAAAGCCCACTAGAAACCAGGGATTTTTTTTTTATTGACGTTGGGGTGAGGGCTGCCCAAAAAAGTTCATGGCAATGCCCCCACCCCCACCCAGAGAAATGTCAGTCTTTTTGCCCCCCCCCTGGGGGGCAGACGGGGCAGTAGCCCCCAATCTGCCCCCTGGGGGGGCAGAAAGCCCACTAGAAACCAGGGATTGTTTTTTTTTTATTGACGTTGGGGTGGGGGCTGCCAGAATGGGCATGATAATGCCCCCACCCCAAAAACAATTACCACAGTCTTTCTGCCCCTCCCCGGAGGCATATTGGGGCAATAGCCCCTTATCTGCCCCCCGGGGGGGCAGAAAGCCCTCTAAGCCTCAGGATTTTTTTTTTTTATTCAGGGTTGAGGTCAGCCCAGAATGGGCATGCCAATGCTCACACCTCCCCCAAAAAATGCCACAGTCTTTCTGCCCCCCCGAGTGGTGGATGGGGGCAGTGGCCCCTGATCTGCCCCCGGGGGGGCAGAAAGCCCATTAGGCGCCAGCGATTACGCCAGCTTTTTTTATGCGTGGAGGTGGGGGCTGCCCAGAATGGGCATACCAATGCCCCCACCTCCCAAAAACATAGCCACAGTCTTTCTGCGCCCCTTGGGGGCATATCGGGCAACCCCCCCTCCTGATTCCCCCCCAGGGTGGCAGAAAGCCCACTAGGCACAGACTTGTTTTTAGCAATGTGCCTACCTGTGGATTTTGGGCCCTAGCGCAGCCGGCACATAGGGAAACCTAGCAAACCTGTACATTTTTTAAAACTAGACACCAAGGGGAATCCAGGATGGGGTGACTTGTGTGCCTATCACCAGGTTCTGTTACCCAGAATCCCTTGCAAACCTCAAACTTAGTTAAAAAAACACATTTTCCTCAAATTTCTGTGGTGGAAAGTTCTGGAATCTGCGCGGATCCACAAAATTCCACCCACTCGGCATTCCCCAAAGTCTTCAGAGAAAAATGGTACCTCACTTGTGTGGGTAGGCCTAGTCCCCGCGACAGGAAACGACCCAAAACACAACGTGGACACAACACATTTTCACAGTGAAAACGGACTCTTTTTTTGCAAAGTGCCTAGCTTTAGATTTTGAACCCTAGCTCTGCCGGCACCTAGGGAAACCTAGCAAACCTATACATTTTTGAAAACTAGACACCCAGGGGAATCAAGGATGGGGTGACTTGTCTGGCCCTCACCAGGTTCTGTTACCCAGAATCCCTTGCAAACCTCAACATTTGTCAAAAAAACCACATTTTCATCACATTTCTGTGGTGGAAAGTTCTGGAATCTGTGTGGATCCACAAAATTTCACCCAGCCCACATTCCCCAAAGTCTTCCGAGAAAAATGGTACCTCACTTGTGTGGGTGGGTCAAGTACCAACGACAGGCAAGGGCCCAAAACCTATTGAGGCGACTTCAAAATTACCTATCACAAAACAACCTGGTTTTGCAAGGGGGGGGTCCCATGAGTTTTTGGCCCCGGGCTTGGCGGCCATCTAGGGAAACTTACCAAAATCACACATTTCTGAAAATTAGACACCCTGGGGAGTCCAGCAAGGTATGGCTTGCGTGGGTCCCCCAACATTTCCCTACCGAGAATCCACTGCAAACCTCAAATTTAGCTGAAAAAATCACTTTTTTCTCAAATTTATGTGTGGGAAAGTTCTGGAATCTGCGTGGATCCACAAATTTCCTTCTACACAGCATTTCCCCAGGTCTCCCGATAAAAATGGTACCTCACTCGCGTGGGTGGGTCAAGTACCCGCGACAGGCAAGGGCCCAAAACCTATTGAGCGACATCAAAATTACCTATCACAAAACAACCTGGTTTTGCAAGGGAGTCCCATGAGTTTTGGCCCCGGGCTCGGTGACCACCTAGGAAACCTACCAAACCCACACATTTCTGAAAACTAGACACCCGGGGTAGTCCAGCAAGGTATGGCTTGCGTGGGTCCCCCAACATTTCCCTACCCAAAATCCCCTGCAAACATCAAATTTTGTTGAAAAAATCTATTTTTTTCTCACATTTCTGTGTGGGAAAGTTATAGACTCACTGGGCTGACGCAAATTTCCTACCACCCAGCGTTCCCCCAGGTCTCCTGATAAAAATGGTACCGTACTGTGGAAACTTCAAAATTA
Organism: Calotriton arnoldi; assembly: GCA_963921515.1. Lineage (NCBI taxonomy): Eukaryota > Metazoa > Chordata > Amphibia > Caudata > Salamandridae > Calotriton > Calotriton arnoldi. The sequence goes on from CAWUFW010002709.1 coordinate 1,165,403, forward strand.
CCTATAACAAAACTACCTGGTTTTGGGGGGGGGACCTGGGGTTTTGGCCCCGGGCTTGCTGCGATCTAGGGAAACCTACCAAACCCACACATTTGTGAAAACTAGACACCCTGGGGAGTCAAATGAGGTACGGCTTGCATGGATCCCCCAACGTTTCCCTACCCAGAATCCCCTGCAAACCTCAAATTTAGCTGAAAAAAACACATTTTCCACATATTTTTGTGTGGAATCACCGTGGCGGAACAAATGTCCTACCCCACAGTGTTCTCCTTAGTGTCCCGAGTAAAATGATACCTCACTTGTGTGGGTGTCCAATGCAGAATTGGCTACAAACGTATTTTTTTCAAAATGTAGCACTTAGAATTCCCGGTGCTATACCCTTATTCCCTATGTTTTGGGCTCTTCCCAGTCACAGGCCCTTGCCCCACCCACACAAGTGAGGTATCATTTTACTCGGGAGACTGAGGGGAACGCTGTGGGTTAGGACATTTGTGCCGGCACGGTGATTCCACCCTAAAATATGTGGAAAATGTGGGTTTTTTCAGCTAAATTTGAGGTTTGCAGGGCATTCTGGGTAGGAAAACGTTGGGGGATCCACGCAAGCCATACCTCGCTGGACTCACCCGGGTGTCTAGTTTTCAGAAATGTGTGGGTTTGGCAGTTTTACAAGATGGCCGCCGAGCCTGGGGCCAAAAACCCAGGTCACCCCTCTTGCAAAACCAGGTTGTTTTGTGATAGGTCATTTTGATGTCTCCTCAATACATTTTGGGCCCTTACCTGTCGCGGGTACTTGACCAACCCAAGCGAGTGAGGTATCATTTTTATCGGGAGACCGGGGGAATACTGTGTAGAAGGAAATTTGTGGATCCACGCAGATTCCAGAACTTTCCCACACAGAAATTTGAGAAAAAAGTGATTTTTTCAGCTAAATTTGAGGTTTGCAGGGGATTCTCGGTAGGGAAATGTTGGAGGACCCACGCAAGCCATACCTTGCTGGACTCCCCAGGCTGTCTAATTTTCAGAAATGTGTGGGTTTGGTAGGTTTCCCTAGATGGCCGCCGAGCCCGGGGCCAAAAACTCAAGGGACCCCCCTTGCAAAACCAGTTTGTTTTGTGATAGGTAATTTTGAAGTCGCCTCAATAGGTTTTGGGCCCTTACCTGTCGCGGGTACTTGACCCACCCACACAAGTGAGGTACCATTTTTCTCGGAAGACTTTGGGGAAAGCGGGCTGGGTGGAATTTTGTGGATCCACCCAGTTTCCAGAATTTTCCACCACAGAAATGTGAGAAAAATGTGTTTTTTTTTACAAATTTTGAGGTTTGCAAGGGATTCTGGGTAACAGAACCTGGTGTGAGCCAGACAAGTCACCCAATCCTGGAGTCCCCTGGGTGTGTAGTTTGCAAAAATGTATAGGTTTGCTAGGTTTCCCTAGGTGCCGGCAGAGCTAGGGTTCAAAATCTACAGCTAGGCACTTTGCAAAAAAAGGGTCCGTTTTCACCGTGAAAATGTGTTGTGTCCACGTTGCGTTTAGGGCCGTTTTCTGTTGCGGGCACCAGGCCTACCCACACAAGTGAGGTACCATTTTTCTCGGAAGATTTTGGGGAATGCGAGGTGGGTGGAATTTTGTGGATCCACGCAGATTCCAGAACTTTCCACCACAGAAATGTGAGGCAAATGTGTTTTTTGGGACAAATTTTGAGGTTTGCAAGGGATTCTGGGTAACAGAACCTAGTGAGAGCTAGACAAGTCACCTCATCCTGGATTCCCCTGGGTGTCTAGTTTTAAAAAATGTATAGGTTTGCTAAGTTTCCTTAAGTGCCCGCAGAGCTAGGGTTCAAAATCTACAGCTAGGCACTTTGCAAAATAGTTTCAGTTTTCACTGTAAAATGTGGTGTGTCCACATTGCGTTTTGGGCCGTTTCCTGTCACGGGCACTATGCCTACCCACACAAGTGAGGTACCATTTTTCTCGGAAGACTTTAGGGGAATGCGGGGTGGGTGAAATTTTGTGGATCCACGCAGATTCCAGAACTTTGCACCACAGAAATGTGAGGAAAATGGGTTTTTTTGGACAAATTTTGAGGTTTGCAAGGGATTCTGGGTAACAGAACCTGGTGAGAGCCAGTCGTCACCCAATGCAGGATTTCCCTGGGTGTCTAGTCTTCAAAAATGTATACGTTTGCTAGGTTTCCCTAGGTGCCCGGCAGAGCTAGGGTTCAAAATCTACAGCTAGGCACTTTGCAAAAAAAGGTCAGTTTTCACTGTGAAAATGTGGTGTGTCCACGTTGCGTTTTGGGCCGTTTCCTGTCGCGGGCACTATGCCTACCCACACAAGTGAGGTGCCATTTTTCTCGGAAGACTTTGGGGAATGCGACGTGGGTGGAATTTTGTGGATCCACGCAGATTCCAGAACTTTCGACCACAGAAATGTGAGGAAAATTTGTTTTTTGGACAAATTTTGAGGTTTGCAAGGGATTCTGGGTGACATAACCTGGTGAGAGCCAGAAAGTCACCCCATCCTGGATTCCCCTGGATGTCTAGTTTTCAAAAATGTATAGGTTTGCTAGGTTTCCCTAGGTGCCGGCAGAGCTAGGGTTCAAAATCTGCAGCTAGGCACTTTGCAAAAAGAGTCCCTTTTCACTGTGAAAATGTGGTGTGTGCATGTTGTGTTTCGGGCCGTTTCCTGTTGCAGGCACTAGGCCTACCCACACAAGTGAGGTACCGTTTTTCTTGGAAGACATTGGGGAACACCGAGTGGGTGGAATTTTGTGAATCTACGCAGATTCCAGAACTTTCCACCAAAGAAATGTGAGGAAAATTTGTTTTTTTAACAAATCTTTAGGTTTGCAAGGGATTCTGGATAACAGAACCTGGTGAGAGCCAGTCAAGTCACCCCATCCTGGATTCCCCTGGATGTCTAGTTTTCAAAAATGTATAGGTTTGCTAGGTTTCCTTAGGTGCCGGCAGAGTTAGGGTACAAAACCTACAGCTAGGCACTTTGCAAAAAAAGGGTCAGTTTTCACTGTGAAAATGTGGTGTGTCCACGTTGTGTTTTGGGCCGTTTCCTGTTGCGGGCACTAGGCCTACCCACACAAGTGAGGTACCATTTTTCTTGGAAGACTTTGGGGAACGCAAGGTGGGGGAATTTTGTGGATCCACCCAGAATCCAGAACTTACCACCACAGAAATGTGAGGAAAATTTGTTTTTTAAATACATTTTTAGGTTTGCAAGGGATTCTGGGTAACAGAACCTGGAGAGAGCCAGTCAAGTCACCCCATCCTGGATTCCCCTGGGTGTCTAGTTTTCAAAAATGTATAGGTTTGCTAGGTTTCCCTAGGTTCTGGCAGAGTTAGGGTTCAAAATCTAGAGATAGGCACTTTGCAAAAAAGGGTCCGTTTTCACTGTGAAAATGTGGTGTGTCCAAGTTGCGTTTTGGGCCATTTCCTGTCGCGGGCCCTAGGTCTACCCACACAAGTGAGGTACCATTTTTCTCGAAAGACTTTGGAAACATGGGGTGGGTGGAATTTTGTGGATCCACGCAGATTCCAGAACTTTCCACCACAGAAATGTGAGGAAAATTTGTTTTTTTGACAAATTTTTAGGTTTGTAAGGGATTCTGGGTAACAGAACCTGGTGAGAGCCAGTCAAGTCACCCCATCCTGGATTCCCCTGGGTATGTAGTGCACAAAAATGTATAGGTTTGCTAGGTTTCCCTAGGTGCCGGCAGAGCTAGGGATCAAAATCTACAGCTAGGCACTTTGCAAAAAAAGGGTCCGTTTTCACTGTGAAAATGTGGTGTGTCCACGTTGTGTTTTGGGCCGTTTCCTGTTGCGGGCACTAGGCCTACCCACACAAGTGAGGTACCATTTTTCTCGGAAGACTTTGGGGAACGCAAGGTGGGGGAATTTTGTGGATCCACCCAGAATCCAGAACTTACCACCACAGAAATGTGAGGAAAATTTGTTTTTTTAAATACATTTTTAGGTTTGCAAGGGATTCTGGGTAACAGAACCTGGAGAGAGCCAGTCAAGTCACCCCATCCTGGATTCCCTGGGTGTCTAGTTTTCAAAAATGTATAGGTTTGCTAGGTTTCCCTAGGTTCTGGCAGAGTTAGTGTTCAAAATCTAGAGATAGGCACTTTGCAAAAAAAGGGTCCGTTTTCACTGTGAAAATGTGGTGTGTCCAAGTTGCGTTTTGGGCCATTTCGTGTCGCGGGCCCTACGTCTACCCACACAAGTGAGGTACCATTTTTCTCGAAAGACTTTGGAAACATGGGGTGGGTGGAATTTTGTGGATCCACGCAGATTCCAGAACTTTCCACCACAGAAATGTGAGGAAAATTTGTTTTTTTTGACAAATTTTTAGGTTTGTAAGGGATTCTGGGTAACAGAACCTGGTGAGAGCCAGTCAAGTCACCCCATCCTGGATTCCCCTGGGTATGTAGTGCACAAAAATGTATAGGTTTGCTAGGTTTCCCTAGGTGCCGGCAGAGCTAGGGATCAAAATCTACAGCTAGGCACTTTGCAAAAAAAGGGTCCGTTTTCACTGTGAAAATGTGGTGTGTCCACGTTGTGTTTTGGGCCGTTTCCTGTTGCGGGCACTAGGCCTACCCACACAAGTGAGGTACCATTTTTCTCGGAAGACTTTGGGGAACGCAAGGTGGGGGGAATTTTGTGGATCCACCCAGAATCCAGAACTTACCACCACAGAAATGTGAGGAAAATTTGTTTTTTTAAATACATATTTAGGTTTGCAAGTGATTCTGGGTAACAGAACCTGGAGAGAGCCAGTCAAGTCACCCCATCCTGGATTCCCCTGGGTGTCTAGTTTTCAAAAATGTATAGGTTTGCTAGGTTTCCCTAGGTTCTGGCAGAGTTAGGGTACAAAACCTACAGCTAGGCACTTTGCAAAAAAGGGTCCGTTTTCACTGTGAAAATGTGGTGTGTCCACGTTGTGTTTTGGGCCGTTTCCTGTTGCGGGCACTAGGCCTACCCACACAAGTGAGGTACCATTTTTCTCGGAAGACTTTGGGGAACGCAAGGTGGGGGAATTTTGTGGATCCACCCAGAATCCAGAACTTACCACCACAGAAATGTGAGGAAAATTTGTTTTTTTAAATACATTTTTAGGTTTGCAAGGGATTCTGGGTAACAGAACCTGGAGAGAGCCAGTCAAGTCACCCCATCCTGGATTCCCTGGGTGTCTAGTTTTCAAAAATGTATAGGTTTGCTAGGTTTACCTAGGTTCTGGCAGAGTTAAGGTTCAAAATCTAGAGATAGGCACTTTGCAAAAAAGGGTCCGTTTTCACTGTGAAAATGTGGTGTGTCCAAGTTGCGTTTTGGGCCATTTCCTGTCGCGGGCCCTAGGTCTACCCACACAAGTGAGGTACCATTTTTCTCGAAAGACTTTGGAAACATGGGGTGGGTGGAATTTTGTGGATCCACGCAGATTCCAGAACTTTCCACCACAGAAATGTGAGGAAAATTTGTTTTTTTGACAAATTTTTAGGTTTGTAAGGGATTCTGGGTAACAGAACCTGGTGAGAGCCAGTCAAGTCACCCCATCCTGGATTCCCCTGGGTATGTAGTGCACAAAAATGTATAGGTTTGCTAGGTTTCCCTAGGTGCCGGCAGAGCTAGGGATCAAAATCTACAGCTAGGCACTTTGCAAAAAAAGGCTCAGTTTTCACTGTGAAAATGTGGTGTGTCCACGTTGTGTTTTGGGCCGTTTCCTGTTGCGGGCACTAGGCCTACCCACACAAGTGAGGTACCATTTTTCTCGGAAGACTTTGGGGAACACAAGGTGGGGGGAATTTTGTGGATCCACCCAGAATCCAGAACTTACCACCACAGAAATGTGAGGAAAATTTGTTTTTTTAAATACATTTTAAGGTTTGCAAGGGATTCTGGGTAACAGAACCTGGAGAGAGCCAGTCAAGTCACCCCGTCCTGGATTCCCCTGGGTGTTTAGTTTTCAAAAATGTATAGGTTTGCTAGGTTTCCCTAGGTTCTGGCAGAGTTAGGGTTCAAAATCTAGAGATAGGCACTTTGCAAAAAAGGGTCCGTTTTCACTGTGAAAATGTGGGGTGTCCACGTTGTGTTTTGGGCCGTTTCCTGTTGCGGGCACTAGGCCTACCCACACAAGTGAGGTACCATTTTTCTCGGAAGACTTTGGGGAACGCAAGGTGGGGGAATTTTGTGGATCCACCCAGAATCCAGAACTTACCACCACAGAAATGTGAGGAAAATTTGTTTTTTAAATACATTTTTAGGTTTGCAAGGGATTCTGGGTAACAGAACCTGGAGAGAGCCAGTCAAGTCACCCCATCCTGGATTCCCCTGGGTGTCTAGTTTTCAAAAATGTATAGGTTTGCTAGGTTTCCCTAGGTTCTGGCAGAGTTAGGGTACAAAACCTACAGCTAGGCACTTTGCAAAAAAAGGGTCCGTTTTCACTGTGAAAATGTGGTGTGTCCACGTTGTGTTTTGGGCCGTTTCCTGTTGCGGGCACTAGGCCTACCCACACAAGTGAGGTACCATTTTTCTCGGAAGACTTTGGGGAACGCAAGGTGGGGGAATTTTGTGGATCCCCCAGAATCCAGAACTTACCACCACAGAAATGTGAGGAAAATTTGTTTTTTTAAATACATTTTTAGGTTTGCAAGGGATTCTGGGTAACAGAACCTGGAGAGAGCCAGTCAAGTCACCCCATCCTGGATTCCCCTGGGTGTCTAGTTTTCAAAAATGTATAGGTTTGCTAGGTTTCCTAGGTTCTGGCAGAGTTAGGGTTCAAAATCTAGAGATATGCACTTTGCAAAAAAAGGGTCCGTTTTCACTGTGAAAATGTGGTGTGTCCAAGTTGCGTTTTGGGCCGTTTCCTGTCGCGGGCCCTAGGTCTACCCACACAAGTGAGGTACCATTTTTCTTGAAAGACTTTGGAAACATGGGGTGGGTGGAATTTTGTGGATCCACGCAGATTCCAGAACTTTCCACCACAGAAATGTGAGGAAAATTTGTTTTTTTTGACAAATTTTTAGGTTTGTAAGGGATTCTGGGTAACAGAACCTGGTGAGAGCCAGTCAAGTCACCCCATCCTGGATTCCCCTGGGTATGTAGTGCACAAAAATGTGTAGGTTTGCTAGGTTTCCCTAGGTGCCGGCAGAGCTAGGGATCAAAATCTACAGCTAGGCACTTTGCAAAAAAAGGCTCTGTTTTCACTGTGAAAATGTGGTGTGTCCACGTTGTGTTTTGGGCCGTTTCCTGTCGCGGGCACTAGGCAGACCCACACAAGTTTGGTACCATTTTTCTCCGAAGACTTTGGGGAATGCGGGGTGGGGGGAATTTTGTGGATCCACGCAGATTCCAGAACTTTCCACCACAGAAATGTGCAGAAAATGTGTGTTTTTACAAATTTTGAGGTTTGCAAGGGATTCTGGGTAACAGAACCTGGTGAGAGCCAGTCAAGTCACCCCATCCTGGATTTCCCTGGGTATGTAGTGCTCAAACATGTATAGGTTTGCTAGGTTTCCCTAGGTGCCGGCAGAGCTAGGGATCAAAATCTACAGCTAGGCACTTTGCAAAAAAGGGTCCGTTTTCACTGTGAAAATGTGGTGTGTCCACGTTGCGTTTTGGGCCGTTTCCTGTCGCGGGCACTAGGCCTACCCACACAAGGTAGGTACCATTTTTCTCCGAAGACTTTGGGGAACGCGGGGTGGGGGGAATATTGTGGATCCACGCAGATTCCAGAACTTTCCACCACAGAAATGTGAGGAAAATGGGTTTTTTTGGACAAATTTTGAGGTTTGCAAGGGATTCTGGGTAACAGAACCTGGTGAGAGCCAGTCGTCACCCAATGCAGGATTTCCCTGGGTGTCTAGTCTTCAAAAATGTATACGTTTGCTAGGTTTCCCTAGGTGCCCGGCAGAGCTAGGGTTCAAAATCTACAGCTAGGCACTTTGCAAAAAAAAGGTCAGTTTTCACTGTGAAAATGTGGTGTGTCCACGTTGCGTTTTGGGCCGTTTCCTGTCGCGGGCACTATGCCTACCCACACAAGTGAGGTGCCATTTTTCTCGGAAGACTTTGGGGAATGCGACGTGGGTGGAATTTTGTGGATCCACGCAGATTCCAGAACTTTCGACCACAGAAATGTGAGGAAAATTTGTTTTTTTGGACAAATTTTGAGGTTTGCAAGGGATTCTGGGTGACATAACCTGGTGAGAGCCAGAAAGTCACCCCATCCTGGATTCCCCTGGATGTCTAGTTTTCAAAAATGTATAGGTTTGCTAGGTTTCCCTAGGTGCCGGCAGAGCTAGGGTTCAAAATCTGCAGCTAGGCACTTTGCAAAAAAAGAGTCCCTTTTCACTGTGAAAATGTGGTGTGTGCATGTTGTGTTTCGGGCCGTTTCCTGTTGCAGGCACTAGGCCTACCCACACAAGTGAGGTACCGTTTTTCTTGGAAGACATTGGGGAACACCGAGTGGGTGGAATTTTGTGAATCTACGCAGATTCCAGAACTTTCCACCAAAGAAATGTGAGGAAAATTTGTTTTTTTAACAAATCTTTAGGTTTGCAAGGGATTCTGGATAACAGAACCTGGTGAGAGCCAGTCAAGTCACCCCATCCTGGATTCCCCTGGATGTCTAGTTTTCAAAAATGTATAGGTTTGCTAGGTTTCCTTAGGTGCCGGCAGAGTTAGGGTACAAAACCTACAGCTAGGCACTTTGCAAAAAAAGGGTCAGTTTTCACTGTGAAAATGTGGTGTGTCCACGTTGTGTTTTGGGCCGTTTCCTGTTGCGGGCACTAGGCCTACCCACACAAGTGAGGTACCATTTTTCTTGGAAGACTTTGGGGAACGCAAGGTGGGGGGAATTTTGTGGATCCACCCAGAATCCAGAACTTACCACCACAGAAATGTGAGGAAAATTTGTTTTTTTAAATACATTTTTAGGTTTGCAAGGGATTCTGGGTAACAGAACCTGGAGAGAGCCAGTCAAGTCACCCCATCCTGGATTCCCCTGGGTGTCTAGTTTTCAAAAATGTATAGGTTTGCTAGGTTTCCCTAGGTTCTGGCAGAGTTAGGGTTCAAAATCTAGAGATAGGCACTTTGCAAAAAAAGGGTCCGTTTTCACTGTGAAAATGTGGTGTGTCCAAGTTGCGTTTTGGGCCATTTCCTGTCGCGGGCCCTAGGTCTACCCACACAAGTGAGGTACCATTTTTCTCGAAAGACTTTGGAAACATGGGGTGGGTGGAATTTTGTGGATCCACGCAGATTCCAGAACTTTCCACCACAGAAATGTGAGGAAAATTTGTTTTTTTTGACAAATTTTTAGGTTTGTAAGGGATTCTGGGTAACAGAACCTGGTGAGAGCCAGTCAAGTCACCCCATCCTGGATTCCCCTGGGTATGTAGTGCACAAAAATGTATAGGTTTGCTAGGTTTCCCTAGGTGCCGGCAGAGCTAGGGATCAAAATCTACAGCTAGGCACTTTGCAAAAAAAGGGTCCGTTTTCACTGTGAAAATGTGGTGTGTCCACGTTGTGTTTTGGGCCGTTTCCTGTTGCGGGCACTAGGCCTACCCACACAAGTGAGGTACCATTTTTCTCGGAAGACTTTGGGGAACGCAAGGTGGGGGAATTTTGTGGATCCACCCAGAATCCAGAACTTACCACCACAGAAATGTGAGGAAAATTTGTTTTTTTAAATACATTTTTAGGTTTGCAAGGGATTCTGGGTAACAGAACCTGGAGAGAGCCAGTCAAGTCACCCCATCCTGGATTCCCCTGGGTGTCTAGTTTTCAAAAATGTATAGGTTTGCTAGGTTTCCCTAGGTTCTGGCAGAGTTAGTGTTCAAAATCTAGAGATAGGCACTTTGCAAAAAAAGGGTCCGTTTTCACTGTGAAAATGTGGTGTGTCCAAGTTGCGTTTTGGGCCATTTCGTGTCGCGGGCCCTACGTCTACCCACACAAGTGAGGTACCATTTTTCTCGAAAGACTTTGGAAACATGGGGTGGGTGGAATTTTGTGGATCCACGCAGATTCCAGAACTTTCCACCACAGAAATGTGAGGAAAATTTGTTTTTTTGACAAATTTTTAGGTTTGTAAGGGATTCTGGGTAACAGAACCTGGTGAGAGCCAGTCAAGTCACCCCATCCTGGATTCCCCTGGGTATGTAGTGCACAAAAATGTATAGGTTTGCTAGGTTTCCCTAGGTGCCGGCAGAGCTAGGGATCAAAATCTACAGCTAGGCACTTTGCAAAAAAAGGGTCCGTTTTCACTGTGAAAATGTGGTGTGTCCACGTTGTGTTTTGGGCCGTTTCCTGTTGCGGGCACTAGGCCTACCCACACAAGTGAGGTACCATTTTTCTCGGAAGACTTTGGGGAACGCAAGGTGGGGGAATTTTGTGGATCCACCCAGAATCCAGAACTTACCACCACAGAAATGTGAGGAAAATTTGTTTTTTAAATACATATTTAGGTTTGCAAGTGATTCTGGGTAACAGAACCTGGAGAGAGCCAGTCAAGTCACCCCATCCTGGATTCCCCTGGGTGTCTAGTTTTCAAAAATGTATAGGTTTGCTAGGTTTCCCTAGGTTCTGGCAGAGTTAGGGTACAAAACCTACAGCTAGGCACTTTGCAAAAAAAGGTCCGTTTTCACTGTGAAAATGTGGTGTGTCCACGTTGTGTTTTGGGCCGTTTCCTGTTGCGGGCACTAGGCCTACCCACACAAGTGAGGTACCATTTTTCTCGGAAGACTTTGGGGAACGCAAGGTGGGGGGAATTTTGTGGATCCACCCAGAATCCAGAACTTACCACCACAGAAATGTGAGGAAAATTTGTTTTTTTAAATACATTTTTAGGTTTGCAAGGGATTCTGGGTAACAGAACCTGGAGAGAGCCAGTCAAGTCACCCCATCCTGGATTCCCCTGGGTGTCTAGTTTTCAAAAATGTATAGGTTTGCTAGGTTTACCTAGGTTCTGGCAGAGTTAAGGTTCAAAATCTAGAGATAGGCACTTTGCAAAAAAAGGGTCCGTTTTCACTGTGAAAATGTGGTGTGTCCAAGTTGCGTTTTGGGCCATTTCCTGTCGCGGGCCCTAGGTCTACCCACACAAGTGAGGTACCATTTTTCTCGAAAGACTTTGGAAACATGGGGTGGGTGGAATTTTGTGGATCCACGCAGATTCCAGAACTTTCCACCACAGAAATGTGAGGAAAATTTGTTTTTTTGACAAATTTTTAGGTTTGTAAGGGATTCTGGGTAACAGAACCTGGTGAGAGCCAGTCAAGTCACCCCATCCTGGATTCCCCTGGGTATGTAGTGCACAAAAATGTATAGGTTTGCTAGGTTTCCCTAGGTGCCGGCAGAGCTAGGGATCAAAATCTACAGCTAGGCACTTTGCAAAAAAGGCTCAGTTTTCACTGTGAAAATGTGGTGTGTCCACGTTGTGTTTTGGGCCGTTTCCTGTTGCGGGCACTAGGCCTACCCACACAAGTGAGGTACCATTTTTCTCGGAAGACTTTGGGGAACACAAGGTGGGGGGAATTTTGTGGATCCACCCAGAATCCAGAACTTACCACCACAGAAATGTGAGGAAAATTTGTTTTTTTAAATACATTTTAAGGTTTGCAAGGGATTCTGGGTAACAGAACCTGGAGAGAGCCAGTCAAGTCACCCCATCCTGGATTCCCCTGGGTGTTTAGTTTTCAAAAATGTATAGGTTTGCTAGGTTTCCCTAGGTTCTGGCAGAGTTAGGGTTCAAAATCTAGAGATAGGCACTTTGCAAAAAAAGGGTCCGTTTTCACTGTGAAAATGTGGGGTGTCCACGTTGTGTTTTGGGCCGTTTCCTGTTGCGGGCACTAGGCCTACCCACACAAGTGAGGTACCATTTTTCTCGGAAGACTTTGGGGAACGCAAGGTGGGGGAATTTTGTGGATCCACCCAGAATCCAGAACTTACCACCACAGAAATGTGAGGAAAATTTGTTTTTTTAAATACATTTTTAGGTTTGCAAGGGATTCTGGGTAACAGAACCTGGAGAGAGCCAGTCAAGTCACCCCATCCTGGATTCCCCTGGGTGTCTAGTTTTCAAAAATGTATAGGTTTGCTAGGTTTCCTAGGTTCTGGCAGAGTTAGGGTACAAAACCTACAGCTAGGCACTTTGCAAAAAAAGGGTCCGTTTTCACTGTGAAAATGTGGTGTGTCCACGTTGTGTTTTGGGCCGTTTCCTGTTGCGGGCACTAGGCCTACCCACACAAGTGAGGTACCATTTTTCTCGGAAGACTTTGGGGAACGCAAGGTGGGGGGAATTTTGTGGATCCCCCCAGAATCCAGAACTTACCACCACAGAAATGTGAGGAAAATTTGTTTTTTTAAATACATTTTTAGGTTTGCAAGGGATTCTGGGTAACAGAACCTGGAGAGAGCCAGTCAAGTCACCCCATCCTGGATTCCCCTGGGTGTCTAGTTTTCAAAAATGTATAGGTTTGCTAGGTTTCCCTAGGTTCTGGCAGAGTTAGGGTTCAAAATCTAGAGATATGCACTTTGCAAAAAAAGGGTCCGTTTTCACTGTGAAAATGTGGTGTGTCCAAGTTGCGTTTTGGGCCGTTTCCTGTCGCGGGCCCTAGGTCTACCCACACAAGTGAGGTACCATTTTTCTTGAAAGACTTTGAAACATGGGGTGGGTGGAATTTTGTGGATCCACGCAGATTCCAGAACTTTCCACCACAGAAATGTGAGGAAAATTTGTTTTTTTGACAAATTTTTAGGTTTGTAAGGGATTCTGGGTAACAGAACCTGGTGAGAGCCAGTCAAGTCACCCCATCCTGGATTCCCTGGGTATGTAGTGCACAAAAATGTGTAGGTTTGCTAGGTTTCCCTAGGTGCCGGCAGAGCTAGGGATCAAAATCTACAGCTAGGCACTTTGCAAAAAAGGCTCTGTTTTCACTGTGAAAATGTGGTGTGTCCACGTTGTGTTTTGGGCCGTTTCCTGTCGCGGGCACTAGGCAGACCCACACAAGTTTGGTACCATTTTTCTCCGAAGACTTTGGGGAATGCGGGGTGGGGGAAATTTTGTGGATCCACGCAGATTCCAGAACTTTCCACCACAGAAATGTGCAGAAAATGTGTGTTTTTTACAAATTTTGAGGTTTGCAAGGGATTCTGGGTAACAGAACCTGGTGAGAGCCAGTCAAGTCACCCCATCCTGGATTTCCCTGGGTATGTAGTGCTCAAACATGTATAGGTTTGCTAGGTTTCCCTAGGTGCCGGCAGAGCTAGGGATCAAAATCTACAGCTAGGCACTTTGCAAAAAAAGGGTCCGTTTTCACTGTGAAAATGTGGTGTGTCCACGTTGCGTTTTGGGCCGTTTCCTGTCGCGGGCACTAGGCCTACCCACACAAGGTAGGTACCATTTTTCTCCGAAGACTTTGGGGAACGCGGGGTGGGGGGAATATTGTGGATCCACGCAGATTCCAGAACTTTCCACCACAGAAATGTGAGGAAAATTTGTTTTTTTGGACAAATTTTGAGGTTTGCAAGGGATTCTGGGTAATAGAACCTGGTGAGAGCCAGTCAAGTCACCCCATCCTGGATTCCCCTCGGTGTCTAGTTTTCAAAAATGTATAGGTTTGCTAGGTTTCCCTAGGTGCTGGCAGAGTTAGGGTTCAAAATCTAGAGATAGGCACTTTGCAAAAAAAGGGTCCGTTTTCACTGTGAAAATGTTGTGTGTCCACGTTGCGTTTTGGGCCGTTTCCTGTCGCGGGCCCTAGGTCTACCCACACAAGTGAGGTACCACTTTTCTCGAAAGACTTTGGGAAACATGGGGTGGGTGGAATTTTGTGGATCCACGCAGATTCCAGAACTTTCCACCACAGAAATGTGAGGAAAATGTGTTTTTTTGGACACATTTTTAGGTTTGTAAGGGATTCTGGGTAACAGAACCTGGTGAGAGCCAGTCAAGTCACCCCATCCTGGATTTCCCTGGGTGTCTAGTTTTCAGAAATGTATACGTTTGCTAGGTTTCCCTGGGTGCCGGCAGAGCTAGGGTTCAAAACCTACAGCTAAGCACTTTGCAAAAAAAGGGTCCGTTTTCACTGTGAAAATGTGGTGTGTCCACGTTGCGTTTTGGGCCGTTTCCTGTCGCTGGCACTATGCCTACCCACACAAGTGAGGTGCCATTTTTCTCAGAAGACTTTGGGGAATGTGAGGTGTGTGGAACTTTGTGGATCCATGCAGATTCCAGAACTTTCCACCACAGAAATGTGAGGAAAATGTGTTTTTTTGGACAAATTTTGAGGTTTGCAAGGGATTCTGGGTAACAGAACCTGGTGAGAGCCAGTCAAGTCACCCCCTCCTGGATTTCTCTGGGTGTCTAGTTTTCAAAAATGTATACGTTTGCTAGGTTTCCCTAGGTGCCAGCAGAGCTAGGGTTCAAAATCTACAGCTAGGCACTTTGCAAAAAAAGGGTCCGTTTTCACTGTGAAAATGTGGTGTGTCCACGTTGCGTTTTGGGCCGTTTCCTGTCGCGGGCACTATGCCTACCCACACAAGTGAGGTACCATTTTTCTCAGAAGACTTTGGGGAATGCGAGGTGTGTTGAACTTTGTGGATCCACACAGATTCCAGAACTTTTCACCACAGAAATGTGAGGAAAATGTGTTTTTTTGGACAACTTTTGAGGTTTGCAAGGGATTCTGGGTAACAGAACCTGGTGAGAGCCAGTGAAGTCACCCCATCCTGGATTTCTCTGGGTGTCTAGTTTTCAAAAATGTATACGTTTGCTAGGTTTCCCTAGGTGCCGGCAGAGCTAGGGTTCAAAATCTACAGCTAGGCACTTTGCAAAAAAAGGGTCAGTTTTCACTGTGAAAATGTGGTGTGTCCACGTTGCGTTTTGGGCCGTTTCCTGTCTTGGGCACTAGGCCTACCCACACAAGTGAGGTACCATTTTTCTCGGATGACTTTGGGGATCACGGGGTGGGTGGAATTTTGTGGATCCACACAGATTCCAGAACTTTCCACCACAGAAATGTGAGGAAAATGTATTTTTTTTGGACAAAGTTTTACGTTTGCAAGGGATTCTGGTTAACAGAACCTGGTGAGAGCTAGTCAAGTCAACCCATCCTGGATTCCGCTGGGTGTCTACTTTTTAAAAATGTATAGGTTTGCTAGGTTTCCCTAGGTGCCAGCAGAGCTAGGGTTCAAAATCTGCAGCTAGGCGCTTTGCAAAAAAAGGGTCCATTTTCACTGTGAAAATGTGGTCTGTTCATGTTGCGTTTCGGGCCATTTCCTGTCGCGGGCACTAGGTCTACCCACACAAGTGAGATACCATTTTTCTCGAAAGACTTTGGGAAACATGGGGTGGGTGGAATTTTGTGGATCCACGCAGATTCCAGAACTTTCCACCACATAAATGTGAGGAAAATGTGGTTTTTTTTGACAAATCTTTAGGTTTGTAAGGGATTCTGGGTAACAGAACCTGGTGAGAGCCAGTCAAGTCACCCCATCCTGGATTCCCCTGGGTATGTAGTGCTCAAAAATGTATAGGTGTTCTAGGTTTCCCTAGGTGCCGGCAGAGCTAGGGATCAAAATCTACAGCTAGGCACTTTGCAAATAAAGGGTCCGTTTTCACTGTGTAAATGTGGTGTGTCCACGTTGCGTTTTGGGCCGTTTCCTGTCGCGGGCACTAGGCCTACCCACACAAGTTAGGTACCATTTTTCTCCGAAGACTTTCGGGAACGCGGGGTGGGGGGAATTTTGTGGATCCACGCAGATTCCAGAACTTTCCACCACAGAAATGTGCGGAAAATGTGTTTTTTTATACAAATTTTGAGGTTTGCAAGGGATTCTGGGTAACAGAACTTGGTGAGAGCCAGTCAAGTCACCCCATCCTGGATTTCCCGTGGTTTCTAGTTTTCAGAAATGTATACGTTTGCTAGGTTTCCCTAGGTGCCGGCAGAGCTAGGGTTCAAAATCTACAGCTAGGCACTTTGCAAAAAAAGGGTCCGTTTTCACTGTGAAAATGTGGTGTGTCCACGTTGCGTTTTGGGCCGTTTCCTGTCGTGGGCACTAGGCCTACCCACACAAGTGAGGTACAATTTTTCTCGGACGACTTTGGGGATCGTGGGGTGGGTGGAATTTTGTGGATCCACACAGATTCCAGAACTTTCCACCACAGAAATGTGAGGAAAATTTATTTTTTTTGGACAAAGTTTTAGGTTTGCAAGGGATTCTGGGTAACAGAACCTGGTGAGAGCTAGTTAAGTCACCCCATCCTGGATTCCGCTGGGTGTCTACTTTTTAAAAATGTATAGGTTTGCTAGGTTTCCCTAGGTGCCAGCAGAGCTAGGGTTCGAAATCTGCAGCTAGACACTTTGCGAAAAAAGGGTCCCTTTTCACTGTGAAAATGTGGTCTGTTCATGTTGCGTTTCGGGCCATTTCCTGTCGCGGGCATTAGGCCTACCCACACAAGTGAGGTACCATTATTCTCGGCAGACATTGGGGAACGCCGAGTGGGTGGAATTTTGTGGATCTACGCAGATTCCAGAACTTTCCACCACAGAAATGTGAGGAAAATGTGTTTTTTTTTACAAATGTTTAGGTTTGCATGGGATTCTGGGTAACAGAACCTGGTGAGAGCCAGTCAAGTCACCCCATCCTGGATTCCCCTGGGTATGTAGTGCACAAAAATGTGTAGGTTTGCTAGGTTTCCCTAGGTGCCGGCAGAGCTAGGGATCAAAATCTACAGCTAGGCACTTTGCAAAAAAAGGCTCTGTTTTCACTGTGAAAATGTGGTGTGTCCACGTTGTGTTTTGGGCCGTTTCCTGTTGCGGGCACTAGGCCTACCCACACAAGTGAGGTACCATTTTTCTCGGAAGACTTTGGGGAACGTGAGGTGGGGGCGATTTTGTGGATCCACCCAGGTTCCAGAACTTTCCACCACAGAAATGTGAGGAAAATGTGTTTTTTTATAAATTTTTAGGTTTGCAAGGGATTCTGGGTAACAGAACCTGGTGAGAGCCAGTCAAGTAACCCCATCCTGGATTCCCCTGGGTGTCTAGTTTTCAAAAATGGATAGGTTTGCTAAGTTTCCCTAGGTGCTGGCAGAGTTAGGGTTCAAAATCTAGATATAGGCACTTTGCAAAAAAAGGGTCAGTTTTCACTGTGAAAATGTGGTGTGTCCACGTTGCGTTTTGGGCCGTTTCCTGCTACGGCCCTAGGTCTACCCACACAAGTGAGGTACCAATTTTCTCGGAAGACTTTGGGGAACGTGGGGTGGGTGGAATTTTGTGGATCCACACAGATTCCAGAGCTTTCCACCACAGAAATGTGAGGAAAATGTGTTTTTTTGGACAAATCTTTAGGTTTGCAAGGGATTCTGGGTAACAGAACCTGGTGCGAGCTAGTCAAGTCACCCCATCCTGGATTCCCCTGGGTATGTAGTTTTCAAAAATGTATACGTTTGCTAGGTTTCCCTAGGTGCCGGCAGAGCTAGGGATCAAACTCTACAGCTAGGCACTTTGCAAAAAAAGGGTCCGTTTTCACTGTGAAAATGTGGTGTGTCCACGTTGCGTTTTGGGCCGTTTCCTGTCACGGGCACTAGGCCTACCCACACAAGTGAGGTACCATTTTTCTCGGAAGACTTTGGGGAACGCGGGGTGGGGGGAATTTTGTGGATCCATGCAGATTCCAGAACTTTCCACCACAGAAATATGCGGAAAATGTGGTTTGTTTTACCAATTTTTAGGTTTGCAAGGGATTCTGGGTAAAAGAACCTGGTGAGAGCCAGTCAGGTCACCCCATCCTGGATTCCCCTGGGTGTCTAGTTTTCAAAAATGTATAGGTTTGCTAGGTTTCCCTAGGTGCTGGCAGAGCTAGGGTTCAAAATCTACAGCTAGGCACTTTACAAAAAAAGGGTCCGTTTTCACTGTGAAAATGTGGTGTGTCCACGTTGCGTTTTGGGCCGTTTCCTGTCGGTGGCACTAGGCCTACCCACACAAGTGAAGTATCATTTTTCTCGGAAGACTTTGGGAAACGCGGGGTGGGGGAATTTTGTGGATTCACGCAGATTCCATAACTTTCCACCACAGAAAGGTGAGGAAAATGTGTTTTTTAAAATAAATTATTAGGTTTGCAAGGGATTCTGGGTAACAGAACCTGGTGAGAGCCAGTCAAGTCACCCCATCCTGGATTCCCTGGGTGTCTAGTTTTCAAAAATGTATAGGTTTACTAGGTTTCCCTAGGTGCCGGCAGAGCTAGGGTTCAAAATCTACAGCTAGGCACTTTACAAAAAAAGGGTCAGTTTTCACTGTAAAAATGTGGTGTATCCACGTTGCTTTTTGGGCCGTTTCCTGTCGCGGGCAGTAGGCCTACCCACACAAGTGAGGTACCATTTGTATCGGGAGACTTAGGGTAACACAGAATTGTAGAGCAACTGTTATTACCTATTGACTTTCGATGCATTTCTGCCTTCCAAATGAAAGACAATGTATAAAAAAGAAGTAATTTTGAAAAATGACCTATAATTCTCATGCTAGTATGGGTACTCACAATTTCGGAAATGTGCAAATATCTACTGTTTCTAAACTCTATATTTTGTTCCAATTTCAGAAATACATAGGTGTATTTCATACCGATTTTTCCATGTATATATTTTCCCAAATTAATTGCTATATACCCGGTACAGAATAAAAAACCATTGCAAGACGCTGCTCAGTTATTGGCTCTGGGTTTGTCGGGTTCTTGGTGAACCTACAAGTCCTATATATCCTCACAACCAGAATGGTCCAGCGGATGTAACGGTATATTGCTGTCAAACAGATGTCATAATTAGAAGAAGTTACAGGTGAAAACGTTGACTCAAATGGCTGTTTTTTCAACTAATTTTCAATTTTTCCTATATTCAACGGTTAGTTTCTATGAAGAAACCTTGAAGGATCTACACAAATGACCCATTGCTGAATTCAGGATTTTGTCTACTTTTCTGAAATGTATAGCTTTCTAGGATCCATTATTGCTTTCATACCCATTTCTACCATTAACTGGAAAGAGGTTGAAAGCACAAAAAATAGCAAAAATAGGCTATGTCCCAGAAAAATGGCAAAACTGTGTAAACATTTTTTGATTTTCTGACAAAAGTCTGCTTGTCCCTGAAAGCTGGGAAGATGGTGATTTCAGCACCACAGCCCCTTTTTTGATACCATTTGCAAGGAAAAAACGAGACGCTTTCATCTGTAGCCCTTTTTTCCCATTTTTCCCCACCAAAAAAATATTACCTGTATTTTGGCTAATTTCTGGGTCCCCTCCAGGGGAATGCACAAACCCTGGGTACCTTTAGAATCCCCATGATGTTGGAAAAAACGGGACGCAAATTTGGCGTGGATACCTTATGTGGTCGAAAAGTTACAGGGGCCTAAGCACGAACTACCCCAAATAGCCAAAAAAAGGCTTAGCACAGGGGGGGAAAAGGCCTAGCAGCGAAGGGGTTAAAGAAACACAAAAAGAAATGTTTTACCTTTTAAGCACAATGCACCCTGCTCTATGGCCTACCTGCAGCCTAGATGAGACGTGAGTTATCTGTAGTTAAAGGACACTTTAAGGCTTGGAAAAGCTGTTTTTAATGCCAAGTCCAGCTGGCAGTAAAACTGCATGCACAGGGTCTGAAGTTGTAGGCCTGAGCCATGTTTAAAGGAGTACTTATCTGTATGGATGACTAGGTAGTGTCAGAACTTGACTATATATCTTAGTGAGTGTATCAGTCCCTCAATGGGTGTGCCACCAGATGTTTAAGTAAGTATGCCGGTATATGCCTGGCTGTTTTAGTAACTCTATGGGTTTCTAAATGTGTATGTAAGTGTCTGTATGAATTACTTACCACCTGTGTTAGAGAGTATAGGGGTATGTAACTGTGTATGCAACTGATTCTGATACTGCTGCATGCATAACATGTGTGTAGGTTTGTGAGTGAATGTTAAGTGCTTCTGTTGTTGTCTGACTGGGTGTGTGAGTGGCTCTATGATTTTGTTAACGGGTATGTGAGTTGCAGTATGGGTGGGAGACTGGATGTGTAACTGGGCATATGAGTCTGTTAGTACACATAAAACTCAGTGAAACTTAAAACCACATTTAAGCCAAAGCACCGTGCCCTATAGCCTACCTAGAGCCTACAATAAAGATGAGTTATTTATAGTTACTGCTGCATACATAAGTGCTGTATGGGCATGTCACTGGATATCTACATGCCTCTGTCTCTCTCTCACAGGCTAACAATGCTTTTCTACATATGAACATAACTTGTAGTATGGGCGAAACATTACATATTTAACTATGCCTAGGGGTCTCAAAGTACACATTTGACTGAGTATGACTTAAAAGGCCATGTCTCACCATCTAAGCACATACAAGTCTGCCCTGTGACTTACCAACACCCTACCTAAAGGATATCTAGTACATACCTGCCAAGTTTCACAGGTTTATGCGTGATGTACTGCTCCTGTCCAGGTTTTTTCCTTCTTTTATAAAGGAATAAAGAAGACTACAAGTCCTGGAATTCAATGAAAAAACTTGGTCCGGAGCAGCACATCACTCATGGACCTGTGAAATTTTGCAGGGGTGCTAGTACATAGTTAAATGGTAATTCAAAGCTTGGCAAGCAGCTATATATGCCAACTAGACCACAGAGTACAACAAAACATGCACAGTCTACAGTACCAGGTCAACAAATTGTTAAGCAACTTGCCACACAGCCACTCTCACCCTCAGACACACAGTCACATACGCACACAACCAGAAAGAGAGTTACTTGCCCATTAATAAATATATAAAACACTCATTCAACCACTCACAGATCCCCTCTTAGAGTTACAATACATTTGTATATACCATACTCACTTTTAACAACCTTACATAAAATTATACCTTTTCAATCACATTTGTTTTAAAGTTCAATCTAAAACATACACCTAAATATTTATTTTGTTGGTCAAATAATTGTTTTGTTCTTATTAGATAGATTCAACTCTATCAGAAAATGCAAAAACTAAGCATAAGAATGGCACACCACTCTCATACAAAGCAACCATTAATGACAACCTTTTCAACTTTGCATTCTCTGATACTGCTGAAGGCAGCAAATCCCTTTCATATTTTACTTTTGTTACTCCACTTCTAAATGGTTAGTGTGTATTTTAACCCTTTCTTGCACTTCTGTGAAGAAGCCCAATATGGTAGGATATTTGTGCATATTCGCGAATTCGTCGTGACCCTCCATGTGGCCCTGTGTAAATTCGCGACAAATTTGTGAATAAGTACGGGGGTCTAAAAACATATTTAGCCTAGTAGTTTTTTCCTTTAATACTACACTATACTTTATAAGAAATGTCCTCACTTGGAAAGCAAACCCTCATTTTTAAGGAATGACTCTAAACAACTCTAATTTGAAAAAACCAGACTACATTCTACCCTTCCACCAACACTCTCCTAGCAGAGTTTTCATAGCGACCCACTAGAACCAGTAGGTCAGAAGTTCACAACACATTCTAGAAACTACACATTACTCTTCAACTCAACTGCAGCAGGTGTGCTTGACTGCTTCCAATTGTAAGCATATCCAAGTGTACATTACATTTTTAATTTTAACCATGGCCAATCACAGATGTACTTCTTTTTATAAATCACTACCTAATTTTAAGTATCTGTTCATTTACACCATCCCGTTACATCTATCATATTGTTTAAACAACTCCTGTCCTCCATTTTGACTGCCTTTCATTTTTAAAGCTATCTCATTCTGCTCCAGCCTTCTCCTGTGTGCTATTCCTGCATGCCTCCAAAGTGGCTGGAGTGTGGATTATGGGTCACAGCTTTGTGTTTTGGGCCAGAGAGTATGCTAGAAAGAGTGGCATTGACAGGGACCTGGGTTTGTCAAATGTCGACATTACTTGGATTGGCCTGAGAGGGTTAAAGTGGCATCAATTGCTGCCTTTGTTTGAAAGCATTACAGATTACCAATCCCCTGACCTCATGATTAGGCATTGTGGTGGCAATGACCTGGGCACACTTATTAGGAGAGGACTGGAAATCCTAATGAAAAATACCTTTGCTCAATTAATGTTACTTTTCCCTCAGACTGCCTTGGTGTTCTTCAACATGTGCCAAAGGCAGAAACGGAAATAGTCAAGCGAAATCTATCCAGAGATAGACAAAGCAAGGAAACATGTTAATAAAATTGTTTCTGCATTTCTCAGAGACCATAACATGGGCTGTATTTACAACAACAACTTATGCTTTGACAAGGTTGGAATTTATAGAAGTGATGAAGATAACTTCAGAGACAAAGACGATGGGGTGTTTCTGAGCAACTTGAAACACAGCATCCTGTTTTATGTGTAGTTATCATATACACACAATAATCACAATAGCTCTTCTCAGACCCACCCTATTTCCCCAAATCTCGTCCATTATCTTTTAATATGCAAAGCAAAGGCAGACATTAAATAGACACCAGCACATTCAAAATTCACAATTATATAAGTGATTCTGTGCATCACAGTGGGTGCATCACTGTCTCAATGAGTCTCTGAGTGGATGTTTGGGTGTCTGAGTGGGTGCGTATGTGTCTGAGTGGGTCTGTAAGTGGGTGGATGAGTGTCTAAGCGGGTCTGTGAGTGTCTCCGTGAGTCTCTGAGTGGATGTCTCAGTCTCTGAATGGATCTGTAAGTGGGAGTATTACTTTCTGAGTGGGTCTGTGAGTAGCTGTGAGTATCTGAGGGGGTCTGTGAGTAGGTGCATGAATGTCTCAGAGGGTATGTGAGTGGGTGAATAATTGTCTGAGAGGGTCCGTGAGTAGATGGATGAGACTCTTGCTGGGTAAGTGACTGGATGTATGTGTGCCTGTTTGGATCTGTGAGTGGATGCAGAAGTCTCTGAGTGTATGAGTGAGTCTGTGCGTGAGTCCCTAAGTGGGTGAGTGACTGGGTGTGTATGTGTCTGAGTGGGTCTGTGAGTGGGTGCATAGGTGTCTGTGTGGATGTGTGAATATCTGAGTGGGCCTCTGAGTGGTTGCATGACTGTCTGATTAGGCCTCTGAGTAGGTGCATTAGAGTCTTAGTTGGAATGTGAGCGGGTCTATCAGTCTCTGACTACGACTGGATGCATGACTGTCAGAGTGAGTCTGTGAGTGTGTGCATGACTGACTGAGTGCTTTAATGAGTGTGTCTGTAAGTCTCCGAGTGATGCTGTGAGTAGGTGCATGACTCTCTCAGTGTATCTGTCAGTGGATCCATTAGTGTTTGAGTGGGTCTGTGAGTGGGTGTCTGAGTGGGTCTGTGATTGGGTCCATGTGTGTCTGAATGAGTCTCTGAGGAGATGCGTAAGTGTCTGAGAGGGTCTGTGAGTGGGTGCATCAGTCACTGAATGGGCGTGTGAGTGGATGTGTAAGTCTCTGAGCAGGTCTGTAAATAAGTGTGTGACTTTCTGAGTGTGAGTGTGAGTGGGTATAAGAGTGGGAGTGGGTCTCTGATTGGGAGCATAAGTGTCTGACTGAGTCTCTTAGTGGGTGCATGAGTGTCTGAGTGGGTGAGTAAGTGAGTGTATGACTCTCTAACTGAGCCTTTGAGTGGGTGTGTCAGACTCTGAGTGGCTCTGTGAGTGGATGCATGAGCTTCTGAGTGGGCCTGAGAGTGTGTGTGTGAGTCTCTGAGTGCATCTGTGAGTGGTTGCATGAGTGTCTGAGTGTGTCTGTGAGTGGGTGTGTGAGTGCCTGAGTAGGTCGGTGAGTGGGTGCATGTGTATCTGAGTAGATCAGTGAGTGTGTGCATGAGTCTTCAAGTGGGTCTGTGAGTGGGTGCATGAGTGTCTGAGTGGGTCTGTGAGTGGGTGCATAAGTGTCTGAGTGGATCTGTGAGTGGGTGTACGAGTCTCTGAGTGGGTCTGTGAATGGGTGCATGAGTCTCTGAGTGGGTCTGTGAGTGGGTGGATGAGTTGGTCTCTAAGTGGGTGCGTGATTGTCTGAGTGGGTGCATGAGTCTCTAAATGGATATATGAGTGGTTCTGTGAGGGAGTGTGATGTATTTTTTTTCAACTATATTCGCAAATTCATTACGACGGTACACAGGGGGATGCTCTGAGCATCACAACCCATACACGAATATCGCACATGGAAAACAACAGTTTTTTAACATTTTGAGGGCAGCGCATAAGGTGTCAAACAAACATCCCTATAGTCCATCCATGTGGTCAGGGTACCTCTACCCTGACCCCTTATTCCACTTTTGTTCTTCATTTTCAGCCCCAGGGACCTTGTCTCATTAGTCAAAATGGTGACTGCAACTTTCTGCTCAGCTTGCAGCCAGCCAATCACAACCTTCCATTCGCAATTCATCGCAAATTAGTCGCAACCCTAGATATACAAATTTGAATTTCCTTTAATATCTCGAAAACTGCTGAATGGATTTATGCTAAATAACAAAAAGCATGCTTTCTGGACCAAGAGCTACCTTTCTGCCAAATATAGTGTAATTCTTTCCAGCGGTTCGGGCTTTAGTAGTGTTCAAAATCCTTATGGGACTTAACATGGGAAACTCATTTTTTTGACCCCCCCTTTTTCTTGACCCCCACTTCACAGATTTCCTCTAAACTTTCCATACACAACAAGACTTTAGGGTACACTTTTTGGGGGAAATTTCATGAAGATTAGTCAAACGGGGGCAAAGATATGACCAAGTCAAAAAAACACTTTTCCTAAGGAAAATAGGAACTAATTCCTACCTATGACTATATATATATATATTCCAAAAATCCATAAAAGCACTACAAAACCTCCAGGAAGACCGATCATATCGGCCCAAAAAAGCCTCTTGGAAAATGCTTCAATATATGCTGACTATTTTTTACAGGATTTAGTTAAAAATCTTCCGTCCTACATAAGAGACACGAGTGATTTTATTTCCAAATTGAAGGATTTTGGTTGGAAGAAGAATTATTTACTAATGACTTTAGATGTCGTATCGTTATATACATGTATTAACCACAAATATGGGCTACGTGCCCTTGAATTCTATTTAAGAACTAATGATACTATCTTGTCCCCACATAGCATGATGCTGATAAATTTGATCAGTTTCTGTCTCTATAATAATGTTTTTTATTTGATAAAACGTATTATCAGCAAATGCGGGGAGTGGCAATGGGGGCCAGCTTTTCTCCCAGCTACGCCTGTTTGTTCATGGGCTGGTGGGAGGAGCTGGTCCTGGAGGTATCGCATAAAGGTTACATGGAGAAGAATGTGAAGGCACTTTACCGTTTCATTGATGATTTGTTCATTGTATGGGAAGGAACGGTGGAGGAAGCCAATGACTTTGTAACAGCCATTAACAGAAATAGTGTCAATCTAAAATTCACTTCTACCATCAGTGAAAGTAACATTTGCTTCCTAGATGTGGAACTGTATATAGAGAACAATAACATCGAAACTAAAATTCACAGAAAGGAGACGGCTGGAAATGCGGTATTGCACTCCAGCAGCTTTCATCCCAGACACCTAATTGAAAGTATCCCCTATGGGGAAATGATAAGATTAAAAAGAGTGTGTAGTAGCCCGGTTGATTTAATTGCTGCTCAACAAAAGAGTAAAAAAAGATTCTTAGCACGGGGGTACTCTAAAAAGACAATAGAAGCAGCCATAACTAAATCCAACATGAAAGATAGATCTCTGTTATTACAAACAAGAAAGAGCGGTGAAAACATTACTCAGTCACAAGAACCCGAAGTTAGGTTAATACTTGCTTACTATGCTCAACACAGACAAATTAAAAACATCATGCAACGCAACTGGCAAATCGTGAAGAGTGACCCAGTAATAGGTGACACACTACCACCATATTTAGGTGTGACTTATAGGAGAGCACCTTCAATGCATAATAGCCTAGTTAGCAGCAGTCCAGAAATACAAGAACAGAGAAAATGGTGGCAGCAAAATGGATTTACGAAATGCAAAAACTGCAAGGCATGCCAATATGGCACTAATATGAAAACATATAAGCTGGCGTTCAGTGATAAAGTTTTTAACATCAATAAACCACTGAATTGCAAAACCGAATATGCCATTTACATTTTAGAGTGCTCTTGCAATCTTAAATATGTGGGTAGTACCAAACTTCCCGCGCACAAACGAATTTTGCAACATATTAGAGCAATTAATAACAATGATCAAACATATCCAGTTGCAAGGCATTTTAGGGACGTGCATGAAAGCAACCGAAAGGACCTCTCTTATTATTTGATTGACTCCATCCCCATGAATAGAAGAGGTGGAGATAGAGAAGGGCAACTTAGAAAGTTAGAAACAAGGTATATACTGAATCTCAATAGCAAAGCCCCGGGAGGTCTCAACACGACCGAAGACCTCCACACATGCCTTTAAACTAACACGATTTATATTTTGCCAGGTTTTTACAACTAACTGTGAAATCAAAACTTACAGTTTAACCGCATCACAGCTCATTTTTTTTTTTATATAACTTTTTATTAAACATACATCGGACACATGGACAATAAACAGAGGAAACATCAAGGTATACATCACATAAATCTCAGGGGTATTTTCTAATCATTTCACACAGAAGGAATGTTACGGAGGGAGGGGGATGTCATGTTCAGCAGTACAGGGAGGGGCACAGATTTCTCCTCGATAAGTATTCCATGGGCCCCATATTCGTGCCCATTTCCCAGGGCAACCCCTTGCCAAATATACAGTTTTTTCTCTAAACATACACCAGTCTAAATCCTTTCCCCAATCATCCAAAGCGGGTGTGTTCGCCGCTCCCCATAGCTGTGCAATGTTCCTTTTGGCGAGCATGAGCCCAAGTGTAACCCATTGTATATGGTGGATGTTTAGGTCAGTAGGCTCCCATATATTCAGGAGGCATCGTCGTGCCTCTGGGAGGAGACGCACTGATAGCACCGAGTTGATCACGTCGTGGATTTTTTGCCAGTAGAGACCCACTTGTGTACACTCCCAGATAATGTGCATGAATGTCCCTATGTGTCCACACCGTCGCCTACATTCCCCACTGTCCGCAAGTCCCATGCGGATAAGACGAGGTCCTGTGATATAGGCCCTATGTAGGATTTTAAGTTGGACAAGTCTGAGTCGTGCTGAGATGGCTACCACCCGGGGGGAGGAGACCGCATCCTGCCAGTCCTCATCATCTATCTCCACTCCGTCTGCTACCCATTTACTCCGCAGGGCCTGGAGAGGATCTTCGGTGTTATTGACTAATTTTTGGTAGATCAGTGAAATAGTTTTATCAGGTAGGTGGCCATCGAGTATCCTGTCTTCTAGTGGGGAGGCGTCAGGAGGGAGCTTGCTCTCGGGGAGTGCCCGTAGGAGCGAATGGGATATTTGCGCATACCGGAAGTACTCAGTGTTTGCAAGTGCATATTCCGCTTGGAGCTCGGTGAATGTCTTGATCCCTCTCGGGCCCCAGATGTCTTTAACTTGAGAGATGCCAATACGATCCCACCTGTCAAATCCTTTTGTTTTCCACAGGCTACCTAATATCTCTGAGTCCCATAGCGGGGTAGACATCGTTAATTGTCGGCCCCACCTGAGTGAGGAGGACGCCTCGTGCCAGATCCGGACCGCATGCCTAGTAGGCCCCGTCAAGATATATTTCCGGGGTCTTGCATATAGTGCCCTATTATAATTACCCCCAGGTAGTATCCACTTATCCATTGCATAGCCAGGATCCTCAACTCTTCCATAGGTACCATGATTAACTGCTACCAATTGCGCAGCCCAATAATATTTTTTGATATCCGGGAGGCTGATGCCTCCATCGTACCAGTTTAGCGTCAGTTTGGTTAGGGCGATTCGAGGTCGCCCCTCCCAGAGCAGCTGCCTCTGTAGTCCTTCAATTTCCTTAAAATATTGCGGGGGATGGGATCCAGAGTATTATGTAATATGTACAGGAATCGCGGCAGGGACATCATCTTGAACAGAGTAGCTCTACCCAAGAGGGAGATGGGAAGTGATTTCCACCTGGCTACATCTGCTTTCAGTCTGCTCAGAGGGGGAAGGAAGTTACGGTCATAACGTAATTGGGGATCTAGGGAGATAAAAATACCCAAATACTTGAAGCCCACTGTGGTAATTTGTATTGGACAATCGCGGGGAGCAGGGGTCGATCCCCCTCAAGACAAATAGGGAGGACTTATTCCAGTTGACCGTGAACCCAGAGAGTCTGCCAAAGACTTTAAGGATATCTAGCACTACTATCAAAGATCTTCTGGGGACGCAAGGTAGAGCAATATGTCATCTGCGTATAATGAGATGCGGTCCTCACATTCCGAAGACCACTTCAATCCTCTCACTCTAGGGTCACGTCGTATCCATGCTGCCAAAGGTTCAAGAGCCAATGCGAAAAGGAGGGGGGAGAGCGGGCAGCCCTGACGGGTTCCCCGGCTGAGCTGGAATGTGGTGGAAATCTTATTGTTAACCACTACCTGGGCCAAGGGTTCATTATACAAGAGTCGCACCCACTGAATAAATTTCGGGCCGAATCCCAGTTTTGACAGCACCGCCCAGAGATATGGCCACTCGAGTGCGTCGAATGCCATTGTCGCGTCTAAAGAAGCTATTATCGCAGGTTCCTGAATGGTATGTGCTCTCCCTATCACTCCATGCACTCTTCGGAGATTCACTGCCGTGTTTCTGCGGGGTATAAATCCGGACTGGTCCGGGTGGACCAGTTCACCAATTACTTTGATGAGGCGATTGGCCAAGAGTTTGGCGAGAATTTTAGGCTCCGCATTCAGGAGGGAAATTGGCCTATAGGAGGCACATTCCGTCCTGGGTTTACCCTCTTTATGAATAGTCACTATGGTGGCTACCCTCTGATCCCGAGGCAACATGCCCAATTCCCTAGACTCCTCAAACATAGATTTTAAATATGGCTCTAGTTTATCTGGTTGTAGCTTATAAAGCTCAATGGGGAGCCCATTGGGGCCAAGGGCCTTGTCCGAGTTCAGGGAACGGATTGCTTGCGCAATTTCGTCCGCTGTTAACTCGCCATCCATAAGGTCGCGATCACTTAGTGACAGACAGGGGAGTGTGATGTCTCGTATCATTTCTTGCGAGTCTGCCTCAGAACCCCCGGCCAATGTGGTGTATACTGTCTGGAAGTGGTCAGCAAAGCCATCAACAATTTCTTGGGGGTCTGTGATGATAGTGTCTGTGTCGCTTCGGAGTTCAGGGACCAATCTACTCGCCAGTTCCTTTTTATCAAGCCATGCTATCAATTTCCCTGCTTTGTCTCCTAAGTCATATAGTC
Source organism: Calotriton arnoldi (assembly GCA_963921515.1). Classification (NCBI taxonomy): domain Eukaryota; kingdom Metazoa; phylum Chordata; class Amphibia; order Caudata; family Salamandridae; genus Calotriton; species Calotriton arnoldi. The sequence continues at coordinate 1,194,721 of CAWUFW010002709.1, forward strand.
TACCTTGTCGTTCTCTACCAATGATCTTTGCTTTCTCGGTGACCATTGCCTTATACTCGTGTTGTTTAAGACTCAGCAGATGAAGCCTCTCTGGGGTGACTCCCGCCTCCAGATCACTTTCTAGCCTGTTAATCTCGGCCTCCATATCTGATGCCTCCTTCTGGTTCTCTTTTTTAGTTCCCGCAATCAGTGAGACTGCCTGGCCACGGATCACCGTTTTAAATGCCTCCCATAGAGACTGAGAGGAGAGCACCGAACCTTCATTTTCGGTAAAGTAGTCACTCATAGTTTTGATAAGGTGCGTGCGGATTTTGGGATTGCGGAGATGCCAAGGATTAATGGGCGCTATTTTACCCACTGTATTATGGCTAAGGGCAATGTGGATCCACAATGGCGAGTGATCCGATATCCCCCTGGCCATGTGCCGGATCTCATGTATATATTTGATCTGCTCTGCCGGCACCAGACAGTAGTCCAACCGAGAGAGACTATGGTGTGCGCCGGAGTGGAAAGTGTATTGGGCCTGGTCTGGATGATAGGACCTCCACCCGTCCACCAACCCCATAGCGTCAAGAAATTCGGGCAACCACCGGGAAGAAGGCCCTATATCTCGCGGAGGGAATCTGTCAAGTGTACCTGAGACTACGGCGTTGAAGTTGCCCCCCAGGAGAAGAAGACCCTCCGGGATAGAGAGCAATATCGAGCCCAGGTCAGTGAAGGTAGAGCACTGCAGTCCAGGGGGGACATATATTGACATGAGTGTGATGGGCCGGCCTTCCCACATCCCCGAGACTCCAACGTACCTGCCCCTGTTATCCACCCAAGTCGATGTGATTGCGAGGGGAAGGGAGGTCTTAATCATGATACCCACTCCTCGGGACCCCGTCGTGAATCCCGCATGTGCAGCCATTTTATAGTCCCCTCTTTGCATGGCCTTACATACGTTTCCCATTCACAGCTCATTTTAAGTTAACTTGAGGAGAAAATTAAATTGTATTGTAATTTGTATTTAAACAAGGAAAACAGTAGGCCGCCTGACCGACCTTAACCACAGGTATAGTGGTTTTTTATATTCAACACCTAAAAGAGAATAGTGGAACAGTGTAACAATCATGGTTTTAAAGTATTGATTTTGGTGAAGGGGATTTTAATATATTATGTAGCACTTGCACTTTAAAAAATTTGGCCAGAGACTGGGAATAGACAAAATCTGGGGGAGCCCAAGACAAGATAAAAATACATCCTAAGGGATTCAGGACATTGCTGCACCAAGGAAACTCAGCATTTAAGCTTGTATTTTATGGAAAAAGAAACAGTTTTAAATTATGTCAGGCCCCTTTTTTTACTACAAATTTTAAATGAATATTTATCTATGAATTTATTTAAAATTGAAGTCATGAAATGAATCTGTTTTTATGGTATTTTATATTTGATACTATTTATATATTTCATGTACATAAATAATTTATAAACTTTTATGATAAAGTTATATTTGTATTTAACAAAGTATTTTGCAACCTGAATAAGTAATTTTAAACTGTGGAGGTTTTTTCCTGCTTTTACTTGGTGTATTATTGAATGAAATGTATCCTATATAGTATGTTTTTTATGTCTATTCGAATTGTCCAATGGCTGGAGGCACAAGTCACTTTAAAAGGGTGGAAAAAAGCATAAGCGTTGTCATGTGATCAAGGTCCGGCTGGACCGAAACGCGTTATGGCCGATGCTGATTAAATAATTTGAAGCACTCATCTTGTGGTCCGTGCCTGCTTTTTCCAACGAAGGAGTGAAAGGGAAACAAGGCAGTTCATTGGGATATTTGGGCTGGCTGAGGCTTCTACCAGCCAAGTGCGGACCCCCACTCGAATCGAGGCGACAACCCAAACAGAAGCTGCTTCTTCCAGTCTTGCACCGGAAGTAAACTCAATCCGGAAGGATTACGGCTCGTCAGCCCCCCCCTACAGCCGAGGATTGGACTGCCTGATCGGATCGGAGTCAGCGTTCGCCGTGTCGGAGGACCTGTCTGGGCGCGGACTTCCCGAGAAAGGTAGGATCTGCAGAGGCATTGCGGGGAGAGTGGTGTGCAAGCGGCAAGCGAGAGGATTTAAATTGTTTAAAACCCCATACGTACTTTTGCCGTGTATACAAGAGTATCATTAATATACAGATCAGGATGTCGGCAGACACGCTTAAAGACCGGGAGGCGGCGGCCTCGGAAATGTTCAGCAATATTGCTCCTACGGGTGCCAGCTTTAACCAACAAAATTTAAAAACTAACGCACCGAGCATTACAATGAAAGACAAAATGCGGAGTCTGGAAAAATTGATGCGTGCCGAGCAGGGAAAATGGTGTGAGCATAAGTCCCTGCAAAGGTACCTCGATGTAGGGAGAATCCCTAGAGGCTTAAGAATTCTCACAGCACCGAGTTATGAGCAACCTAATCCGGATATGATGAGAGACTGGGCACAGTGCAACCTTGAATCCTCAAGGAGGTTAGTTGAAATATTGGTCAAATATGCAGAGATCGACAGAGTGGCATTACAAGTTAGGATAGAGGAACTCAATGATGAAATCAATAAAATGGGCAATAGTGACGAAGTAAGCAAACTAAGGGAGGAAATGACTATCAGACTGCGTAAAGAGGAGGACAAAGCGAAAGAACGCAAAGCGTTCAAATTCCATCGAGATCGTGTAGATTACGATACAGGAAGAATTTTCACCTTTTCAAAAAAGTATGATGCGATGAAAACCAACAAATATAAGTCCAAAAGTGAACAAATGCGAAGCGCTCAGGGAAATAAAGAAGGGCAACTCCAAACATCAAACTCGGATTTGAGTTCTGCCATGGAGAGCGAGGTGGAGAATTAACCGGCCCAGGCATCTACAAGCGGAGCTGGCCCGAAACTTTCACCAGCAGAGGAGCTTGATTTTTTAGCGGAGGAACGGAGGCAATCTCTGCGTCCAAGAACTCAAAGGAAACAAGTAGGAAGAGGTGAAACTACCGGCGGCGGCAGAGGAGAAAGCCAAGAAGAAAGGCCTGCTCCCAACAAGAAGCGGGGACGAGGCTGGTGGAATCGCAAACAATAATTGATGAGGAAATTGGAAAAACCATCATAAATTTGACCAATATCAATCTGAATAAAGCTGAGCAACAGATTTTAGCGCTTGGCCTATCCTACTGTCCTGAGTCCAATTTTAACTATGCTAACACACGAATGGACATATATAAATTCATACGCAAGCTCAAATTAAAAAAGCACCATACTTTGTTACAACAAGCCAAAACCAATGATAAGGCCAATAATGAAGAACAATCTGTCCAGGGACAAGCTAATTCAATGGAGCAAAATCTCCTCGATACCCTGGTGGCCTTACAGAAAGAATCATATGAAACCAGTAGCCAAAGTACAAGCTTGGCTGTAACATCAAGGGAAATAGGGAAGAAAACCCCTTTCAAGAAGAAATCGACTTTTACACCAATTATGATGAGGGATGGAATTGACATTTTTAATGAGAATGTGGTACAGGAAATAAAGAAATTAAATTCAAAAATACAAAATCAAAAACTAAAAAAGAGCAACAAAAATCTTCAGTACCATCAGTTGATATCTAAACTCCAAAAAAATGAAAACATTATTGTGCGAGGCTCAGACAAAGGAGGTAATGTGGTTTTATGGACAAAAAAAGATTATGTCGAGGAGGCTATGTCTCAATTAAATGACAGGGAATGCTACCGCACAAGCAACTTCCTAGCATTAAAGGGAATATATAATGATTTTTATAGTAAACTGGTAGCCTGGAAAAGTGCGGGACTATTAACTACCGACGAATGTAAATTTATCAGGAATGATAATCCCAAGACACCAAACATTTATTTTATTCCAAAAATCCATAAAAGCACTACAAAACCTCCAGGAAGACCGATCATATCGGCCCAAAAAAGCCTCTTGGAAAATGCTTCAATATATGCTGACTATTTTTTACAGGATTTAGTTAAAAATCTTCCGTCCTACATAAGACACACGAGTGATTTTATTTCCAAATTGAAGGATTTTGGTTGGAAGAAGAATTATTTACTAATGACTTTAGATGTCGTATCGTTATATACATGTATTAACCACAAAGATGGGCTACGTGCCCTTGAATTCTATTTAAGAACTAATGATACTATCTTGTCCCCAAATAGCATGATGCTGATAAATTTGATCAGTTTCTGTCTCTATAATAATGTTTTTTTATTTGATAAAACGTATTATCAGCAAATGCGGGGAGTGGCAATGGGGGCCAGCTTTTCTCCCAGCTAAGCCTGTTTGTTCATGGGCTGGTGGGAGGAGCTGGTCCTGGAGGTATCGCATAAAGGTTACATGGAGAAGAATGTGAAGGCACTTTACCGTTTCATTGATGATTTGTTCATTGTATGGGAAGGAACGGTGGAGAAAGCCAATGACTTTGTAACAGCCATTAACAGAAATAGTGTCAATCTAAAATTCACTTCTACCATCAGTGAAAGTAACATTTGCTTCCTAGATGTGGAACTGTATATAGAGAACAATAACATCGAAACTAAAATTCACAGAAAGGAGACGGCTGGAAATGCGGTATTGCACTCCAGCAGCTTTCATCCCAGACACCTAATTGAAAGTATCCCCTATGGGGAAATGATAAGATTAAAAAGAGTGTGTAGTAGCCCGGTTGATTTAATTGCTGCTCAACAAAAGAGTAAAAAAAGATTCTTAGCACGGGGGTACTCTAAAAAGACAATAGAAGCAGCAATAACTAAATCCAACATGAAAGATAGATCTCTGTTATTACAAACAAGAAAGAGCGGTGAAAACATTACTCAGTCACAAGAACCCGAAGTTAGGTTAATACTTGCTTACAATGCTCAACACAGACAAATTAAAAACATCATGCAACGCAACTGGCAAATCGTGAAGAGTGACCCAGTAATAGGTGACACACTACCACCATATTTAGGTGTGACTTATAGGAGAGCACCTTCAATGCATAATAGCCTAGTTAGCAGCAGTCCAGAAATACAAGAACAGAGAAAATGGTGGCAGCAAAATGGATTTACGAAATGCAAAAACTGCAACTGCAAGGCATGCCAATATGGCACTAATATAAAAACATATAAGCTGGCGTTCAGTGATAAAGTTTTTAACATCAATAAACCACTGAATTGCAAAACCGAATATGCCATTTACATTTTAGAGTGCTCTTGCAATCTTAAATATGTGGGTAGTACCAAACTTCCCGCGCACAAACGAATTTTGCAA